>CM021100.1:667511305-668191345 GCA_007115665.2 Sequoiadendron giganteum
ATTATTTTGAATTATATTGATGTATATATATGTTGAGAGTTTTTTCTTTGCATACATTCGGCCAAGAATAAATATGTTTATCAACTGACGATATTGCAATAAGTTTTGCATGTTTGACATATTGCAGGTGAAACACCACAAGGCTATGTGGTGCAATGGTCTTAAATTTCAAATCAAAAAGTTGGATGACACGAAGAAACCTTGTGATTCTGGGATAACTGCATTCTTCCAGGTGACTAATGTTTCATCTAGAAGCGAAATATATCCAAAAGTCTCAGAAAATCAATACTATGGGATTTTGGATGATATAATTGAGTGTGACTTTAAGTCCTTCAAATTATTTTTGTTCGTCATCCTATGGTACAGGCTACGATTGAATGAAAATGATCCCGAGAGAACTATTATTGAACATGATAATGGATTTCCCATGGTTAATACAAGGTATTTTGAGCGAGCTGGAAATGAGCCATATGTTCTTCCAAGCCATTGTGAGCGGGTATTTTACTTAGAGGTTCCAAGTAAAGCGGGTTGGTCATATTTTGTTAGACATGATCCAAGAGGAAGGCCGATAAAGTATAATGTGGTGGAAGAAGAAGATACTGAAGAAATAGAAGATGATGTAGATGATGATCAGGATCAACAGTTACTTGATGATGTGCCTGATGAAGATGTCGAAGAGGAGGAACTAGATCATGATGATGTAGGAGTTAATGTTCATGAAGATGATATCCATGTGGATGATGACATTATCAAAACTGATATCAATGACGATGATGATGATATGACCAATCCTTACAATGTTGAATCTGGATCAGATGATACAGACAAAGAGTTGGATGAAGAAGAAGATGAATGAAATTAATTTTTATTATCTATTTGTTATTAATTTCTTGAAATATTTATATTTGACTTAGGTGGTTACATAATTAATTTATGATGTTTTTAATTTTAATTATATTAGAATATGTTCAGTTAACAGATGTAAAAAATAAAATGGATAAACCAAAAGATGAAAGTGTGAGACCACTACCTTGTTGGGTGTATGGAGTCTAATGAAGATCTATAAAAGTGTAATCTATGTTGGCAATAATTCAAACTGTTTGGCACACAGATGTAGTTTATAACTTGTGTAAATGTGCAAGTAAATGACTGACAAACTCTACTTGAGATAGAATGACAATCCTAGTTATGTGATTCTTCTTATTGATCCAATTAATACTCTTTAGTTACTGTGATTGACTAGAAGGGTTTAATCTTTACTTGAAAGAACCAAATAATCACATCACACAAATAGAGCAAATGTGTATCGGTAAATTGAATATATATATATATATATATATGCTTGATATATCAATTTAAACAATAAAAAAGCATCAATAGTATCAACTACTTGGAGCATGAGATGATTACAACAACATTTCACCACTTAAGATAGTAATTTAATTTGCAATTTGGCAGGAAGCTCTAAGCTAAGACAAACAGACACAAAATCTTACAAACACATATGATTTAGGCCAGTGCCATACACTATTGGGGAGTCGAATTCACAAATATTAGATTTCCATAACAGGTTCAAACACATAGCATATAAGATCTCTAACAATATTGCATTACAACAATGGCAATGTCTATCCTAACTCAATACTTCTTATCAAATCCCTTTACAAACATATCCATCTATGACTCCATCCATGCATTTTAATTTACTCTTTGAATTAAAGCAAAAATGGAAATCATACACACCATAACAGTGAGATGAACAACATAACACTTGATTATATTATTCAAAATTGTGATATGTTTATACAAAGGAGAGCCATGAGCTCTAAATATATCATTATAACTCAAATGCTAGTACTGTCCTGAAACATCAAAACTTCATGCTGTTGGAACTATCAAATTTTGACAAATTCATTATTTCTTCATGATTATTAGTCTCCCAAAAAAGATTCATAATGCAGACAAAAAAATTCGATTTAAAATTGTGCCATAACGCCCCATAAATTTCATCTGACATTAAAATTTTTACATCTGAAAATATCGGCATAAGTTGATGCAGGTCTCATCGATGATAATATACATATCCTAAGTGTATCAGCAAGACATCAAAAGGGTCACATCGATCAAGTTATACACAAAGAGAATGCGGGTTTGTATATCTTATCGACAAGATAAAAAGTATCGGCATGATGATGTAAGGTCACATCGAGCTAAATTACCTTTTGCCGATTGGAGTAACGTAAAGTCTATCGAAGAGACTTTGGTCATCGGAGAGAGATTTTAAAACACTGCCCATAGCATTATTATTCTTGCCGATAAAGCAAGGGGAGGACTCACTCGCCGAGACAAATGATGCTAGGGAGAATTCAGAATGTCTTACCGACCCCTCGAGTTACACCGACAGAACTGAGCATACAAAGATAAAGGGTGTCAAGAAGACAATGTGCATCGTCTCACCAAAGAAAAAGCGTATCGGTGAGACATGTCACCGCGGGGAGATCTAAGAGACATCACAGCAAGTATCATTTTGTCGACAAAACAAATACTTGGTCATGGCGACATAAGTCAATAAAGTGAGCATCTCGGTGAGATGAAAATATTTCGGAGTAAGGTGAAGAACTGTTTGCCCGATTCATTAAGTCTAGGCAATATTTTTTTTGGTGAAGGTCATGGCAATAAAAAAGCAGAAAGAAAGAAACTATCAGAGAGACTTGTGATGTCGGGGAAATTGCAAGACATCTTAGTGGATGGGTGAACATTGAACAGGTAGATCGGCCAGAGGTTTGAAATGTCTTACCGATGTTATCTTATCGGCGAGCAATCAAACGGGTCATACCGATAAAGTTATACACTAGGAGAATGCGGGTTTGTATTACTAATCGTCAAGAAAAAGCTATTTGTATGACAGTGTAAGGTCATATCGAGCTAAGTTACCTTTTGCCGATTGCAGAACAGTAAAGTCTATCAGAGAGACTTTGGTCATCAGAGAGAGATTTCAAAACACTGGCCGAAGCGCTATTGGTCTTGCCAATAAAGCAAAAGGAGGACTCAATCGGTAAGACAAACGATGCCGGGAAGAGTTCATAAAAGTCTTACCGACCCCTTGGGTTACACTGACAAAATTGAGCATGTGGAGATAAAGGGTATTGATAAGACGATGCTCATTGTCTTGCCGAAGAAGAGGCGTATCAATGAGACATGTCACCGTGGGGAGATCTAAGAGGCATCAGAGTGAGTATTATTCTGTTGCCAGAACAAATTGCTTGGTCTCGGCGACATAAGTCGATAAAGTGAACATCTCGGTGAGACAAAGTACTTTTGGAGTAAGGCAAAGAACCATTGGCCTGATTCATTAAGTTTGAGCAATATTCGTTTCGGTGAAAGTCATGGCATTAAAAAAAGAAAAAGTAAAGAAACTATCGGGGAGACTTGTGATTTTTTGGAAACTACAAGATGTCTTGGCAGATGGGTGAACATTGAATAGGCGGATCGGCCAGAGATTTGGAATGTCTTGCCAGTATGAGCCCTGATGTGACAGCGAGAATTTCAAAAAAAAAACTTGGAGCATCCATGTATCAATCGGTAAAGACATTAATGGTGCCACGAAGCGTAGGAGATTTTGCATATCAGTGTATGATCAATTGAAATCATTGTCTCATAGAATTCAAAGCGAAGGAGAGCAAGGGAACCAGCAGAGCAATTAAGGCATTCACTTTGCTTGAGTTTGGAAGAAGTTACAGTAAATTTCTCGTCCTCTTAGAATTCGTAAAAAATTGAATTATGGAAAGCATTGGTTCAGGAAAACTAAAGGGAAGAAAACTCGAGGAGGGAAGCCAATCAAAAGCAAAAAAGAAAAAGACTTAGTTGCAACCAGAAGGTACTAAAAGGAAGCTAAATCAAGACCTCATAGACCAGTTACCTCATTCTAGACCTAAAGCTAAGCGTTCTGCACAACTCAAAGTGGAAGTTGACAAATTGGATGACAAATGCAAATTTATAGGTGATCTTTGGACTTCAATTAGAGGCTATGAGTTATTCAATTTCCATTACCACAAAAGAAATCACTTTGAGCTAGTATGCAATCCATGGAGGCTCAATTTAGGGAAATTAGTGTACCCTAATGTTTTTATTAATGTCGAACTGGTAAAATTGTTGGCTAGACACTATGATTCAAAAAACAAAGCTATATGTGATTTTTTTTGGAATCCATTAATACATGTATCTAAGAATGCGATTGCTGAGGTTTTCAGAATGGAGGGAATATGCAGTGAGAAAGTAGTGAGTGAAGAGCTCGATAGTGAGTTCAGAAGGATGGACACCATTTATAAAGGGTGGAGTTTACCTCTACATAGAATTAGGTGTCATGGCAAACCTACTCCAATGGAAGACAGTGAGGGGCCACCCTTTCATGTAGACCTCTTCGAACCTTACCTAAAATATACTTACTACTCAGTGGGATAGGTATTAGGGATGGAGGTACCTGAGCATATGGTGGTTGTGCCCATGGTGATTTCTGTAGACATTCAATACCACAATTCCAGATCATTTGACTATGTTGCACATGTTTTTAAGGAGCTGGATGCAGGTTTGATGGCGATAAAGAGTGGTGCTTATGTTCTCCATCTCAGAAATTACTCACTGCTGATGCACTTAGTGTTGTATTTTGGACAAGAGTTAGGTTTATGGCCCCAGGAGCTGAGGATTTCACAATCCGACAAGGAAGGTAGGCCATTGCCTATTCAATTATGGACTGCTGTTTGGGACAGCAGGTTTGCCAATTCAAATTTCTTGCATTTTGAAGAATTCTTTGTGAAACCCTTGTATAGATTTTTTAGCCATCATTGTGATTATTCTTTATCTAAACAAGTAAAAAGGTTTCTTAGGCCTAGAGATTACAATGGACCAATTAACCACAACTGGGGGGATCGGTATTGCTTAGAGAATGCCACAATGATTAGGGTTTATGGCTTTGAGGATACACCTTTCATTCTGCCCAGAACTATCTCGGATAGAATTGCATACCTAGAAATTGTTAGGCAAATGGATTACTCCAGTGTTATGAACTTAAGTTCATATGGGAAACAGGCTTTTATGCCCAGTACATTATGTTTTAGTGATTTCACTGTATTAGCCAAGGAAGATTATGATCTGATTCTGGACAAATTATTGCACTACAACATGAGAAGAGCACCAGTGAGAAAGAACTTTGATCTAGAAGGGTATATCCACTCTGCCAGACAAAAAGTAAATCTCGGAGGGTACCATCATGTGCCCTTTAAATCTGATGACATAATCAAAAACCTGGAGGCAGAGGAAGCTGAAATTGTGATTGAAAAACATAATCAGGAGTTGGTGGATGCTGAGTTGTTATCCTCCATTAAGGGGATTTCAGAAATAGACAGGCCACAAAGCTCATCTGGGAAAGTTTCAAGAATGAAGACTCAAGAGTATGCCTATGTTGCCAGAGAAATAGATGTTGAGGAAACCATGGATGTAGATACAAGACATGAAGACTATAGGTCTTTCATATCAGATGATGAATTTATAAAGACCTCAAAGTTTAAGAAATTTTTATATAAGTAAAAAGGGAAAGAGATAAGGGGACAGGTTGACAATGTCACTCTAGGGAATGAGGATCAACTGTTAAAAAGCTTAAAGGATGAAGTATATAAAGAGATGATTGACATGACCCCTGAAAAGGGGAGGGAGCTGCTTGAAAAGGTAGGTGTTATGATTTTTCCAGGTTTGGATATGAATTTTGCATTAGTTTTTGATAGTTTCTTAAAAGATAACAATGCTACCCACAAGCTCAGTATAGAGAAGGTGACAGAGGTATACATAGGATCAAGATACAATCCTGATAATAAAACATTGATGATTTGGGCCTTGTATCCTCCTCACAAGAAATCAATTGTTATTGATACTGAAAAGGCATTCAGACATGTCATGACCCTGAAGGCTGGGGAGGTTGATCCTGTAGTGACTGCTGATATTGGGATAAATATAGCCAAGTTGAATAAAGCCCAAATCCAAGCATTGATAAGGGAAAGGGAGATGTACAAAACCAATAATGAGAGGATGTTGAGAGAGAATGAATGCTTGAAAGACTTGGTAGGTGGTGTAACAAAACCAACAAGGATGCTCACTGAAGGTGAGAATTCATAGAAAAAAGACCATTGGGAAGGGTCAACTGCATACTCTCAAGGGAGAATGGATGCATTTGCTGCAATAATAAAAAAAAAAAGGCAGGTTGTTTTAACCACTTGGTTAAATAAACTCTAGGGAAAACATTCACAGTACGTAGATGCAATAAAGGAACATAGGAGAGTGGATAGCAGAATTCAGGAAAGAATTGAGGAATTGGAGGAGGACACTACTAGTAATGAAGAGATTGAAAATGCCAATTGTATTATGGATAGGCATAGGGATTTATATGTGGAGTTACAAGGGGATATGTAGGGATTGACAGAGGTTGTTGAAGATAGATTCACCAAGTTATGTGATGATGAAAGGAAAATGAAGGAAGCGACTACATGGAAAAGTGAGTGTGAAACAATACTCCAAGGGATGCTGGAGATAGCCACTGCGAAAGATGTGACATTGGATGCAGCATGTGAGAAAAATGAGAAAATGATAATGATGGAGATTGTGATCCACGATGCGTTGGGAGATGCCGACACTCATGAGCGCCAGGATTATACAGAGCATATGTCTACAGTCCATTTGTGGCTCAAGAGAAATTAGTTAATAGTGGATTTGTTAAACCTTTTATGCTTTAAACCTTTTTGAAAAGGCATGTCCTTTTGCAAACTGATGTATAAGTATCCGTTGTTGGATAAATTTTAGGGGTAGAAGATAGAATTAGAATAGGATAGACTGCTGTAAGCATTAAATTTTCAAAAATGATGACATTCAAGGAGACTATGTTGCATGTATGAACTTTGAAGGAGATAATGAAAGACTATTGATTTAGTGGCTTCATTCTAGTATCAATTGTTTGTTGGATTCTTGCGATTATTTGATTGTCTCCAATCTGATGTTTCTTGGTTGTTTAAATTGAAGTATCAAGTATATATTCTATTTATCAATACACATTTGTTGTTTTTGTGTGATTTGGTTTATTGGATTCTTTAAAGAAGAATTAAAATTGCTTTCAATAAATTATAGTAATCTGGGAATGCCATTTGGATCATTAAGAAGAATCAGATTATTAGATTTGATATTCTGCCTCAACTAGGGTTTATCATTTACACTCTTGCATGTTTATAGTTATATGCCAAACAATTAGAGGACCTGCTAGATAGAAACCATTCATTAAAGGCTTTCATTTGACTCCATTTTACCCAATAAGGCACTGGTCTCCCTTATTTACATTACATTAGTTTTATTCATTTCATTTAACATCTCTTAATTGAACATATTAATTCATACCTTGATATTGCATATACAATTTATACCAAAGTAGGATCATATCTTTTCACTGTTAAATTGTCATTTGTGGATAGTTAGATCAAGTAGGAAACATAAATTGAACATATTAATTTAGTATAAGAGTCAACCAATCATAAGGAAAACATAAAATGAAGATGAATTTTCTCAAATCTTGTGGTTGTAGATGCCCTTTTGAAATCTATGCAAAATGTGGGAGGATAGACAAAGCTCATGAACTATTTGACACAATGCCTCAAATAATTGTAATCTCATGGAATACACTCTAATTAGAAAAATTCTCATCACTACCCTCATAACAATCTATCAATTTTTTTTAGTGTCTATTGTGTTATACCCAATTTGGGACATGGGGTATAACAAAATAGACACTAAAATAAATTGAGAGATTACAATTCTTTGAGACATTTTGTCAAATAGTTCACAAGTTTTTTCTATCCTTCCACATTCTGTATAAATTTTAAAAGGGCATCTACAACCACAACATTTGAAAAAAATCATCTTCATATTATGCTTTGATGGATGTCTATACCTTGTTCCAAATCTCCCATATTAAGGAAACCAATAAGGATTTTGGTGAAGGTTGTGGAATTTTTCTTTGCATCTACCAATTGCATTTGTTTGAAAGTTTCTAAAACTTTTTCAACAAATCCATTATGTGTATATTCTAAAATCATTATAGTCCTTATAGTCCTTCTAGTCCACATCACTTTGTTTTTTGAAGAAACTATTACCATATATTTCTTATTTATGTTCTAAATTGGATACATGTTTATAAGTTTGATATTACAATTAATAATATTAATTTTGGCAAGACATTAAAAGATTTTGTTGATTTTAAAAATATATTCATCCCAATGTAAAAATGCCAACAATGGAAGCAATGATTGTAACACATAATTTTTGATGTAGTATCCAATTCAAAGGATGATGTTACAATTTAGGGTTATGATTGGGTATTTAATTAGGGTTAGGATTTAGTGTTTGGGTTAGTGTTAGGTTTAGAGTTAGGGTTAGGGTTAGGAAAAAAAATGTTAGGATTAGGGTTAGATTTAGAGTTTTGGTTATGGTTGGGATTAGATATGAAATTAGGGTTAGGGTTTAGGATTACAATTAGGGATTATAGTATTAGGGTTATATCTAGAATGAAGTTTTAGGGTTATTGTAATTATGATTAAGGGTTGTTTTTTATATTTGGCTTAGAGTTGGGGTTAGGATTAGGGCTAGGGATAGGGCTAGGGTTAAGTTTAGGGATAGGTTTAGGGTTATTAGAGTGAATTCAACTAATTAATAAAATAAATAATATTTAGGGTTAGGTAATTAGGGTTAGGGTTGGGGTTAGAGTTTTGGTTGTGGTTAGGGTTATAAAGATAGGATAAAGGTGAGGGTTAGGGTCAAGGTTAAGGTTTCAAGAGAAAGGGTTAGGTTATGATTTGGATTACCCTAAACTCTAACCATAACCATAAACCCAATCCCAAACCTAACCCTAAAGAAAACACATAACCTAACCCTAATTGTAGTGTTTGAGGCTAGGCTCAAACACTATATAACCTAACCCTATATAACCTAACACATAACCTAGCACTAGAAAAAAATTCTTCTCCCAAAAAATCTCCTCTACTTCTATTCATGCCTACTGGAGTTGCAACATTCAACATTGGTGCTTCAACCATTCATTCAAAGCTAAGAATTTGAAAGCAGTGTTCATTTGTAATATAATTAATCATTTAACAATATTATAATTATTATTAATCTAATACAATATTAATATTATTAATAATATACCAATAATATTAATAATCTAATATAATTACTATTAATCTATATATAGATTATATATAATCTTAATATATCAAATATATCATTATAATTCATATAATGTAATACAATATTGTTATATAATATATTAATATTATAACATTACTATTAATCAAAGTGCTTTAATATTTATGTCAAGTTTTAGTACATTATATGACAGGTTACTAAAGCGGCTCCGAGATGCACGTGCTCAAAATCGACGGTGATGTTATAATCTTGATGAAAAGTTGCTTGACAATTATGTTCAGTGCTGGTGACTTCTTAAACACAAGAAGATGTGATTTTGGCCCTATTAGGAGAAGATTTAAAAGTTGATTCTAGAGCTGAGAAAAATTATCATATTAAATTATGAATCCCCTTCCTTTAGCAAGGAGATTCCATGTGTGTTCAAAAATTCTTGTTGCACACATTTCCATTACTCATGTTGCTAAGAACCTTGCAAGTCCTCATATTTGAAGATTGAAAAAATCCAAAGGTATATTTTATGGCCTCCCTTTAACCAAGGAAAATGGTTTCACAAAGTATCCTAGGAGTTTTATTATTTCCCTCATGACTATAATAGGCTTGGCTTACTTTATATTCACTACTCTAAATGGCGCCATAATAGGCTTTGCTTGCTTTATATTCACTACTCTAAATGGCGCCATAATATTTTAAAATTTAATTAACATACTCTAAAACCTAACTAAAGCAGGCTGTAGCTCATCAAATTTGACAAGTGAAAGGTCAATACTAGCGCTGAGGAAGACTTTGGAGGAGTGAAAACAAGGTCAATACCAGCGCCGATGAAGAGTTTGGAGCTAAAACAAGGTCGATACCAATGCTGAGGACCAAGTTGAGGGCACTCATGGAAAATCGACGACCAAGGGACAATGAGTACTATAAATTTGGCACCCCCATTCTCTTTAACCTACAATTTTCATGCCTAGTTTCCAAAGATCTTCTCGCACATTGGCCCCCCCATTCTCGTAAAATGGTATAAGATAAGATAGAAAAAATAAAATAGCTTTGTCTTTCACATTTTTATAGTGATTACTAGAGGCACATAGACCAATTCTTCATAATAGATGAATTTGATCATACTTTTCCAATGATGCAACAATTCAACTTTGGGGTGTATCATTTAGGCAATAGTTCAACTTTGGGGTTCATCATTTAGGCAATGACGGATCCCTACTCTTTCCATATGTTGTTTCCTTTCTATTTCTTAAAATGTATAGTTTATGTCTTATATTGTATTGAAATAGTTATTCCCACAACTTGTGTGGGACACCATACATTTGTAATTATCAATAAAAGACATTTGTGAAAATTTTGTGCAATCTTTCTCTTGTATACATTTGCATAATGAACTGCAATTCATTTGATAATACTTTTGTGTATGTGAATGGAACTTAGTAGAATTGAATGTGTACCTTTATCTTTATTTTTGCAAAAACTATCCCAACTTTACTTGATTGAGTTAGAAGCTAAATTAGGTAAAAAAATTGGTGACATCTTCTATATGTTTGCCTACTAAACATCCTCACCAGTTGCCTAAACTTATCCATTGGGCATGGTGTCAACTCTTGGAACTTGACAAGACTTGAGAAATAGTCTTGCATAATGTTGTAACTCATCCAAAATAGTGCATAATGTTGGCATCTTTTACAACCCAAGTAGAACCTGCAGAAGCTTCTATGAGCTTGCCATACTCAATTTTAAAAGTCCTGAAGGCACTGTGCCAACTTAACGAGAAAAATGCAACAAAACTATTATCTCTCCTACACTTCGGACTCTGTAAGATCCAAGAGGGTATCCCTAAAATATATTGTCATTCATGATGAGAATGATTTGCTCATATGTGGATAAACAATAGATAAATTCCAGTCTAAGTTTAAACAAGATAATCCTTCAAGAAATTGGCTATTTCTCAGGAGAATTCAGCTCTTATTTAACAAGGAATTGAAATAACACCTAAGTGTGTTTTTATGAAATATTCGAGTGAAATTTCTTGAAGCTATAACAAAAATACAAGAACAATAAGCAGTCAGAGTACCAGTGCCATATCCTAAAGCACGGAGTCAAACTGGAAACTGAACTATAGGGTAACTTTCATCTAGAGCATCTATGATCTGTATGTAAGGCATTACCATCCATTCATCAATACATGAATCTATTACTCTTTAGCAAATCCTATGTGCTAATTTGCATGAACTTATTGAACAACTAAAGCATTTAACAGGTCCATTGAACCAGAGCTATAGTCAAACATAATCCACAGGAAATGATAAATGAAATTTAATGAACATCATCTTTGATAGACTTTTCATTAAAAATTCATGCAAATTATTACAATAGGAGAGAAAATAGACTCAAAACAATCACAAGATTTGCATAAGTATGCTCCAAAACCCCATGATTTACTAAGTTCCCAAACAAACTCAAAGTTTCAAAAAACTGGACATATTCTTTTCTCTCTCTCTACTTGATTCTTCTCTTACGTATCTTAAGTAATTTCAACAGACCTATTCCTCTGACCAGAATTCCATTTTATAAAAACAAGGAACAAACAAGCTTTAGGCCGGAGGATACACATGTCCATTTTTTACTGGACCGCTAATTCCTAATCAGTTATCTTTACATCATTTGCTTGGTAAGAGAAGAAAAGCTTAAAACAAAATGATGATTAATTTTTTATGGAGGAAAGGAAAGCGTGGTTCCAAGTATTGATTCCCTGACACCAAAGCATCTTTTAACCGCTCCATGTGCTGATTTTATTTACGCAATTTGTACCTGAATCCGGGAAGAGAATGCATTCCAAAATATAATATCGTAGGCCAGACCTGTATTTTACATGACCAAATTGCAGCTCTCATCCCCATTATTTATAATTCAAGTTCATCAATAAACATCTTTTTCCATGACTCAAAATCTTCCTCCGACGGCCAATTGAAAGCCACCACCCGGTCCACCATTTTTCGATAAGGTACGTACTTTATCATTAATGACGTGGCTGTCTTGTCAAAATTCTCCAGGAAACTAATGACAAGTGATAACTTCTCTAAAGTGTTCTCCAACATGCGAATATCAACATTTTTGCATATCTCATGAGTTTGGGCGGTCATTATATTATTCATTTGCTCCTTCCACACTTGCAAAGGCTTGACACTAGCCTGACTATGCAAAATATGAGGTAGTGGAGTCAAATCTTTTCCATCATAAATATCCTTCAGTGCTTTGCTTTTGGACTCCATAGGAGTAGCAGACCCCTGGAATTTTTGCTCAACAATAGTCTTAACAAATTGATATGTTTTCATGACTGTAGGATACTTATTCCCATGTTGCTTTGCTCCAACTGCCATAAATTTCAATTTTTCCATTCTAGGGCCCCATCTATTTAGCAAAGGGATAGCCAATTCTCTGTCCCTTGGAAACAATTCAAGTGCTTGCAGCATCAAGGCATAATTTGCATGAACACCATTCAACTTACTCTGGACTCGTTTATGTAGATGCCTTAACACAGTATCAACAATTTCTGAATTATTCCTTCCTGTTGCATCCCGAATTTACTTTACCATCTCCTTATATTCTTCAATCTACTAGAGTAACTTTTCCATAGAAGGATCTTCGCTCGAGGTGCTGGCCTTCTCAACCGCAATAGGCACTTGTCCCATATTATATGGGACCATAGCCCAAGATTGAACCTGTGCAGGAGGTTGGGGTTGATCAATTGGTGGGTCAACAATAATTTGGCTAGAGCTAACCTGCTTTTGGGATCTCAAGATTTCCATTTGTTGCCTTAATAAGGCCATTTTTGTTTCCAATTCCGCCACCCTTTGCTGACTCTTATTATACTCAATAATAATGTCATTATACTGGTTCCTCAAAGTATCTCGGTTTTTAGTTAAATCCTCCATGGTTGCCCTAGTAAATTTGGCAACATTCACAACCATGTCAACAGCCTCCAAAGCAGGGGTATCAGCAACTCTCTTCACAATCAAATGACCACTAAAATTGGATGTTTCAGCGACAATAGGTTTTCGAGACCCTGTAGATAGTGACCATATTGCCAGAGAATCCCACTCTTCACTGAAAGCTGATCCTTTAAGTGCTAATGCCGCCTCCTCCTCTGTTGCAAGAAGCGGTTTATTTTCCCTTCTTACTATATCAAATACTACAACATCAGCAATATCCCATTCAGGGAGTAGCAATATCCCACACTTTTGAACCAATGTTCTTCCCTGTTCTGGTGTGATTTCCTTAAACGTCTCCTTCAATTGTACTCTGACCTTTGATTGAATTACTTGCTCTGGAAGCTCTGGGTGCAAACTTCTCTCATGTGCTACCTGCTTAGTATAAGATGAGAGATGAGCTCTCCATACAAAATCTTCAAAAGCATGGGTATGGATAAAAGATTCATCCATCATGAATTCTTTGCAGGCTTCCATTCTCAAATCATCACTATTTGTAATTCCTTTAATCTCATCCTTCCCCAATCTTAGGGTGATGGCTCCTGAGCTCGTTGCAATGTCAGTCGGATCTAGTGGCATTTCTGGATTTATTTCATTCGGAGTTACAATAATATCCTCCTCATCATTACCTTTCTGGCCAACATCCCCCATACTATCAGTTCTAGGCCTCTTTGGGGATGATGTGCTAATTTGTTCTGAACTCTTCGGAGGCGAATCCAGATCAATATTACCAGATACTGATTTCCTTAGGACGGATGATGCACCACTCATCGTAACTTCCTCTGTCCTATTTCTCTTCCTTCTTGAAAACACTTTTATTTTCCCTTGAGGCTGGTAGGTAGGCCTTTCTTCGATTCTTATCTCAGGGTGCTGCTCAATAACATGTGACTTTCCCTTTCCTTCTACAATCCTTTCCTCCTTCAAGACTCCTACTATGCTCTCAAAATTATCAAGAACATAGATTGCCCTATTGAGCTCATCTTTAGCATCAGGTACAGGATCAAAACTAGGTATTTTCTCCTATTTACTTCTTACCATTTTTGAATAGGCAATGTACATTGCCTTTCTCTCATCTTGTAAGTCCTCATCAAAAATATTCTTAATGATATCTTCAGGATAGTAGAAATTGTGAACAAAGGTTCCAGTCCGATGTCTAGCCTTCATTTGGGAGATAAAACCCTCAGGATCATAATTCCTAGGGCGTACAGTATTCAATCTATATGGCTTGAGTAACAAGTGTAAATTTCTCCACCCTCCCTTTATCATAACAAAATCTGTAAAAGTTGTATATTCAAGGAAAAAGGTTCCTTTCTTGTGTTCAGCAGGCAAATGAAAATCTTGAGATGCTCCCAATTGCCTCATAATCTCTACAAAACCAAGTCTGAGAGGAACTTCTTTAGGTAGGACAGACGGGATGGCATTGGTGCCAAAGACCTTGAAGATTGTAGTATTGTGATTGGGGATAATATCACCCCAATTGTGGGTTAGATTCAGCTCAGGCCTCCTCTCCATAGGTCTTAGAAAGTCATGAATTTCTTTTGGAATCCTGGGTGGATCAACAACTAAATCCTTCCTTAACTTAGATCCAAAAATATTATGAAAGGTGACATAATCAAACTTATGATCATTTTTGTCTAGGACCCTAGTCCAGTATTGGACAGGCATTTCAATATCTCCTTCCATCTTCTTCAACTCCATATCTTTTTCAAATACCTTCTGACCCCTATATAAAAACATATGAATCAACAGTGAAAACCATCTGAATTTTACCCAATTCTTTCCTAGCTTCAAAGCTACTAAGCTAGAATCTATGTTCTCTGCAAGGTAAGTGGCAAAGTCATATACCACATTATAACCAGGGTTTTGGAGGTTGACAGCCATATACATTATCTCTATAGGCATAGTCTTCTTTAGGTCAATCCCCAAAACTTGACATAGTGCACAAATGGTCTTCTTGAAATGAGGGGCGAAGTAGTCTATCGAGAAAGGTTCACGCTCATTCTTGCCAATAACAACCTTTTTCTGATTCTTCCCTCTTCCCGACACAGCCAAATGGGGTATCAAAAGGGATGTCCTTATCAGACCCTTAGTGTTTCTATATTCTTCCCTGAAGACCTCCAATTTGATGGGAATCATATCCTGGATCCATTCATGTAAGCCAAAAATCTTTGTAATTTCCTCTCTGGTTACTTCAATCATAGGCTTGCCAAGATGTGTTCTGACAATTCGAGTCATAGGATTGTACCTTGTAGCAATATCTTTTAATAAGTCTACATCTTCATAGACATTCAGTACCACTAGCTTACCCAAGTCCAGTCTCCATGGATTACACAAAGGAACAGACAAATTTATATTTCCAAACCAATTGGAAAACAGCTGCCAACCAGTGTACGACAATTCGGCATCATAGATTGTACACTGTTTGTCCATTAAACCTTCATGAATCACGGGTCCATAGAACAATATCCTTCCTTCTTGCTTCTTGCTTGTAGAAGGTTTCAACAGATCAATAATATCTTGTGAGTAACCCCTAGGCATAGCCTCGGGACCAACAGTTTGTGCCTTGGATGCCATATATTTTAAACAAAAGGGGATTTGAACTAGGGTTTTCTTAAAGAAAAACAAACAATTACACCCTATTCTCGACTGCCGTTACAAAAAACTTTTTTATATGCACACAAATCACTAGCAATGACGTATATAAGCTCTAATAGCCAATTCGATTAACAATTCACCAGGAATCGAAAAGGACACAATCGCCAATTATTCAATAGGCAATGCTAATATATTCTGAAATTACAAAAGAAGGCGTTTGTATCACTTACTGTTTATTTTGTAGAGCGTCAACTGTCACGATAATGGAGAACTAAGATAATAGCCACTTTTCTAAACACCGAGGAATTCTTATAAACCAGAATGCAACACTAAAATAGCAATCCATTGGTTATTTAGCATTTAATTACGCAGGCCGAGTCAAACTTGACTATTACTATTCGCTCGCGCGAGATAGAACGACTATAGTATAGCACCAGTTTGTTTGAAAACACGCCATTGATCAAAGATATAGTTGGCCAGACAGACAGTTCAGATTTGGTCAACAACAGTTTGAAAATGATACATCCTCCTTCCAGTTAGCAAGCGAGCAAGAATATTGCCCATTAGGTACCACATCAGCATGGAACGGGTCCCACCTCATTCGTTAATCGATAACACCGGTGCCCACGCGTCAACACATCGCGTACCTCACAGCATTATTGAAATTGAAGTTTTAATTGCGCGAGGTCAGCGAGGGACGGCCCAGATGCATCAAATAGTACATAGCTGTCAGCATCATCACACGTCCATCAGTCAGCACTCAAAAATTGGCCCCACCAAGTTACACAACAGGTGGCAACATCTCACAAGCGTCACAACATTTATTGTGATGCAAGCACAAACCTTGGGAGGTGTGCAATGAACGGTCAAGATCGCAGTTCCTGCATCCATCAGCTAATACAAATCTACACATGCAAAATAGTTACCTTAAAGAAAGGGGACCACTAGGCAAACAGGGAAATAACCCACAGGGTCAAAAAATAATTCAAAGGCTATGTTGTAAAGGTTAATAGGCCAAAAACCACAAGGACGCATAAGTCAAAATGCAAAACTGAAAGGATAGGTAAAAGGGGCCGGTGAAGTGACGGCCAAAAGGGATAAAACACGACTTAAGTGACTAAGTATTGCTGATAGCAAGTCAACGGCCAGAAAGAAAAAACCCCCAAATACCAGACCAATAGAAAAATAACGAAGATAAAACCACCCCAAAGGGAATGAAAATAACAGCTCCACCACATAACACCTACCAACCTTATTCAAACTACCAAATGACTCAAAACAAACTAACTGTGCAAACAAAACTTATTCACTTAAAACAAAATCTATCCTAACCTAGACTAACTGAGGAAAGGAATACCTAAATAAAACCATTAACTGGTTCATGAAATTAGCTATCCTTTCTTTGCAACTTTTAATGCTCCATATGTTTGTGAGCATCAAAGAGGAAATGAAGAAATGATAGATGTTTAACCAACTATTGTAATGCCTCATAAATGGAGAAAAAAAATCCACAAATCCACTTACCATTCATGTTATCTTAAAATGGATAGGATAGTAGGATAGAGTCCTCATGCTTGGGTGCAATAATGACTTGTGATGCATTGCTAGTTTCCATCCTAGTTAGATGCCTGATAGGACATCCCCTTGAAAGCTTTAGATTGGTTTTTCCTTTTTCCTCTTTTGGTGTGATCATATCCTTCATCTTACTCTTATGGTGCTCTTGTGGTACAAGAAATTGATTTGGAACTTCATGGTTTTCTTCTTCTTTCAAAGAACCCAATAAGGTTGATATAATATTATCATGACTGCATTCTTCAAACCTTTCTACCTTTTTTATGGTTGTCCTGTTTCATGGGTAAGTTTACACAAGAGAGAAGGAAAAATAGCTTGCTTTTATTGATTGAAAGGTAAAAATACAACTGAGTACAAGTCCGTGAAAATGAGTTACAATGCTATCTTTTTCTTGAAAGCTCCAAAAATGAGCTACAATACTTGTTGAAAGAAGAAAGAACTAACTCCAAACTATCATTTGAAGTTACTTTATGCTTGCAAAGACGTTGCACAAAGACAAAGTAGATTTGATTTGTGATGGACACATTTGGATGGTAGTAACAATAACTTGCAATCTATCAAGACTTGATTACCTTATAACCTATCAATTTCTAGCGATGAAATGATAAATTAATCATAATGTCACCTTCGGATCACATCACCATGAAAGAACTTCATCCAACATCCTTATGAGTGCAGGCACCACAAAATAGGTATTTGTCAGATTTGTCTTCCTCAAGCGAGGGAAATTTAGGAAGAGAAGAGGAAAGCAAGACATGTAGTAGGTCTAAAAGAGGGAGATCAACTAGAGGTCAAAAGATTAGAAGAAAATTCTATAAACACATGCAATTTTTTCTTACTAAAGGGGGGTCATGTTCTTATGATGATGAGAGCATAGGTGACATCAAGGTGCCCTTGAGGTACAAACATCTACGGAAACAATGGGTACCCAAGGAACTTCCTCCAATAAACATTGATCTTTGTGTCAACGAGAGGATATATCGCATAGCACCATCGTCATTACATGGTTTGGGCCTATTTTGCATGGATGGCATAAAAGTCTGTTACAAAAAAGTTATTGAGTTGATGGAGTATGTTGGACCCTGTTACAGTTACAAAGATTGGATGCAGCTGGTTCGATATACACAAAGTATGCGTAGGTATGCACTATCAGCAAATCATATACAACTAAAAGATAAGGATCAAAATAAAGGAGTGGCTAGGTACATTGGCAGGAGGCCAAAAGCATCAGGGAATATTGCAAGGTTTATAAATAGTACATGACCTAGGTCAACAAATAAGCAACCCAATTGTATATTCGAGGCGTGAGAGGGAAACCATGTATTCGTATGTGCGATAAAATCAATAACTGCAGGGGAAGAGTTGCTAATCGATTACAATTTGAATCACTTAGATACAAACACAACTACTATGGGGGTGGTATGTACTATATATATACCATTTTACCCAACCTCCAATTAATGACTCCAATATACCATTTTATTATTATGTTTTTTTTCGTAAGTCTATTGGTTTCATTTTGGTAATGTTTTTTATATTTAATTTTTGTCACAGTGGGACATTGATCATACGAGGAAGGCTCCGGCCCAAAGCATAGATCACGATCCATCTTCAGGCACTTCTATCCGATAGGTTTACGTCATTGTAATTGTACAAATTAGATACGAGCAAAATGTTTTATTATTATGTTTTTTTCATGAGTTTATTGGGTTAATTTTGATAATATTTTTAATATTCTTGTTGCAGTTGGCTGATCAGGGAAAGGCACCAGCAGTATAGGAGAGCATCCATATGGAGGTGCAGTCACTATTATGCGATGATGACATCGCATTTTCCACAAACCCTGTGGATATGATGAGGAAGGCCCAAAAAAAATGCAATCAAGAAATCCTTCAGTTGGTATTCGTAGTGCCTCAAACAGATGAGATAAGAGAAAGGGTTAAAATATTGTCTCAGAGAGCATAGAACTTGGAAGTAAGCAGTCATGAGATCTTTAATTATAACATAAGTTCATTCATGATTTTATATTTTGTACTCTTTTATGTCATGAACTAAAATATGTGTTGTTTTTACAGGATTATTTGCGTCCTCATGATCATGTTGTTGGTCGTGATCAAGGTACTGCAAGTGTTTCCCAGGAAGTAGGGGATGGTACAAGTGTCAATCCTGATCTTCCTACGCATACAACACATCATCCGACCCCATCATCTATGCCTATATTATCGTCTGAAATGTCGGCAACACATACCATGCAGGCATTCGGTAGTCCACCCTTTGGCAGCGAACACATGCCACTACATGTGTCAATACCTATGGATGCAGAGGCCACTACTACTGGTGATGTTTTAGCAGCATTTCCTGGATCTTCCCGTATTACTAGTACGGGAACATTGCCGGTCACATTTGTGGTGACCGAGGATTTCCTTCCCATAAAGATAGAGAAGGTCCTAGGTACTTTAAAATGTTTTAATTATTATTATTTTTTTTTAAGTAAGTGCTAACAGTGGGGATAGCGCCCTATTATATTGATTTACAAAATGGCAATATTTGCCTACATTATAATTGCAGGAAATGATGTTTTTTATAAACATCTAAGTGAAATGCCCAAAATCAAGATTTAAAAGATGAGCTCATTAACCGTTTACTTGTGTTGTTCGGTGATAAAACATTCAACCGAACCAAGGTCCTTAAGAAAGCTGGTACCTATCTAAAGTATGTGAGGGACCAATATAGGTCACATTTAGAGCAGAATAGAAAGTACGAGCATCCCCCCATGATTCTGAAAAGGGAGTGGAAGGACTTGGTGTCAGATGGAAAGGAGAAGGCTGAAAAGAAGAAAGGAAAGATACTACCAGGCCAAGGAAGGTATGTAATACTATCAGCAATTTAATTATATACTGATTAATCTTTCTTTTTACATAATCTAACATATTTCAAATTTTTCATAGGTTGCCCGACACATCGAAGGAAACAAAGGCAAGACTAGAAAAACACGGGCAGCACAAACTTGGCTCTGGTGGTTATATGAAAGTAGCCGCACGATTTGTAAGTATCAATAAATGAAATATTGTATCCAAATAATAAATTGCAAACAATTTTGGTTTTATCACATCATAGAAGCAAAATTCATGATCGCATGCAAAAATGCAGGGCTTTGATTTCAACAGAGTGCCCACACAAGAGGACCTAAAGATTGCCTTCGACCAAGGCTATGGAGCCCTAACTGAACAACTAAGAGTCTCAACTGGGAAAACACAATCTTCCACTGCATCCAACACGCAGGTAAATAAACTCAATAAAGTTTATTTCAAATTGAATACTTGTGCAATCTGTTCAATATTAATTTCCACCATAATAATGTGCCTATTTGTTTTACATAGATAAGCAATGATAATCTTGCACATGACATTGGAATGCAGCCTAGTGAGGGTGGAGTGCAACCCGCCGATGAAGGCCATGGTGTGCATCCCGGTACTAGATGTATTCATGTGCTATACAAAACGCAGTATGGATTAATACAATTAAACATCTTTAATTGCATTTAGTGTATTAATGAATGTAACCTTTCGTGTTTCAACTTTAGAGCATGTAGAGCGTGATCAACATGTTGAGCATGATCAGGCTAGACAAGATCAGGAACATGATGTTGCTCCATCAGGTAAGCAGGACCACTCTAATATTCTTTTAAACATTTTTAATTGCAATTGGTGTATTAATTAATGTAATCTTTCGTGTTTCAACTCCAGATCAGGATTTAGAGGTGTTCAACATGTTGAGCATGAGGCTATAAGACAATATCAGGAACATGATGTGGCCCAATCAGGTAAAGAGCACCACTCTGATGTTCTTTTAATTAATGAAATATGTGTAACAATAATAATAAAGCATATCAATTTAACATTTCTTTGCTATTGCAGCAGACCCCCCCTTGCAGCCGCGTCCACGTGGTTGTGAGTACACAACTAGGCGTACATTAAGAACATGAGCAGTGCTCGAAACAACTCAAGGGGGGATAGATGATTTTGAAAATGATACTCCACTTCAACTTTTTTTAGCTGCAAAAAAGAAACAAAAAAAAAAGTGATTGTAATCATATTATGACAGCCATATTTTTGATAATATGTAAAAACTGAAAAAATGAAATATGTTAATGAATGAATCTAAATATGTTAATGAAAAAATGTTATATGTTAATGAATGAATGTTATATATTAATGGATGAATGAATGAATGTTATATGTTATTAATGGATGAATGAATGATTAATGTTATATGATCGGGTATGGGGAATTGAGAGTGATGTGAGGGGGTGGGGCAGGGGGGGGAAGGGCCAAATGAGCTTCCACCTTCACATGGTTGGCCCTGTTAAGTAGAGATTATTAAACTACTCTCAGAACAAAGAGAAGATCAAAAAGGTAAGTAATGCACTTTTCAATATAAGAAATGCATCGTTTGAAGCATCAAACCAATCTGCAAAGATGAAAGAAAGTGCTAACTTTTCACTATGAACATTGTGTTGTGTGTGGATTTGGTTTCAAAGCTCTGTTGATGGAGATGGCTTGTATGACAGCCAAGAAAATAGTTATCATTATTGCTGCTACAAACAGGCCTCAAATCGTTGTAATAGTCTTGATCTTTCAACGAATAGGTTTTTAAAAAAAAATGCACTTTCTCGTCGAATTTACGACGAACCGAAAAAATGTCTGACGAATTTGCAATGTATCCGATGAAGTTTCACTATAATGACTTTCCTATTTTGTCACTCGTTCGATGAACTTTTGTCGCTATTTCAATCTAAACTATGTCACCAAGACTCTTGCCGATGTAATCTTATCGACATCATATAGCTGCTCGGGTAGACCTTCAGAACTTACTCTGATGATATATGTCTTGCTGATATGCTTCCCTCGATGAGACAATATGTGTATCTCGCCGATAAAAATTTATCGTTGAGATAGAAAACCAGTCCTCCCGATATATCTTCTCACGCAATTTCGATCGCTGTAATAGTCTTCATCTTTCACCGATATGCCTACATTCCAACGAATAGGTTATTTTTAAAAAAGTGCACTTTCTCGTCGATTTTATGACGAACCTCAAAAAGTGTCTGACGAATTTGCAATGTATCCGATGAAGTTTTTCCATAATGACTTGCCTATTTCATCGCTCGTTCGACGAACTTCTGTCTCTATTTCAATCTAAATTATGTCACCAAGACTCATGCCAAAGTAAGCTTATCAGCGTCATATAGCTGCTCGGGTAGACATTCAGAACTTACTCCGATGATATATGTCTTGCCGATATGCTTTCCTCGATGAGACAATATGTCTATCTTGCCAATGAAAAGTTATCACTGAGACAAAAAACTAGTCCTCCCGATATATCTTCTCAAGCGATTTTGATCGCTATAATAGTCTTGATCTTTCAACGAATAGGTTTTTTTTTTAAAAGTGCACTTTATCATCGAATATACGACGAACCGCAAAAACGTCTGACAAAGTTTCACCGTAATGACTTTTCTATTTCGTCGCTCGTTCGAAGAACTTCTGTCACTATTTCAATCTAAATTATGTCTCCAAGACTCCTGTCGATGTAATCTTATCGACGTCATATAGCTGCTCGGGTAGACCTTCAAAACTTACTCCAATAATATATGTCTTGCCGATATGCTTCCCTCGTGCTTTGTCAATGAGACAAGATGTGTATCTCAATGATGAAAAGTTATCGCTGAGACAAAAATCCAGTCCTCCCGAAATATCTTCTTAGGCAATTTTGATCGGTATAACAATATTGATCTCTCAATGATATTGCCAATACGTCGAATTTGTGTCGTAATCGCGATAGACATACGTTGTTAATCTAACGGTTTGGCGAAGGTATGCCTCCCGTCATCCGAGCACTATTTGTCGTGCGATCGACGAAGTTGGCGTCACAGTTCTGACAAGCGTGCGTCGTGAGGTCGATGTTTTGCAGCCCGTTGGGATGTAGACGAAATTTGAGTGACGACGCTGACTTCTGTTAATCATCGGTCGGCCGACAATGTTTCGTCGAGATTCCGACGAAAGGCCATCAAAAATTGGGGTCAAATCCTGTAGTGTGGGAGTAATAGAGGTAGATTAGAAGAATGGATATTAGGAGTTGGAAACAATGGTGGAAAATTTGATGGTAGAAGGTATATGGTCACATTCTTTTGAAATTTTTAGGATGATGGAGGTGAAATGGAAACATGTGCTTTGGGTGTATGATAGGGATTATGGTGGAAAAAGGACTTAGGATGGATGGAGGAAGTACCAATAGCTTTAGCTTGTTTTCCTTGGGGCGAGTATCCAAGGCCAAATGAGCGTGAAGGGACTTTGACATGGATGGGATCCAAAATACCTTGTTCATGAAGGCCTAAACCTTTACCTTGGTAGTTTCTGTTTTGAAGCATGTGATGGACAAGGGGACTAGGTGTGTTCTGGAAACTAGAATAGAGTTCATTATTAGATGAAGAAGGTGAGGTAGATAAAGGTTGTTGTTGTCCTAAAGAAGAAAACTTGTGGATGAAGGTGGATAGACCAATAGGATATGATGGAGAACTTGCAATGGGGTTGAAAGTGGGTAATGGAAGATCATTAGGATCTTGACTAGAATTGTGTTCACTTAGATCCAAGGTATTTGTTTGATTTTCTATGTGCTTGGGAGGGATATGTCTCATCAAGGGAAGTAGATGTTGGTGGATCATGGATAGGACTAGGTGAAGGTGAATTTGGGATATCTTGCTCATAGATAGGTATAGGATCAAGTTGCTCATAGATAGCTTCTTCATAGGTAATATCTTGATCATAGAAAATTTATAGGTTATGGATAGGTTGGATGAAAATTATTTGATCTTGATTAGAACTAGGGCTTGATGTTTCCACATGCTTGGGAGTAGAATCTTGATATAACTCTTTGGTTGCTTGAATGGAAGTGGAAGGGGATGACTCTTGAATAGACTTGACATGTTCTAGATGGTCAAAAACATGCAAACATGATGGAGGTTGACTTGGGCTCAATGGGGGAGACTCTTGAATAGGCTCAAGAGGGAGACTACATGATGAGGTTGTAAGAATGGGCATGGTGTTTGAAGAATCTTTAGTAGGTTCAAACATATGATTTGGATGACATGGTGATGTTTGATTCCTTGCTAGTATCCCTTAGGTCACATCCTTTGTAGGTGGATGGGTGGATTCGGGTAATGCCATAGGTTTAATTTTGAAATTTTTGAATTTAGGGCATGGATTTGATGGAGGATTAGATGATGGTGGGGTTAATGAAAAGTTTTATGGGTTAGAAGGTGGAGAGGCCAATGGATTAGGACTAGGACATGGTGGCTTAGGGATAGGCATTTGATTGGATGGTGGTATGATAAACTTATAGGGTGCATGAACTAGATTGGTGTTTCCCTTGTCAAATGAAACATGAGAATTGAAAGGATATTGATTTTGTTGCCAAGGTGGACTTGGGCTCCTATGTTCTTGTTGTGATATGGGTGTATATGTTGATGTGGCATTGAGATGATAGGTAGATGGTTTAGGTTGGCATGATGATGAAGGTGACACATAGGATTGTGTTTTGAATGTGTTGAGGTTGGAATGGTGTTTGGACTTGTTGTGGTATAATTTGTTGTTGTGATAATAATGGAGGGGTTGCATAGAATAATAGTTGTTGAGAGGTGGATTGATATGGATAAGTGTTGACATTGGAAGAGGTGTGATAGGTGCATGAAGGGGTAATGTGATATGTGGATGGATGAAGTTGATAAGATGATATAGGTGACACATATGATTGATGTGACATTTGTTGATGTGGTCATTGGATTTGATGTTGTGTTGAAAATGTATAAACAAATTATAATGAAACCCTAACAATGCACAATGAAGGACAAGATAACATAAAAATAAAAATAATAATTCAAATGCAAACCGATCTCCATGCTAAACTTGATTGATCTCCATTTCTCTTCTCAACCTTGCATGAGAATTCAAGATTTTGAAGGATTATTGATGGAGGAATGTTGATTGATCACTGTTGAAGCAGCATAACATTAAGATGAAAATGATAGATGAAAATAGATAGATGAAATATGATGGATGAAATATTTTAGATACAATTCGACAGGGTAAGGTTAATTGAAAGTTCATCCATGCAAATGGCTTGGTTGTGGGTTAATTTATAGGTGACGATGGGAGGATGAAGGGATCAAACTTTCCTTTTTGTGAGCAGTAGTGGAATTAGAAAGTTGATCGTGAACTTGGGAGAAGAAATGGAAGGTGGATCAAGTTAACTAAAGAGGAGAGTGAAAAGGGGGTCAAGTTAACTTATGAGATGATTTGGAAAGTGATGAAGCCATCTTGATAGATGATTTAGAAAGTGAATCAAGTAATTTAGGGAAATAATTTAGAATTATTTAAATTATAAGAGATGTGAGATGATAAGGATTAATTTAAATAATTGTTTAATTTATTTAAGTTATTTGGGGAATGTGGATTAATTAAATAAATAAAAATTATTTAATTAATTGGTTAAAGGATAAATGGATTAATTAAATAAATAATTTAATTAATTAATTGTCTAGAGATTAAATAATAGGGATGATGAAAGGGGTTATGTGAGGTTTAGAATAAAATGTTTTGTAAGATGTCAAAAGTGAATGTCACAAGATTTGGTCAATTTTAGGTGACTACATTTTGCACCTCTTTGAGATGATGTTCAAGATGGTGAGATTTGTGTTGAGTAACATCATTTCAAATAAGCTAAAGTATGGGTAAAAGAAAATGGATGATGAAGGAAAGATAGGATAATGATGATGATGGGATGATGATGCCCCCTTGAGAGGACAGGCAGGTTGAACAAACACAGGTATGCTCTTGAAATGGATGAAATGATAAAAGATGGATAAATATGGATAATACATTATGTTGCAACAAAGTGAGCAATCATGGTGTTTTATATAGCACTTGAAGTTATGCACCAAGGTATAAGGACCAAGGTGACGATGTGTCTCGTGCCCCAGCATAATATAACCTTGTTTAAATGTATGAGGAAGTAAACTTAGACCATTAAAGTCCTAATGCACAAAAGGTATGATATGACCTTGGATGCAAAGGATAGTGCAAAAAGCTATTCCAACATACAAAAGATATGAATATTAGTTGGAATGATATGGATTTTAAGCAAATTCAAGATAAAAATGATAACACACACACAAACAAACAGGAAATCATGCACAAATGATACAAAAAAAAAACAAGGTATTGCCCCTGTCAAGTTGTAAACCAATAATTAATTGATTGATTGATGATGATGATAGTGTTATTATTACGGGGAATGATATATCCCTAGATGAACTCAAGGATGATTGATTGATTGATTGGTTGGTTGAATTGGTTTACGACAAGATTAGGATCAAGACCAAAGGATCTTATTGGATGATTTGACAAAATTCATTGACTTGATTGGTATAGATTAAGGATTGACTTGCATTTGGATTTTTGCTTGGAATGATTGAAGATTATTTGATGTATGGATGAATGGATTCGATGAAGATGGTTGATTGGTTGAATGGTTGGATGATTGGATTGAGGTAATGGATTGATTCGATGAAATTAGAAAAAGTGATTGGATGGATTGATTTTATTGCTTGGATTTTTGTTGGCTATTTGATTTTTTT
The DNA here is from genome assembly GCA_007115665.2 of Sequoiadendron giganteum. Lineage (NCBI taxonomy): Eukaryota > Viridiplantae > Streptophyta > Pinopsida > Cupressales > Cupressaceae > Sequoiadendron > Sequoiadendron giganteum. Next base: position 667,538,387 of record CM021100.1, read on the forward strand.
GTCTTTTTTATGATTCTTTTTTTTGGATGTTTGGAAATGTTATGATTTTTTTGTTATTTTGAAATGTTTCGATTTTTTGGATTTTTTAAATGTTTTGATTTTTTCAAGACCTTTTTCAATTTTTTTGTTGTATGTTTTTTCGGGACTTTTTTGAATTTTTTTGAGATGTCAGTGGATGATAATTTTGGTAGCCTTTGTGATAGATACCAATGACAAGGGAAAACCAAGTCTAGGTGCAAGGAGATAGATGGGATTGGTGGATGAAAGGGTGGGTGATAGGATAAGTGTTAAAAGGCTCATGATAGATGGATCGATAAAAAGGATAGGTCATAGTGAATGGAATGGATGTATGCATCATAAGAGAGCAAGGATGTGATCTCCAAAGACTATGTCACATAGGAATAACATGCCCCATTCTAGGTATAATACTTAGGATTTTTTTCATGAAAAAGCTTATGATAATAGGATAATGATAGGCTTGTTTGGAAGGATGAGGTATATCAAAAGATATCCAAAGCATGTTTCAACATTTTCCCCCCTCTATTTATCAAGATCAAAAGGAGGAAGAGATGATGAATGGAATCAATATGATAAGTATATGGGTATGATTCCCAAGGATGATAAGATAGGAGATGGTAAGATATGATATGATAGGAAGTGACATGATAGGATAGATAGTGCAAATGAGACAAGATGCCCCCAAGTATAAGTGACATAGAAGATCAACATACACATGACACATGTTTTCCAGGTTTTCATCATGGTACTTATCCAAGGCGCCTTTTTACCAGGTTTTCACCATTGGATGAAGGGACTTCTCTTTATTTTATTTAGACTTTTTAGACTTTTTTTTTAGTTTTTTTTTTTTAATTTTGATTTTTTTGATTTTTTTTTTTGGATAGGAGAAGGGGAATATGGATATGAGGGACTCAAGTGTCTAGTTACATGAAAGGTGATAGTCCCACTAGATATGGATGTCATCGCATGCACCATTTCAAATGTCATTATGCTCATAGATGTTGGTAAGGGGTGACATGAAACAAAAATGGAGTAGGTAGATGATGGATTTTGATGTGGATTATGGAAGGATTGGTGGATTATGATGTGGATTATTTAGGGAAGATGGTGGATTATGATGGGGATTATATAGAAATTTTTGGTGTTTTTTCTAGTATACCCTAGGAAGACTCTGGAAGGTATCCAACCTTCATCATCAAGAATCCTAGAGATGAATGGCCAACTCAACGGAAAAAAGGTTTTGAGTCTTTATCCCCTGCACTTTAGGCTCTGTGGAACCAAGGAGGGTATTTCCCAATTGATTTCACAATAATTCTATTATAGTGGTGAACACTTATTCATAGATAATTCCCTTTTTATTGTAAACAAACATCATTCAACAAAAGTTATGATTGGCCTTTACATAAATAATCATCTATTTGCTAGGAACATGGTATTATTTCAAAATTACATCTCAAGAATTGATTAAATTTTGTTTAGTGTTGCCATCATTATGAATCCATGACTAGGTACTTTGCCTGCTACATTAGATTACAAGAATTTAGAGCGAACAAACTAGTGTCTCATCAATTGGGAATGGAGTCAAATATATAGCAATCAGTAATGCATGAACCAACTAACTATGAAATAGTTGGCTTATCTTCATAATTCTTTACACCATGAAAACTCACAGTTCCTAAAACACAACTTCTTACCAAAATCCTGAGCAATTGCTTACAAACCAACAATTCCCTTCAAGTATTTTAATCAACCCCTTGGGCTAAAACAAGAATAGAAACATACATTCAAATAACCATTGAAAGACAAATGAAAAGAAACTTGGTTTTCCATTCATAATATGTAACGATTGCATATAGGAGAGCACATGCTTCAATTTTACAGATTTGTTTCAATGTCAGAAAACTCATGCAAAACTATTTAAGAATGTCATATACAAAACTTGGACCCAAGACTATATTCCAGCATGTCCAATATACATTATGTGTTGCTTTAGTCTTGTGCATTCTACCTAAGTCATTTTTGGACTCAAAATATGACCCCCTATAATGAGCCTTGAAATCCCTTTTATAAGCCAAGGGAGCAACAAGCAAAGGGCTCATTATAGTTACATTTCTTGATAATTTTGAAGTAATTTCATCTCGTGGGGTTTCATTCCCGAACCGTTATATTTTCATTCACACATCATGGGAAAGAAAAATGCAAAAAGGTAAAAAGAGGCACCAAACCATTAGTCCGAGATGCCATGCAAGCCTTCCAAAAGGCACCACCATCACAATCCGCATGTCGCCAAAAAATGGGAGAAGTCACCATCAACACCAACAGTCAAAAAACCCTTTGAACCAACCACGTAAGAAACACACACACAACACCCAGTAACCAAGTACCACCAAGAAAGACACATGGGTGTTACCCAGCCTAGTCAGCCACCGAGTGAACACCCTCACCAGGCCTCTTCACAGAGAGTGGAGTTTCAACCGTCACCTCATCATTTGAGTCAATATATAGCACCAAAGAAATAGGGCAATGGCCAACACCAAGGCCAACTCCTTCACCATCCTCCAAAGAGCTATCGGTAATTATAACTGGGGAGTTAGGTTTCTCTGAACAAACCCCAAGGTCTTCCACTGGTCTCGTTAATTCTTTCACAAACACGGCAGACCCTTCCCTTCAACTTTGATCAATTCTTTGGAGCAAGACCTCTTCTAAAGATTGTAGGTACTTTTGACACTAGTTCTCTTGGCATTCTTATGTGCATACCTCTTAGCCCTCGAGACAACTAACGTTTTCGCCACCATGGGTTTTATCTCTAGCTCAAAAGCCAATGGCTCCTACAAGCTCAACTGTCATGACCTACACACTGGTGTAGAAGAAGAACTTAGCTGACTCATCTTATACTCAACACAAACCCAACGCTAGATATGCAAGGAAAATACTAGCTACGACCCCCAGGATATCCTTATATGCAGACAATGTGAGCTACACCAGCACTAGACATAGAATAGGTCACCAAAACACAACAAGAACAACATATATATCAATATGCCAATACACCACCTTGGTGAGAATTTACCAAGCAACAAGGTTTACTACCCCAACACCCATGAAAATTAGCCAAAAACACTAATAGAAGAAAACGAGCAAACAAACTACAGAAAAATCCTCATTAAATAGAGGAATTCAAGGAATGATGCAATTAATGGTCATCCTAGTTCGTTCACGTGACTGAAAAATCAATCACTTGCATGTCGCATCTTAGTCGTCGATCGCCATGGATTAAAACTTGATCAACGAGGATCATAAAGGATCACCACTTGCTTTATCAATTGTACTTAGAAACAATGAAGAGATACTCTAAAATTGCCATGTATTTGAACACATCCTAACTCCATCATCCTTGACACATGCGCTATTGATCTGACAATCATGGGTGAATCTGGGCCACAAACTAAAACACATCGCCCATTGCTAGCTCATCATTCCCACAAGAATCTCATCAAGCAATGGCATCGAGGCCAATGATGTGACATCATTTGTAGATTATGGTCATGAAAGGATCTTAACCATAGACAATTTCCTGCATCGCTCATCACGTGTCGACATCTGCCCAAACAACCCTAACCCATGATAGACCAAACTCAACCCATTGGCGGTCACGGGTTCCACATTAAAATGCAAAGGATGACAGGCAATAGTGGACAAGCCAGCAATGTTAACCACAATAAATCCTTGGGCACCACGTACTTTGTTCATCACGCATTGCGCATTGTCCCTCCATAGACCAACGCCAACCAATGAAGCATTGCGCCTCAACGATGGGAAATGACCTAGGCATCGACAATCACGGGTTCCACCCTGACTGACTCAAGGCAACTAGTGATAGTTATAAGGGTAGCAATGGGTCAAAAGGTTGACCACATCGCTCAATGGGTGTTACTCCCTAGCAGAGATACATGAACACACGAGGGACTATAGGCGGTTGATTGGGAGGAAAAGAAATGTCATCGCTCATCATGGGTCACAAAGGAAATTTGAAAACAAATAGGCGATGGGCAATGCAACATTCAAAGCCTGGCTTAAGAAATATTTGAAGCACATGCGTCAAAGGTTATTTTAAAAGGACCACCTACTCATGACGGAAAGAAAGATAAAGGGGCCAATAAAACCATGAGACTTAAGGCCATGAATGATTATGAAATTGAACAGGAACCAGATATAGCCGGTCACTTCAAAATTAGAAGCTCGAACCAAAAAAGGGTGTAATCATAGTAAAACACTTAAAACCCCAACCCTAGGACAAACATTTTCAAGGTTTGATCACAACAATTTAAGTGGAAGCAGGGAAATTTTAAGGGTTCCACCAGTGGCTCTGACTGGGGATGTATGCCTCCTACAGGCATAGCAAGATCTCAAAATCTCAGGTAGAAGTAGACCATTTAGCCAGATAAATTAGGTCCTCACAAATAGCTCATGTGCACGCTTTCTCCTTTTTTGTGTTCTGACATGGTTTGGTGGCGCCAAGCCACCAAATGAAAAGGTCAATCAATTTTACCTCTATCAAAAACCTTGTCCTAATTCACTTGCAATGGTCACATGGTCACATAGGAGAGAAATATTCTAGGACAATGAGCCTTATCATAATCAGTATCCCCGATTCCATCTGATACACCAATATCCCTTTTATTGACTGGTTGGACAAAGCTTTCATGAGAATGAAATAGAGCAATAAAACATTCGTAATTCGCCTGGCTGCAAATCTAGGCATCATGTCCCATTTTCAAATCAAATTGGAAATTTTCATACATACATTGTTGCATACTCAATTCAACCTCTGTGATGCCAAAGAGAAATGATTCATATTCAATAACATCCTCATTATAATTGGGGTGAGTGTTGACATCATTTAGTGGGAGCAATTCAGTGATAAGATCCAATAGCTAAGGGGCGTCTACAAATTTTTTAGTACAAATTCATATTGGTTAACAACACATGCCAGGATATCCACACTTTCTACTTGCTCTTCGATCAGATTAAACAATCCTGACACATCCTCATGATCTGAAGGATCATCAATACATATCAGGACCAACACTGGATCCACACCCAGATTATCTAAAGGAAAGCCTCTTCCCTTACTAGGGTGCACATTATCATAGGAAACAACATTCCCAACCTTAGTCCATTCATTACCAGTATTAATACCAGTATCCTCATCACTGCATCCCTTTGGTGATTAGGAAAATGATAAATCCAGGTCAACATCTATGAGGATAGAATTAGAGTCATTAATACCATTTTGAATCTTACTTGCTATCATCTCATTTGCATTGTCTTTAATATATTGGCAAGGCACATCTGCCAAGAAATCATTAGAATTTGCAACAAATACTGGATTATTCCTACACCAATAAGAATTACTTCTTGTTATCTCATCTATTGGTGGAGGTTCATCATACAAGGGGTTATACCATATCCTCATTGTACTTACATTCACTCATGTCTCTTGGGTATGGGGATCACAACCCTCCATGCCTTAGAAATCCACATAGTCCTTGGAAGAATAGAAAGGAATCCCCTCAAAATCATCTTCATCACTTGTACTCAAAATTATGGATCCACATTCTGACAACTCATCACATGAGGAAAATTTTTCTTCCTCAACCATTTGTTTCCCATCAAGATTACCAACACATCCCCAACTTGAGGCCACAAATTTCACCTCCACTTCATAAAATGATTTGTAACCAACAAAACACTGCTCTAAATCAAATTCATCACCAGATGAACCACTGGTTTGTATATCATGATTTCTAATGAGACCAAGGTGTGACACCATCATTTTCTTTTGTCCATCTTCCACAACATGCCAAGGGTGGAAAATATGCATCACCTCTTCATCTTCATATTTTTCCCCAATAGTTGTGTCACTCATAAAACAAACAACATCATCAACCAATTGTTCATGCTCTGACACATCATCTTGACCCAATTATAAAGATTCATGATCCTCTTGATAATGGGCCTCATTGATGTCACTCTAAGGTGAAATTTGTCTAGTATATTCATCTTGAGATCCCTCAATAATCCTTATCCAATCAATGACTTGGCTCAGGGCATGAGGCTTCAATTCTTCTGGAAAAGAACTCAATCCAGACTGATACAATTCACAAAACAGATCAATGCACATTGGGATATTAGGCCTGACATTTTCAGGTATACTAAACAAGGCATCAGTGAATCTAGAGAAAATATGATCAAGAGATTCCCCTTCCTACCTTTGTAGGTCACACAACCTCTTAACTGCATTTACTTGGCTAACTTTGTTACACACAAACACAAATCCTCCCTTAGTTGCACCATGACCTTCATGTGGTGTTAGTGATGAACTTGGAATGACAAGAATCTTATTCCCTTGCCTTAATCCTCTATTGATTGGTCTATTAACCAGAGCAACATGGGGTATGCTTGGACATTCAACACAAATATTAAAGCATCATTTCATCATTGAGTATTTCAGATTATTTTCAATAGTTATGGCAATGTGATATGCTTGTTGTAATGTTGTGGGTTCTTTGTCTCTCAACAAGTAACTCATCCTTTTATCAAATGCTCCTAAATACACGACCAAACACTCAACATCATTTGGTCTTATATGTTTTGGGATCTCCCTTATTACCTTTGAAAATACGAGATTAAAAGAGGGAACCAACTCATTCTCATCCTTCTCCATGTCCATAAATTTATGCCTGCCCAAGATAGGATCAATCCTTGCTCCAAATTGTTCCATAAATACTAGTTTGAACTCTCTCCATGAGTGTACTGAGGATGCAAGAAGATAAGAGAGCCAATCTATTGCATCTCCTTTTAAGGATTGAAAAAAAAAATTCATAACTACATCTTTGAAGATTACCACATAATCTCCCATCACATCAACAAAATCTTACAGATGTTGACTTGCTGACTCAGTTTGTTCACAATTAAATCTTGGTATCTTCTCCCTGATCTTGTATGGTACAACATTTGGGTAGACACAAATGCCACTGAAATCCAAGGCATTGTACCTTTCACTATTAAAACCTCCCTGATGTGAAAGGCGGAGCCCATTACTTAAATTTTCATCAAAGAACATGACCTGACAAGACATCTCGTTGTACCTTTTCCAACTTTGTCAAATATTTCACAAGGGATACTTAAATTCCTCTTACAAAATAAAATATCAAGCCTCCTTTATCATAATCTCTTCATATTGTTCACTTAAGATCATGATTTACACGTCCCTTCTATAATAACATACAATTCCATAGTATTCATCTGGAAACATGCAAAGTTCAACTATCTTTCCCTTAACTAGTGCTATTTCACTTAACTGGAAACCATTCAAATTTTAAAACAAAAGAATTCTCACAGTCTACTTACAAATATAATCAAAAATTTCTCTAACAACATGAAAATACCTGGCCTTCCTATAGCATTCACCTAGCTTTGTCTTAAAACACATGGATTTGGAATTTCAGCACATCCTTTGTCAAATTCTTTAGTCAGAGTCGCCACCTCTAATTGAGAGGAAATAAAATTCAAATGAGATGAATTTTCTTATCAAATAAACAAGTTCTAGGTCTAACTCCTCAGTGGAGTCACCATTTCAGATCCTTTGAGTTTTGTTGCAGCCAAATCTTTGACTAGGTTCAAGAATTCTTCAAAGTATGAACAAAGTGTCCACGCGATTTACACCATTTGACTCTATGATATAGGGATCTACGTCTGGAGAATGGAATTTTTCCCTAGTAAAGTTTCCATTTATGTTGGTGTTTTTTCCAGTACACCCTAGGAAGACTCTGGAAGGTATCCAACCTTCATCATCAAGAATCCTAGAGATGAATGGCCAACTCGATGAGTAAAGGGTTTTGAGCCTTTAAACCCTGCACTTTAGGCTTTATGCAACCAGGGAGGGTATTTCCCAACTGAGTTCACCAGAATTCTATTACAGTGGTGAACACTTCTTCATAGATAAGCCCCTTTCTATTGCAAACAAACATCATTCAAAAAAATGTATGGCCGACCTTTACACAAATAATCATCTATTTGCTAGGAACAAGGTATTATTTTAGACTTGCATCTCAAAATTGATAAAAGTTTGTTTAGTGCTGCCATCATCATGAATCCATGACTAGGTACTTTGGTTGGTACATTAGATTACAAGAATTTATAGTGAACAGACCAGTGTCTCATCAATTGGGAACGAAGTCAAATATATAATAGTCGGTAATGCATGAACCAACTAACTATGAAATAATTGGCTTATCTTCATAATTCCTTACACCATGAAAATTTGCAGTTCCTAAAACATGGCTTTTTACCAAAATCCTGAGCAATTGCTTACAAACCTACAATTCCCTTCAAGTATTTTAATCAACCACTTGGGCTAAAATAAGAATAGAATCATACATTCAAATAACCATTGAAAGACAAATGAAAAGACTATTGGTTTTCCATTCATAATGTCTAACGATTGTATACAGGAGAGCACATGCTTCAGTTTTACAGATTTTTTTTAATGTCAAAAAACTCATGCAAAACTATTTAAGAATGTCATATACAAAACTTGGACCCAAGACTATATTCCAACATGTCCAATATACATTTTTTCTTGCTTTAGTCTTGTGCATTCTACCTAAGTCATTTTTGGACTCAAAATTTGACCCCCTGTAATGAGCCTTGAAATCCATTTTAAAAGCCAAGGTAGCAATAAGAAAAGGGCTCATTCTAGTTACATTTCTTGATAATTTTGAAGTAATTTCATCTCGTGGAGTTTCATTCCCGAACCATTAGATTTTCATTCACGCATCATGGGAAAGCAAAAGGAAAAAAGGAAAAAAGAGGTGCCAAACCATTAGTCAGAGATGCCACACAAGCCTTCCAAAAGGCACCACCATCACAATCCACACGTCGCCAAAAAATGGGAGAAGTCGTCATCAACACTAGTAGCCAAAAAACCCTTTGAACCGAGCACATAGGAAACACACACACAACACCCAGTAACCAAGTACCACCAAGAAAGACACATGGGTGTTACCCAGCCTAGTCAGTCGTTGAGTGAACACCGTCACCATGCCTCTTCACAAAGAGTGGAGTTGTAATCACCACCTCATCATCTGAGTCAGTATATGGCACCAGAGAAATAGGGCAATGGCCAACACCAAGGCCAAATCCTTCACCATCCTCCGAAGAGCTATCAGTAATTATAACCAGGGAGTTGATTTTCTCCAAACAAACCCCAGGGTCTGCCATTGGTCTCATTAATTCTTTCACAAACACAACAGGGCTTTTCCCTTCAGCTTTGATCAATTATTCAGAGCATGACCTCTTCTGAAGATTGTAGGTACTTTTGACACTAGTTCTCTCTGCCTTCTTGCATGTAGACCTCTTAGCCCTCAGGACAACTGATGTTTTTGCCACCATGGGTTTTATCTTTGGCTCAAAAGCCAATGGCTCTTGCAAGCTCAACCATCATGACCCATGCACTGGCGTAGAAGAATAACTTGGCCGACTCATCTTATACTCAACACAAACCCAATGCTAGATATGCAAGGCAAATACTAGCTACAAACCCCAGGATATCCTTATATGCAGATAATGTGAGATATACCAACACCAGACACAGAATAGGTCACCAAAACACAACAAGAACAACATATACATCAATACGCTAGTACACCGCCTTGGCAAGAATTTACCAAGCAACTAGATTTACTACCCCAACACCCATGAAAATTATCCAAAAGCAATGATAGAAGAAAATGAGCAAACAAACTATAGAACAATCCTCATTAAATAGAGGAATTCAAGGCATGCTGCAATTAATGGCCATCTTGTTTCGCTCGCGTGATTAAAAAATGAATCACTTGCATGCCACATCTCAACCATTGATTACCATAAATTAAAATGTCATCAACGAGGATCATTAAGGATCGCCACTTGCTTTATCAACCGTAATTAGAAACAACAAAGAGATTCTTTATACTACCACGTATTTGACTACATCCTAACTCCATCATCCTTGACATGCGCGCCATTGATTTGACAATTACGGGTGAATCTAGGACACAAATTGAAACACATTGCCCATCACTAGCTCATCCTTCCCACAAGAGTCTCATCAAGCGATGGCACCCAGGCCAGTGATGAGACATCAGCCATAGATTATGGTCGTGAAAGGATCTTAACCATATAAAATTTCTCGCATCGCTCATCGCATGTCGACATCTGCCCAAAAAACCCTAACCCGTGATAGACCAAGCCTGCACGATGGGGAGGAACTCAACCCATCGACGATCGTGGGTTCCATGTTAAACTGCAAAGGACGACAGGTGATAGTGGAGAAGCCAATGATGTTAACCACAAAAAATCCTTGAGCGCCATGTACTTCATTCATCGTGCATCACACGTTTTCCCTTTGTAGACCGGCGCCAACTAGCAAAGCATTACACCTCAGTGATGGGACATGACCAAGGCATCAACGGTTGCAGGTTCCACCCTGATTGGCTCAAGGAAACCATTGACAGTTATAAGGGTAGTGATGGGTCAAAAATTTGACCACATCGCTCATCGAGTGTTACTCCCCAAAAAAGATACATGAACACATGAGGGACTATGGGCAGCCTTTTGGGAGGAAAAGAAAGGTCATCGCTCATCATGGGTCACACAAGGAAATTTTAAAATAAACAGGCAATGGGTGATGCAACATTCAGAGCTTGACTTAAGAAATATTTGAAGCATGGGCACCAAAGGTTGTTTTAAAAGGGAGCACATAGTCATGACGAGAGGAAAGATAAAGGGGTCGGTAAAACCATGGGACTTAAGGCCATGAATGATTATGAAATTGACCAGGAACCAGATACAGTCAGTCACCTCAAAATTAGAAGCCTGAACCAAATAAGGGTGTAATCATAGTAAAACACTTAAAACCCCAACTCTAGGACAAAGATTGTCAGGGTTTTATCACAAAAATTTAAGTGGAACCAGGGAAATTTTAAGGATTCCACCAAGACTTATGAAAAAAATGAATGGGGAGGCTTAGCCAAAAGAATGGACCATAAGAAGGTGATGGGGAAGATATGTAGGATAGTGGATGAAAGATGAGGAGATGGAGGTATTTGGAGTTGTGAAATGGGAGTGAACCATGATCAATGGTTGCACACACCATGATAAACATTGAAGATTTTGATGTGGAGGTGGTGTAGGAAGCAATGGTGATGTTTTCTTAGAAGATGGATGAAAAAGTGCTTTAGGTACCCACATAGACTTAGTATTTTTATGAGTTTTATTTTTCTTGTGGGATTTAGGAATTTGATATTTTTGAATGGGATGAGAATGTGGGGTGGAAGAGGATGGTAGGGATTTTTGAGATGTAGATGCCTCATTTGACTTGCTTTCCTTTTTCTTAGGGAACCAAACCATTTTATTTTTGGCCTTTTCTTTTGGAGGTATGGGCTTATATATATTTTTAGATGGGTTTTCTTTGGTTCTTTGCTTTTGTGCCCTAAGGCGTGTGGACCCTTATAATTTTTTACTTTATAGGTAGAGGCATTAATTTTTTTTCTTTTGAATCCCATGGGTATGGTGGAATGAGTGGAAGCTTCATGTTCATACAATGTGTGCATTGATTGGTCATGATTAGGATTTTTAGAAGATTTATGGATGGATGGATAAGGGGATTGTATAATGGTGATATTAGGTGTTGGGAGTAACAAAGGTAGATTATATGGAGGGATATTAGGAGTTGGAAGCAATGGTTGCAAATTTTATGGTGGAAGGTGTATAGTCATGTGTGTTTGACATTTGTAGGATGATGGAGGTGAAATCGAAACATATGTTTTGGGTGTATGATAGGGATTATGGTGGAAAAAGGACTTAAAATGGATGGAGGAAGTACCAAAATCTTTAGCTTGTTTTCCTTGGGGTGAGTATCCAAGGCCAAATGAGTGTGGAGGGATTTTGACATGGATGGGATCCAAAATACCATTTTTTCATGAAAGCCTAAACCTTTACCTTAGTAGTTCATGTTTTGAAGCATGCAATGGACAATGGGACTAGGTGTATTTTGTACACTAGACTTGAGTTCATTATTAGATGAAGAAGGTGAAGTGGATAAATGTTGTTGTTTTCCTAAAGAAGATTACTCATGTATGAAGGTGGAAAAACCAATAGGATATGATGGAGTACTTTCAATGGGGCATATAACTATTGGGTTTCTTGAATGGAAGTGGAAGGAGATGACTCTTGAATATGCTTGACATGTTCTAGATGGTCGATAACATGGAGACATGATGGAGGTTGACTTGGGATCAATGGGGGAGACTCTTAAATAGGCTCAAGGGGGAGACTACATGATAGGGTTGTAAGAATAGGCATGTTGTTTGAAGACTCTTTGGTAGGTTCAAACATATGAGCTGGATGACATGGAGATGTTTGATTCATTGCTAGTATCCCTTGGGTCACATCCTTTGTAGGTGGATGGGTGGATTCGGGTAATGCCATATGTTTACTTTTAAATGTTTGAATTTAGGGCATGGATTTGATGGAGGATTAGATGATGGTGGGAGTAATAAAGATTTTTATGGGTTAGAAGGTGGAGAGGCCAATGGATTGGGACTAGGAAATGGTGGCTTAGGGATAGAAATTTGATTGGATGGTGGTATGATAAAGTTATAGGGTTCATGAGCTAGATTTGTATTCCCCTTGTCAAATGGAACATCAAAATTGAAAGGCTCTTTATTTTGTTTCCAAGGTGGACTTGGGATCCTATGTTCTTGTTATTATATGGGTGGATACGTTGATGTGGTATTAACATGATAGGTAGATGGGTTAGGTTGGAATGATGATGAAGGTGAAACATATGATTATGGTTGAATGTGTTGAGGTTGTAATGGTGTTTGGACTTTTTGTGCTATGATTTGTTGTTGTGATAATGATGGAGGGGTTGCATAGGATAATGGTTGTTGAGGGGTGGATTGATATGGATAAGGTTTGACATTCGAAGAGGTGTGATAGGTGGATGAAGGGGTAATGTGATATGTGGACGGATGAGGTTGATAAGATGATATAGGTGACACATAGGATTGATGTGATATTTGTTGATGTGGTGATTGGATTTTATGTTGTGCTTGTTGGATTTGACAAGTGGCCATGTGGTATTGGGCTTGTGCTATGAGTTGTTGAATTTGAGGTGATTGGTTTGTTTGAATTTGAAATTGTTGGATGAGGCCTTGGAGCTCATGTACAATTTGTTGGTCTAAGGGTTGTGGTGCTTGATAAAGTGATTGGAGGAGGTCTTGGAAATGGGGTACTAGGTCTTCTAATGTTGGAATAGTGTAAAATGATTTTGATTGGATTAAAGAGATGATAAAGATTAGGATATGATGTGGAATGAAAATATTAGATGATTTGAATGATGTGGCAAGTGATTATTGGAAGTTTGACTTGGGAAATATCAAACACAAGATTTCACATGTAAATTCCTAAACACACACAAAACACAATAATAAATTTATCTTTCAAGATTAAATGTTATGATGAAACAAACACTTGAATACAAAAAAATAAGTGTAGTGTTAGTCAAGTGGGTATGGCCAATTAGGTCTTAAGCTAGGATGCATGAGGTTGACTAGGGATGATTTGAAAGAAAAATCATGCCACACAGCTGGGAGAAAGGAGTAACCCACCCTTCAACTTCACTTCCCAAAGGTATAAAGTTCTTTGGGGCTTAGCCAAGAGTGACAAGATTTAAACTTCCAAAGAAGTGCGTCTTTAGATTCACACTTTGATTGAGGTCGTCTCTTGGAGGGGTGTGTGCTCCAAGCAGGCCTCCTAAGAAGGGTATGAAAAAAGTGAACCAAGTGAGGTGTTTTTAAGCCCATGCACTTGAATTACACTTGCAATTGTTAATTAAGCCTTAGAAATGAAATGTGTGTAAGAAAACAATGGAAGCGCTTGTTCTTTTTAACCCAAATCCAAAATGTGTGATGGAAGAAAATGGTTCATTTTAACCCAATTTCAATGATGTGACAGCAAAAAAGATGTTATTTTTAAGCCCAAAATCCTAGTGTGTGATCAAACAAGTTGTTCTTTTTAAGCCCCAAATCGAAGTGTGTTGACAAGCAATGATTAGAGATGAAAGATGGAATGTGTGCACAAAATTATTTTCATCCTTAAATCTATTGTAGATGTTGATGCCAATGTTGTTCCAGCTCCTTAGATTCAAAGTTTTTTATTGTAGCCTCTTGAGATGATGCACAAGCTCTTGTGAAAAGATTGTAGAAAAATTGAATCCAAAAGTTAATGAAACCTACAAAAGCAAGATAGATCTCCACATAGCCAAGAGAAAGGGGTAACCCACCCTTCACCTTCACTTCCCAAAGGTATAATTTTCTTTGGGGCTTAGCCAAGAGTGACAAGATTTCAACTTCCAAAGAAGTGTTTCTTTAGATTCATACTTCGATTTGAGGTTGCTCGTTGGAGTGGTGTGTGCTCCAAGCAAGCCTCCTAAGAAGGTTATGACAAAAGCGAACCAAGTGAGGTGTTTTTCATCAACACACACACTTGATTCACACTTGCAGTTGTTGATTGACCCTTAAAAATGAAATGTGTGTAAGAAAATAATGGAAGCACTTGTTCTTTTTAACCCAAAGCCAAAATGTGTGATGGAAGAAAATGGTTAATTTTAGACTCAATTTGTTATATGTGATTGAAGAAAAAATAAATTTAAGAGCCCAAATCCAAATGTGTTTGCAAACAATGATTAAGAGATGAAAGATGAAACAAGTGCACTAGTTATTTTTGCTTTCCAAATTTCTGTTGCGACGGATATTTCTACTACTACAACTCCTTATTATCAATTGCAAGATCAAAAAATGATATTATAATGCAGCCATAAAAAAAAAGCTCATCAGAAAATTGCAATTTCAAATACATGTTTTTAACATAGCCAAATTAGATTTGATTATTTGAAGATGTTATTGATCTAAAAAATAAAAAATCAAAGAAGAGGCCCCTGCTAATTTTTTGAGATCTTTCCACAAATGTAAAGAAGTCAGAAAAATTTCCTATTTTGCACCTAGAAATGCGGATTTGTGAAATCCCATAGAAAAAAAAAAAGATCAAACTTTTTTTGCATTGTATTTGACCTCCAAATTAGGTCTGTAAAAGATATACCCCCATTATAATTTCAAGAGCTTTCCAAAAATGTAAAAAATTCTAAAAAATTCATTGATTTATGTCCATAAAGTCAATTTTATGAAAAAGATAAAATCACAATAACTCCTACAAAAATGATGATAAACCCTCAATTTTTTTACTGTAGCCTCTTGAGATGATGGAAAAGATTCTATGAAAATAGTGTAGAAAAAATCATAGTTTTGTATAAATTATGAAGAAATTTATGAAACATGAGGTTCTGTCCAAAAAATAGTAGATCTGCAACAAAAAATCAATAAAACCTGCAAAAAGCAAGCTAGATCAAAAGATTCGCATCAGGTTCACCAATGTAATTAGGGTAAAATTTAGGGAAAATGCATAAACAAATTATAATGAAACCCTAAAAAATGCACAATGAAGGACAAGATAACATGAAAATCAAAATAATAAATTCAAATGCAAACTAATCTCCATGCTAAAACTGATTGATCTCCATTGCTCTTCTCAACCTCACATGAGAATTCAAGATTTCAAAGGATTATTGATGGAGGAATGTTGGTTTCTCACTATTGTAGCAACATAACATTAAGATGTAGATGATAAAAGATAAATAGATAGATGAAAGATGATAGATGAAATATTGTAGAGACAATTCGACAGAGTAAGGGTACTTGAAAGCTCATCCATGAAAATGGCTTGGTTTTGGGTTGATTTATAGGTGAATATGGGAGGATGAAGGGATAAAAATTTCCTTTTTGTGAGCGGTAGTGGTATTAGAAAGTTGATCGTGCAACTTGGGAGAAGAAATGGAAGGTGGATCAAGTTAACTAAAGATAAGAATGGAAAGGGGATCAAATTAACTTATGAGATGATTTGGAAAGTGATGAAGTCATCTTGAGAGATAAAAGGTGGATCACATTAAACTTGCAATAATAGAAAAGAACATATAAAAGCATGCATCACATCAAGGAACGCTAGATTTATGTGTAAAACCCTAGAAAGAGAAAAACCACGGTGAGAATTAACTCATAACATATTATAACCAATTACAATAGAGATTATAGAATGGTGGACTCACTATCCAAAAATAAATAATGGCTCACTTCCAAGGGCTCACTACCCAGAATAGAAAAACATAGAGGAAGGGGCAACTCACTGCCAAAGTGAACTACTAATAATGCATCTACAACATCTCAAAGATACATTCTAATTAAGCTCTATAAACTGACTTAACACACTTCATACTTCACCACTACACCTTTCACACTCCACACTACATCAAATCTAACACACACACTCTACAAACACATAATCATCACTCGCACAATGAATCAAGCTTGCATATATCGCAACCAACCAAAACATCAATTAGGTCAACCTAATTAGATGAACTATTCAACAAATAAACTGCTAGCTTAAAAATTTAACACACATGCCTTTTAGAATAAAACAAAATGTGTGCAACATGAAAATAGGTCGGCATGACCTATAATCACTCCCATAAATCTGCTCCTTACATACTTCAACTCTGCACGACCCTAAAATCCTTAAGTCGGCACCACATAACAAAACTAGTGAAGCAATAACTAAATGTTCACCAACTCTTCATTCACAACTCAACACATATGTTTGACGTCTATAAACACTTCCTCAAAAATTCATAGCATAATATTCATCCACGGTGGAATGCAGAGCATTCCAATATGCACTTTGTACTAGTAAAACTATCATTACAAAACTTGATACTTTGTCAACATTATCTTCAACTACAGAAGACATACAACCTTGAAACTTTGGATCTAAAAACCTTCAATACACATCATCAATACCTCAAAATACATGACGAGATATTGCATTGCATAGCAATGTGGACCACAAAACTAGTTTAGTGTAACACTAAAATTGTATTATGAGACTTAGCCAATTATTTACACCATTTGGTCTTCTCCAGACCAACACTTTTGTATTTCTACAATGGGTTGAAATCAACGAAATCACCATACACAATCCATGCACCATCATTCTCATGTTTCCAATAATATATCCCTTTTTCATTGATGGAAACACACTCTCACTCTCCAAAACTGCTCAAACTACTCCCCCTTTGGCATTAAGGGCAAAGGGTGCACTATATCACTCTCCCTAATTGATATGTATGCATGAGAGTATCTCCCACTTTCTACTTCTCTCCTATACTCAACATCTCTAACAATATCTCCCTTAGGAAATATTTGCATCAAAGTGGCTTCCCCTAACAATATTATTTACTACAAAATGACCAAAATGTATTGCATCGCTGTCAACTACTTCTGCATATATACATTGAAATAAAAAAATTGCATATACAAAACAAAAATTTACACCTTCAACTAGCAAAGGGTAAAATACCCTTGTAAGACACCTTCAGTTTGGAAAGGTGTGCCTCCCAGTCTCTCTTAGCTACCTCCCGATCCTTCTTAATGAAGCAAGCAAGGAATTCTTACTTTCATACTGCACATGGAGGTATTCTCCTACTTTTGGAGAATTGGGCACCAAATCCTTTTTTTGTTACCTTCTCTGCACTAGCTAAAACTTCAGTTAAGGATGTAATTCATGCACTTTCCAAATCTTTGAGTTGACTATACTGCATTATGATATTCTCTTTTTGTTCTTGCAGTAGGAATAATTTACCATGTATATTTTCAATTGTTTCTCTTGTTGCACCATCTGCATCATTTATCAGATCATATGCACCAGAGGCCTGAGAAATTTGTGACTCAACTGAGTCTATTTTATCTTTTATGCTCCTTATAGAAATATGCCATTTCAAGCAAAATTGAAACAATACTTTAGATTCTTCCAAGCATTTATGTACTTCCTTCAAGTTACCTTGTAACTTGCCATGTGTTGCACTACATTTATCAAAAATCTTAGTCAATCTCTTATCATTGACCTTATTTTCTATTTCCTTCTCCAAATTTTCTTCTGAACTAGTAGAAGATTTCCTTAAAGGAATATAACAACTTCAAATTTTGTACATCAAACAAGGAGTTATCAATAGTTACTCTAGGAATGCTATCCTGCAACACCTTTACTGTTGCTTCTACCATTTATGTACTTTTCTAGTGTTTTTGAAGTATTTCCTTCCTTGCAGAGGCATGAAAAGCATTACCAAGTTGTAACTTATGCAAGGGGAAAATCTTATCAATATCTACATGTCCTTGTTGCATTGGAATTTGTAGGAGTTGTGCAGACACCATTGGTTCAAACTATAGCTGCATGTCCAATATATATTTCAAAGAATCTCTAGAAGCTCTGGAGGATTCACCAATAGTTTTAGCACTTTCTCCTTCCTTCTTCTCACTCTTCTCCTTATTTCCACTAGAAAAAAATTCTTTAGCATTCTTTTATTTTTATGAAGACTTCTCACCATTCGGAGGAGGCAAGTTTTCTTCCTTTTGTGCCTTTGTCTTCTCTGAGACTTATTCTTTATCTTCTTCTGTCTACTCAACGTCTTTCTCCATATCCAAAGGGGGGAAATTATGATCATATTGAGCTTCATCTTTCTATAGAACACTTTTTTTATCATCTTCCTATTCTTCAACAAAATTCTCCACATCTAGAGGGTTATCATTTGTTACCATATCTTCTTCTACATTCTCATCCTTAGGCGCATTCTCATGTTGGAATAGATGTGCTATTTTTCATTTGATCTTCACTACCCAAAGATATTCCCAATTATTTTGCAAGCTCTTCAACATTCCTCAGAGTCTCATTCTTCAGTTTTTTAATGTCCTCCTTATCTTTTCTCATTAGAGTGCTAAATATTTTGTTTGTTCTATGTTTTTTGTTGTACAGTGGAGATAATTTAACTCTATCTTCATGTGTAAGAGAAGAACCAATCATCTCCAAGGAAAATTCCTTTATCTTTGCATCTTCATCAAAGGCTTTTTGCCTTCAAGCACTCAAAATACTTTTAAGATCATTAGGAAATTGATTTTCAATTTCACCAAGGCTAGTATTGAATATCACCATGTACTTAACAATAGCCTCTTAAATTATTTCCTTATCCTCATCATTTGAATCCAGATACATTGTAGTTGTTTCTTCCAAAAGACCAAATTCCACAATACTATTAAACAGTGCTTCCAATTTTAAGGGACTATGCTTCATAACCGGAGGAGTCCTTTCTTTCTTCTTTCCCTTAACTTTAGTTGATTCTTCTTTTTCTCCTAGCTTAGATCTCTTTTCTCTTCTCTGAAAAAAAAAACCTTTCTTTCTTTCTCTACTTCTTCTTCACTTTCAGTATCAACAATATCAACTTTTGCTCTCTTTGCACTTGTCTCTTCCTTAGTGGCTTGATACTTCTTCTAGATCAACTTTGGTTTCTCTTCTTCTACATCTTCCTCATCTTCACAACTAATTTATCTCTCCTTTGTGGCCTTTTCTTTTATTCTCTCCTTTGTAGGCATATGTTTCATAGATAGGCCAGATGTTTCTTTATTCTTTGAATTTAGTGCAAGCTTTGTTCTGGAGGCCTTAGAAATAGTAGAAGAGGGGAAAGAGGTCCTAACTGACCTTCTTGTGGAGTACCCCATGGAGCAATAGTAGTGGCTTTGGATTTCTCTACAAAACCCTTGGGTGTGTTCACCATCTCCTCCAAGTGACTTTTCAACTTATCAAAATTTTCCTCAATATATTTCTTCTTTTCTAGATTCACTTGACTGTATTTCTTTGTATATGTGCCAAATCTATCCACATATGGATCTCTTGGCTTTCTCAACATAACTTCTGCAAAGCCAATAAGCTCTTCTTCAGTTACCTCATATCCAAGCTTTAGAACCCAAACTATTTTGGGTTCAACTACTTCCATAAAGAAATAATCTCTACTAAGCATGAAGATTATATCACTCTTATACTTTTTAACTAAACTTGCCAGAATTATGTACCTTTCTTACATTTTTTCCCTGAAATGTCTTAAAGAAACCCCACAACATATTTTTGGGTTTCTAGGTTTCCTAACCTTCTCAAATGATCTCTTATTTGAATATAAATTGGAATGTTATCTAACCATACAATGCTTTTTGCTCTAGGTATTTCTATAAGAAAGTAAAATAGCAAACAGATAACTAGGGTACCATACCGAAAGGGGTACCTTGATTCATTGATGTTTTGTAGGTTCTCCATCAACTTTTTTCTTAGGAGCTCACACAAATCAATGTTTATTCCTTCCTTCACCATCTAATGATTTGTGTGGATTACAGTGGCTGACACAAAGTTCTCTTTGTTTTTCTATAGAATTTTGTACCCAATCATCATAGATGCATACTTCATCATCATATCATTTATATTGAATTCCTATTAGGGTTTGTTTATCAAACTTTGTTCTAGTGAGATTCATTACCACATCATTATAAATACAACCTTCAATGTTGGAATCGGTCCATTTGAGAACAACCCTTATTGCTTCCTTGTGTATGTGTGGCATATCCAACCACATGAATTTGTCATGAATTCAACTTAGTACATATTCAACCCACTCATCCTCATAGTAGAAATTGGGAGAGTTATTTCATACATCCAATTTCTTCTTCGTTAAGCTCTCATATTCAGGTTTTAGTTTAAAATCATCTCCAATCAACACATTCACCTAGTATTTTGTCATCTTCCCATGATCATACTCTTCCATTTTAGTATGAATATAGATCTCCACATCACACCGTACGGAACACTAAAAAATGCACCTTTAGGATTCAATTCCATATATTTGAATGGGTACTTCTTAAATTTAGGTCTTGCTTGCTCTAGGTAACCAATTTCTTGGAGAGTAAACATTTTGAATCTTCACAGAACTAGGGTTTGCAAGAAAAAATTGATAGATACCTTTGGATTTTGTCGGTAGGGTTTCAAGTAGCACTTTAAAATCACTTCAAATCATCCTTTCTCTTCTCTCCACTTCAATTTCTCAGTTATAAATGAATTTAACATATGTGAAATGACATTCAAAGTATTTTCTAGTGACCTAAAAATTATTGACTGTAGTTGATAAAGTTAGGTCGAAAAAGCTGGCACACTTTCACTATATCATCACAGGGACCTTCAATCCCTCCACAAATATTCTCAACAAGATATTTCACACCGAAGATACCATCAATAGATCAACCATGTCAATCTACACATGTACCAGTGTGCTAAGGATATCAACACCACATCTTCGGCAAGGATATTGAATATTTTCTATTAAAACTCCCCCTGAGCCAAATCTCTTTAACTAGTTTATGGAGGAAACATATGCACCAGGGGTTGGCACAAAATCACTCTTCACCTCATTCTCTTCCTTTTTCTTCCATGTCTTGTTAATTTCCTTCTTCATCTCAACCAGATCAACCTTCTTTACTGAATTATTCTTTTGTGAAACAAAGGGTTTCACATTCTTGCTTCTACAAAACTTAGCTATGTTTCCTGGTTTATTGTATTTATGACATATGACACCTTTTTTGTTGAATATACTTACTTCTTGCAATTTTAAATATGCATTCAAAATCATTATTCCCAAATTCATTTCATGTATAATAGTAACCATTGAAAGATTGAAACATCATACCATTATTGTAACCATTCATCATCTGACTTCTACATTCACTAGCTTTATGATGAAATATTTTGCATGTAAAACATTTGCCAAGAAAGGATTGAACATTCTGATCCATTTTTCTTCTACACTCTACATCTCTATGTCTAAGTTTATTGCAAAACTAACAGTAACTATTAATGTATGAATACCTTTGTGTAGCGGGTTGTCTGATAGGAGACCTTTTAAAATATTTCTTCTGGTTCTAGACCTGTTTTACATTGCTCTTCTTATCATTATTATTTTGAACATTGTTTTAAGTTTGATTCTCCTTTGAAATTTCTCCTTTTTCAAACCCCAATCCTTCTTTGTCCTTAGAATTCTTTTGATTTGCAATCATTTCATCAAGCAAGGTAGAGCTCTTCTTGAATATTTGATTTCTCCAGATCTAATCTCAAAGACATAATCTCTTGTTCAAGCTTTGAAAATTCTTTAGATTTATCTTTCAATTTGTCATTCAAGCAGTCTTCAACTTATTTTCCTTCTCTAACTTGCACTTTCGGACTGGTGATTGTCTCATTTGATTGCTTGAGTTTCTCATTTGTTTCCTTGAAACTTTCTTTAGATTTATTGAGTTGTTACCTCAACTTTTTTATACACTCATTTGCATCCTTAATATTCTCTTTCAATTCTTTGTTCTCACATTCTACTTTATCCAAATCATCAAGAGTTGATTTGAATTCTCCTTCCATATCGGCTTCACAATCTTCTTCTGTAAACCCTTCAAGGATAATCTCTTCTAGAGGAATAGGATACTTCCTTGTAGCCATATTTACAACCTCCAAAATCTACCTCAACGATCAAGCCATTAGAAGGAATCAAACTCTGATACCAATTTTTGAACACCCATAATATCGAGAGGGGGCTTGAATCAGTATTCACTAAAATTCATTGACTTCATCAACTTAAACATCCATTCAAAGCATCACATTAATTTTGCAGTAATAGAAACAAACATATAAAGCATGCATCATATCAAGGAACATAAGAACACCATATTTATGTGGAAAACCCTAGAAATGAAAAACCATAATGAGGATTAGCTCACAATATATTATAACCAGTTACAATAGAGATTACATAATGGTGGACTCACTATCTAAAAAGAAAGAATGGCTCAATGTCGAGCTCACTGCCAAGGGCTCACTACCCAGAATAGAAAAGAATGGAGGAAAGGGTGGGTCACTGCCAAAGTGAACTACTAATAATGCATCTGCAACATGCTGAAGATACACTTCTAAATAAGCTTTGAAAATTGACTTAACACACTTCATACTTCACCACTACACCTTTCACAATTCACACTACATCAGATTTTGCACACACACTCTACACACATAATCATCATTCGTACAATGAATCAACCTTACATATATACCACAATGGACCAAAACATCAATTAGGTCAACCTAATTATATGAATTGTGTACCACATAATCTGTTGGCTTAAAAATTTAACACACACACCTTTCAGAATAAACCAAAATGTGCACAACACCAAAATAGGTCGGCATGACCTATAATCACTCCCATAAATCTACTCCTTACATACTTCAACTTTGTACGACCCTAAAATCCTTAGGTCGACATCACATAGCAAAACTAGTGAAGCAATAACTAAATGAACCAACTATTCATTCACAACTCAACACACATACCAACAAAACACTTTTCACTTGGAGCACACATATTTCTAACATTTATAAACACTCCCTCAAAACCATATAGAATAATATTCATCCATGATGGAATGTGGAGCATTCCAATATGCACTCTATACAGTAACACTACCATTACAAAGCTCGATACTTTTTCAACATTTATCTTCAACTGTGGAAGACATACAACCTTTAAAATTTGGATCTAAACACCTTAAATACATATCATCAACACCTCAAAATCACATGACAATATATTGCATACAAGAGCAATGCAGACCACAAAACTGGTTCACCATAACACTAAAATTGCACTCTGAGACTTAGCCAATTATCCACACCAGTTGGTCTTCTCCGGACCAACACTTGTGTATCTCTATAATCGGTTGACATCAATGAAAACAACATGCACCATCATGCTCATGTTTCCAAAAAGAGGCTCTCAAATTCCTACAAAACAAGTGGAGTGAGTTAACTCAAGAACTAAAAAGGAAAGAGCTCCACTCTATTTTCAACTACTTAGCATTAGTCGCAATGGAACACTATTATATCATATAATTCCTTGCACATAAGATTAATTTTTTTCCATTGAAATTTCATCTTCCTCTTCTCCTATATTCAATTCCATATTGGCCAAGAAAGGAAGCACAAGAGATAGCAAAATAGGTCAAATGGGAGTGGTTGTCTACATAGAAAGGATTTTACTTGAAGCAAGGAGAAGGAGTTACTGACCCAATAGACTATAAAATCACTGCACTACAGTATAACTAGAGGACTTGAATTTCTTAGGGACAAGCAAGATGCTAAGTTGGATGGTGTGTTGAGTCTTGAAATTACCCTCATTTCTTTGTTTTAAGTTTCACATTTCTCATGACATTTTTGATAGTTTCAAGACATTATCTAGGGTTTTCTATTTATCCTAAGTATTAAAGCATTAAGGATGGTATATATTATATTGCTAAATGATTGTGTGAATTTGTGAATGTCTATGAAATGTGATAGAGGTTTATGATAATTATGGTTATTAATGATGAAGGGATTCTTTTGAGGGAAACTAACCCCTATGCAATAAAGGACCATTCACTCACAACAAAGGATGTTTGTCAACCCACAACCAAAGGAATGATTACCTATAACACATACAATCACTCATAGCTAATGGAGGTACTGGTCAAGTATTATGAAAATGGCTATTTATAAATCATTATATTTTTATTGATGTTGTCACCATAAATAAAGATAATCATGGTGATAAGTAGATATTTGTGATAGCAGTAGATCATGAACCATAAATAATTATTTCATGTTCTACACATTTCCAATTATAATTGTATTTTTTATGATGCAAATTATTGATGAGATTATGACACTCACATCTTTGCATGATTAGTTTCTTATTTTGTTTAGGATAGGAATAAGTTATCTCCCTATGTTTTTGGATGAGTTGACATTTATTTACAAGTTTTTTAGAGTCCATAGTAAATACTCTCAAGATCTCGTATATATAGTAAATCCTATGTGAAGTCAAGGATCTAGTGATAGTAGATTTGGTTATCAACCCATTTGTCAATCAATACTTTGATATCGATTTGTATTATCTTTTCAAATGCAATAAAAAATGGATTCAATCAATCATATGGAATTTTGAGTTAAGATTTGATTGAGATATTGTGGGATTGTAGCTACTCAAAAAAGGGCCACTTGAGGTAATTGCAATACTCATAGTTTAGATTGTTGTTAATATTAGAATAAAGTACTAAACTTTGTTTCTTGATTTGAATTAATTTTATTTGATAAGTAGTAATCAATTGTTATCGATAGTTGTTTAATAATAAGTTGCATACAAGTAGTTACAATATAGTTGAGTTGTTTATTCATTATCTTTATAGGAGTATCTACTTGTGGCAATTGTTATACAGTAAAGTTTGTTTTTGAATGATTTTTTTTCAATTAAGTTTATTTCCATATAAGATTGATTTTGGTTAAGTCTTCTATATGCAATTTCTAGGAAAATTTAGAATCCTTAACTGCACATGCAGTGCCAACACCATCCAAGAAATTACGATTCCCTGGTTGATAAATTAAATGTAGCATGTCTAAGTCAGTGAGTTTCTTAATAAGGGATTTGTTGGTCCATTGAGCTAAATGCATACCCCTCTATATCAATTTATTATACATAAATGGATTTACACAAATACCATGGTTCAACTCCAATTTTGCTCAATATGTTAGAATTCATTTTCATAAATA
This sequence comes from Sequoiadendron giganteum, assembly GCA_007115665.2. Lineage (NCBI taxonomy): Eukaryota > Viridiplantae > Streptophyta > Pinopsida > Cupressales > Cupressaceae > Sequoiadendron > Sequoiadendron giganteum. The sequence goes on from CM021100.1 coordinate 667,564,112, forward strand.
TTGTCGTCTAACACACTAAAAATTATAAAATACCAAGTATTCTTCTATACAAATAGTAAGTACCACCACAAATAATACACCTTTGTTATCAATGCACAAAGTGGATACTCAAATATAAATACTTATGTACGGCTAACCACACATAATGATTCAAAATATACTCCTTATGTATCACAAGGATACTCCCCAGTGCATTGTAGTGCAATATTCTAACCTCTATTTAAATTTTTAGGCCACCCTTACCACTACAAATAGGTCATCAATAGAATTAAATAAAAATTAAATCACAAGACTTCGGCATACATAAAGATCTCCTAGGAAATAGTAGTAGAAATTAAAAAAATATGTAGAAAAGTGTTTATGCTCAATATACTCTACCCACTAAGTCCTCATGTGATGTGATATGTATATGTTATCTTGGGGAGCATGACCTTCCAAAGCCACTAGACTTTCAAGTTTTGTTGTGGCTTAAGGTTTGGTCTTTCTCATTCTAGGCTCGCACACACACACCCAAAAAAACATAAAATCACCAGCTACTCATAAATAAGTAATAATTTTCTACTCCCATCATGGTAGAAAGTTAGATAAGAATCTCAACTTCAATCCCATATAAATATTTCAAATATTCACTTAGTGAAGTACTCACTATTTTACAAAATATATAACAAGCAACATAAAAAATTGAGCATTCAAGACATCAAAATAAATATTTCCTAACAATTTTTGAAAAACCATAGTGGAGACATGTACATAATCTTTTAGAGACCTACAAAATGTAGTAGCCACCTAGTAGCATATTTTCTAAAAAAATTCCAAATGCCTTTATCAAGGTTTTCACTACACCTTTGTCAACTCAAATTCAAAACTTGTCTTTAAACAAACTAGGAACTAGAGAAATAAATTTTGATGTGACACAAGCATAAATCCCCAAGGCCCAAAATAGAAATTGACTAAACACAAATGCTCTAATTGGCCTAGTGAACTCTCAAAAATATAAAATTCAGTAGAAGTCAAATTCAATTTCTCAAATTGATCCAAATCTATTATCTCATGACAAAATCAAGTTCAAAAGGAGAATATAGTTTTAAAAATAAAAGACTAAAATTTTGACCAAACAAATAAAAACATGTTGTAATTTAGTTTCATCACAAAATTACTCACCCTTATCAAATGAGTGGTTTTTACAAAATTTTACTTGCCAGACTAGGGTTTAGGTTTTTTCTCTCTTAGATTTCATCTAACATGAAATTTTATTCTAAAATCTATTTTTTTGAGTTAAACCACTTAAAGTAGATCTTCCTTATTTATAAATGATCTAAACAACACTCAAAACCTAGTTTCAATGTTAATCATGATTCTAGCTTAGTAACTTTTTAATTATATCACTATAGAAATTATTTTTCTTCACAAGAATTCTTTATAAGATTCACTACCTAAAAAATTGAATCGTTTAACATCTAATTAATATTTCAACATTAAAACACACAAATATTCAAATTAAATATTCTTAAAGGAAAAGATCCTACTTTGCATTCACTTTTCAAACTTTGTTTTTTTTTTTAGTTCCTTGTGTACCTAGTCCTTCACCTTTGATTTATTCAATTTATTCTTCAAATTCAATATGTAAAAGCTAATTCAATATTTTAATATATGAATAATGAAATTGATAAGTGATTTCAATATTCACATAGCTATCATCTTATTCTTGATTTGTCCTAATTATAGTGCAACTCTCCATTTTAATTCCTCTAAATTATCTTATAATAATAATTCTAGTTTTGCTTCAATTCCTCTTCAAATCTCATTCATTCAATTTTTAAATAAAATATTTATTCTATTTTCAAAAAAAATCAATCATTAAAGATGTCAAATTGAATTATTAAATATCAATATTTATTTTATTTTCTATAAATAAATTTGCTGACATTTTTATTTTATAACATTGTAAAAAAATCATCAATCAAAAAGAGACAAAAAGTCATTCATATTATATTAAAGAAACAAGATTATAGAAGCTAAAAGACACAATTACAATCTTGGGAACAAACAATAGAGATATAAGGACTATTAGAATTGTGAATAACATGAGACACAAGATCAAAAAACAAACACCTTCCATGCAAGAGAGTTGCAAACAATAATACGCTATTTCCTCAACAAGAAAAACTTACAAAATAAAAAGCTTGCTTAAACCTCAAGAGAGATAATACAATGAAGAAGAGTGTTTTATAAGAGCAACCCTCAATGAGAAAGGGATTAGATTATGACAAGTGTTTCCATCCTATGTGATGAGAAAAATGGAACTAATAATAGTCCTCTAGTTAACAAAAAAAACACTCCTAAATTTAGCTTAAGTTTATGAAATGAAATTAGCATAATAATCAATTAAAGATTAATTAATTATTAGCTAAAGAATGATTACAATAACACGCCCCTTAAGTGAAAACTTAGGGAGTAGTTGAAAACCCTAAAAAGTGAATGCATAAAAAAAAACAAATGCATGATGGATCCCAAAAAACAAGGCTTGATGAGGTATCCATGTACAAACAATCTAATCTTTAACAATTGGAGAAAAAGAGAAAATCTCGTGGAAAAAACTCCTCTACAAAAGAGAGAAAGGTGAATGGAGGACTAAGAAGCCTCCAAAACAATGTCCCAAAAAGAATGGGAACATGAAGAACATCTCTAAATCATGAAGAAGCCGTAAACAACTGTCGAAAGATGACTAATATAGTGTTGCAATGAAGAACCTTCACTGAAACAAATGATGATCAAAATCAAGAAGACAAGAATTTGCATGAGTGCCCCTAATGACACTACTTGAATCAGATGACAAACAAAGGAAAACATATCGAAATCAAATATACAAATGGAGCATGAATTTGCACGAGTGACCCTAATGACACTACTCAACCATGCAATATGCAAGTCAAAAGTATAGGTACCAATAGTCTGAAAAACATTGATTAAGTGAAAATAAGCCGCCTCCAAAAAATAAGATTCCAAAAGTGTCTATATTGAAAATACTCAATCTCACCGAAATGCATGTGTAACCAACCGCTGCATCCACCTAGTACATAGAAATAAATATTGAATATGTAGCTCACTCCAAAATGAAACCAATGAAGCATTAGCACCAACAATAGAAACCCCTCCATAATACGTAGAAAGCAGAGTCAAAACAAGTCCACTAAAATTGTTTGTCACCAAGAAGTGCATGAAAGGGAACCAAGAACATTTGAACGTGCACATGAAAGTGCCTATAACTAAAAAAGGGTTTGTAGACAAGGCACACATGTATGAGGCAAGAATCACTCGGGTTCAATATTTTCATGGAAGAGACATTTACTTGACAAAGGTGTGATGGAAAAACAAAAGACCTACACAACCCTCCATGACACTTTATATCATAATGTTGTTGGAAGTATTATCATTGATGTCAAAGGAGAACGAATATCAAGATGATATGAGAGCCCAACATTGATGAAAAAAATTGTTAGTTCCTAGAAAGAAAAATTTGTCAATCATGAATGTGCTTCCTTATTTGAACAATGTACCACATCTCAGAAACATAATAGGATGAGTTCTAAATGCAAATGTCTTTTCTTGTGATCACTAATTCTTCATTAATAGAAAATTCCATACGTAACAATACTTACGAAGAATGTGGGCATTCTACTTTTATGTCTATCTCCAAAGTTACTGAGCAAAGAAAATTTAGATATAGATTGGAATCATATGAAAAGAAGATAGTGTTGATATGGTGGACACAAGTGTCAATGTGCCAAAAATAGACGGTGTGGATATCACATCTAAAGTGGAAGTTGACAAAGAGAATGTTGCTACTTTCGAGAAGGATTTGGAATCAAAAAATGTTGCTAATGAATCTGTAACGTTTCCAAAATCAGAGTCTTTTGTTGACAACGCTACAAATAAAAAATAGGCAATATCAACTGTGCATTTGTGATTGTAAACGATACTTTTGTCAATCCTGGAGGGAATGGGTCAGACACAAATAATGTTGATTATGTATCTATGAATATGTTGAAGGAGAGTAAATGATTCATCAAGACCAAAAGAGGGTCGACCCTCATCTATAATAGCTTTGGAATTATTAGAATATTTATTTATAAGCAAGTCGACTATGCTATGATTATCAAAGTATTTATTACACTTTAACTTGAATGAAGGTCGACCCTAGAAGTGATTATTATATTTTAATTTGTATAAAAGGTCGACCTCATGTTGTAGCCCCTTCCTTGGTAGAGACGTCTCTCTTCATAGAGTCATCTCCATTCATAAAGAGATGGAATGGGGTATATAAGTAATTAGAACCGGAGAAAAAGGAAGCAAGCAATACAATATTCACAAGCAAAACAAATAAGTTGCAGAAATAGATCTGGTAAAGAAGATGTGTGGATAATATGAAGAATGTTGCAGATTGTTGAAGATTTATGAGTAAAGCTAACAGATATTTATGAGCAAATTCAACAGATATTTATGAGCAAAATTCATGAGAAAAGTTAACACAGATTTACGAGCAAAGTGAACAGAGATTTGTGAGCAGATCTAAGAGAGATTTATTGATGTCATTGAACAGATTTTGAAAGCAATTTAATTGGTATTCTTTCATTAAAGAAGTGAATACAAATACTTTGTTTATTGGAGAGGTTGGTGCTTCATATTAGAGAGGTTGGTGTCTCTCACTAAGTTGGTGCTTAGTAGTAGGGGTTGATGCCTCCAATAGATTGGTGTCTATGAATTAAGGGGATTGGTGTTTCTTGTGGGTTGGTACCTACAAATCTTGTAAAGAAAATTTTATATAAGTAATATTTTAGTGTGTTTTTTTCCAATAAGGGTTTTCACTAAAATTGGGTGTTCTTTTGTTCCTCTTGTTATTGATATTGTGCAATTGATGTTATTATGATTGTTAAGTTGAAAAGTAAAAGATTAAATATTATACTAATTCACCTTCGCTGCCCTCCTCCCCCCTCTTAGTATAATCATGTGCTCATCAAGTGTGAATATAAAGGGCACAACAAGATGTGCAAAAAATTTCAAAAGCAAGTACAATATTAGTACTTTATCTCAATGCGTCTATAAAAAGAAGAAATTGCATGCAAAAAATGCTCAAAATGCTCAAATAGGACAAAAAGTTGGAAACACATGTAGAACAAATTAAAACAAGTTATCCCATGCAAACAAAAGGTTTTCAAGAGCCAAAATGTCCAAGTAATTCACTAGAATGTAAAAACACAAAAAAAATGAATAAAATATGCTTGAAGAAAAATCTAGAAAAAGTGCATAGATCGCTATGAAGAGATCTAGAAGACCTTTCCAACACCATTGGAATCATGAAAACGGAGAAATTGGTCAAAGATTGTAAGCTTGAGAGTCAAAATAGTACATATAATTAAATAATCTTAATTGATTATTAGGCTAATTTCATTTCATGCACTTAAGCTAAAGTTAGGAGTGTTTTTTTTGTTGACTAGAGTGAGCTATTATTAGATCATTTTGTCTCATCACATAAAATGACGACACTTGTTTGATCTAATCCCTTTCTCATTTAAGGTTTTCACTTATAAAACACTCTCCTTCATCGTATTATCTCTCTTGAGTTTTTAGCAAACTTTTCATTTGTAAGTTTTTCTTGTTGAGGATATAACAAATTATTATTTACATTTCTTGTGTGGAAGGTGTTTTTGTTTGTTGTTTGATTCTACGTCTCGTATTATTCACAATTCTAACATGGTATTAGAGTGTGGATTCAACAAACCCTTCTCGTTTTTTTAGGGTTTTCTTCAACAAGGGTTATTGGGGCTTCAAAGCTAGAATCTTCATGATTGTTTTATAGATTTTGGAGTTGGACAAATTTGCAGTGCATTTTGGCATGGAAAGGACCTCACCATTGCGCTTAAAAGGCCAAACAAATGAATTTTGATATAAAATTTTCTTTTGGTGACAAGAGTCTAGGAGGCATTTTTTTAAACATCAGGGCATATATGACCTCTATACAACATTGTATGTTGAAAATTTCAAAAAATAAAATAGCACTAGTTGTAGTGCTTAGTTGTAGCTAAGTGCTAACCACTAGGCGACAACTTATTGATCGTGTAGCTAGTGGTAGTGACTACAGGAGTCACTGCGATTACCCGCTAGTTGCTAGTTGTTGCAGTCAGTTGACTGCTAGCAGCAACGAAAGGGCACTTTCTGCCAATGGCTACTAGTGACTGCCAAAAAATTTCCAGCAAACGGGTCCACCGCCTTTGGTCGCATGAGCGACCAACGCCCAACCTCCAAGGGCTATTTTAGAAAAACAAAATTGCAACTTAAGCAAGATTGTAAAAATCATGATAACCCTTCACTTTATTATCAAAATCGAGAAAACGAGATATCACCAAAAAGTTGGTTTTGAGCACTATTTGATGGTGCTAGTTTTTTCTCAAATTTTGTTGTTGACACATTTTATCACCTCTCAAAGTTAGATAGCGAATGCATTATTACTCTAATAAGGACCCAAAATTACAAAGATGGAGTAGACAAAAAGAAGCTATGAACAACAACCCAATGAATCAACTATCACAATGACCATTGGAGCTCATAACATTAGAGGCAATTCAGAGTGGAAAAATATTTCATGGATTTTATTGTAATTACCTATAGATAAATTTGATTTTATTTATTTATCTTCTCCCTATTCTATTTTCTTATCTATTTACACTCAATTTATCTTTATTTTAATTTTTTATTTAAAATATTTTAAAAATAATTTATCTATCTTCTCCCTATTTCATTTTCTTATCTATTTACACTTAACAAGTAGGAGGTATTTTCCACAGTGTGTCAAATTATGATATTGCTATCAAGATTCAACTATGTAGTGTTCGAGTCAAACTCATTGACCCATGTTTCATGAGCAGTGGTTCACAAGAACCCATCTCTCATGACAATGAATGATCCGCTTAGCACTCATTGCATCTAGGTGATACTCACAAAAGTGAAGCACTAGGCCTTCCCGGGAGGTCACCCATCCCAGTACTACTCCAGCTCAAGTACACTTAACCACAGAGTTTTCCCCAAGGTTAGGGCGCTTAAATGGGGTTGCAAGCTAAGTGGGCTTAACCTTGGGGAAAACTCTATGGTTAAGCGCGATTGAGCTGGAGTAGTACTGGGATGGGTGACCTCCTGAGAAGGCCCAGTGCTTCACCTCTATGAGCATCACCTAGATTGAATGAGTGCTAAGTGGATCATTCATTATCATGAGAGATGGGTTCTTGTGAACCACTACTCATGAAACATGAGTCAATGAGTTTGACTCGAACACTACACGATTGAATCCTAATAGCAATATCATTATTTACACTTAATTTATCTTTATTTTAATTTTTTATTTAAAATATTTAAAAACTAATTGATTTACTATTTCATTTAAAGAGGGATGTTATTTTGTGAACCAAGAACTATATGCCCCAAAATTAGCTCACACGAGATTGTTCATGTTTATTAGATGATTAGATAATCTATTATTGATCACATGGCAAGAGGTAATTGAGTTGTGGTGAGTGAGGTAGACTACCTTCTTCATATGAAACAAGCGTGTGAATGACACCGCTATGGGAGCCATTGGTAGGAGTTCCATCTTCATGAGGAAGCAACATACAAATGATTTAAGGAGGAGGCTATCTTAGAAGAGGCTAAGCAATTTGTGGAATAGTGACTAATGCAATGTTTGAAGTGTTAATATGACATTAAAATTTAGCTTAAGTACATTTTGTGGAAGATAGGGTATGTGCCAAGTGCCAAAACATTGTTAGTTTGTATTTAATTGTCTTTCTAAATCTTCATTTACAAGTTGGAGTATTCAAACAAATTATTATGAGCTTATAGACAATCATTTTCTTATTAAAGAACCTCAAGGATAACTAGTTATTTCAACAATAATAACAAGAAAAATGTTTTCCTCAACTCTTCTAAGATTTATTATATCACATAGAGCCTCGGCTCAAAGCACACAAATGTTCTACATTGAATTTGGCCTACAAAGTAAAGACAAAAAATTCAAAGTACTCTTGTTACATTTGACTTTAAAAAATAAATTGTTCTTGATAGTTTTCAATGTGTTCAAGTTTGAAGTGTTCGAAGGTTTTGCTAATTTTGAAGTGTTTCTTATTTGAATGAATTGGAACATAGCCACTTGCTTATGTTTTTTCTTATTGTAAGATTTGAATGTGTATTTTTGAATATGTTAAATGAAACTAAATTAAATAATGTTTTTTTGACATTTTCCAATCTCTTAACTATTTTAAATGAACCAACTAACCAATATGAATATGTTGAAAATATAAAAATTCATTTTTTTTGTATTAAGCCTTTCCTCCTTTGATGAATATAATGCTTTTAATCCCAAATCTACAACAATGAATAGAAAAATAATAACTAGCTGAAATAATTAAATAATGATTATAAATAACAATAGATTTTTAGCTGTAGGCATACTTCAGAATAATTGTGAGCTGACTTGGCATGATATGGCAACGCAAGTGGAGGAAGGCTGGATAATTGTTAAGAGCAAAAAAGCTAAATTCTCTAAGCCCTCTTTTGATACGACTCTTTGTTCCCACAAGAGTAGTTCTAAATGTAAATCTTGACGGGTCTTGTTTGGGGACTGGCTTTTGGTTGGCTGCAAGATGTTCTTTTTGCAGCCCTATCTTTGATTGTAAAGGGTTTCGGGCCCCTTCAAAACCTGCTTTTACCTAAATCAAAAACAATAGATTTTTTTTTTTCAGAAACCAACAAAATGAATGATGAATGAGCTTCTTTTTCACAAACAAATAATTAAAGTTGTAAGTTTCATTTTAGTAAGAAAGTTTCCTAACAAAAAATAAAGGGAAGAAACACAACCAAGTTGAATCTTTTCAAATTTGATTGTTTTTTCTTAAATCTTTGATGCAATGCAACAAAAAATTCAGTACTTGATGAAAAATGGAGCTTTCAAGTTATTGTATTCTCTTCTTTAAATCTTTTTTCCTAAATTGATTTCTTCTTACAATCTTTGAAGTGGAATAGAAAGAGGATCTTTTCAATGATAATGTTTATTTATGCTTTTAAAACAATGAAACACAACTTTCCGACTACAATATAGTGATCTTTAAGAAGAAATGTAAACTACAACTAATTTTAAATCTTACTCCACATTACACTTTAACCTTCCACCACCTCTTTGAACAAACACAACAAACAATCTAATTTAGTTCTAGAACTACAAAATAAATATATACTAATAATCCATACTAGATACTAGAATTAAGCAAGATATGGAGCAAATTTTGTGTTGGTTGTCTTCAAGAATCCAAATATTCAACAACCTCATTGCCTTCAACTTCTATAACCAACTCCAACAATGGAAGAGGAGAAATAAACAAGCTTAGACTCAATAATGATGAAAAGCACAAAAGCTTGAGTGATAGAAAGGAGCTTGGATGCTCTCAAGTGGTCACAAACTAGGCTTGCACATTAGAGCAATTCTCAAGAAATATGGGCCCCTTACAATGACAAAAAATCAATTGTCTATAGAATATAGTTAAATTTAGGTTTAGGGATGGAGCTAAGAGAATTGCTAATGACCATTGATTCAACTCTAGTTATAGGTTGAGTTTTAAATGTCAAAATCAAATCTCATATTTACACAAAATAATATGTGTGAACTACAAAGCTAATTGTTTTCCCCTATTGCCAATGGCCATTCATAAGGCATTGAAAGAGTTTGTGGGGTGTACACACTATTTACTTAAGTTGACTAGTGATTTAAGGGAAAATTCATGAATAAAGCAAAAAAGTAATTTTTTTGTATGAAGAAAAAAAACTACAAACATATTGAGATTGACCTAAGTTAACTTCAAGGGGCCTTTGAGAGGGCAATTAAACATTTTTTTATTATCATGGAATCAAAAGTTGGCGGTTATTTTCTCATTTTCATCTCACATAGGGTCATGAGTTGGAGTGTCAAATTATCATAAGATTGTCATTAATGCCTATCCATTTTTAAGCACTTACAAGACCAAGTGTTTAGCACTTGGTAATCTAAGTCTTGTTCTTAACAAGTCAAACAATCAATAGCACATGTTCACAAAATGAAATAATAAGTAATCAAAACAAATATTTCATTACTCATCAAACACATCCAATAAATACAAGCATATAAATAATTATTGAATCAATACAATATCCATCATATAAAATAATAACCATCTAACAAATAAAACTCCATGTCTAAATTACATCAACAAATATATTAATAAAAGAGGTCAAAAAATCACGATATTATATCAATTCGAGCGTTGATCTAAGAGATGTTTTCCTTGATGAGTTTAGATATGATGTTGTACAAGATTACAACAATAGTCCCAGTATTGTCAAATACTAGAAGCAGGTCAGACTGATACTCTCGATTATAGTGTTTTAAGGATATTCCAAGATGCAATGAGCTTTAAATAATCGGATGAAAGATGTGGGTATAATCACACAGTACCAAATTATATGGATATCATACATGGGCTTCCCACCTTTGAAGAGGATGTCGAACGCCTTAATTTGACCCGTGAATTATGTATTTTTCCTTGGGTGGTGGAACAAGTGATGAGATGGTTTTGTTAAAGGGCCCATTTCTCTCTCACTATTTATTGGCTCTCTAATACACTTGACGGATGTGTGGCCATGTGCTTCATCTTTGCTTCTGATATATGTTTCAAAAGGTTGTTTGAGATCACACAGAGAACTAGATTAATTTCATTGTTCAAGACCATATATCCAAAGAAGCTTTTATTTAACTATTTATAATGCTTGTGGTGTTTCGGGGGCCTTTCATATCTCTACAGGCAATGAATAAGATCATAATGATTTTAGATTGTGAGGCCCCAACCTAGTATCGTGTACACTATAGATTTTGGCACTTAGTTTCCTTACATTGGGATAGAATAGTGGAACATACAGATTTTGGAAGCTCACGCACACGGTTGCCAACATTCAATAGTCAACATGTTTGTGATCACTATTGAACTCAACATTTGCCTATTACTATTTTTGTAGATGGCAAGGATTTCGTGTTTTGCTCTAGATTGTATTGTTTTTGGAGTATATGCACATTGTGTGATTGACTTCTTGTCCGATTCACAATCACCTCCCAACATTTTGACTCGTTAAGATGATCGATTTCATTGGTTTGATTCATTTATTGGGTAATTATATTTAGATTTTGCAATTTTTGGAGCTTGTTCACATCAGTAGCTTGACATAATTGACTTATATTTAGGCCCACAAGGTGCATCAACATTTGGCCATCACCAACATTTGGCCATCATCAACAATTGGTCATCATGATGTTTGGAATAACATTGCTTTGCATTTTCAAGTACGACTCCAATAGACAAATGCCACTATAGATCTTGAATGACCAGCGGAGACATAGGTTGATTAGTGTGGTGATCCCACCAGTTCAGATGTAGTTGTGGTGATTGGTGTTGCATTAGAAATAGGGCAATGGAAAAATACAAACAGAGCATGCATGTCTGTTTTCTAAACATGGGGAAATTGATTATGAAAGGCATGTTACATCGTACTTGTATAGCAGCTAACGTAGAAGCACTTATTAGAACATTAAAACTTGACTTATTTGCATCACTCATTAAGCATGCAATCTGAGAAGTGGTAGATGTATTTTGGATGAATATCAAAGAATTAGCACATGTAATATTCATTTGGATTATAGAAACAGCCTTGAAGCAAACAGCAGCTAATCTACATACAACACGTGTTTAAATTTCACATTTTTTTCCCATCCCATGGATCCAACAAGGTCTCCCATGGATGTAAACAAAAATGTTTCAATGAAGAATCAATAACACAAACCATGACCATGGAATCTTCGTATCTTAATAACTTGCAGAACCGCACCTCTAGACTGCTGGCTGCCACCTTTGTTGTTTAGTAATGGTTTCTGGTAATCAATTCTCATTTTTACATAAAATCCTCAACTTGTAAGATATTAGCATAGATCTACAAAATCAGGTAGTGATGGATACAAAGATACGTTGTTTCATAATTGTTTACAGCCTAGACATGATAGCTAGTAACTGGGAAATAATAATACCAGCTCCTGCCTTAAACAAAAGCATGTTTATTCAACAATCACATAAACTAAGTTCTTGGAACACCACAAAAATAACGTGGATAAGTAATCTCTTTAAAATCCCTGCTCACAAAACCCACCTTAATCATGTTCGGGATGCACAGAAAGATCAAATCAAAATGGAACTTCGTAATCAATGATTTAAGTAATTCCATTGATACGATCACTTAATCAAAAAGCAAGAAAAATGGTTATTAATCATCCCCAATCTTCTCACCCCCTACGTTGTCTTTATAAAAGGTGATGAAAGAAAATATGCTTCGAATTCAAGGTGTTGGCTATGTAACAACTCTTCTAGCAAATAAGTCGATGCAGCAAAGAGCCCAATTGTATGCATATAAAGAAACATGATACAAAATGCTCTTTTGGGGGCCTTTCAATTGCAAGAAAAAATACACCATGACCACTTGTATTTGAAACATTTGGAAGTTGCAAAGCGTGTGAGATGTAGAGAAAGTAGTGCATGCTAAAATTATATGTGCAAACGGGGCCCCTATAACCATACAGTTGAGATCAGAACACTGGTGCTTTAGACTTCCTCCAATCTCAGTTTACCTATTTTTAAGTCCCAATGCCAGGAGTAGGACTCTTATTTACAAGCATTAAATTGTCTTGCACTAGGGCAGAAGAGAGATTGCTTTCTTGAATATCATTTGATATATCTGAAGCCCTATTTCTTGACTCGGGCACCTCTCCCTGCACTTCTGATACATTATCGATAGTCTTTGAGAGAACTGTTTTCTCTTCCCCAAAGTTATGTAGCCTCCTTCCTATCAAATACCTATCATCACGGATAGAGTTATGGAGATTCGTAAACCACTGATGGAATCTTTTTATACAATGCCATAGCAGACCCAAGGTAAGGCAACCCAACCATGCAAAACGGTAGACTGCAGAATTAATGATAAGGGAATATCCAAAAAGAGGAAACATGCCCCGTGCAAACACATATGGCACACAAAGGGCTGTTAAAAGCTTCATAAGAATAGGTGTTACAATTTCTCGAAGAATCCACAGACCACGCAGACGAGAAAATCCATCTGCTCTGACTTGGTCAAATTTAATACGCCAACTTTCATCTGCCAAGGGTGCCATCTGACCTAGCATTACCTGTTCAAACAAAGCAAAAACTCTTACTATCAATATAATCAGTGCCCTTTGAATCTCTAATTGCAACTTGCATCAAAGTCAGCTACTCGCAATGCCTGGAGCTATGACCACAAGCTTTAGCTACACTGCTTAAAAAAGTTTGCAATCTTTCTCCCTATATGTCAACTCTGCAAGGACTGAAATAAAAAAATGTTAATTCTTAAAGAAATTCAGAAATGGAAACCATATACCAGTCTTGTCCAGATCTTGAGAAATATAAGTCCTAAAGCCCAATCCTGATAGAGAAGGAAAACAGGACTTTCATTGATTGGTACCCGCAAAGGCACCACCACCAATAGCTCAAACAATAGTCCAATAAGTACAGGGATGATAAGGATCTGGAGAACAAAGCAAGATGAAAAACTTCAATAAATTATACCTACTTTTTGAATTCAAAACTGAAGGAAAACAAACATAACAAAACCCACTTACCCATAATGACAACAGAAGAAAACTTTTCACAATTATCATAGACCATTTTACAACTTGAATAACAAGAATTTTCAGGTTGTGGGATCTTAGGTAGTCAACAGCAAACCCAATTCCAGTTACAAGAGCCCAGATAATATAGCATCCAATGTTGAAGGCGTAAACATCTGAATTCGAGCATAAGTGAAATACTTAATGAACAGAAATTATCACAATTTTCACAGTAAAACACTAAGAGTTCTACAAAACATAAGACAATTAAGTTACCATTGCACTTAACCCCATGCGTAACAGGAAGCTGTGGAATGGAAGCAAATAACGTCCGGCCAAGAGAAATAGGTACTACCACCAAGGCTGAGTTGAACATAAGTAAACTGAGCCATGCCAAAAATAACAATAACCCAATTTTTATGAAAAACATATACCTGTCATCACAGGTGTAAATTGGTCAATTTCAACAATAAACAAAATTGCTCTACAGAACTTAAAGTTGGATTTCTGAACTTCCAGTAAAGCCTTCTAATCATGGAAAATGATAGGGCTGCTAAAAGATAACAATTACAATATTTTACTCATAGATGTGTGTGAAGCAATTCACATAAAGACCTCCTCACGATACAAAATTGCCATTATATTTACTAAATCACAGATTATGAAAATTGAATTTATCAACTTATGAGTTTATAAGTAGTAAGAAATCTGAAAAGACAATAACCTCAAATCTAATAATCTAAAATTTTAATAATCATTTTCCTAGGTTTCTAGGTTTTCCTTTACTAAGAAATAATTTGTATACATATACTTGATTAAGATAACTTGAAACTGATCATCATGTTACTTTCAGGTTTATTCATGTTACTGGTATCTCACTAATGATATAGTTGTCATTATGATTTGGAAAGATTCACCACATCACTAGGATTTTATCTTTGGGTAGTAGAGGCTTCTCTGGGCTTTGTAAGTATTCTGAGCTCTGTGCCAAGACCTGTCAAAGTCAATGTTTACAAAAAGTATGCATCTTATATTATATCATATAACAAAAGTGTTACACTTAAGAGTATATTGGATGGAAGAACCAAGATCATGCACACATTGGAGGTGAGGAATGCCAACATATCAGATTGTGTCCCAACATCAGAAGGATCAATAGCCTTTGTTAAACATGTAAAGACTTCCTTTAAAAAATGCATGGAACTTATATTAAATCGTAATCAAAAGGATGACACAGCAGAGTATTTCAGATGGCAGAGTGGTGACCATGTTGGGTCCCTTTCTCATCGTAAGTGAGGAACAGCAACATATCAATTTGTGCACTGATATCAGGTAAATAGACAGTTTTTCTAAAGTATTCAGTTAAGCTAAATGTTGGAAGCATATCCACTGCAAGTGGCCTTATGCATACATTTCAAAAGAAGCAAGATTATTAATTATTATCAAGTATTCCAAACTATTTGTATATCTTTCTTATTGCACTCAGAGTTACCAATATTTTGATATACCTTGGGATTGGAGTTGGCTTAGTAGGCCATAGAAAGATTATCCTCCCTACTCATTATTAGAAATGGGAGTATCAAGAGAGGGTGTTGCCTCACCTATATCCATACAATGAAATGCAATATCATTCATTCTTTTCTAATTTTTATAGTGTATTGTATAATAACAAGTGTCCACCAATATTTTGTTGTTTCTATATTGGTTTAAAACCCCTCTGGTTTTGGCCCTTTGAAATCCACTATGTACAACAAGGCATTGCAGCAACACAGTGAGCTGTTCAGTTGTATTTTGGAATTCTGTCAGAATCAGAAGAGATTCAATAAGTGCTATGGAGCAAAGGATATTTTCCAGAGACATATCTTGGATTCTTCCCAGTTTCTAACATGGGGAGTGCTTGTTTTCCAAAACTGCTCACATATTTGGGTGCCTTATAAATATTCATCAGGATCACTTTCTGCCAATTAGGGCCTGAAAAGGACAGGTTAAATTTGACCTCCATTTAACCTTCCTAAGGAAGTTTTGATATTTCATCTTCCACCTGCCACTTTTTTATAGACTCTGTTTGACTTCATTTTCAAAGCCTTGGAAAGACATATTTCAGAGCTCATGACAGCTGCACAGTTTGTTGTTGTATTTAGAGACTGGAAGCTTGTCCTTGATTCAGCTGAGAATGAATCAAATTCCACTTGTTTCCTTGATGGTGACAACTCTCAAGTTTGGGAAACTATGGAGACAACTCTGACAGAAAATGGTTGTTGCAGATCAACCAGGGGAAAATCAAAGCAGTTACAAGTACATCTATAGAGAAGGGAGAGAGATGCATACAAAAATAGGGTCCCTATCTTCATTTTCCCCTCAAGGGAGAAAAGAGTCCCAAGGAGATGTGAGACAAAAGAATTTTTTGAGCAAACCAGATGAGTCTTGCATTTTCAAATTGTAGTGTGTAATCATGCTTGATCCACAATACTTTGATACCAATGCTTACTTGGCCAGAGTGATGGATATTCTGCAGCAGCTGGACAAAATGTAGTTATAAGTTCAAGGAAGACAGAGATTGTTCTGAAAACTTTGAAGCCACAATATGAGACATATTCACTCAAGCCATGATGAATGACAGTGGCAAATCTGTCAACTTTGATGGGCTGTTCACAATTGATTATTGAGAAGCAAAATCTCGTAAAGTTGGAACAGCTTAGTTTGAAGCAGCAATCTCAAATGACTAAGGGAAAAGAAGGAAGGCATAACTTCAAGAAGAAACGTGACAAAAAAGGGTGTCCAAGGGAAGTCCATGGAAACAGCAATGATGAGAATGAGAAGGGTTCTTGTAGTAGTGATTTTCAAGGAAATGTGGTAGAAAAATGTTTGTGTGAAGATGGACCTCATAAAGGAGAATGAAGAACTTAAGTCTCGTCAAGGTAAAGGCAGTGGTAAGGATGTTGCTCTTGTTGCTCATTTATCTAAGGTATAGCATACTGGACTTCGAAATCAAAATAAATAGCGGATTTAAGATGCATTCATCATATAGCTAAGATGGTAGTTTTTTTACATTGTTGTAATGTCCCCATTTTTACGCCATGTTGTTCCATGAGCGTTGGCCAATTTCCAAGATTTTTCGTAAGTTTCCAAGTGAGTTGGGAGAGTTCCAACATTCTTGGAGAGCTCAATTTAGGGTTTTCTTGGCATCCACTGGTGGTGTGAATTTCAGTTGGCTTTCAAGTTTGCGGTGACGCTCTTTGTAGCATTTTGAGCCTTCTGGTTTGTTCTCCATAGTTCTTGGATAACACTGCTATTTTTAGTGTCGTTTGGCACCCGAGATCATTCTTCAACTCAGCTTCTTCTTGGCGTGATCAATTTCGGTTTGGTTTTCAATGCCTTGGCAGTGCTTTCTGCAAAATGGTTTGGATTATTTAAATTATTACACTAAAGTTATAAAGTTAATGTTATAATATTTACTTTAGTGTTTTAATTTAATAAAGTTATGTTATGTCCCCTCAAGTGGATGTCTGGGGGAAAAAGGGACTTAGACATAAGTTATTTTAAAAAGGCAAAAAAAAAAAGTGCTTTTTCGAAAAAAAGACAATGAAAAAGCAAAAAGCGTTTTTTTTTAAAAAAAGCTATAAAAGGAGGTGTGGGGCTCTCATTTTCATTATTCAAGTTTGCATACATAACAGGATGCTGCTGGAGTGAATGAAGAAGTTCTTCCAAGGATTGACCGAGGATGAAAATACTCATCAAATCACTCATTTCAGTGGTGAAGGATTCTCCCTAGCTGGTAGAGTGATTTCACGCAGGAATCACCATGGTATTTCATGGAGTTTTTGGTTTCTAGGGTTTCAAAAAAAAAAAAATATTCAGGGTTTTTGAATGCATATTTTTGGAAGTGTTTGGTAACAAATTTTAGAGGTTTCTGGAGTGCTTGGTAGTGATTTGCAGGAGTCTTCAGGGCTGGTCCATCAGTTGCAGGTGTTTATGACTGGGTTTCTTCACCTTGGAGGGAGTTCTGGGCACTTATTTCCAGCCGCCCCTGTCTCTAACACTTAGTTTTTCCGAACTGTGCAAATCTGAAACCAATCTGCAGTCTTTCCTTTCAATTTTATGCTGAGTGAGGTTAATGCTTTATTATTGTTGTGGCATGATGACAGTTATGAGGTGTGGTTTGGATGTATAGCTGGAAGAGAAGAGTGGCAGTTAAGGGATGCACTCAGAAGTCAAAAGTATAGAGCATTGGTAATTGTAAAACATATGCTGCAATTGCGAAGAGAGCATCTGTCCAAACGGTTCTTTCTATTCACTAGATATAGATGGAGTAGCTAACAGGTTTTCAGCAGCATGGAGATACTAAGCTTGTGTGCAGGCTTAAGAAATTGGTTTATCAGTTGATGCAAGCCCCTCAAGCATGGTATGAGAAGATAGAATTTTTTCTGTCTTGAATATGTGTCTGACCATAATATGTATGTGAAACACGATGATCACTTGTCAATTGTGGTGCTTTATTTAGATGATTTGATTATTACTGAAGATGGTACTTCTTTGATAAACAATCTAGGGAATGAGAGGAAGAAGAAATTTGAAATGCCCAACATGGCTGTTTGTTTTACTTTATTGGCATACAAGTGTTGAAATTGGAGGAAAGAGACTTCCATCTTTCATCCTAATTATACACATGATGTCATATCCCCTTCCCAGACTTAGGCCAGTAAAAGACCCTTAGCCTATCTTTAATTTTTCTGTATGTTATTGGGATGTTGTAAAAGGAAAAGTTACTTAATAATTTAAATGAAATCATCCAAAAGGTAACTGTATGTTTATTTATAAAGGGACAACTTATATTCAAATTATTAAAAGATAAAGTGTCTAAAGTATTTTAAAAAGACATTTTACTTATTTTTGGAGGGAAAAGGTGAAAAAGAAAAATAACATTAAAATCCCTCAAATAAACTATTAAAAAGAGGTTTGGGGTATGCAGAAGGCATCTATTTTGAAAAACAAATTTCTTCTAAAATTGAACAATGTTCATCTTTCCTCTTGGGGACAAGAACCCTTGAGTTGGGATTGAGGACAAGAACCCGTCTAAAGTATTTTAAAAAGACATTTTAATTATTTTTGGAGGGAAAAGGTGAAAAAGAAAAATAACATTAAAATCCCTCAAATAAACTATTAAAAAGAGGTTTGGGGTATGCGGAAGGCATTTATTTTGAAAAACAAATTTCTTCTAAAATTGAACAATGTTCATCTTTCCTCTTGGGGACAAGAACCCTTGAGTTGGGATTGAGGACAAGAACCCGTCTAAAGTATTTTAAAAAGACATTTTAATTATTTTTGGAGGGAAAAGGTGAAAAAGAAAAATAACATTAAAATCCCTCAAATAAACTATTAAAAAGAGGTTTGGGGTATGCGGAAGGCATTTATTTTGAAAAACAAATTTCTTCTAAAATTGAACAATGTTCATCTTTCCTCTTGGGGACAAGAACCCTTGAGTTGGGATTGAGGACAAGAACCCGTCTAAAGTATTTTAAAAAGACATTTTAATTATTTTTGGAGGGAAAAGGTGAAAAAGAAAAATAACATTAAAATCCTTCAAATAAACTATTAAAAAGAGGTTTGGGGTATGCGGAAGGCATCTATTTTGAAAAACAAATTTCTTCTAAAATTGAACAATGTTCATCTTTCCTCTTGGGGACAAGAACCCTTGAGTTCAGATTGAGGACAAGAACCATCAAGTTGGGATTGAGGACAAAACCCCTCCAATCCTTTTATGGTGATTTCATATAAAGGTCACATCTAAGCTAAGTATTACTAATTGATTATTTACTTACTTTTTGCATATCATTTTGAATTGAAGATTTTGGTGAAGGGTTTAGTATTAAAACTTCTACAGTTCATTACATATTCTGGTCACTTTTGTGTGGAGATTTCTATTTCTTATTGGTGGGCAATTTAATGAAGAATAGTGAAATTCTTGGTGTTGATCAGAACAAGGAAGATTAATTTGATATTATTTTACCAGCTGGGTCTAACTCTATACTTTCATTGCTACTACAGCAGTCCATAGTGCAAGCATTATTGGAAGGGAAGTGGCCTATCGATAATACCTCCCGCAGCTACCCAAAAACACTAACACTCCCTCTTAGCTAGGGAGGTATTCTCAAATATCTGGTCATGGATTCTCTCAACATGACGTCCACAATGGCTACACCCAATTGTGAAAAAAACACAGCTCAGTCTCAGAGATGTGATCTGTACAAGGGCTTTCACTTCATATTTCTCAGTCTTAGAGAAATATACACTACAAGGGCTTTCACCTCATATTTCTCAGTCTCAGAGAAATATACACTACAAGGGCTTTCACCTCATATTTCTCTGTCCTCCGACTACAAGGGCTTTCACCTCATATTTCTCTGTCTTAGAGAAATATACATTACAACAAATCTACATGATAATGTGACTCCCTCTGAAGCTCCAAGTATTTGCATCAACCTCCTGACCTCCCCGTCCAAGATTGCCTGCAACGCTTGCCTTAGAGGAACAGTTTCCAACGCACACCTCCAGCACTACTGACTTGCGAGAGTTCAGGACTATCCTTCTTGACCTCATCCCAGATCACCTATTCTGAATAAGTTTGCGGAGCTACCAATGTCAAATCCAGATTGACTGTCTTGTGCAATTTTGTTCTCTACAGCTGAAGAGGTCTTCCAAGGACTTTAGCACCTGGCCTTGCAACACTACAACCCACTTAGCTGACACCTTCACTTCTTCTCAGTGAGTCACAAAACTCCCTCTTGATCCCTACCTCAGAGATTGCAAAGAAATCCTCTAGAAGGGAACTCCCCTCCATTGACTGATCTCCTATGCTCCACGGGGTTTCGGGGACGGCGAGTACCCGGTATGCCGGGACGAGTTTCTGGTACGGGGGTACTTTTGGGTCATTTTTTAGAGGACGGCTGATAAAAAAATAGGGAAATTTTTTAAAATATAGAGAAATTTCAAATGTTCATAGCATAACATTGATAAAGCATTCACTCTAGACATTGTATAAGCCATAGTTTGAAAACTCGGACTCGGCGCGGACTCGGCAGCCCAAAATAGGACTCGAACTCGAGACTCGACACGGACTCGGCAAAAAACTCGACACGGAATCGGCAATTTTTTTTGAAAAAAACCATGTTTTAAAGCTGAGAAAGCAGCCTCCAACTGCAGCAAGAGTCCAGGCACAGGACTCGGGAGTCTAGGCACAAGACTCGGGAGTCCGAGCCAAGGACTCGAGAATCCTTGGCTCGGACTCGGGAGTCCAAGCCAGAGACTCGGCTCGCGAGTCCGCGCCGAGTCGACTCGGCCAACTTGCAGACTCTCGAGTCCGTAGAGTCCGTGGCGAGTCTAGCAGAGTCTTCCAACTATGGTATAAGCTTATTACATATCATTAGACTTGAGTTGAGATTTTACATGAGAAGCGACAAACAAATTAACAGAATTCAAATGCTTTTCATTATCAATGTGCATACATATCATATAACTTATAAGAATCTGATAATTATAACCAAAATGCCTAAAGGCTCAAAGTCTCAACTATGAAATGACATGATAAACATAAAACTAAGAAAATATATCGCTGTCCAGTGTCCCTAATCAGCAAAAGGTAGGTCTAAATCAGCATTGCCCTCGTCATCGGAGCTTATATGACACTTACATTAGGTCAAGTGTGATGGGGCATCCCTTGTGGGCCCGCCCATAGCTTTTATTTTATAAAAAAACTGACTTTTTAAAAAAAAAATGTTTTTTTCTTTTCTGGGCCATAGGGTACTGCTAGCCGTACCCGATACGGTCGAGGTACAACTGGACAGTACCAAGTACTGCTAGTAGTACCCAAGTCCCCTAGAATTTGGCCAAAAGTCCCCTGGAAGTTCCGGGTACTTGGAGGGCAAAAAAGGATGGCCAAGGTACATTTCCTAGCCGTACCCGCGTCCCCGTTTCGTACCCAGTACGGGAAACGGACAAAAAGCATAGGGGACGCGTCCCCGTGGAGCATAGCTGATCTTAGAACCTTAATCCTTTTCCCGGACATGCTCTCAACTCGTGCCTTAAATTCTCGGATTTTAACTCCCTCTGAATGTCATTTCCTCCTCTTCGAAGTAGATGATCGCAATGACAATTTGTATAGGTTCTTCGTTGTTTAGTGTCTTCATCTTTCTCAATCGTCTTTGCTGATGCAAATTCCCCATCCAAGGATGACCCAACCTTGTGCCCTCGAAAGATGTCTTCAGTGAAGAGTCATGAGAGTTATGCGCCACCAACTCAGTCCCAAGGCTGCAAGCTATGTCTCCATGTTCGTTCATTTCTCCATCCGGCATGACTTCCACACCGGACGCCTCAAGCTCTTCCTCCCTTTAATTCCTTATGCAATCTGTAGTGTACCGACACTCTGCTGATCTGTTTTTTCACTGAGTTTCGTAGGTCTGATTTTGTTTCAGTTTGTGTTTGCCTTTTGTGCTTTGAGTTTGTTAGCTAAATATGCTAATAAGGTACCAACAAGCATATACATACTAAGGAAACTTCAAATAAACTAAGCTACTGAAACAACTTGAGTACATTGCTCAATTTAAAGGCCAAATATAATTTCTTCATTACAAAATAAGATGCTTACAACATATAGTTTTCATCAGATTCAAAACTAAGTATTTCATAAACCATACTTTAACTTACAGCCAAACATAACTGTGAATAGTGACTTGCTACAGTACCCGCCCCCAAAGAAGTGCACACAACTTTTGGAAGCCGAACTTCTCCCACCAAATTCCGGATTGGCAAGCCTTCTAGGATAAGGGCGCCCCCTTTAGGAAAGATAGCAGCCTCTTAGAAGAGGCGTTTCTTTTAATATGTGTTGATTAAAACCCTCAAGAAATGCAGCTGGTTGTAGCTCCCAAAAAACAGTCCCAAAATGCTCCACAAACGAACAGCTCTTGTGCAAATGTGAATGGAGTCTATGGCAGTCCAAACCCCTTTGAAAATGGCTCAAATAAACTGCGAACAGCAACTTGTGTCTCCAAAAGAAGCCACCAAAAACTGATCAGCAACTTTAAGGTGGTGTTTCACACCCTCAAGCAGCTCAAAACGAAGAACCAAGCCCCACCAGGCTCACCCACTGCAAGAAATCAGGAAACCCTAGTCTCCTTCCTCCAAAGCAACACTTCCAAGTTTCTTCAAGCTAAAATCATTCATCCATGAAGAGGGTCGAAATTTTCCTTCTATTTATAAGTTTTTACATTAAAAAACACTATTCATAAAAATGAGCACTATTCACTTAAGTTATTTCTTTTTTCACTTTATGAATAAATAGTAACTGAAAAATATAAAGTGACCCCTTCCTTTTAAAGACACATGGTCCCTAGGCCGAGGATGGTGAAATAGAAGGTGAGTATCATAAATTTAAGCACAAGTATCCTGCCAAACGCAACAATTCACCCTGTCACCATACTCCGAAGACCCATACTACAAACTGACGACCAAGTGCCCGTCCAAGAAACCCTTTATCCATAACTATTAGCCTACGAGGGTCAAGAAAATAGGCTAATCCCCCAACTCTGATGCTCGTGAAAAAGGGGACATTACACAATCTCTCATCATCCTTTTGCTCCTCGATCCATCCTGCATTTTAGAGAATCAAACTACCCCGAAGAGAAATATACAAACCAATGCTAGAAGCATACATGATTCACTATTCCTAATGTTATTGCATGAATTATTATTAACTACATAAAATTCATGATCATTATTCAAAGGTACAAACATAAAATAATTATCTCTTTATTGTTGGTACACCATTGAGCTAGACCTATAGCTGTGTCTCATCTTCGCCACCTTCAGTGTTGCCATCCCATGCAACCGACCTCATATTTTCAGATCAAACACAATTGCACAGAGAATAGGGATGGACGCAACTAAATTAGCCCGTCTCTAAAACACTTCCGTCACTGCCCTAAAATTATGACTAATTTTTGCTCCCAAAACTTTCGCTAAAATAGACACAAACTTTGCTCCTCCATCTACATAGCTAAGGTGTCCAGCATTTTGTATATTTTCTTTGGTTGAGAATGCTTGAACACTGTTACTTACTTCAATCAGGTTGTATCCTGAAGTCTTCTTCAATCTTCTGTCTTTCATCATTAATCTCATTTTTACTACATCAACCCATCTGCCAACTACAGCATAAATGTTTGGAAGAAGTATATAACATCCAACATTGTCAAGCTCTAAGTCCAAAAGGTGTTCTGTCGCACAATGCCCCAAATCAATATTGATGTGAATTCTACACACTCCAAAAAAGGCACCCCACACACTGGCGCTGAGTTCTAATGGCATTGCTCTTATAAAGTCCCATGTCTCAGTCAAATGCCCAGCACGTTCAAGGAGGCCCACCATACAGGCATAGTGCTCCACTTTAGGAAAAATTGAGTCATAGAATTAAAATATTGCCAGCCCTGCTCCACTAGGCCTGCATGACTACATGCAGACAAAAGAGAAACAAAGGTGATGTGGTTTGGCATTACACCAACCAGCTGCATTTGATAAATAAAAGCATAATTGCCTCCTCACCAAGCCCATGTATTCCATAACTAGCAATCATTGTGCTCCATGAAACCACATTTCTTTTAGACATCTGGCCAAACAATTGGTGTGCAGTCACTATACTTCCACAATTGGCATACATATCTATGAGGGAATTCCGCACAAAAGCATCAAATCTAAATTTGAATTAACTATACAACCATGGACGCACATGCCTTGATGTAGGGCTCTGAAATAGGCACATGCTTGGATAATAATTACGATAGTACAAGAGTCGAAAGTTGCATCTATTTGTTGCATTTGATAAAAGACAGCCAAGGGCTCCCTGCCATTTTCATTCTGAACATATCTAGCAAGCATAGAATTCCATGACACCACAACAATCACAATTTCGTAGTCTTTGCCAGCCCCGATCATGAGTTCTTAAATTTCCGCCTTGGTAATCACAATGTATGTCAAACTCCTTCAGAATGCTTAAACAAATCTAATCAGATCTTCTCTAAACCTGCTCTAATACCATGTTAGTTTTTCAGATCAGAAATGTAAACAAGCAGAAAATGCAACAAATAAACAATGAACTCAGTGATTACCTTGGGAAAACCCTCCTACTCGAGGGAGAAAAAACTCAGCAACAATATTCTCTTATATATCAAAAGAAAAGTGCAAAAAAGTGCATACAAAATCAGGCCCTAAAATAGGCCAAATCTTATACAATAAGATGTCACTTCTCCTTGAAGTGAATGATAACACTTCTTCTAAAAGAATCGGATCTGCTGCTAGGAGGCGAACTGCTGCTGGAAGGTGCAAAATGCTGCTAGAAGATGTGAATTGGAGTGAATTGATTGAATAAATGAGAGGACTCTATCATCTTTATATACCAAGCTAGGCACCCACCTTTCTAGGGCCGACTAGAAATAAATATAATTTTGTTTATGAAACAAGAGGCCGACCTGCCTTGATTACATTTTATGTAAGAAAATAGCTCCCGAAGCTACAAAACACTAACATCAGCCAACTACTGGTCACAAACTGCTACACCCAATTTGGGCTAAATATACCTAATTCAGACCTGCAGACTCAGGCCGCACCTCCTCTACACCTAGCCATTTATGTTCTTTCTGGCCACTTTTCTTCCATCCAGATTTATAGTCTTGGAGTTGGCTGCTTTCATTGGTTGGGACATAAGGAAACTGCTATTACAGCAATTTATAAACAGCTAGACTCAATTTTATCAGCCATTCCACCTTATTTCGAGTATTTTATATTTATGTATTTACAGTTTGCTTTCCAACTACTTGACAAAATGAATATTTCTGAATTGTTGGAGAATTGCTTGTTATAATTCCTAAAATTAAAATAGAAGGGTATTTCATTGCTTATCATTCATATTCTAATATCTATGTGGTTCACTGCTAGATTTCCTTTGAAATGCAAATTTGGATGGCAATGGCACCAAGACATGGTTAATTATTTTAATCTTTTGTATTTCATATATTTAGAACTATACAACTTGCCACCAATAAGTTAGTTTCTGAATCACCATATGTTCTCACCTTGCCCACATTGACATCTTGGTGATCTGAAAGTGCAAGGATTTGCATTTAATTCTAACATTGGCAAAAGGAATTAAAAAAATATTAGTCAGGAACATTACCATGGTAGCAGAGGTAGTGATCTTGCCTACCTAAGGAAAAGAGTTGGAATTTTGGTTCAATACACATCATATGAAGGGAAATGATAGGGAGTATCGCTATTACCAAAGGGAAAGCAGTTATACAGTCTCTTGAACCTCCAATTGCAAAAAATCATGGAACAATTTGTGAAGAGGCTAATAGGGGAAAAAGAGCCATGGTAGATGATGATGCTAAATTTAATGCCCTTATCCAAGGCTGGCAGCAATTAACCAATATGATGGCACAAATAGTGTAAATTATGCAAAACTTTAATATGCCAAAGGCCACCCAGCACAATAATGGGGAAGGAAGCTCATCGACAAACAACAACAATAATCATAATAATAATTCTAGAGCCATTACTAATTCAGTTTTTAGACCTTTTCGACCTACTTTTCCACAAAGGAAATAAGGGCCTCCAACAGCTGAAGAACAATCCCATTATGAATGAAATCACAACCTGTTACCAACAATATAGATCTTTTGCACTAGAGACCCAAGCAGAAATGACCCTAACCAATTTCTGCAACCTCAAAATGAGGAATGGACCGAGAAATGAACAAAGGCCCCTACCTAAGTAGCACGATAGAGAGTTGTGGCACTCTCTACGAAAATTAATTCTTCCCACTTTTGATGGTTCCAGCAAGAGTAAGCACGATAAGCACAAGCCTAGATTCAAAAATTAGATACTTATCTATAACTTGGGCCAATGTTTGAAGAAAAAGCCATAAAGTTCGCCACTCTACACCTTGATGTAATTGCACACGAATGGTGGTACCATGGATTGGTTACCCAAGGTCACAATCTAATCAACACTTATGATGAGTTTAACAAAAGGCTAATTGAACAAATTGACAAGGCGGCTACAAAGGTCCCACTTCTTAAGAATTGGCCAAATTGAAGCAAATCAATTCCATTGACAACTATATAACAAAATTCCAAAAAAAAATTAGTCATGTTTCCTGATATCTCTTGTTTATAGAAAGATTAATTGAACCTCTCAAAGGGCTAGTTGAAGCTTTTGAGCCACTATCACTTCAAGAGGTCATCAAAAGGGCTCTAACTTTGGAAACTTTTGTTCCTAAGAATAGGTTCCAATCCAATCCCCCTAATTATAAGAAGCCTTTTAAAAGGGGATTACTCAGCCAAAGATCCTACCACCTGGAAGAGATGAATAAACAATTAATGAAGTAAGGAAAAATAAATGCATAACCTGGAAGGGATTACATTGACGTACCATCTAACGTAGAGCAAGAAATGAAAGAACCTCAATTTGAAAGTGAACCATCCCGCCATATGGTTTATTACAAACTCAATGCCTATTCTGGTCCCGACCCCGACAGTGTTTTTAAAGGAGACTTTTTAGGATGTCTTCTGCCTAGTTCCGCCTCCGGTATGTATGGAAGGTTAAGATCTCTAATCATGTTTTTGTTATACTTCTTATAGATCTAATCTGGGGTTTTTATTGCAGGAAACTAAAAAGATGTCAGGAACATCAGGAGAGGCTTCTCAGAGGAGTCAGCCTGCAGAAACTTCAAAGGCAGCAACTAAACCTAAAAAGGTTAAACCTGAACAACTCCCTCAGAAGCTTTAAAGATATATAGCAATCATAAGGAGACCAACAAGGCTCATTTAAATAAGAAATGGTTAAGAACTGAGAAGAAGTCTCTAATAAAGCTTGCAGATCAGCCAAAAAGGGTAGAGTTCTACAAAGAAGTTGGAGATATTATAATGATGTTATCTAGAGTCTTCGGAAAGAGAGATGCTTTTCATTTTAAAGAATGGATGTTTCCATTCATTCAAACAATCTTGGATGGAAGGCAGCAGTTTGATTGGCCTATGATAGTGTCGGAAAGCATACATAATCAAATGATAAGAGTGAGAGAAACTAAGAGTTTCTTTATGACCTCTTATGTCGTTTATGCAGTGGCAAGGAGAGGCATCTTTCCAAGGTTAAACAGAGTGGGAATGTTAGAAGAAGTTGATGGGCAAAAGAAAGTATGGAACCATTATGACCAGCTGTCCTTGCAGATCTCTGAATTGCATTATAGAAGAGTCAATGATGCATTTTTGTATGTAGTTATGAACCAACTTAATGGAGATGCAGAATATAGACTAAGCCAGGAGGCCATGGCATTCATTACAAAGTGGGGGTGTTGGTATATCCAGTACCCCAAGTTTACTTATTTCAGGCTGGCTGGGTTTGAGGGTCATCCTCACTTGCTCCCTAGGTGCTGCAGCAACAGAATTGTCTTAATGGAGTTTGTTTACCAAGCTTTGGGGGTCAATGCAAAGTTTGGGATAAAGCATAAAAAAGGTTGTCACAAGTTCCCCATGCAATTGGGTGAATACAAATGCCCACACCTTGTGGGAGCTAAGGTTGTTTGTAATGAGTTAATGCATTTGAAGTTGGGCCTATATATTGCCAAGAAGCATTTTGATCCGAAGAAAAAAATGAATGCCTTGCTTGCTTCAGTCTTTGATAAACATTTCAACCTACTGGAAGACTTCTGGAGTGATCTCCAGGATGAATATGACCTCAAGAAGAGAAATTATGAGAGGTTGCATGTCCCACTTATGGTGGAATTTGGGGTCAAAATTGACATTCCTGAAACACTGTCAGATGATGGTGTAATTTTGGATCCTGTATATGAAGCACAAAATATAGGTACCAAGAACTTAGACGTTGTGGATTGGGATACAGAGGAAAAAATTGGCATTAAGCAAATAGCAAGACCAATATTAGATAGGAGTATCCAATAGGTTGTACTCAGAACCAAAGCTCCTGGGGGTCAAACTTCTAAGAAAGGGAGAGGGTATAAGAGAACCAAGAGGAAAAGGCCTCCCAAAGAACCTTTAGAATTCTTCCCCCCTGATGTAGAGGAGTTTGAGCTTGAAGCTTCGGCCCAAGAATTGCCTGAGATGCATGAAAGAGAAGTTCCAATAGGACCGGTGCCCTCAACATTAGTTATGGGGGAATTATCTACCCAACTCCCTCCTACAGAGCAGCAAGGTGAAGAAATGCTTAAGGGGACTCTCCATGATGAAGTTGAGACTTTAAAGGAAAAGGAAGCAGAGATGGAGATTCATGACATAGAAACAGACTCTAATGATACTTTATTAGATAAGGAGACACAGGAGGTGATGCCTCTGGAGGAAACTGAGCATGTGTTGACAAAAGAGGATCAGTGGGCATTATTTGAAGAGGCTAAGAAAGCCTTAGATGCACAGGCACATGATGAGGCTGTGGCAAAGCAAAAATAAATAGATGCAAAAGCACAAGCTAATGCAGTACTTCAGCAACAGCAATTGGAGGCCAAGCAGAGAGTTGATGAAGTGATCAAGCAAAAGCAGCAAAAGGAGCATGAGCTCAAAACAAAGGAAGAAAATGACAAGTTGGAGATGGTACAAAAGATACATGAGCTAGAAGAAGAAAAGGCCAAGCAAAGAAGAGAAAGAGAGGCCCTTGAGGCCAAGATTAAAATGATTGAAGAGACCTATAAGAAAAGAGAAGAAGAAGAACGCCTACAGAAGAGTAAGGATGCTGAGGAGCTGGCTAAGCAGCAACAAAAAGAGAAGGAAGCATCGGACAAACTCAAGGTCTTGGAAGAGGAAAGAAATAAATTGCTTGAAGAGAAGAGGTCGGAGGAAGAGAGATTGAAAAAGAAGCAAGAAGATAAAAGGATACAAGAGCAAAAAGATAGGGAAGAGGTTGAGAAGCTTGCAAAAGAGAATGCAAAGAAAGAACAACAAAATGTATAGGAGGTTGATTCTCAACCTGGGGTTAATTTACTACAGCCATTATCTTTTACAAATGTTGCCTCTTCTTCTACAGTAATGGCTACTACTCTGAGTGCTCCTACCTGGTTGAAGCTTGATCTTGAAAAGAAACAAATAGCTCTCCCACAGCCTCTTAATTCGGAAGATATGATGGAGGAGATTGAAAAGGAGAGACCCAAGAAGAGGGCTAGAATTCTTCATTCCACAAGACTAACTGAGGTGGGGGAAATTATTGCAGAATGTGCAATACCAGTAGTGGATAAGGATATGGAAGACATGCAGATCACTGATTACCAACTGGGCACTGTCAATTTAGGAAGGCCTACAAGAAATCAGCAGATGAACCTAATTGATGTTGTAGCCTCATCCACCAAGTCAAGGATGATGAAGGACAAACAAAAAAAGGATGAGCTCAAAGCTCAGTTGGATCAGCTGCATACCTTTTTGTGGGATGTTTCCGCTCCTACATCACAACAAATTGTTGCCTTAGAAACACTAGTTTTGATTAGCAAAAAAGAGGTTGATGATCTGGTGCAAATAAAGAATAAGGCTGGGATGATGGACAGATGGACAGATAAACTTAACCAGGAGGTAGGAGAGGTGTTAGTAAGCAATTTTGAGATCCACAAGGCAGCATTAGAATTAATAGAAGAAATGAATCACCATACTAAAATGTTGGAAAAGCAAGAAGAGGAATATAGGGGATATGTCCAGAAGATAAAAGATATCAATAAATTGCCAAAGTCAACTCTTCTTGAGCAATCAATCCTTGAGGAAGACAATGCAGACTTCTTGGAAAAAGCCTCTAACATAATCCGGTTCAGATCTGATTTTATCTACAAACATAGGAATGAAATCCAAGATGCTAGTAAGGATTTGAATAAACAACTTGATGAACTAGAAGCTGGTGTAGCTATTCTAGTTAATGTTGATATATCGGTTAAAGAGGGCCTGCCTCTAAGTCAATTAAAAGAGAAATGGGACAATAGATTCAAGAGGTTAAGCAAAAAGAGGATGATGGAGAGGATCTATTATTAGATAGATTGATGGATGTCAGGGAAGGAGTGAAGGCTGCCAGAAAGGAGTTGACTAAATTGAAAGACATGAAGGGGTTTGCCTCCACAGAACTGAAGAGAATTAAATTTGAGGACAACTAGATTGATGGACCGGATATAGATATTCTTCAACAAGTCTTCTCCAGTTATGATGAATATATTCTGGAGCAAACTACACAAGAATGAGTTGGCAATCTATTTTGGGCGCATGACTTCCTGCCCCCCCCCCCCCTTCTTTCTTTCCTATTTCACAGGGCAATCAACGTTGGAACTAGAGATCAGCTAGTCTAAGTTTCTGAGGAGATTTCAATTCCTTGATTTGTGGATCTCAATTTTGATTGAGAGGAATTTATGCTTTGCACGCCTATATGTATTTTTGGGGTGCCATATTGTACAGGTTGGCTGATAAGAGTAGAATTAGCCACCTAATAGTAGGAGATAGGAATTTCATAGCTTTGAAAGGATACTTTGTTTTTCTTAAGTTACAGTTGAATATAAAATACACTTTTTATACAGTGTTATGTTGAAATTGAGTTTACTAGATGAGGTTAATGAATCATAATCTGTCTGTATGCCAGTGAGTTTGTTGATGCATAAATGTTTTTTATTTGATGAGAATCAATAGAAGGAACCAAATTTCAAAGATTATTTCATTAAATTGTCTATGGATGGAATTGTTACATGTCTGTTGATCTATGTCATTAGCAACGAATGAAGAGTTTGTTCTTTTTAAATCTTAAAAGTATTGTGATGAATGATTGTGATGGTTAAACTAAGCACTGTAAATGCATGCAATGATATGGATTGTTCTGTAAATTGCATCATGTTATGGTTTTCTTGATCTATTGAAGGAGCATTCGTTGTTGAAAGCATATGTCTCGATATTAGATAATTTTATTCATGTTTTACTGATTCATGCCTTGACCTATCTTTTTCTATTTATTTAAACCCCCTTTCATTAAGCATAGATTGATGAATCTGTTGTTGCTTGCATTCCTTATTACCAGCAAAGGCCCCTTGAACATTACAATTGCATGGACCAATTGAGTGACACCAGACAGTTGAGAACCAACTACCAGGACCTTGGGAGTTAGGCTACTATATGTTGTCTTTCTTTTTCAAGAGAAATAGAGTAGAAATATTATGTTTAATGTTATTTGTGTCATTTTCACCATCAACAGTCCTTCCCCAAAAGTTTGATCTGCTTAATAAATTCAAAACCTCCACTAAAAATTGCAAACCAATGCTTGTTTTGATCGCCATGAGAAAAGACATCATTCTAGCCAATACCCATTTTGAATCCTCATTTCATTTCAGAGCTATGAGCAAATATATGTGTTCAGGTTCAGAAGCTTAGTGCCAAGAAATTGAAATAAAACACACCCAAATCATAAGAAATAGAAACTTAGTGCCCAAAAATTGAAATAAAACACACCCAAATCATAAGAAATCCACACCACACCAAAAACCAGCAATCTCACACCAAAACCAAACTGAAAAGCACTCAAAAAAACTGGAAAATCTTCATCTTTTTCGCCTAGTTGTGATTCCTGACTGAAACCACCATACACTAGCTTGAGCAAGTCTCTCATTGCCGAAACTAGCCTTAGAATTTAAGGGTTTTTGTCCTCAATCCCGTTCTCAGACCTTCTGGTTACAAATCAGCAACATCTCTGTATGTCGTCCAACTCAACCCTCCAAAATAAGCTTCAAAAATGAACTTTTAAGAGTCTCCAAATTAGGGCGACCACCACTACCCTAAGAACCAACACCATCTTAATGGACATATGATAAGTAGAGTTATAGCAGAACTCCCCCAAATGAAACCATCTAACCCAAGCCTTTTGCTGCCCTGAAACGTAATTCCTTAGATAACCTTCCACCCACATGTTAAAAATTTCGGTTTGCCCATCTGTTTGGGGATGGTAGCTAGTGCTGGGGGTCAACTCAATACCACAAAGTTTGAATAGTTCTTGCCAAAATAAACTCATGAATTTGCTGTCCCTGTCACTCACAATATTTTTAGGTGCCCCATGAAGCCTAAACACCTCTTTGAAGAATAAATCTGCCAATTGTAACGCTAAGAATCCTGCTGATATGGCAAAGAAATGGGCAAATTTAGTCAACCTGGCAACTACCACATAAATGCAATCCTTCCCTTGCACCTTAGGGAAGTCCTGTGATGAAATCCATAGATATACTTTCCCAATTTTGACTAGGAATGGGCAATGGTTGCAGCAGACCAGCAGGAAATGTGTGCTCATTTTTATTCTGTTGGCACACCTGACACTCACGAACATACTTAGTTATATCATCTTTCATGCCCTTCCATGAGAATCTCTCACGAATCTGTTGCGTGTCTTGTAAAGCCCTGAATGACCAGCCATTGGAGTGTCATGAAATGATTTAAAAATCTGCTTCTTTAACTTAGTTTCAGGCACTAAAATTATCCTCTCCTTGTAGAAAATTAACCCATCCTTAACACTATATTTTTCATCATTCAAGGCACCATCAAGAATGTTGTTTGTAAATGTGTTTTTTGCATAATCAGCTTGTATTTTCTCTTTCCAATCTGCTGCAATCTCAAAAAAAATGCACAAGGGTAGCCTCCTAGAGAGAGCATCAGCAACTACATTGTGTTTTCCCTTAACATACTCAATATCAAAGTCAAAGGCTTGAAGTTTGCTTACCCATTTTTGTTGTCTTTCACTTAAATCCTTTTGATTTAAAAAGTATTTGAGGCTGTTATGATCTGTCTTCACTATAAATCTGCCTCTAATAAGATACTATCTATACTTAACCAAGGCATGCATGATGGCTAACATTTCCTTGTCATAAATTGAGTAATTTTTTTCAGCTCCCCTCAATTTTTTGCTCTCAAAGGCTATGGGATGCTAGTTTTGCATTAGAACAGCCCCTATACCTTCCCTTGAAGCATCACACTCAAGCTCAAAAGGTTTTGTAAAATCCAGAATAGCTAATATAGGGCATGAGCTCATCAAAACCTTAAACTAATCAAAGGCTCTCTATGTTAATTTGGACCAAGAGAATGCCCCTTTCTTGGTCAAATCTATAAGTGGTGCAGCAACCTGTGAAAACCCCTTCACAAACCTCTTGTAGAACCCACATAACCCAAAGAACCCCTTAATCTATAATAAGTTTGTGGGTGGTGGTCAATCTTGTATTGCCTTAATCTTTTCAAGGTCTACACGCACACCATTTGCACTAATGATATGCCCCAAATAAAGTAATTCAGTCATTCCAAACTCACACTTAGATTCTTTTGCAAACAGTGATTCCCTCTCAAGAATGCCAAGTACCTCATCTAAGTGTTTCAAATGCTCCTCCCAAGATTTACTGAAGATAGGGATGTCATCAAAGAAGATAAGGACATACTTACGGAGCTGCTTGCTGAAAACTTTGCTCATGCATGACTGAAAGGTGGCTAGTGCGTTTGTCAAGCCAAAGTGCATGACAAGAAACTCAAAGTGCCCGAAATGACATCTGAAATTTGTCTTCTCCACATCCTCTTCCCTCACTCTAATCTGATGATAGCCTGATCTCAAATCAATTTTGGAGAAGTAAACCGCCCCATGCAGCTCATCGATCAACTCGTCAATACGTGAAATGGGATACCTGTTCTTTATAGTCTTTTTGTTTAAAGCCCTGTAGTCCACAAACATGTGCATAGTCCCATCCTTCTTCTTCACCAATACAACTGAAGGAGCAAATGGGCTCTTACTAGGTCTAATGTGCCCCATCTCTATAAGGTCTTGAATGGCCTTCTCTATCTCATCCATGTGCCTCTTAGGATGACGATAGGGTGTGGTAATGACTGGTTTGGTTCCCTCCTCAAGCTCAATGACATGCTCAATGCCCCTATCAAGTGGCCTCCCTAGAGGTATATTACCAAACACTTTGCTCCTATTGGTAAGGAGCTCTTGTATATCTGGTCGATAGGTCCTCTTGACCTCTTCAGTGACTATAGGCATAATAATGCACTCTACTGCCCACTCAACCTAATCATGTCTAAAGAGTCTTTCCATGCACTTGAAGGACACAACACATGGTCCTCCATTAGACAAGTCTCTCAAAACAAAATTCTTACCCTTTGATTTAAATTTCAGCTCCATGGTCTGAAAGTTGAGAGTAATCTCTCCCAAAGAACGAAGCCACTAAATGCCCAACGCTGCATCTATATCACCTATGCTCACCACATAAAAATTCTCCTTAATCTCATGACTTCCCAACTGAACGTTCAACTGAGGAACCATCTTGGTACACTGGATAGTAAATCCATCGGCCACCATAACTCTAAAACCACTAACCTCCTGACTGAAGCCCTCTTCGTGCTACTAGGCACTCATCGATGAAGTTATGGGTAGCTCCTGTATCAATTAATGCCACCATACGCTGCCCCTATATCACACCTTTAATGCGCATAGGCTCATTCTTTTGGAAATTGTGGAGTTGAGCTAACATCCCACTGCTGTCCTCCACCTTTTCACCTTCTTCTGAAGCCTTTTCCTCTTCACTTTCTTCAATATCAGCTTCTTGTTCTGAATTTTTTGCAACTTCATCATCTGATTAGTATTCTATTAGCAACGCTTTAGTCTTGGAAGCACATTTATGGCCTTGTGTGTATAGCTCTTTGCATGTGAAGCATAAGCCCTTCCTTCTTGACTCATTAAGGGTCTCACTATCAATCTTAGTGTATTGTGTTTTGGGCTGCTCATGTTCTTTTGTAATGGATTTCTTGTCTTTATCCTTCTTTTGCAGCGAACCCTTTGACTGAAATCTACTCTTGAAAGTTGACGTCTCCATATCTCTAGCCTTTTTGATGGCTTCTTGAAGGCTATGAGGGTTAAAAGCTTTGATCCAACCCCTTAATGGATCAGCAAGTCTATCTATGAACAGCACTATAGGCCTTCTCTCATAAATATCAATCACAAGCACAAATAGCTTTCGGAAATCTGCAATGTATGAATCCACTAAACCCCATTGTTTTAGTTGGGCTAATTCCTTAAACTGTAGCTCAGGATCTTTCTTATCAAATCTTTCAATTAATCTTTCAGTGAACACCCTGTATGAAGTTATTTGAGCATGCCCCAAAGTCAACATACCATTATACCACCACTCATGAGCAACTCCATCACGGTGAATAGATGCATACTGAATGGACTCTAACTCATGCATAGGGTTTAGAGTGAAATAAGTATCAAGTTTCTAAACCCACGCTCTAGCTGCCATCCTCCTAGAACCATCAAAATATGGGAGTGTAAGTTTCCCCACTTTCCTTCGTAGCTCATTGTGTTGATCCCTATTCCCCCTAGTGTTTGAATGTCTCATTCTCAAATCAATGTAGTCTCTGAAAGAAATGTCCATCAGAAAGTCTGGCGCCGCATCAAGCTAATCTTGTCTAAACTAATCTTTTTGTTCCAACAAAGTAAATTCAGGATTAACGGGTGCTTCTACCCTCAATGGAAAGTTTGGCATAAGAGACCTTGCCAAAGCTCCCTGATTACCAACTCCTTATTGTCCTACCCTGTTTCCTTGTCCCATTTGGTCCATTCTCTATATTAAATCTGCTAACCTATCATTGGTTTCCTATGCTTGTTGAGCTGCCCTACCCTATCCCCTAACCAAAGCATCAAGAAGAAGCATTAATCTATTGGGATATGCCTCATTCCTCTCATTCCTTGCATTCCTTTCACCTTCACCACCCCTATCTCCCATGTTTTCAGTGTTAGAGGACCCATTAGATGATGGTTCTGAACGTTGCCCTTCCTCTAATGGTGACCAATGTTCCCAATACCCCTCTTCTTTTCTTCTACTTCTTTCTAAATATCTTCTTTCCCTATCACTCAAGCTCATAGAAACTCACACCCACTGGTTGGCAGGACTGATTCGGCTCTGCATTACAATGATTTAACAACAGATTGGAAAGCATAATCAGACCCGAATAAGAAGCATGACAGCAGTATATAATCCTCCAAAAGGCATTGAACTGATTTCAAGTTGAGGTTTTGTTCTCCTTGTTTCAAGCAGCCCAAACATTGTGAGTGCAGTCTTCAATAACCAGCATCATGTGGCATTCAATGGCAGATTTACACCTGAAAAACCCCTTCCATAAAGGACGTCCTTCCCCAAAAGTTCAATCTACTTAACAAATTCAAAACCTCCACTAAAAATTGCAAACCAATGCTTGTTTTGATCACCATGAGAAAAGACATCATTCTAGCCAATACCCATTTTGAATCCTCATTTCATTTCAGAGATATGAGCAAATATATGAGTTCAGGTTCAGAAACTTAGTGCCCAGAAATTGAAATAAAATACACCCAAATCATAAGAAATCCACACCACACCAAAAACCAGTAATCTCACACCAAAACCAAACTTAAAAAGCACTCAAAAGAACTGGAAAATCTTCATCTTTTTCGCCCAGTTGTGATTCCTGACTAAAACCACCATACACCAGCTTGAGCAGGTCTCTCATTGTCGCCACTAGCCTTAGAATCTGAGGGTTTTTGTCCTCAATCCTGTTCTCAAACCTTCTGGTTACAAACCATCAGCATCCCTGTATGTCATCCAACTCAACCCTCCAGAATAAGCTTCAAAAATGAACTTTTAAGAGAGTCTCCAAATTACGGCGACCACCACAACCCTAAAAACCAACACCATTTCTCTTTAGCTTTTGATTTTCTTTAATTTTTAATATTCGCCTCAACCTTAGCTTGGGTGCCCAAGTTATAAGAAACATTTTAAAATGATATAATTGTTTAAAAACAACTTCAAGTCATGTCATTAGGCGTCCAAGGTCCTTTTTATATCCCCTTATGACCCCTTAATAATAAAAAATAAAGTTATTTTAATAAAGCTCACTTTTCGAAGCATAAAACAAATATTTAAATGATTTAACCTTAGTAACTTTATACCAACTGAAGATGTCCTGCTGTGACAAGCTTGACTTGGTCCAGTATACCCAAAGTAGACTTACTATTTTTAGTAAGTACTAAAAATAGCAAGTGACATCCCAAAGGCTCGAACTAGAGAAAAACTGATATTGCACCAAGACTCATTGTAGACAGTGAGCACCATAATGGCCCTACTAAAAATAGAAAGTCTCCCAGAAAACTGCAAACCCAACACACAAAGCTGGAACTGAGTCCCCTTATCAGAACCTCTTAGCCTACAGGGACTCTGGAATAGGCTAAAGGTGATGTCCACTGCTCAGAGGCTAGGAGGGGGCATTACAATTTCTATAGACAATACATCTAGGTCAATTGGACCTCTCCCCCTTGAGCCGCTTAGATTCAAAATTGCTTTTTTGCACAACATTTCTTACAAATGGTGGATAATGTCGCTCATCATCCTCACTATTCCCAATGCTCCTTGGTCCCACAGGTTGAGGTTTCCCCTTGGCAAATTGAGGGTGTGCTCTCAACAACTACGAGTTGAGAGCAATCATCATATTCTCTGCCAAGACTAGATTTGCCGTCTTTGCTCCCTCTAGGAGGTAGAGACTAAGGAAAAGTTCATTTTCAAATGCCCCATTTACCATGAGATTTGGGGAAGATACCACCAATTTTACAAAGACTTGAGCAACTCTTTCTACGTTCTTCAAATATTCAACCAAGTGGTTCTTGGCTCTTTATCTTTGAGAGTTTGTCCCCTTTGGTGCAAATCCCTACAAGGATTCCCTATAGGCCCTAGAGCCCCCATGTTGATCACTTCTTTCTTCCAATCCATTCAAGGCATAGCTAG
Organism: Sequoiadendron giganteum; assembly: GCA_007115665.2. Lineage (NCBI taxonomy): Eukaryota > Viridiplantae > Streptophyta > Pinopsida > Cupressales > Cupressaceae > Sequoiadendron > Sequoiadendron giganteum. The sequence continues at coordinate 667,602,706 of CM021100.1, forward strand.
CACTAAATGCCCTTTTGATACTATCACTTCACACTTAGGTGTGGATAGACCTATGAGATGACATCTCTCTCAACATACCACTACCTTGGATGCCCCTACAATTCTCCCTCAACAATGTGGATCTACTCCTCAATGACATGGATATGCTACTTCTTGACCACCACTCGGTCCATAAGGACAAACACACATTACAAGCTTCTTCGCTACTATGAAAGTTACACTAGGTTTGGATGTTAGGAGAGATTCTAGAGGGAGTGCTTTGCTTCCTTCTTGCACCATCATACATGGCCCCCTAGCTGTGTATTAATCCTTTCACAATGATCAATGATGGCACTAATGATTCTTCCCTACCAAGCCCTCACAAAGATGTTTGATGGAATTTGTATCCTATCCTTCTAGTCTTCTTCAGCCCTTGCTTCAGCAAGATGAAGATTATTAATTGTAATTTTGTATTAATTTGACTTTTGACATTGAATTATCAATTATTATTATCATTATTTCAATTATATAGATATAATTGCAAACTATGGATATTTTTCTATCTTTTAATACACACACACACATATATATATCTGTATATGCATGTGTGTGTGTATAGTACAGCCTTACGTAGCCATTCCAAACTTGGAAGAAAAGACCGCTCTATGGTCAAACCTGAATCAGCTACATATGAATCAGCTACATAGGTTTTTGGATCATTAGATTACATTACTGCCTGCTGTCACCAGATATCGGCTGTTATCATTGTCAAAGCATCCCAAAACAGTCCTCTTTGTGCTAGTTCTCATAAGATCAGTGTGTGAAGAAGATTTTTCCTGAGTATTGGTGCAAATCACTCGTCTAAGACTGCATTTGGACACTATTTTGGGCACCTGCTGTCACAAATTGTTCAATAACAGCCATAAAAACTGTAAGCCTCCTCTTTCGTTTTATAGCATGGCATATTGAAGTAAGTTGAATTAAAGAAAAGAGTATATTTTCTTGATTAAAATAGAAAGCTTATTCATCCAATTTTTATTCAATCAAAAAAATTAAAGTTAAACATTAATGCTCTCATTTCAAATTTAAAAAGACATAAGCTTTCAAATCTGGATTTAGCATCACATTTAGGAGATATTGTAGCACGAATCTTGCACTATAATTGAAACTGGGCACTTGCAATGAATCTGAGAGGAGAACTACATTATGCACAAAGTTGCATCAGCATTATTTTATAAGAGGTTAAATCTGAAAAGATTGCAGATCAAAAACCCCTGATTGCAAAGGAATCATCTGGATCTGCATTGGAAGTTGCCTGCTAACTCTGCTGTTTGCATTTTATTCAAATAGTGCAAAAGTTGAAATCTTGCTTTATTGCATTGTTGCTTTCTTGTTTTCTTGCAAAGTTGCATTTTTAAAAAAATTGTCACCTTGCAATATAGTGAGCAGTCATTAAGGAAAACCCCATTCAGGGAATCTTGCATCTAATTTAGCTGCATTCATACATATTGAATTTGAAAAAATAAGTACATTTATTTAGTTGCAATTCATTTTATTCACAAACTTATTTCCCACATATTACATTGCTTGTCAAACATTTTGAAAATACCAAAAACATCAAAACAAAAACCAAAAGTTAGGTTAGTCAAAACACGCATACTGCACACACCTTTGGACCATGGAGAACCCAAGAAGCTTTCCTGCTATAGAGCAGCTAGGGGTTTCTTGGTCTCAGCTGGACATCAACAGCAGATTGCCGGAGGAGGGATTTGCTTCTACTATTCCCCCCTTTAACTGTCAACCAACTGAATGCTCTTGATGAGCAACAGAGAATCACAGGAGGAGAATGAGTTCACAAAGGACGTGTTGAGACTTAGTGAAGGTGAAGGCAACGTCACCTGGTTCCCATATTGATCCTCAACAAGCTGTTATCCTACAAAAACTCCTAGCCTTAGGTTGATTTCTACTGCCCCTTTCCAGCTTGCTCTGACCTGTCCCCAAAAAATCATGTGTTGCGGTTTCCATATACAAGGCACTACCAATCATAACCTATGGCATCAACTAAACAATTGCTAATAATCCAGTTGACTGAGCCAAGATGAAGCACAATGATGTTTAGCAGCATTATATTTGGCATTGCATTCTAGAGGGGATGTCCAATCTTTGATTTGAGCAAGTTGATGAATAAAATATGGATATCTTCACTAAGCCACTTGTTGGAGCTAAGTTTATCAGATCAAGAGACCTGCTTTATTAGCTTTAAAGAGATGTCAATAGGACAGATTGTGAATAAACGCCTATCTCTGGACAATTGTTGGCAATTGAATGCCACATCCCTTTAGGCCCTCTAATTTATGTTTTAGGGGAGATGTTACAGATGTAAATCTCATCTCACTGGCCCTGTAGAGTTTACTAATATTTGTGATATACCTATTGATGTTGGCATGATAGGCCATAGCTTATTTACTCTTCTTATACATGACAAATTGAGTATAACCATAAATAGAGATATTTGTCTGACATATTAGAACAATGAGATGTCATATCATCATTTTTTATAGATTCCACATTTGAGTATTTTTTGTTCCAAAGTTATAGATTCCACAATTTGAGTATTGTGTTCCAGGCTGCCTTAAACTTTAAAACATCCACCAATATTTTTGTATTCTTGTGCAAATGATTTATTGAATGTGTGTGCTTTCTTTTCTGTCGATCATGGAGATCTTGCATTTAATTTTCACACATTTCATTGAAATACTACCTAATCATCTCAGAACTTGCAAAATAACTTCTTGAAACAAGGGCAACTAAAGCCCATATTCAAACAAGATCAATTCCATGAAAACCCATGTATTGGCATATCCAAAGAAACATGTTGGACTCTGTTTTACTTCTGGCATATACCATATACCTTGTTAACACGGCCAGATTTATGGAACCTAGCTCTTGAAAAGAAAACTTTGGATGGGCACCAACCAATCAAGGACTCTGGACTTAGAAGTAATTCTTTATTTTGAGGTAAATCAATACCTGGGTCCTAGTTGATATGCCAATTCAAAGTTAGTTCTGATTAAGTGGATATCATATTGTCAAATGAGAGCTAGCTAGATGCATAACTAGATTTACTATTTTTATAAAATAGTTCTAATTGAGTGAATATTGTCAAGTGTGAACTGGTGAGATTTATAACTGGATTTCCTGTTTTCCCAAAATATAATTTAATTCAATGTGAGCAATCAGATCCCTTTGGAAAGCAGTTATGAAGGCTGACCATATCTCAGCAATGTGCAAATTGCAATGCACTTAGTTTTAGAATGTGATTTTCTGATGTGTCTAGTCAGATGAAACAGAAAGGGTAATGGACCGCATTGTGTTTCTCACTGATCTGGTAAAATCAAAACTTCTATGCTATGTTGATCAACATCTATTTCAACCACAACTTAGTTATCTTCTCTCATTTAAGTATCGTCATCAGGTAAACCACCAACACAAGTGCAGAAGCAGCAAAGAGATGCATATCATCCAACATGCACCAAACCTTGTCCAACAACAAAAAGTAGAGCCATTGCATTTTAGTCCTAAGTCACCCTCTAAAAATTAAGAGCTACAGAGAACTTACAAGTTACAAGGTAATGGCTTCCCATAGGAATGCTGGACTCCTCTTCTATAAGTTACAATTAATAGTTAGTTGCATACAACTATATTTCAAACTGAAGTTAAAACCAGCTCTTAAACATTGCCTTCCAATCGTACAAGAATAATACAAGTTTTAAACATATGGAAAGTTTTCTAAGGATGGAATTCAAAGATGTTGAAACTAATATTTTTGCAATAAATAAAAAACATTTCTCGTGTCAGAGAAATTACTAAGTATTAGGGCAAAAACTAAATCATAGAAAACCAAACATATTGGTAGGAACCAAAAAATGACATCTAAAAGAAGCTATTTTACTGAAATGAAAAAGATGTTTTCAAAATGAATATCAGCTGTATTTTCTGATAAAAGATGCATTAGATAGTTTGTATAAGAAGGTATACTCTTCGAAATCTTCATGACCATCCTCAGCAAACTCTTCAGCATCATCTATACTTGGTTCTGCATTTTCATTTTCATGCACTATCCTATTGTTCTGCCCGTAGTCTGGAAAGGCCACCCTGTTGTGATTTAGTGCTTCAGCATGACCATTATGGACATCATGCAATCTGTCTCGTCTTTCATCCTCAGCAATTCCAGTGTCTTGTCCATTGTTGACCTCTGGAATTGGCAGTAAAAATTCCGTCAAACCAAGAATCCACCCAACCATCTTAAACCAGTGGAACAGTAACTTCTTAATTGTTGCCCGTGGCTTGAAATGCTCAATGGCAAATGGAGTGCAAATTTGAAACAGAAGCATGTCTGCAGGAATCTCAGTAAAGGGATCAGAAACTCTGCGACATGAATGAGAATCTAAGGTTAAGAACTTAAGAGATTGTGTAATAAATAACTTAGAACAGACAAATGGAAACAACAACTGCAAGATAATATTAAACTTACGATATATCTAGAGGGAACATTGATGGTGCCAAATACATTGCAACTTTAACTGGTAAGAAAACAAGCATTACAATCAAACTTCCATAAACCACAACAGAAAGCAGAACACGTCGAGCATGTTTATGTAAAGGATCGTCAATAAGATCACGAAATGGATTATAGTTTGGATCAGCAGGATCTCTGAGAAAATACAGAACCCCGGGACGAAGAACCTGTACAGCACATTAACTAATCATTGGATTATTTCTTACAAAATATAAGGGATTTTTAGGAAATCAATTTGTAATAATGTATCAACTACAACACACAGTAACACAAAAGCATTGTCATGGTCCTCACAAAAAATGAAACAAGATTTCACAGATAGGAGCATACCCGTCTAAGAAGACTAACAAAAATGCTTATCTGTAACATGTATATGATCCCCACAAGCCAATGTAATAAGGAGCTTGTTAGCAATGAAGACCAGAAGAAAGCCACTCGCTGAGCAATTGTTGTTCCAAGCATACTAATAGTACAAACATCCAGCCACCATCCACACAATAAAGGAAAAACTCCAAGCTCGATTACTAAAAGGAATGCAACCTTCAACATGGTCATAAAATATTTTATACCAGCCATAAATTGTCTAGCAAGAGAAGGGATAGCTTCTGCTGCAGAGGCTATACCATAGATCCTACCCATTGTCAAAGGTTCACCCCTGTTGTAGCGAAACAAAGCTATAAGCCCAAAATAACAAAAAACCAGACCAAATATTACCATGTAACCCACAGCCAGAGTTGCTACATCAGAAAGCTGTGAAGCCATAACTCCCGTAATTGTTAACAGATTTACAGGATTTCCACTTTCAAATACAGTTGAGGGTTCATCTTGCTGTGTTGTGTGCATCATCAAATTTTCTGCAAATGATTGTTTTGCCTCACCAAAGATAGATTCTGCTTGAGTGCCTGCTGATAAATTTACCATAGATTGAAGAATGTTTTTCAATGTGACATTAGCAATAGCCAATGATGGATTCGTAGAATATATGCCTCCCGTAAGTAATGTACTAGTAGTAGTTACCACTAGTCTAGACCCTATGAAGAGAACTATCCGTCCCAATGTAAAAGGAAGCCAGATCACAACACCCAGAAATATCGCATTGCTAGCCAGGACCTGATAGAAAACAGACTCATTAGGGAGAAGTTTGAACAGAAGAAAAACAGATCAAACCTACAATTTCAGTCTGATGAAATCTATTTGCAACAAATAAATTGCAGATAGAAATGGCATTGAGGAACTAAGATGAAATAAAACAGTTGCAGACAAATGCTATTGCATGGATAAAGAGTTAATAGATGTTAGTTTTCCAATTTGTTGCATAAATATTACTTCATAGAGAACAGCAATGTCATATCTAAAAAGATTAATAGTTCTCAGTAACCTATCAGGCTGTCAGCCATCCTTTCAACAACATAAAGAAAAATGAAAATGCCAGGCAAAGGAGGTAAATGGAATCAACATGTTCAAAGTCTTGCAGCCATCTCAATGAACCAGAGGCAAAGGTGCCATAAACTCACCGTTATTGCATTTTCCACCAAATGGAATACAGGTCCTTGCATCCCAACCAGTTCATCAAATGGAACATCTTCTACTCCATCTGCATCATCAACAACATCAAAAATTTGTTCAACGTGTGCCTCAAGACGTGCAGCCTGCATTTCCAAATGAGCAGCTACATTTTCAGCATTCCTCCTTATCAATTGCCCTGCACCAGCAATGGCCTGACCAACTTCACCATTTCTGCCACCTACATTAGCTCTGTTCCCTTGAGCAGGTAATCGCCTCCCAGCCCGTATAACATGTCTGTCCATGCCATCATCTTCTCTCTCTGCATCCTGTCCTCTAAGTTCTCGAAGATGCCTGAAATAATCTCTCAAAGAAGTGGCACCAAGAAAAATAAATACAATGACCGCAGAAAGAAGCAATCCATGCAAACAGTCTGTCAGCAAAAGGGTGGAAGAAACGCGGCCCAAAAACACTTTTCTAGCTTCCACAAAACTCCGGACAAATGTTAACCGCCAGATCCAAAACGTTGTGAATGGTATGATAATGAACCAGACTGAGACAACGAATACCAGACGCAAACAAAAGTGCAAAGCACGGCATGCTTTTGTTGCCATACCAACAAAGAACTCCTGAAAAGGCAATCTTGCTGGAGCATTTTCTGCATAAACTGGTGAAAAAGAGAATGTGTGTTTGCATACCTGTGTCAAAACAAATAATATAATCAAAGTACTCCAATGGAAATGATGAATCTGTTTCACTGCAAAGTATCACAAAAATAAAATTGCATAGACCAAAATATGAAAACAATTTACTTGTAAACATAGAATTCAGGAGCATCCCATTACTAAGGGGCTGGTTTGCAAAACTAATTAAAAGCTCACACTTATCCCCTTACAAGAAAGGGCTGTTGATCATTCCTATTTCAGTTTTAGGTCTGGAGAATATTTTGAGGGAATATTCACATATATAACATGACTTCAAGATCTAGGCATACTGCCATTAGACATCTCACATCATCTGGGACATTCCATCGCAATTGTTACTTTTAAATGTGCCATATGTTTTCCAAAAATTTAATGCTTGGGAATTTTTCTTGGTATCTTGCTCTTAGTAGAAAAGTTTCTTCACCCCTATAATATGTTATGAGAAATAATATTAAGACTGTTATGCAAATACTGATTTAAAATCCAAAGGAATATAAATGGAAATCTTTTGGAATTGAGTAGAAGATTGTAGATATTGGAGGTCAACCAACTCCATTGTATATTTTTTTAATCTTTAGGATAAACATTTATGATCTTCCAATTTGGACGGAGCAAAATTGAAGGTTCAAGAAAGGCCCACACATACTGGTAGAAACACCAACATGCAAAATGAAAAAATAGGAGCAATCTAATAAAATGAAAAAACTAGCCACCATCATGGCTGCAACTTCCTCAAATATTGGGCCTATTGGCAAATGTCAACACAAGGAATGTTACATAATCCTTTCAAAGGATTCCTCCAATAAATAAATAAACCATTACTCTATCTTCCTAGATGTTAGCTTGGGAACTTTCTCACTCCACTGCTTTCTACTCATAAATCACAATGGGTGCTCACAAACATGTCTTGTGACAATGAAATGCTGAGAACAAATTACATATGTAAGAATGAATAGAATGCAGCGGAGTGAAAAAGTTCCTTAGCTAACATCTAAGAAGATACAGTAATGGTATTTTTTCTGTTGGAGGAATTCTTTGAAAGGACATTTGTCAATGGGCCCAATATTTGAGGAAGTTGCAGCCATGGTGGTTTAAATGGTCAATGGTTGGCATAAACGGAAAAGGATAGGCTCTATCTAAACAATGAAAATGCCCAACATTTAAATCACCATGAGTACAACTTCCACTAGTATTGACAAATGCAAATGTGCAGAATTTTTTACATTTATAAGGATTACATGATTCAAAAGCTTTGTAAACAGGGAAAGAGGCTAGTGGGTGAAAAGCCCAAAATGGTTGATGTATTCACTGTTCATTCCTTCTATCAAATGCTTAATTGCATAGTTTGAAAACTTGCAATACTTGTGAGTTGTAAGGCTCGATGAGAATCTCACCTGCAAACTCATGACCTAGTTGGGGTGAGTTTCAGGTCTGAACAATGAGTGCCAAGTGAGTCCATACCTGAGAGTCACCACCACGTCAGCAACATGATTTACTACACAAAATGCACCAAAAATGCTGTTTTTTTTCCTTTTTAAGGCTTGCTCTCCCTCACTTCTCACTCACACAGCAATTTGTCTCTTTTGATCTCTTCTTGTGGTGATTTTAGACAATTGTGGAAGCCACAAACAAAGTGTGGTAGAGGAGATATAAAAACACACTCAGCTGAAGGAGGTTTAAGAGATTAGACCCAGGAGCACTTTTGAATAGCAAACATAAAACCTCACCTGGCAAGCTATAAAATGGCAGAAACCTAAGTGAAAAGCACTCAACAATGAAAGGGAAATAATGAATGAAGAAGGCACACATCTTAGGTGGCATGGCCACTATAAATTTCTGCCTTAAACATGGCAATGAGGTTATATAAGCATACCAAACGGACAAGGAGAAATAAGGCACTCATTTCATGTGGCTCAACCACTACCTAATTACTCACCAAAGTCATAAAAATTTGACAAGCTTTTTAGTGATCTGCGCCTAAGTTAAAAGGCAAAAACAATATCATCTGTGGCACACTTTCAAGGAATCAAGTCAGCTTTAAAGCAAGAATAAAAGCATGCAGCACCTATATGAAGGCTGTCATCCTTTCAAGACTTGACAAAAATCTTTCATCTGCTGATCATTGCAGAAACTGGCAAAATTTTTTGATTTTTGCAGGTCTGTGGAGTGTTCTCTAGTGCTATAGTGGAGGGTTTTCAAGGAAGTAGCTGTGTTCCAAGAGTCTTCAACAGCAATATTTCAGAGGTCAGTGGATAAGAGTGGAAGCAGAGGCTTTTATTCTTTGCAAAGCACTCCTCGAGTTTTCAGCACCTCATGAATGTTTTCTTTGCATAAATACCAGCCAGCACCTAGGATACATGGGGGTCACTTCAAGCTTCCACTTGTTTATGGATTTGCTTGATCAAATATGATCATAGTGTTCGACTAAGACAAACAGAAGAACATATACTGCCTTCTAAGCATTCTAACCATCATGACGTTCACACTTTCATTGAATCAAAGAGATAAGAGTTTTTAATTTCAAATTGACATATTGAGCTGTCCATGGATTCACCATGGCTAGGATTTCAGAAGCTCCTAAAGTTTGCCATAGTTCAGAGACTCCAAAAGATTTAACAAGTTTCAAAGGCTTAAATTGCTTCAGATTTTTGAAAGCCACTAAATGTCAAATTTCTCTTTTTCAGCCTATTATTAGGCCATTTCTTTAATTAATTGTTTTAGAATTAATTTGTTTTAGAGTAGTATTATTTCTGCATTTTCTGCAGATAGGGAGAGGATTGCTGTGAAACCTTACTTTTTGAGAATATTTTTAAAATTGCTTAAGATTTTTGAAAGCCGTTAAGTGCAAATTTCTATTTTTCAGCATTGGTTATTTCTAGACAATAGATATGAGCCTATTATTAGGCCATTTATTTAATTAATTGTTTTAGAATCAATTTGTTTTAAAGTAGTTTTATTTCTGTCTTTTCTGCAAATAGGGATAGGATTGCTTTAAAACCATACCTTTGAGAATATTTTATTATTATTTTAAATTCTTAAAAGCTATCCTTGAAAGCTTATCAATAAGTGCTTTGGGCACAAGTTGTAGTTGAGATGTGAAATTTATGCTACAAAAACTAATGTTCAACTAAAATTATTGTGTTGGTTTGTGATTAAATGTTTGTAATTTCATAAGTAATTTTTTTTAAAATTACATTTAGTCAAGCTTTGTGTTGGTGATATTCATCTTTCTAAATTGTGGCTTTGTGTATAGATTAGTTGTTTATTTCAAGAAATCATGTCGTGTTCAGTAATTTAATTCTTTCTTTTTAATCCTAACCTATTGATCTCTGCTTTAACCAATAATAAGCATCCATCTATGTTTTTCCTTCAAATATTTGTGTTGCAACCAAATGCCAATCTCTACTTTAGGCAAAAGGAAGTTGTTTTTGTTTATGCAGTGTTCCACGGGGATCCATCTCCCCCCCCCCCCCCCAAGAACCTCGTGTTTCCAAGATGAGGACATCTCTAAGACGTAGGGACTTGGGGAAACATCCCCCTGGCATCCCACCACCTTTTTTGGGGACTCTTGGACATCCCAGAGACATTCAAGAGACTTTGAGGAGTCTCCCAACCATCCTAGGCACTTCTAAGTGTTGCAAGTGATAAAATTGTGGAAATGACATTTTCCATGAATATTTGTGAGGTTTTGAAGGCCTTAATTTGTGCTTGGTGGCGAGGGCTCTGCCCCTCAATCCCGCCGGTATCACAACAGGGAGCGTGCTAGGGGCGCTACCCCCAGACCCCATGAGGGGCGCTTCTCCTCAATCCCCACAAGGGGCACTGCCCCTTGACCTCAAACCTCCACCCACCATTGTTAATATTCAATGTAATCATCGCCATGTTTTTTATGTTTATTCGTTTAAACTTTACTTAGTATGCCAAAGTTTCATTTGCAATTCTTATACTTATTTCTCATTCGCCCCCACCTCTACCCACCATTGTTAATATTCAATGCAATCATTGCCCTTTTTTTTAATGTTTATTAGTTTAAACTTTACTTAGTATGTCAAAGTTTCATTTGCAATTCTTATACTTATTCCTTACACATTTTTTCACTACTAATTTTTAAAGTACTATATATATTAACACCACCCCTCTCCCCCGCCACCCCACTGTCGTCCCCCCACCATCCCCTTGCCATCCCCAAACTTAGGCCCTTGATCCCCATCCTCAAAATTCATCCCTCATCCCCTCACTTCCCTGTCAGAAAACTATATGGAACTATGGTACTAAAATGTGTATTTTCCATTTCAAAAGCAAAATAAATACATTACTCTATTGGCTCTGAGATTCAGCTCTTAGGTAGGAGTGATCATATCTTGTGGGAGCTTGTGACATTTGGTTTTATCCTATCAAGGATATTTCTTGTATTGAAGAAAAATCACAATTTCGATGTGGGAGCTTCTTGAGCCACGAAAGAAACTTGGATGCTACTAGAAAAAAATATACTACTATATATAGTCATAATCATTACCAGGGAAGCCACGTCACAGATTAAGTGTCAATCACCCAGCAACGTAACAATTTGTTGATCATTTTGAATAGAGTTTTCTTTTGTTCTTGAAGACTAATTCTATGGTTTTTATTTGTGCGTCACTTTTGACACTAATCGTAGTGCAGCAAGGGAAACAGAGAATATCACTCGAACATACCAATTTTAGCATCCACCGGATGAAATTGGCACAAAAATGGCCAAAGTTTTAGTCAATTCTATCCAAAAATTTCTCCCACATTTTTGATCTCCGATTTAAGCACTCTGAAGAGGTAAAAGTTTTAAGCCAATTAAAGTGAGGATAATTCATTTTAAAAATATTTGTGGTTATCAAATTTGCATCTTTACTTTAGAAAAACAAAATATTTTTTGAGTAGAAAAATTTTTCTCTTATGTCTCCATGCGGCTGTTTAACTCCATTTTCTGCTTAAATTTAAGCAGTTGGAGCGTTCCCATGGAAATTTAAAATTATTGAAAGAGATAATTTAGAATCTTTTCCTATTTTAGTGGAACAGTTACTGTTTAAGAATAAAAAATAAGCTGTGAAAAAATAGGGAGGGCTGAAAATAAGCAGCAACTGCTTATTGTAAAAAATGTCAGGTGGCTTCATAAATTTCCTTCCCTCCTTTTCATTTGCCTCCAATTTTTCTTTCCAAATTTTATTTAGATAAATTATTATTAATATTGTTCATTCATATAAATAAACATACAACAAATAAGCAAAAAATAAAATTTAAGATGACTGCTAAAAAATAAACAGCAAAATTAAATATCCATGGGGCCACCAGCTTCACAAATTACTCCTAAAAATTGAGGAGTGGCTGCTAATGAAAATAAGCTAAGCAGCCGCATGGGGACCTGCCCTAACAGCAAGTACTAAAATTTGTGATCTGAAATGTTAATATTTAATTACATATCATGAACTGTGAAAATATAATGCTCTTAAAATAATCATATAATGCTCTTAATAAATGGATTATTTTAAGGCAGAATTATGTCATCAAGTCAGACCGGTTTTCAATACTTCCAATATTGGTTTGTTTTCTCAGTTGAGAGTGGCTCACCTGAGAAATTTGGCGATTCTGTATACTCGATATATACTAGAACGGAATCGTATTGGTCTTTTGTTTTGTAGATTTTTTTGGGTAACCTTATTTACAGAATTTCAAGATTTTAGTACGGTTCGTTTGTGTAGTGTGAATGCAATTTGAAGCATAACAGGGGTGTTGGAGCAAATAATAAATTCACAAAGTGCATATGGATGCTGGAGAAAATTGATAAATTCGTAATTTGGAAGTGGGTGTTGGAGAAAATTCATAAATTCAAAAATTGGATTCGTGCGCGATAATAAGAGCAAAAAACCCTTTTGATTAAAATGGGCATAACATAGCATACCTCACATTGGCGTGCATTGCTGTGATTAAGCCAGTGAAGAAGGCAATCCTGATGGACATATTTGATGCTGCCGCTGCAGGCACATGGATAATGCAATGGATTCTCCGCCTCCCCTCCATTTCGACAAATTCTGCACACATCCTCTTCCACTTCCTCTTCCTCTTCCTCTTCCTCCTCATTAGCTCTCGCTCTCAGCAGTCCAGCCATTAATCCCAAAAGAAAATGCTTCCCAATCCACGAGAAAATCAATACATGACTCTGAAATTTATGTATTTGAAAGTCCTGCGCACTCTGACTACTTAATTAAAATTCTCGAATTTCCCATGTCAAGGAATTTTGGTCGATGTGGTGGAGGAGTAAATTACTCTGCCCCCGTCGCTTCTACTTCGGCATCATCTATTTCTAATGGTGTCTTCTTTCTATCGAGGTTCGTTTATGAGAAATTGATATAATTAATAAAATAAAATAAAAAAAGATGGTCGATGGGTTTTGATTTGATTTGTTGGTGAAGTTGAATGGTTGATAAGTAGGAGTTATTTTCCACATGTGTCAAATTATGATATTGCGATCAGGATTCAAGTGTGTAGTTTTCGAGTCAAACTCATTGACCCATGTTTCATGAGTAGTGGTTCACAAGAACCCATCTCTCATGAAACATGAGTGCTAAGTGGACCATTCATTATCATGAGAGATCGGTTCTTGTGAACCACTACTCATGAAACATGGGTCAATGAGTTTGACTCAAAAACTACACAGTTGAATCATGATAGCAATATCAGAAGTTGAATGGTTTTAAATGAGTACATAATGATCAAGTTTTATGAGTGTATCACTAGAACAACATAGATATCTAATAGTTAGATCATGGAAAGCTATTATGAGCAAGATCAATATAAAGATACCTCTCACATAATAGTGCATCAATCAAGCTCTTTTCGATGGAAAATATCAAACAAAGCACAAAGAGTCTAGCAAGGGGTAAAGCACAAGACAAAGATGGTTTACATGTTGAATTTTTAAAATGGCAAGTTGAGACCTATGCACCACACATCAAAATAATTTTCAATGGCATCACCAATATGACTTCCTGAGAAAGTGGACTAGTATCATTATTCATCTCTTTAAAAGTAGAGATATTAATAACCCATCTAACTATCACAATATTATGGTCAACCTTCTTTTAGGAAAACCTTTTAGGAGCATGATAGAACATAGAATCAATAGTTGGGTAGAAAAAGAGGGGAAAAGAGCCAAAGGATGAGAAAAATTTAGACTAAAGCACTCTATTATTGATCATTGCATCACTTTAGGCATCTAATTGAAAAAAAATGGGACACCCAAGAAGAAGAAGATTTAGTTGCTTCATTGATTTTTTTGACACAATGGTCAAGGACAAACTTTGGAAAAAACAAAGGAACTTTTGAATCCTAGATGAATATAGAGTGGCAATGCATAGGCTTTATGAACAAGTCAAGGTTAAAAATCATAACAAAAGAAGGAATGTCTAAATATTTTAGAAGCAACATTGGCATCATATGGGGTTGTCCTTTATCCTCCACTTTGTTTGTATTATACAATGATAAACTTGAAGAATGGTTAAACAAAGTTGTTGGATACATGGAAAGTCACTCTTACGTATTGACAATCTTATCATAAGTGTAAAAACAAATCGTGGATTGAAAACAAATTGAGGGCCTTGGAACTCTTGTGCTAGATGGTCAAGATGCAAGTGGACACCAACAAATCCAAAGTCGTTATCTTTTTGTTAAAAAAAGAGGAAATATTTTTTTACTCTTTTTAAAGGAAACTTGTTGGAAATAGTGGAGGAATACAAGTACCTCAAGGTCAATTTTCACAATAAGCTTTTCTTGAAGACTTATAAGGTGAAAAGGACATAAGGAGGGTGGAAAGCTTCATGATTTTTACAAAAACAAGATGAAGGAAGTTAAATTATGGGACACAAAAACTAGGAAAATCCTTTTTACCTTGCTTGTCACGTCAATTGTCATTTATGGATGTGAAGTTTGGGGGAGTAATATGCCATATCACAAGTGAAGATAGTTAGAAAGAATTCAAAGGTGTTCAATCATAAGCAACCTCAAAATCAAAACTTTAGTCCCTTATGAGATTCTTTCGATTGAAGCAAGAACTTTCTAATTGGAGGTATGGTGATAACTCAAACATTAAGTTTTCTAAATAAGGTTCAAATATGGATAACCATTGCTAACCCCGAATGGTTGTGGAGAAGGAATTAATTCATAAGAAGAATACACGAATGAAACAAAACAATAAATGGATGTCAAAGTGGGACATTAAGTTGCAAGAGTGTCCTAACACCAGTGAGGAAATTAAAAAATACATGATAGAAAAATTTAGGACTTCCATGTGGACAAAGAAAATTAGTTAAAAGAAAGCTCATTATGTCAAAGATTTTAATCCCACTTTGGAACATGATGACAAAAATTATTTGGGAGTTACAATTACTCGAGGAAAGCAGGTTGTTAATTATGTAGTTAAAGACTTGATTGTTAGAAAATTACTAGGTTGATCAAACCATTTTCTACATAATCCTATGAGAGAAAAGTATGTGTACAAACTTATAGAATAACCATAATGTAAAGATAAAACATGTACCATAAATTACACAAGTTATGCCCTAAGAAAAACCTCAAGAGGAGAAAAAAATAAACCTCCAAAAGCATTCATTGAACGTATTATTTAGTAATAAAATATTACAACACTTACAGAGTCTCCATGAATACTTTTGAAATATCAATCTCCTCCAATGCATCCTCCATGTGTCCAAGCACAATGGATAACCATACAACCACACATCCCATGTCATGGTCACATATGCACTCTATAAGAGAGATAAATACAAATAACAACCAACCCCAACCACTAAACATGTGCTTCCTTTTATAGATTCAAGCTCACACAAATACAACTATGGTATTGTCAAACCATGTGTCTCAAAACCATTGACCCTAACATAAAATATATAGCCAATGTCACATACAACTTTACAAGTGAAGGAAAAAAATATTTAATGTAGCTAAACACATCTCTAAAGATGTACCAAAAATAAATATTTAGTTTACATAATTATTTTCTTATTCAAGATGTATAACACCCTTTTCCTAACATTTTTCCACTTGTATACATTAAACATGGGCCAGTTGATGAAATACATCATAATATTCATCCATGAAGCCACATGAATCCCTAGGATGCACTTGCACTCCATCAAAATATGTAATACCCCTCTGTTTTGCTTCTTGTTCAAGTTGCTTTATGCTATGTTGGTTGCAATTACCTTGCTTTTGGATACATTTTGTTATGATGTTTTGATCGCTACTATTGAGCGACAACTAATATTGTGGGATGCAGTTATCTGATTATTGTTTCACATGCATTATGGATTAATGATGTTGTAGAATTAACATGAGATGTTATTATGAAATTACTAGATTATGATGGAAGTGTCAGTTTCGATGAGTGTATTGGTGAAGAGGACGGTTTCGCATCACTCGCTTGTGAGCGCCCTTCGAATCCGTAATTTCTTCTTCATGGTGTGTATTATATGCTGGATATATTGTATGATGTTGTTTACTTGGTTGCAGGATTGCAGGTACATGACATCGACTCCACCTGGTTTCACAGGTTTGAGCGTGTCGATCCAACGGTTAAGTTGAACGGGAGATAGTAGCTACGTAACATGTGTCAAGTTTACACCCTAGTCTTAGTGTGTCATCAGTTGTGTGTGTCGAGTCATTGTCTGGTCTTGCTTTGATGTTATTTAATTATGAAGAATTCTTGATTTGGAAATAGATATTTAGAATAATTGCATTTAAATCATGTTGATGATTATTTAATTTAAATAATGCAATGTGGATAAAAGTTTATATTTAAATTAATTAATTATATTTAAATTATTTAATTAATTAAATTTAATCCAAAAGGGTTGAGTTTAGTTATTAAATAATTTAATTAACTAATTAAACGTGATGCAAGAGAATAAAGGAAATAAAAGAATTAGAATTAATTTTGGAATTTAATTCCAACGTGTGAAAATTAAATTAGAAATTGTAATTAAATATTTATTTGAGAAATTGGTTGCAACTTTGGAAATTAATTTATTATTTGAAATTGCATTTTAAATTGAAAGTGGTTTTTTGAAAAGTGAAATTGAAATTGAAATTGAAATTTGAAATATCTAATTTGCTTGCAATGTGAATTAGGGTTGAAAAAATTGAAATTGAAATATCTAATTTGCATGTAATGTGAATTAGGGTTGTATTAGGTATTTTTGATTTATAAAGAATACATGTTTTAATTTTAGGGGAGAAAGTTTTTAGAAAAATACATTTTTACAACAGGGAAGAAATTTTGGAAAATTTGCACAAGGGTTTGAAGAAAGTTTGATTGTAGAATTGATTGAAGGAAATATTGTTTGCATTTGTTGGATTTTGGATTCGATTCATTGGAACATTGAAGAAAATTCAGGAAATCCTTAAAGGAGGCTTGCATCAAAAATTCATCTCTTTCTGTAGCTTCTTGTACCAGGTTTTCCTCTTTGTATTTTATTGTTCTTGATTGTTTTTTTTTAAATAGTAATGATTAAAGATTTGTTTGTTAAATCTATTTTAGAAAATAAATTTGATATTAGAAGAAAAGAATTAAACAAATTTATAGCCTTTGCTTGTGAAAATTCTTGAGTGAAAATTGTGAAAACCTTAGTTGAATTTAAATTATTTGGGGAAATCGATTTTGTTGTTATTGAAATCAAATATAGAGATTGAACAATGCATTTAGAATGTTTTTAGAAAATGAAACCCTCTGTTTATTATTAAAAATCGGATTTTAAAATCTGCAATATAGTTATATTTTTCATGGTAAAATGGTCTGGTTGCGTCGCCTATAACTTCACTTACACAAACTGGGTTGTCAGGAAATTTAAAGAGTTTTTGCATTTTGAAATTTTCTTACCCCTGTCTAAAAATCGCAAATACTCAGATCGTAGTTTTTGAGTTACGCTTGAAACATGAGACTGTTGTTAAGTTATTTTCCCATGGCTGCTTTGAAAATAAAATAATAATAAATTGATATTTATAAATATTAATATTTTATGTATTGTTATTATAATATCAAAATATTATTTAATAATATTTTATACTATAATTTATAATACTAAAGTATTATATTTATTTATATTATTTTTAAATAAAATTTGTATATTAGATTAGCGGAATTAAATTATAAACATATGGGAAAATTATTGTTTATTTTAAAATGGCCTGTTAAAGTTTAATTGAAGGAGTTAAATATTTGATTTAGATAATGCATAATTTAAAATTTAATTGTGGAATTTAAATTTATGTGTGAAAGGTCCAATTATTAATTTGATTTAATTGGAAAAATATATTTATATTTTGGAATATTGATGATAAAGGATATTTTATTTTGAATTAATCAATTTGATATTCTGCAAAGGATAGAAGATATGTTAATGATTAAATATATTAACTTATATTTAGTATATATATAGTGAAGGTATATATCCATTTGAGAGAATAAATAATATTTTATCTTATTTTATTCTGTTGTTTGCAAATTGGGTATTATTAATGTTCTAAAAGAAATGATTAGTATGTGTAGAAAATGTATAGAGAAAGATATTTTTTAATAGAAGTAATTACTTGATTTAAAAGAAAATATTTATTTTGTTAATATGATTGAAGAAAATATATTGAAATGTATATATATATCCATGAGTATTTTCAATCAGTATTTACCTTGTTTTATTTGAGTGCGTGTAATTTAGCTTTGCATGAAGAATTTAAATGATAAGTTTTGAATGTATGGTCAAAATTGATAAGGAAAAGGATATTTAAATATATTGAAGAATTATAGAAATATTTATATGTAAATGTTTGTTTTAATTAATGAGATTTAATTAGAAACAATATGAATGCGTGGTCAAATAGATAAGCCAAAAGATATTTTTTGATACATTGATGAAATTGCATATTTTTAAATGGATAGAGAAACAATATGTTATTATATTAAAGTGATTGAATGTGTTAAATAGAAAATTGAATGAGATGTAAGATTTGGTTAGGAAATGGAAAGAATTTACTTGCATGGATTTGTGTTGATTTAAAAGTAAATTAAGAAGTTGTTTTATTGATGAAGCAATCAATTATGTTATTTATTAATTTCTATTTAGATTAATTGAATCATTGTGATTGGATTATGAAAGAGATATGGATTTAGTATATCCAAAAGTAGTATCTTCCTCATGCTTATCTTAAAGGATTTAATTATTTGTATTCAGTAAAGAGAAGTAAGTTTAATTGTTTTAGATTTCCAATGATGAAAAGGGAAATAGGGGTTATGATTATTTGAGATGATCTACTTATCATGTCTTTGACTTTTTCAACACTACTTATTGAATGAGTATGGATTTAGGAAATCCAAATATTAGATTTGATTGATGACTTGAATGTTTTTGTTGCTATGTTGTCAAATTGCATTGTTGGTTTTGGGATTTAGTGTTAGTCCTAAATTATAAATCTTCCAGAAGAACTTAGAGGATAAGGGTTGTTAAATCTTTATGCCATTCAGTTGTTTTCCCTTGGGTAGTGCATGTTCAGTTTTACCCGATTTTCATGAACGGGGATGTTTGCACCTCCTTGGTTTAGGAGCGGATTATGGGATCCGTGTCTCCTTGTATGGAGTGACCTTGTCATGTGGTTTCATCTTGTTGCCTCCTGTGAAAGGAGTGGACTATGTGTTATTGCCTCCAAGATGTTTGGAGTGGGATATTTTGTACCTCCTGTGAAAGGAGTGGACTATGTGATTGTTGCCTCCAACATGTTTGGAGTGAGTTCTATTATTTGTATCCTCTTTGTGTTGGAGTGGATTATGATGCCTAGTTGGTATGTACTTGTGGTTCCCTTGGTGGATTGTTTGGATGGGTGTTGTCGAATAGAAGAGTGGCTTCTGTTAGGCGCCAGAACCCAAAGAGGTAAACTGGATAACCTTCAGGAGTGATTTAAACAAGTGATAATTAAAATAATGTACTTAGAAGATTAGGACTAACTTCACATTAATCAAGATAATTTAATCCTCACTCATAGACACAAGGGCTTGTTTAGACTTGGGATGAGTGAGAAGGCCTGGAATGGCAAGATCAACTATCTTGCTCTTGCGAGAGGTAGTTGATTCCGCATGAGTGAGTATGAGTGTCGGGATTCGATTGAGGCCACCAGAATTACTTGTGCCGGAGCCTATGAAGAATGCCCAGAGGAGATCTCATGACAAACCTTGTGATGACACTCTATCTAGGACAACTGTTGTTAATTGTTTTACGTGTATGGTTTTGTGAACATACTTGATTATTATTATGTCTGGAAGCAATGTGACCTATGTCAGTGATGTTGGAGTTGTACTTGTATTGTATTTGATTTGTACTTGTATTGTACTTGAGTTGTACCTGATTCGTACTTGTATGGTGAATGAGTTGTACTTGTTAATTTATTTGGTTGATTATAACAGTATGAGTCAGTTTGAGTCTGCCTTTGGTTAGAGGTAGTAGAATCTTTGTCCATGTTACTTTGTTACTATCTCCTAGCATGGGGGGTGGGCCTTCGGGTACCACATTGGTTGGGTGGAACATGCACCAAAACCGTTGGGTCCCCATCTATCTTCAGTACTTGGTGGCGAGACATTCAGATGGACAGCTCGCGGTTCGTGTTGTAATTTCTTGCATTGTAATATTTTAATTTGTATAAGTTATTTTATCCCTCTTATGATTATGAGGTGGAATTTTGTAATTGTAACTTTGAGTACTATTGCCTCATTCTGGGAATGAGTGATGTAACTATTGGTTTAAGATAATGTTTATGAGATTGTATCTCGGTTGATTATCTTATTATGTTATGTGATATTCTTATGATGTATGATGGTGATTTCATAAAGTTCATAAGGCTATGGTTATATGTAATATGTATGTGTGGGTTTAAGTAATCCTAACCTTGTAGCCTTAGAGGTTGTTGTTAATTAGTAAGTGAATGTGTATGTTAAATGCACTTTATAAAAAAAAAATTGGTTCGCTTATAATGTTAATTGCAACTTCCTTTAAGGTTATTTGGCGGGGCATTACAAAATACCTACAATAACATCCAAGATGACCACCATCTCAAGAAAGAGCTCCTCTTATCAGGGACTCCAATGTCACTTATGAAAGAAAAGGAACAACATGTCATGCCCATAATTTTTTCAAGCAAATATAACACAAACCACAAAAAAAAAATTAACATCTAAGATTTAATATATCATATGAATACTAATTAGGGTTATCATAGGTTCGATAAGATGCTTTGATTAACTCAACTTGACTACCATCTACAAAAGATGGACCTAAATCAATTATCTTAATTTCCCATCATAGGAAGACTCTGATTTAATTCCCTTCTCTTCTTTTCTTATCTAGGCTCATTTGCTAAAGTGAAGAGAAACTATTCTATTTTGACAATATTTGTGTTTTGATTCAATTCTAACCTTAGTGAGTACAGCTCTAGAGATATACTAAATTTTAATTGTTTCATCTCTCTAACAATTTCCTTGTGTGACTGACATAAAAAGACAAGTTTCAAAAGTATTAACATGAAATAGAAAAATATAGGTTTTTAATATAATTGATGAATGCACCACTTGTACAAGTAATTATACCTTGGATGATATACCACATTTGTTCTCAACAAATTTATAATGCTATTATACATAGATAATATTATAGACAATGACCTATTTATGAGTTGTTAATGTATGAGTTGGCACCGGTACTAGGAAGTTATCAATGAGCAAAACTTGCACATAATAAGGTACATTTAAGAACATTCATACATGATTCAAGAATTTAAAAACTACAATATATCAATGTATATTAGTACATCATATGTTCAAGAACCTTACTTCCATATTTGATGGATTCTCAATTTACAAGACTTATTATCATATACATCTGAAAAACTAACATAATTATAGGCATAAAATAAACTTTGAATTCAACATTACCATACTAAACCAACATTAAAAAAAAACATGTTAGATGAAGGGAGATTCAAGAAAAACATCACATCTCATGTGAAATATAAATACCACCCTTCATTTTATTTATTTTTATGAGCTTTGCATGTTGTATCCAAGATTTGTGTTGAAGCAAGAATGGGGGTGTTAATCTCTATAAATCAAGTGATTAATCATTTGAAATAAAAGTGAATATCAATTAGGATTTTAATTCCTCATCTCCAATTTATACATGTGTTTCTCTAACACGATTCATTGTGACTCATGCATATTTAAAGCTCATACCATTTTAGTTAGAATTTATTTTACACACTTACATGATAATGAAACATTATGATTATGAATATTAATATTTTCATCAATCTAAATTCCTATAAGGGAACCTATTATCAACAATGCTAAATTAGTTTCCTAACATTTTTTTTACCTAAGCCATCTTGTCAAATGAAGATAGTTAAAGGAATCCCTAGTTAGTGATAAGGAGTTGAACCCTACTTTAGGGAAATTAGAAAACTCTAGAGACAAAAGTTAAAGCAACTTCCTAGATCATGTTATTGAATAGCATATTAATGATATGTTATGCAATGGCACATGGAAAATTTTTACCCTAAGTTGTCATTGGAAAAGTTTAGGTGGTAGTTTAAACAAGTAATTCTATCATAATTGACAAGCATATTGTTGGGTGAAAATTATGTAATCAACTTTTCAACAAATTACACAACCTAGATTTCAACCACAGCTATGTGAGATATAATCTCTCCTCTCAGAAAGTGGAGGCACCCTTCTTACTGCTTACAGAAAATAAATAAAACTAACTGAATATTCACAAAATGTACATTACAACTACTAAATGAGGGGTGTGTGCTACATTCATGCTTCTCTCTTTCTTCAGAGAAGATGTTTTACAATGCTTCACAGTTTGATAATTTTGATTCAAAGTAACCTTAAACTAAAAAAAAAGCAGTAATTTTGATAACTCTATCTTGTCAAAGCAAAGTGTAGAGGTACCAAATATGATAATAATAATAAAAAGAAATAAGAAAGCTCACGAAGGCACAAAGTCATTTCGTAGCTTTTTCACTGATGGATCTGAGATAGATGTACCATTTGCAATATTAGAAGCACAAAGTCTTCTAGATCATTCAATAATATTTATCCAGACATAAACGTAAATCCAAATAAAGAATGTAACACAAAGTTTACATAGATTTATTTGAAGCCCTTTAGATCTCGTATACTAATCACCACCAATCTTATTCAAACCAAAAGAGAATTGATTCCAACACAAAGTCTAGTATGCAACTTCCTTCTTTATTGATCAGATTTAGATTCACAAAATTGAACACAAAGTCTCAATGTTTGTTTCTCAAAAGGGCAGCACTTCATTACAAAATACTAAAGGTAAAAATTACAATAGAAATCCCTCTTATTTATAGAAAAGAGGGAAGAGCTAATCTAGGAAATTAGTTGAGTAAAAATAGGAAACCCTAACTTTGACTAAGTCAACATGTAATTTATCTCAGTGAAATTACATCTCATATTTTCAGTGTAATTACATTTGACAAAAATACATTTAAGATGTCAAAAACTATTTACAAGATGCATAAAGGGAAGCATCAAAAATTTCAACAATGGAGATCAAGAGTCTTCATGGTTCCTTGCTTTGGGCACAGAAGTCTTCATACTTCTTCTTGGTCTCCTATATGAATGCATCATCTGGGCCAACTGTGTAGTCAACAAGGGTGTGAATTCTTGTGATCATGCTTCTGGCGGATGAATGGATTTTCTTGCACTTGTTGCATGATGACTTCTTTGTAGATCTTGGAAAGTCCACTGGCTAGAAGGAAAATTTGGTTTTCTTCAAGAAGCTTGCCTGGCAACTCCTTGATTCCCTTTTTCTAGGATGGCATGATGTCTTTCGACATCTTCCTATAATTGGTGGAGATCTTCAATAAAAGACTAGATCACCTGTATTCGGTGCTTTAAGGATTCTCTTTACAAAATCTTGTAGGTCCTGATGACCAATCTCAGTGTCTTTAATTTCATCCACCTTTGAGATCACTGCAGTTGGCAAAAAGACACCCTAATACTTGTATTTCATCTTGCCTTCTTTTTTGGAAGACGGTGGAGGCTTATTGGTTGTCATCTAGAAGCAACTGGATCAAAGATGTCACCTTGAGTATCACTTGACGATATCTAGAGAGAAACTTCAAGGATGGTGAATCAACAGGTGTTAGCAGAAAAAGCAACATTGGGAAGCATGAAGCGAGTAAATGATGTTGAGCATGCATGAATAGAGCAACTAGGCATGAAAAACGATGCAAGAGCAAAAAATGGGGTCCATAGTGAAAATAGAGTGATTTGAAAACATCTAAGGCAAAATTTGTCAAATGTGTAGGAGCGCTAAAAATCAATGCCCTTACATGTCTAACATGTAAAAATGTCAAATGTGTCAAGGTGCTGAAAATCAGTGCCCTGACACATTGTCTCACACTTGTGAAAAACTGGGAAAAGTGCACAAGCACTAAAAATCAACACTTATGCACCAAATATGAAAAACTGGGAAAAGTGTAATGTAGACAAAAATCACCTCCCATGACTTAAAATGGCTAAGTATGGAACTTGGTGTAAGGGCACTAAAAATCAGCACCCTTGCACCAAGATGACTTTTCATTTAAGTGCATAGGCGCTAAAAAACCTCGCCTTTGCACTTTTTATACTTAGACAAATTTCTTCAAAATGTTAGAGCGCTTTTTTCTGGAGCTTTTGCACTTTTCACAATTTCACTAAGTATAAACAATGAGAGTTCACGAAGATACTCATTTCGAAGGTCTTCGCTACATGAACGCAGAGGGACTCTCAAACAAATTGTTTGAGACTTTGGAATGCACTTCGAGGTGGATTTAAAATCACCTCGTTTTACATGCTTGAACATAACAAACCTATGAAACAGACAAGTTTCATAGGGGGTTATCTATGGATCGAGTGCCGCTAGATTCTGTGATAACACATATGATAATGCGGATTCCAAAAAACACAAAGAATTTCATAAAATCTATAAAAAAAAGAGTTAGAAACCCTAAACAAAAGCAACACCCTAAAGAAATTATTGGTTTATCTTTCGATTGCTCAAGGACTTGAGCTATGGCGACAACTTTAGGGAGGACTCTATGTAGGCAAGTAGTTGCAAAGAAGATCAGCCTAAAGATTTCACACCCTCTTAGACACATTTCTTTCTATATATATATCTTACAATGTATCTTTTTTATTCTCCTATGTACATTCACTTAAATCTATAATGTTACTTGAGCTACTTGAAAAATGAGCTTCCAAATTTTTATTATTATTATTTTGTACCACTATGCATACATAATACAAAAGTTTGCAATACATTCTTGTAGATGATTTTTCCAATAATAGTGAATATATATAGAGGAATATTCAACATTTTCAACAACAAGAAGAGATAAGAGACTTTCACCAAATTGACCATCTCATCCTTTCATTCTAAGGAAACAACATTTTTAGAGTATAATAGAATTCTTTTCTAGGATATATATATATATATATATATTCCTTTTCATATAATTACTCATTAATGCATTCTTACATAGAATCATCATATAGGAAAAATACTACAATGACAATATTTCTTCTTAGAGTCATGGTTGGTAACAGATAGATCTTCTTCATTGTAAAGAGATTTGCATATTTGGACAATCACTTATACATTTGTTCATTTACCTACATAGTAGTTTTTTTTGAAATAATGAAAATCACATATACTTTTATATCCCTCTTTATGTCCTTGCAATTATACATGAGAAATTTGATAAAGAGTTTATTTATGTAATCATTATTATTTTTTTACTTGCAACATTACAACATAGTCCAAACTCATTCACTTTTAAGGGAAGAGTTTATATAATGATAGCATCTCAACTACCCAACCATAATACATCACAATGACCCTTTTTTGGGTATTCCATAGCTTAACACAATAGTTACAACTATAGGATCAACTTCCATTCATAACTAGTTTTCTTCATTAAAACTCAATCTTGCACACATAATCTAGCAAGAATTTTTTTTTTTCTTAGACCAATGGGAGCTCGCCTCCCAACCTAGGGGAAAAATTATGATGGGAGGGAACATTCACAACCATAACACAAAAAATACACCATAAAATTCACAATAAACACTTACACATTCATATAGAGTTTTTCTCAAGTAGGTATACACAAGGGGTTTTGCAAGAACCTCATCAAGGGGGAGTGAGGACACTAAATTGAGAGGAAAATGGATTGAAAGAAGCATATAATCAACAACCATTCCTTCAACAATTTCTCCAATTAAATTCTCCACAACTAAAGCTCATATCAAATCCCCAACATATAATATATAACAACCATCAATAAATCATATACAACAACATCAAATGAATCATTTTTGTACTCTAACCCATTTAAGTTTCCCATTAGGGACCTCTAACCCACTCTACCCCTAACAAGGAGTGCTCTCATCAATCTAGGAGAGCATACTCCTCCTACCCCTAAAACCCACATAAACAACAATAGTGACCACCATAGAGAACCAACACAAAATCATGCCAAAAACATATTTACACCTTTTTTTAAACAAAGTAATGCATAAAACATGAAGCATACTTTGAAAATTCACCTACACTTGAAGAAGAGAAGTTCCATTCAACATATATCTCCTCCTCCAACTTTGTCTTTTTCTCTAACAATCTTTCTTCTCTTCAATTTCTCTCTCCAATTTCTCAACTCTCCAAAACCAAGAAAACATCATCCTAATATTCTCTCCAATTTTAGAGCTCAACATTTTCATCTTCAAGGGTGAAGGTGACACTTGTCACCTTCACAAATAACCCACATAACCTCTACTTCTACCACAATCCTTAATCCAATACAATTCTATTTTGTCACGTTGATTAAGGTAAAAATAAAAAGATTCATATTTCATACTACAATAATTGTTATGACATAAAATGACCCTTAATCCCTAGCCCTATGACCTAGGGCCTTAGGGGAAACAAAATGAGGTGAATTTAACACTTAAAAATTACTTAAAACCTTACAGAAATTAATTTCAAAAATTGACACCTAAGAACCTAAGTCCCTCCACAATGATGTGCTCACACAATACTCGATTAACATTGATTTTACACCACATATGATAACACCACAATCTAAAGACAATTTTGACATCATAGATGACAATTTTCTAATCATAAAACAAATTATACAATGCAAAATACCTGAATCTCTCTAATTGACTAGGTCAACTCAAGTGGATAATCACAATAGGGTCACTATATATTTTCCTCAATTCCACTAGCCAAGGAATGCCTGTGCACTTATTCCAAATGTCATTTGTCGTCACGAAATCTATAGCCAAAGCAACAAAATAATAAAAGATAACACATTTATAGTGATATTTTCATAATCAAACATATTTATAGTGTGTTTCACTTCTCATCATGATAATCTTAGATTTAACAATTAAAACATATTAAAAGATAGATGAACATGAATTTATCACATATGAGATGTGTCATAAACCATCAAGTCATAAAATTAATCATACATAGAAATGAAAAAAATAGGATCGCCAGATAAATTGGCCATACACATAATCAATCACCATAACTAAAATCTATATGAATCCATGCATGTATACATCAATGTATCATGAATCCAAAATGAATGTACCAAAAATCAAAATTCTATAACATGATAATGACATAAAATATAATCTCATGACGATAACATAATAATCATGAACATGCATATAATCATATCAACAGAAAAATGAGTCTCACATCCCCCCCCCTTAGGATTGGAATTACCCCTAGAAGTCCTTCTTGTTGGGAATAGGATGCCATTTAATTGCAATCCTAAACATATTTCATGTATCTTCTAAGTCCTTGGAAAGTGTTCCCCAACACTAGGATTAAAAAGAGATTAAATTCGGATGAAATGAACATGTAAATTGACATTTGTGATTATTCCTAAATAATAGGAACATGTGGGGACGTCCAAGAAGAGCTCCTACAAGATAGGAGCACATGGGGAGCCCACATGGAAGGTGGAACCCACCTTGCTTCAATTAACTGTTTGGAGGATTGATAACACTTCAGTAATGCATGTTTAGACCCTACAAAGTAGGGATTGATATTTACATGAGGGAGTGGCACTATCAGTTCAGTATCAGTTCAATTCAATTCAATATAGTTATGGTTCAGTTATCTTCAGTTGCATGTAGTTATTTTGAGTTGCATGACTAATGACTTTAGTTGTATGACAAATAACAGGTGGATACTTTCAGTTAAATGAGGATGATCAATCATGCATGTTGTTTGCATGAATTGGTGGAGAGATATGTTTCAATTAACTAAGATTGACTTGGGTCCACCTTGGGCACCCAAGTTGGCATCTTTCAGTTAACACCTTTTGCATGGGAAAATATTTACAAGGTTCAGTTAAGTGGGCCCATTCTTGGGTGCCAAATTTGAGGTGAAGCTTCCAAGATATCTTCTTGACCAGAGTTCAGTTAAGTGTTCAGTTTGTGGCGCCTAAATTGAGAAAGACTTTGGTTTGACTTCTGTTTACATGGTGGAACTCTACTTGCCAAATCTAGGCGTAGGTTTTTGAGAGGAGCTTTATGCTCTTGTAATTGACAAATCTTATGAGTTTTACATGCTCATAATTGTCTATAAATTGCAGCAAGTGTATGAGAGTTCAATGTGAGTTTATTGTAGGTTGTGAAGAAGGATTGTTGAAGACAAAGAAGCATATCAATCAAGGATTGATATAGTATTATTGCAATCTTCTTCCAAGATTAAATAATACAAGCACTATTGATTTTGGTGGAGTCTTTTCCCAAAAGGGTTTCTCCATGTATATGTTGTGTCACTTCTATCTCATTCTTCTACAATCTTTTGTCTCTTTCTACAATTGGTAAAATTGATCTAAATAGAATAATCATTTACAAAGAATTGATCTAAACAGATTAATCATACACAAATAATTGTGACAAAGAATAGTTAATTAGATCTATAGTCACATAGTTTTACAAGTTTTAAGCTACATTTTTACCATATGAGATGTGTCATAAACCATCGAGTCATAAAATTAACCATACATAGAAATGAAAAAATAGGATCACCAAATAAATTGGCAATACACATAATCAATCACCATAACTAAAATCAATGTGAATCCATGCATGTATACATCAATGTATCATGAATCCAAAATGAATGTACCAAAAATCAAAAGTCCATAACATGATAATGACATAAAATATAATGCTCATGACGATAACATAATAATCGTGAACATAAGCATATAATCCTATCAACAGAAATATGAGTCTCATGTCCTCCCCCATTAGGATTGCACTTCCCCCTAGAAGTCCTTCTAAGGGGAAGAAAATAACCCATTGTCTAGCCAAGGAAGTATGATTTTCAATTTTAACATAAAAATATTATAATCTAAGAATATTGACCTATAAACAAGGCTTGGTGTGTTCTCCTACTCTAGGTGTAAACAACAACATCATATGTTTTACAATACATCATTGCATATATTATATCTTTAAGATAGTGATGTCTAAACCTTGATCAAGTGCATAAATGAAAACACATATACCATAAAAAGGGAATGATTCATTGCATCACATGCTAAAATTCCATTGAAGAGGCTGAGAAAAGATTGAAGTCAAACAAAGGAAGATAACAGCAATACAAAGCACAATACCTTCACCTAGAATCTCTGCTTCTCTCCTTGATGAGCAGAAATGGAATGCACCTTTATTTCATTTGATTTTCTCTTTGATGTTGATATGTTTATTACTCAATTCTCTAGCATATCCTTGATATGATTTGATAATAATGATGATAAGCTTGATATGCAAATGACCAAAAGGTGAGAATGTAGGTTGATAGCTTGATAAGACTTTTAATAGATTCTTGTATTAGGTGAAAATGAAGGACGAGAGCCTTTGGATATAGATTCTTGAAGAGGCAAAATAAATGGCTAGAAATAATTGATGATCTGGATGGCTAAGATTGAAGAAGGATTAGGGTTTGGATCAAAGATGCAATCATATGACAAGTGTCAACTAATGGATAAAATTTAGGTTTAGGATTGACATAAGGAAAAAAAATCCTTATGGAAATGGCTAGGATTAAGAGGTTAAATGAAATGAGTAGATAAGATGAAAAGATAGTTTGACTCTTGGCTAGGTGTCTAGGTTCAATTATTCTATACAAGGAGTTAGTTAGACATGTGAAGGGGACATTTGTCACGTGAGGACAAATTTAGATTATGATCCATGTGAACAAGATGAAGGGCTAGGATTAGATGGATAAGGATAGAGAATAAAGGGCAATTAATTAATTATATAAAACATTTATTTAATTCATGGGATCATGATGAAGGGATAATAATTAAATAAATAAATATTTAGTTAATTTAAAATATTATGATAATAATGAGAAAGGATGGGAATAATTAAATAAATAATAAATATTTATTTAATTAATGGCTAAGGATAGGCTAAAATTAGGTGTGGTTAGGTAAGGCCATATTTTAGGTGTTTATAGCCATTATGTGATACTTATCAAAATTTACTACGTTCTTAGTTATCATGCATATTAGCAACCATGATTTTGAGCTTAATGACAAGAACTATTCCCATGCTTCAATTCAATAAGTGTGTTTTGTTATGATCCTAATATGATATATTCCTAAGTATATATTATATATTCCTAATTATAACAAGGATAAGCACTTGCAACATGCTTAAATCTAACATAAATATTAGTTAATACACTAATACCTCTTAATTAGAATGAAAGGGTATGTCCCTATATGGTTTAGACTATAAATAAGGAAGAGAAATATATCTCATATTATCATATCATAAAATATATATATATATATATATATATATATATATTTTTGTCGGTAATAAAGATTTATATTGCTTTGAAAAGAGAGTTACATCTTCAGTCTGATTTCATCATAACCAAAAAACCAAAAAAATCAAAAACTAGTTCGACAACATCTTAACATGCAAAAATTACAACAAACTCCAGCTCAACTACTTCTAAAGAGAATTAAACTACCATAGAAAATACCCCTTCCAACTTCACCTAAAACCAAAATGCCTAACCGACCTTTATTTATAAACTCTTCGACTATAAAATCGAATCAAAATATCTAAGAGAAAATTAAATACATAACAAAAAGGACCTATGGTCTGGATCCTTCATCTCCCTGTTCCATTGTAGCACCGTTTAGCTCCATCACCTTTCGCTTCCTCTGGCGCTTTCCCTTTTTCCTCGACTTGCACTTTCCTCTCAACCCATTTACCTTCACCTCCTTTAGCTCCACCTTCACTCGGGCTATCACCTCCTCCACTTCCATGAGCTCGATGAAGAGCTTCAAAGCCTACCATCCTAAATGAGCTTCCTCTTTGCACCTTGATTTAAAACTTCCTTCAGTCCATCCAATGAAATACATGCACCCATTTGTACCAAAAATATTTTCTAGCTCTTCATTTACTACTCCCTTGCTAACATCTATCCCAACTCCTGGAACAGACCATTCCAGGATTGAATCCATGCTGACCGGGAAGTCCTTATGAACAATTTTGTTCACCACACTCTGCACCGACTCAACTGATTCGCCCAAGTCCAACCCCAAAGCAACTATCAATGCATAGACATCCATGTTCGTCCTATAGCAATGCCTCAGGATTCCAAAATCCCTACCCAATATCATCTACACACACTGCCTTAACCTCTCATCCTCCACCAAAAATAAACCCATTAAGTGTTTATCCGAAGCGTTACCAAAGAAAGGCCTAAGTTGTCTTTGAGAATTAAAAGTAAATTTTGCATCCATAGCTTAATCTCATTAACAAAGACATCATTGCTAGTGACAACCACTGCTACACCAAACCACACCAATACCCAACTTGACAATGATGACATTTGCCTCTGCTTGGGGATAAAAAACATTCCAATAGCAATTAATTCACATTTACTCCTCTGAGTACTGGAGAGCCACCAAATTCTGACTGCATGGACTCTCATGTCATTTCAAAATGCCTTGGTAATCCTAAATCCTTGGCCATTTAATGCAACGTACCCATTCGATGCCTCCATTCAAATCTCTAAGTTTAACTCTCTAAGACCTTCTAAGGCTAGATCACCGCTATCTTTAAACTTTAGAGCCCATTTAGATAAAGTATCGGCCTCCATATTCCCCTCTTTTAATATGACTAACACAAAAATCTTCACATATTTCTAATTCCTCTCGAATCTTTTCAATTACATTCTGAAGGTGCCAAGCACCAATATTTCCCTTCATCACTACCTTAACTATAATTAACGTGTCACCTTCCAGATGGATCTTTGTCACCCCTAGTTGGTTGCCACATTTTACGGCTAGTAAAATTGTTGCTTCAACTTCATTATTCGTGCCTTCTAATAATTTTTTTGCTCCTAGAGCTACCACTTCACCCTTCCAATCCTAGATTATAAACCCTACCCCTGATGGACCAGGGTTCCCCTTAGAGGCTCCATCAAAAATAGTTTTCTACCAACCTTCTTGAGGTTTTTCCCAACACACTTTATCAAGATCCCCAACAGTTGGATTAACCGAATTCAGCCCCTTAACGGGCCTAAAGCGAATACCCGTCCATTGCTCTTGGATTCGTTTGTCCTCCAAGGTGAAAGGGATTCTTGGATTAAAAAACTGTGATGTCGTTGTTCCTACCACTTCTTCAATAACATGGTTTATCCTCCATTGTAATCTGTCTAGGGTCTCTGCTTTGTCCAAAAAAAATCTTCTATTTCATTCTTTCCATAGTTCCCACAAAACCAATGACGGATTGACTGTCTAGATACAAGAGAAAACAATATTTTTCCTATTAGTTGTCCAACCTTCAAGAAACTACTTCAATGTTGTAGGGGTAGGGCTTTGTCATCCCAAAGCCCTTCTTAACATCTCCCAAAATTCCACTATTGAATGACAATGTAGAAGTAGATGGTCACACGTTTCCTCTACCCCTGCACACATTACACACTTAGTCGGACCGCAAAAACCTAGTTGTTTCCTACGTTCACTTGTTAGGATGCGACCCCGAGCTGCCAGCCAAGCGAAAGCCCCTGCTTTGGGTAAGCATTCTTTTCCTGAGAATAGACTAGTTGGCCAATTCTCTAGCCCTACTTTCGTGTCTAGAAACCGGTAGCCTAATTTCACCGAATATCTACCATCTATTGCTCCACACCAAACCACCTTATCTTCCTTATTAGATTTCAAAAAAATTCTTGCGTTAAAAATACCTTACAGAAGTTCCCTTTGGCAATCAAATAACACCACATTCTGAAGAGATTTCCATTCCCATTCACCACCCGACACATCCCCTCTGAATTCCAAATAATTGTAGACCTTATCCCCCCAATTTTGAGTACACCATTGTCTCAATTCATGCAAATTTTATTTCTCCTTGAGAGCTGGGAAGCCCTCCCAAGAGTCCTCCCAAAACTTAGCTTTCATTCCATTGCCAATCCACCATGTGATGTGATCTATTATAACCGATCGACAAGAGATCACAAAGTTCCATATTGCTGAGCCCGACGGGGGGTTCCTCATAGTAAATATTCTACTATTCTCCATTGAGTCCAGGTATTTCACTTTTAAGATTCAGACCCATAATTATGATGGTTGTGAATATATATTCCAAACTAGCTTCGCTCCTAGAGTCTCATTCAAAATGCTCCAATCCCTAATTCCAGCTCCCCCTTTCCCCTTAGCCAAACAAATCTTTTCCCATGCAAGCAAGGGGATTTTTTCCTACTCGAAAGCACCATTCCAAAAGAATTTTCTCATTCTTTGACCCACTACCTTGACTATCTTCTTAAGGATTTTTAGACACATCATAGCAAAGATAGGAATTGCTGAGATAACTAATTTTAACATCAGAATTCTACTAGTTGAGGTTAGCCACTGACTTTTCCAACTGTCCATTTGTTTTAGACAATAGTCAACCAAGTCCTTCTAGATATTCAATTTACTTGATCCCCCAAATAAAGGAATGCCTAAATATCTACTTGGAAGGGATCTCGATTTCATTCCCAATATAGAGTAAATTTCCTTCTATTTTTAATGACAAGTGTTGAAAAAGTAGATTTTAGACTTTCTCCAATTAATACACTAACCAAAGGCTTTACTATATTTATCTAGAGTATTCTTCATCATTCGTACTTCCCTAAAAGAGGCATCACCCACGAGTAGAGTGTCATCTACAAACTACAAATGTGACATTGGATCCACCCCTTCAACCACCCTTATGCCTTTCCACCCTCCTTTCTGCTATTTCCTAGAAATTAATCTGCCCAATGCCTCAGCCATTATAATAAACAAGAAAGGGGAGATCGGGTCTCCCTATCTAATGCCCTTTTTTGATGCGAAAAAACCCTATGGACTCCCATTCAAAAGGATCGAGAACCTAGGAGAATTTATGCAGCTCACCACCCATCTGATCTAAACCTCATTAAAACCAAATCCTTCAAGCACCTTTAAAAGAAAATCCCTATTTACCTCATCATAAGCCTTCCTTATATCCAACTTAACCAACATTTTTTCCATTTTTGCAACCCTGATAGAATGAATTACCTCGTGCGCCACAATAATACCTCCATATATTGATTGGTTTGGTGAGAAACCACTTTGCTCCTGGGATATCACCGCCTCAAGAACATCCTTTAACCTATTCACTATCACCTTCGAGATAACCTTATACAATGTGTTGCAGAGAGCAGTCGGTCTGAATTCATCAAAGGATATAATTACATCTTTCTTTGGAACCAAAGCTATGAAAGTATTATTAAAATCTTTCAAAATAAATCCTCCCTGCCTTGATTCCTCCACCACTTCCCACAAATGATTGGCCAGGACATCCCAAATTTTTTGAAAGAAGAGTGTTGGGAAACCGTCTGAGCCAGGCACTTTGTCCCCCCCAATACTGAATAAAGCAACTCTAACTTCATCCAGAGTGATTTCCTTAATAAGCGTTGCATTTTGGGAATCTGACACACATTTTGGAATTACCTCCAAAACTTGATTTACCAAAGAGAAATCATCTTGATTATTGCTAAAGGCTTAAGAGAAATACCTCGTTGCTTCCTTGCAGATGGCCTCTTTATCCGTGAGCACCAAACCCTATTTTTCTTGAATCGAAAACACTTTATTAAGAGATCTTCTAATCCTGACTGAATTATGGAAAAAATTCATGTTTCAATCACCTTCCTTAAGCTAGGTCTCTCGAGACTTCTGCCTCCAATAAATCTCTTCTCAAGCTAGAATATAATATCTCTCATATTATCATATCATAAAATAAGGAAGAAAAATATTTGTCATATTATCATATCATAAAATATTGAATTTATATAATATTATCTTATTATCAGAGGTAACCTCCTCAAAGTGGTCTACTATATTTCTAATTTTTACAGTTATTTCTAATAGATATCATAACAAGTGGTATCAAAGCTATGATTTGGGCCAATAGTTTTGCTTCCACCATGACTTTCAAACCATTGTGAATTTGGATCTAATTTTTTTTGGGTTTTGAGGTATGTATTAGATAAGCTCTCAAAAAAAAAACTTTGAAGGTATGTTTTCTAAGTTATTGATATTTTATGTTATTTCACTAATTTTCTCTATAGGCCACAATTTTCTTTTTCTTTTTTAAAAAAATACATTTTAGGAAAGCTTATCAAAAATTGGGTAGGTTTAGTTCTTTGTAATTTACTATTAGAAATAAAATAAATTCTTTAATTTAGAGGTGAAAGTTTAGTCAAATTTTTCATTAATGTTCTCTATAGGCTACAATTTTCTGGATTTTTTTTTTAAATTATATTTTTGAAAAGCTTATAAAAAATTAGGTAGGCTTAGCTCTTTGTAATTTACTTTTAGACATAAAATATATTTCTTAATTCAGT
Organism: Sequoiadendron giganteum; assembly: GCA_007115665.2. NCBI lineage: Eukaryota > Viridiplantae > Streptophyta > Pinopsida > Cupressales > Cupressaceae > Sequoiadendron > Sequoiadendron giganteum. The sequence continues at coordinate 667,638,537 of CM021100.1, forward strand.
GGTCTAAGTTTGGTCCAAGCTAAAGCATCAATTTACCTTTCACACCAAATACTTTCCTACTTGTTGATGGTGAAAATGACACAAACAACGTTTAAACAAAATATTTCTACTCTATTTCTCCTGAAAAAGAAAGACAACATATAGTAGCCTAACTTCCAAGGTCCTGGTAGTTGGTTCTCAACTGTCTGGTGTCACTCAATTGGTCCATGCAACTATAATATTCAAGGGGCCTGTGCTGGTAACAAGGAATACAAGCAATGACTTATTCATCGAATTGTTCTTAATAAAGAAAGGGGGTTTTAAACAAAAGAAAAAGATAGATCAGAGCGTAAATCAGTAAACATGAATAAAACTTATCTAGCATCCGGACATATATCTTCAACAATGAATGTTTTTCCAACAGATCAAGAAAACCATAGCATGATACAATTTATAGAATAATCCATACTATTGCATGCATCTAAGGTGCTTAATTTAACATCACAATTACACATCACAAATATTTCAAAGATTCCAAAAGAACACATTCTCATTCATCGCCAAGATCATAGATCAACAGACTTCAATAAATTCAATTCACTGATAATCTAATGAAATAATCCTTAAATCTGATTTCTTCTAATGACTTTCATCACATAAGAAACACTCATGCTTCAACACAATCATTGGCATACAAATAGATTATAATTCATCAACCTTATCAAGTAAGACTCAATTCTAACACCATATTGCGTAAAAACTTGTAATTTTATTCAACTGTAAATAACAAAGTCTCTCTGTAACAACTACAAAAAATTCTATCTCCTACTATCAGGTGGCCAATTCTATTCTCTATTAGCCGACTCTTACAAAATGATACCCCAAGGGTATTTATAGATATACAAAAATCTGAAGTCGTCTCTATTTTAGGTCTATCCACCTTTTTAGGGATTACAATCATCTTGGAAACTCAGTTAAACTAGAAGAAAAGAATGGAAAGGAGAAAAGAAAGCCATGCACCCACAAATTGCTAGTTGTGCATGCAAAGAAGAAAACAAAAAACCATGCATGCATGAGGCTACCAATTATGCATGTGAAGCCTGCTCTACAATATACTCGTCATAACTGGAGAAGACTTGTTGAAGCACCTCCAAATCCATCCCATCAACCCAACTGTCTTCAAATTTGATCCTTTCTAGCTCCGCAGCAGCAAACCCTCTCATGTCCTTTAGCTTGGTCAACTCCCTCTTAGCTACCCTTATCTCTTCTTTAATATCCATTAATCGATCTAGTAGCAGATCTTCACCATCATCTCCTTTTTGCATGACCTCTTTAAACCTATCATCCCATTTTTCCTTTATTTGGTTCAAAGGCAGGCCCTCCTTTATTGGTATATCAAAATTTACTATAACAACAATAATTGCTTCCAACTCCTCATATTGTTCATTCAAATCCTTAACAGAATCTTGAACTTCACTTTTATGCTTGTATAGAAAATAAGACCTAAATTGAAGTATGCTGGAAGTCTTTGACAAGAAATATTTATTGTCCTCTTCGAGTATTGATTGTTCCAGAAGAGTGGACTTTGACAATTTGCTAACCTCTTTCAACTTCTGACTATATCCCTCTGTATTCCTCCTCCTGTTCTCCCAATACCTTGACATACTAGTTCATTTCCTCTATCAGCTCCTCAGTCATTTTGTGAACCCCAAAACTATCATCCAGTACTTCACTTATTTCCTGATTTATCTTATCAGTCCACCTATCCAACATCTCTGCCTTATTCCTTACCTGTACCAAATCATCCACCTCTTTCTTACTAAGTAAAACTTGTGTTTCAATGGTGGCAATTTGTTGTGACCTTGGAGTAGAAATACTTTTCAAGAAAGAATGTAATTGATCTAACTAAGCCGTAAGCTCATCCTTTCTCTACTTGTCTTTCATCATTCTGGATTTAGTGGATGAATCTACTACATCTATTAAATTCATATGTTGATCTCTGGTGGATCTCCCCAAATTAATAGTACCCAATTGGTAATCAGCCAATTGCATGTCTCCTACATCCTTGTCCATCATTGGTATGGCACATTCAACAATAATTTCTCCCTTGTCGGTGAGTCTGGTGGAATGTAGGATCTTGGCCTTCTTCTTGGGCCTTTCTTTCTCAATTTCCTTCATCATGTCGTCCCAATTGAGAGGCTGTGAAGGTGTCACTAATCTCTTCTAAAGAACCAATTTTAACATAGTGGGAGCACCTGGAGTAGTGGTCATTATAGTTGAAGAAGAAGCAATAGTAGTAGTAGAGGGTGGTTGCACATTTACTTGAGGTTGAGAACCAACCCCTTGTTTCTCTTGCTGCTCTTGCTCCATTTTTGTCTTAACAAGCTTTTCAGCTTCCTCTTTATCCTTTTGTTCTTGTATCATTTTCTCTTCTTCTTCCTTTTTCAACTTTTCTTCTTCTAATTTCTTCTTCTCTCTTCCTCTAATGCCTTAATTTTTTCTGCGTCTTCCTTTTCCTTTTGTTACTTCTTGATCAGTTCCTCGACATCTTTCTCTTTTTGCACTCGTTTTGCTTCCTCTTTCTCTTTATGAGCCTCTTCAGCAAGCTTCAACTTAGCCACAAGAACTTCTCTTTCTCTTCGATGCTTTGCCTTTTCTTCCTCCAAATCATGAATTTTCTGTATTAACTCCAGCTTATCATTTTCCTCTTTAATCTTGAGCTCCTGCTCCTTTTGCCTTTGCTACTTTTCCATTTCATTAGCTCTTTTTTGGGCTTCTACCTGTTGTTGCTGGAGTAAGGTATCAGCTTGTACCTTAGCATCAATTGCCTTTTGCTTCTCTATTGCTGCAGCGTGTGCTTGATCATCCGAGGCCTTCTTTGCCTCCTCAAATAGTGCCCATTGATCCTCTTTTGTCAACACCTGTTCAGTGTCCTCCTCAAGAGGCATATTTTCTTGTGCATCCTTCTCTGACAAAGTCTGATCAGAGTCCGTTCCAACATCATGGATCTCCACCTCTACTCCTTTTCCCTTCATGGATTCAACAATATCATGAAGAGTCCCTTTTTGCACTTCTTCATCTTGTTGCTTTGTAAGTGGGACTTGAACAGAGGATTCACCTAATGCAGGTGTTGAAACCATAGGTCCTGCTTGGGCATCTCCCTCTTGTGTCTCTGGTTCATCTTGAGCTGTTGCTTCAAGCTCAATCTCTTTAATGTCTAGATGGAAGAATTCCAAGGGCTCCTTGGAAGGCAATTTCCTTTTGATTCTTTTGTATCCCTTCCCCTTCTTAGGAGCCGGTTCCTGAGGAGTTTTGGTTCTTAGAACAACCCAATGAATACTTCTATCCAAAACTAGCCTCCCTATTTGCTTTATGTCAATGGTCTCCTCACCATCCCAGTCCACTGGATCCAAGCTTTTAGTGCCAATAGTTAATGCTTCATATGATGGATCTAATACCACTCCATCATCTACTAATGCATCGGGGATATCATCTTTGATCCCGAGCTCTACTATGAGTGAGACAGGTAACCTCTCATAATTCTTCTTCCTGAGGTCATACTCATCTTGAAGGTCACTCCATAAATCTTCCAACAAATTGAAATGTTTCTCAAAAACAAAAGGCAACAAGGCATTCATTTTCTTCCTTGGGTCAAAGTACTTTTGAGCTATGTACAAACCTAGTTTCAGATGTATCAACTCACTGTACACTACCTTAGCTCCCACCAGATGTTGACAACTATATTCACCCAATTGCATGGGAAACTTATGACATCCTATTTTGTGCTTCAATCCAAACCGGGCATTAACCCCTAGAGCTTGATATACAAATTCCATTAGAACTATCCTATTGCTACAACATCTTGGGAGCAAGTAGGGATGACCCTCAAATCCAGCCAGCCTGAAGTATGTGAACTTGGGGTATTGGATATACCAACATCCCCATTCCGTAATAAATTCCATAGCTTCTTGGCTCAATCTATATCCTGCATCCCCATTAAGTTGGTTAATGATTACATATAGAAATGCATCATTAACCCTTCTAAGTTGTGTTTCAGATACTTGTAGAGATAATTGATCATAATGGTCCCACACTTTCCTTTGTCCATCTGCCTCTCCCAATATTCCCACTCTCTTTAAACCTAGAAATATACCTCCTCTAGCTGCTGCATAAACAACATAAGAAGTCATAAAGAAGCATTTGGTTTCCCTTATCCTTGTTAACTGGTCATGAATAGCATCAGAGACAACCATTGGCCAATCAAACTGTTGTTTGCCATTAAAGATGATCTGAATGAAGGGAAACATCCACTCCTTGAAGTGAAATGCATCCCTCTTCCCAAATACTCTAGACAACATCATGATCAGGTCTGATACTTCTTTGTAGAATTTTGTCCTCTTTGGTTGATCATGGAGTTTGGTCAGAGACTTCTTGTCTGTTCTCAACCATTTTTTGTTCAAGTAAGCTTTATTGGCCCCCTTGTATTTTCTATATTTCTCTAAAGCTTCTGCCTCCTTTAACTGTACCAGGTTCTTTGGATCTGGGACACTAAACATATGTTGAAACATTTGAGGAGTCAAATTAATAATAACATTATCCTGCAAATCCACACACTGCCTAGTGGCTGGATTGTAAGCACCTGTTGCTGCCATAATCAACTCTGGGCATTGGATAGATAGAGGGAATAAGGTGATATGAGCCAAACCAGACTCAACTATTCTTTGAGTTCTCCTTGTTATATCTTCAGCGAATGTTTCTAAATACAGCTCCTCAAAATTGTATGAGCCCAGATTGGTGTTGGTTATATCAGACCAATCTGATTCCACTTTTCTTGCAGTGACAACAGGACCCCTATGATTATACCTTAAAGTATAAGGTAGATGCTCCGACTTTATCTTCTTGGGCTTAGTTGCTGCCTTCGATGTTTCTGTAGGCCAATTCCTTTGGGAGGCTTCTCCTGATACTCCTGACATCCTTTAGTTTTCTTGCAACAAAACCTCTAATTAGATCCTTGAACAAACATCACAAAATATGCTTTAAAACCTTTCCCTTCATATTATATTGGAGGTGGAACCAAACATAAAATATTCTAAACAGTCTCCTTTAAAACACTGTCAGGCTCGGAGCCAAAACCGTTATTGAGATTACAATAATAACAAGCCGGATCAGAGACGGAACTGTCATGGTGATCAAAACTGGAACCAGAATGGAAACTGATTTGGTTTCTTTCATATTTTCTAATTTCATATTCAGATTCGGTTCCGCTTCTGCCTAGGTCATCGTTATTTTGAAAGAAGGCTTCTTACCATAAGCGGAGTCGGAGACGGGATGGAAATGGAATCGATACCTATTGAAAAACATGGTTCAAAGTATATATTGATTCCAATCCTGCTTCTGCCCAGGTTATCATGACGTCATAAGTGTTTTTAATAGTTTAATGCATAACTTCATGATTTACTAGGTCATATCAAAATGAAAAGGGGCTTAAATGTAACCTAATAAGACCATCCCCATATGACCGAGATGTGACTGTACTTTCTAGGGCATCATATTTAAATTAAAACACGAACATAGAAAGTGTAAAAACCCTAAACTAAAAACCTCGATATAAAAACTAGGGCATGGATTTAACCCTATTTATTTAACCAGACTGAATGCAAAATAAGATTCCTAAGTAAAAATGACCATTTACAAAGCCCTACTCACTGTGGAACCCTAATTTAATCTACACATTAAAATCTAGGGCAGCACGATGCGATCATGACTAAAAACGTGAAAATGACCATGCCGAAGACAAAGAAACTAGATACAAAAGCAAAAAAACAAAGACAAGAAATCCAAACAAACAAAGAAAGAAAAACAAAACATGCAAACTTACTGAGAATCACAAACTTTCCCAAAGAAAAACAACCCAACACGAACATAAAAGGAAAACATGAAAGTAAAAAGGAGAACGAGAATAGAAAACCCTACCTCAAACGCAAATAAATAGGATAACCTCTTGAAGCAATCTGCGCGCAACTATCTCTCTATCAATCGATTCACTCACCCAAAAGCTTCACTGCAACTCTGGTTCACTCTTCAATCTCTTAATAGTAATGGTAATAACTATGCGTTAATCCCTAATTAAGGTAAAAATCGTAGTTTCACGCATGCATGGCACCTGTCATTAATGCAATACATGTAGTAGAGCGGAGTCGGAACAATAGAAAGAACTGGCCCATTACTGCTATGTGACTTCAGTAAAAGTCAATGACTAAGAAACAGCGGGAGCATAATCGGAATGAAAACTGTTTCGGAAACTTTGTTTAACTTTCCAACTTGGTTCCCGTTCCGGGTCCATTTCTGCCAACAAAGAATAAAACAAAAAGACCGCAATAAGAAAACTTAACATATAAAACCTAGTCTAAAACGAAAGACCAAAAAGTGGAGGTGGAGGCAGAAAGAGATTTAATTTTGAAATTTTGAATAAACATCGACTTAACGTCCACTCCGGCTCCAGCTCCGACAAAGACAAAACAAAAAGTTCAAAAGAAAGACTGTCGGGATGGGGATTGGAATGAGTTTTGAAAGAAGTTTCAAAACCCGATTCAGTTTCGGTTCCGGTTCCGACAGAATAAACCAATGAAAAACAAAGTGTTGGAAAAACAAGACTCCAAACTTTGTTTGAAAATCAACCAAGGATAAAAACAATAAAGGGGGACCCATTTTGACCAAGGCAAAATATGGGGTGGTTATGCAAGGCATAACACTACCTTAGTAAATCTTAAAATAAAAACATAATTAAAGTCATGTCATCTTTAGGATTAGAGGACCTTTCTACACATACTTTTTCTAAGGACCCATTTTATTTTCCACCACCTAAAATTGAGGAAAGAAATCAACAAGAACATGAAACAACAATACATTTCATTAAAGATAAATTGTTTGATGCATTTTTAAAATCCTTAAATGGGGGTTTAGATAGGCTTATAAAGGGATTATTATCAGAATTAAAGTCCCAAAAAAACCACCAAGGTGGGTATAAACCTAATAAACCAAAGCAAGGGATAGGAGAACCTTTTTGAGGTCAACAATTATACCTAGCAAGAATAAAAATTCATAAATTTGATGGTGAAAATGTAATTTCAATGATAAGCTTCATAGAACAACAATTTAAACTTCACAATATACTAGATAATGCCAGGTTTGATAGAGATTTATTATATTTAAAATTAGGACCTTATCAATGGTACCAATGGAAGATGAGTGATAGACAAGGAAAAATGTTTAGTTGGCAAGAATTTAGTAAAGAATTAGCAACCTTTTATGAGAAACCATCCATTGAAAACTATTTTACCCAACTATTTTTTTTGAAACAATTAAGGTCTTTAGTTGAATATAATGTTAAACATTTGAGATTGACACTTAGAACTCTGAAATGACACCTTAAAAAAGGTTATAATTGTACATAAATGGACTTAAGGAATAAATTCAATATGATGTTCGCTTGTTGGAACCTTGTACAATTAGGAAAGTTATGCAACAAGTATTGCACATTGATTAGAAAACACCACAAAAGGTGAAACCATGAGAGTGATTGATAAAAATATGACTAATCCTACTAGCAAAAACTTGGAAAAATTATTTAAACTAAGAGAAATTAGTAAGATCTCTCCTCAACAAGAGATAGAGAAAAGAGAAAAAGGCCTATGTTGGAATTGTGATAGAAAATGGTCAAGGAGTCATAAGTATTCTAGTAGTGAGAAAAAGAATGAGATTGAAAAAGAGGGAGAAGAACCTACAAAAGAATAAAACATAAAACTTAAGAATGAAGATTCCAAGTAAAAAGAAAACACTACTATCTCCCTACATGCATTGAATGGAACAAATGCACCACAAAAACTCAAATTAATCAATAGTATAAAAAAGAAAAATGTGAAAGTGTTAGTTGATACTAGTAGTATACAAAAATTTATTGATAGAAGATTATCTAATGAACTCAATTATTTTTGTTTATATAGTCTCTAATTTTCAAGTCATGATAGTTGATGGAAAACAACCACCTTGTGGTGGTAAATTTCCATGTTATAAAACTAAGATTAATGGGAAATTTTCAACTAGATTCATAAATGTTTGATGTCCCTAGTAGGGGAGTGGATTTAGTTTTGGGTGTGTAATGGCTTAAGCAATTAGGAACAATATTTTTTAATTTTTAAGACTTACCCATGGATTTTAGGATACATGGAAAAAATTATGAAATTTTGGGAATAAAATCACCACCAAGTGAAATCATTATCTCCCATAGGATGGATAAATTACTCAAGAAAGATTCTTATAATATAGGCAAACAATTATATTTTATAGAAGCACGAGATATGATAACTCAAGATCAACCAAAAATTCAAGAGAATATTCAACACCATCAATAAGTAATTCAAGAATACAAGATTGTAAATCTTGGGATTAAATTAATATCATGAAGCATTGTTCATCCCAAAAAATATCATATTTATCTCCTATGCTTATTCTTAACAAAAAGGATGATCCATGGAGAATGTGCTCACATTACAAGAAGCTAAACAAGATCGCTCATAAAGATAAGTTTTGTATTCCTATTATCAATGGATTGAAAGAAAATAAAATCTATGCAAAACAATCCAAATGTGTCTTTAGGGTGAAACAAGTAGAATGCTCAAGACATTTGGTGTGAATTATTTAGGTGTTAAGATGGTGTTGGTGTAAATAGGTGTTTTACTTATCTAGGTCCTATTTACATCTTTACGTCCACTTAGGTCCTATGAAGGAATTTTATAGTTAAGCATTAGTCGTCACTTATCTTATCTAGTTGGCATTCATTTAATGCTTGTGTCCTAGGAATTTATGAGTTAGTTGTCTCATGTGATAGGATTAAGACACTTGTCATGATCTTATCTAATCCTATCCCTTACCTTGCCTATATAAGCAAGGTTTCATATGTATGTTGATATATTTATTTTGGTACTCTTGCATCCTTAATCATTGTAACATATCAACCCTTAAATGATGTAAACAAAATCTAAATTTACACCTTGCAAGTAAATAAATTAGGTAACAAGCCATTGCAATAAAAAAATTATTTCTTTTATTGAGAATATACGAACAAGATTCCATAGAAAATTACAATAAATATTACATTTCATTACAATAACTTCACAAGTTACAATAATACAAGAATGCATACATTTACATGCATAGCAACAACGAGCTTTAGAACAAATAGTTGTAAGATGGTCCAGGATCCTTCCTTTAAAAACTTGGTTCTTCTATCACCTGTTGTGGAGGAGAAGCATCACTCAAGTGCTTCTCCACCAACCACAAACTCATAATGCGGTCCCCTGCATATCTATCATTCAATAGATAGCCTTTCCCTTTGACGAAGAGATTGGTAGAGTAACTAATAATGACAACCAACTGAGCATAGTGTTGTGTCCTATATAACTAGAACCTTGTAATCCCACAATCTCAAACTAGCATGTAATAATGGATCATGGTGAACTGACAATGGAGTCTCAACATTCACACTTTTCAGTGGAGTCTTCAAACATTCCCACTACTTTGAACAAAGTTTTCTCATTCAGTACTTCAAATGAAGGTCATCTATCACATACACTACTCAGGGTTGATTTGACTTAAGGCTATCTTAAGCTACGCATATGTATTTCCTTCAATGGATAATCTATCATCCCAAAGATAACCTATCACCATATTAATCTACTTGGAATAAACCTACTTAACACAAGCTCTCTCCAGAATTGGATTATCTATCCTAGGAGTAAACACATGCTTTCCTAGTTAAATCAATAATTTAGCTAAGTGTATCACATGTGCCTCTCATGTTCAATCAAGCCTAGTATATAATACCTATGATAAACACCCATCTCCTACTATGGAGTACTTAAAAGCACATCATGAAAACAACATAAAAGCTTCAATTTCCTTTTCAAGACTAAATTTATCTAATGCACACACTGGAAAATACAACTCAAACATACATGGAAGACACATCATTCAAAAGTAAAATAACAAAGAAGAAGAGATCCCCATGCCTGTTATCACTTATCCAAACAAATGGCAGCAATGCAACCCTTTCCAACAACAAGAAGCTTGATAATCAGCTTCTCAAGAATATCACAAAGAAACTCTATCTCTCAAGTTGATAGCTTACTCCTCTCAACAACAACTTCCTCACAAAATAAATAGAACTCTCTCCCTTTCTCTCTCACAATATAAAGCAGAGTATGAATGGAAATATTGAGTGTAAAAACTTGCAAGAAGAATGCAAAAGATGCATAATCTTGTGAAAGAATGTGTCCCTTCCAAATGAAATGGCTCAACTATTTATAAAGTAGCTTGGTAACCTCATAGCCTATAGTTTAGGCATGTTAATGGACAACAAGCTCCATGTAAAGCAAAACATGAAACACAACAAAAAGGTGGAGACTTCCTAAGTTCATACTCAGCAAAATCATCTACAGGTCGACTGGTAAAATTGACAACAATCAAAGACTTATTCAATTTGCATATGCTCAATTCAAATTATCTTATGAAATAGATATCGACAACAATTTGGTTTCTAGAGGTGGCGCCAACTTCATCCACACTCCTTATTGTTTGGCATGGTTTCCTTTCCATCAGAAACAATCAACTTCTAAAACGTAACACCAAGAACTATTGACTTGCATAAGAGATGAGTCAGCTAAGATGATGAATATGTTTGACAAAGTTTCCAATAGATGTATATAACATAGTAACTATGTTTACTAAGTCAAAGTTGATCTTAACTTAGGGGTCGACTAAGTCCATCGACATAAGACAACAACTCAAAATTCAATATAAGTGTTTCATATCACGCAGTATAAAGAGTGAGAATCGGCTTCACAAAATAGTCATAAGCTATTTCTATCGGCCTCTATTATCATTATAGATATTGATACTTCACATCCCCATGCATGCCAATTAAGTTCCCTATGCATTTCCTTTGATACGTTGACTAAGTCTTTATAAGACTTACGTGCTAGTTACACCTCCTATAAGCTACGCCTAAACAATAATTCAAAACTAATATTGCAATGTTACAGGTATAAGATTTACCTCTTAGTGTTGTGCACATATGTATTGCACCTTCACATAGTTCGCTATCCTTGGTCTGTCCAAACCTTTTTTTTTTCAATAAATCTCTATATAATTTGCATAGCATATATTTATATATATATGTAGTGTTATTTACCACTTATCATATATATATATATATATATATATATATATATATATATATATCTATTATATATATTTGTATATATACTATAACATATTCCTTATATATACATTTATATATAATATATACATTTATATATAATATATATATTCATATATATTTCCTCAACATTTTCGAAAGTATTAATTTCCAAGCAACACCTAAATATAAACATAATATTTCATTTACCAAACTAGTTCTCCTACAATCACTTAGTATATGAGTGTACATATACCTTTTGTAACATAGATAAATAACGCTGCAAGCAAGATTGGTTAAATCTAATAAACAAGCATTAATCTAAATTAAACAACAAAGCACAAAGGAAAAAATTAAAACGATAATTAAACAATCTCACCGAATATCTGTAAACTCCTTCGAATTATCTTGATTGTCCTTCTCCATTTTGTCGTGATAGTATTCTTTCCCTCAGATTTTCAGTAAGTGTGCAAGTATAGCCTTGATGTATGTGATTATAGCAAAATATCAAAGATTACGAGCTTTCTTTCAAAAGTATATTGATTTCGGGAGGAGTTGAAATGATGAAAGCCAAGTCAATTTATATGAAATTGGTTTTCAAATCATCGACTTAGATTCGAAATAGAGATAAACGATCAAGATTGATGAATGTCATGTGATTGAGATTTGTGCCAGTTAGAATGTGAGTTGGAAAAGTCTGCAGGATAAAGATTAAATTAAATAATTTAATTTGATGTTGAGACTATTCGAAAATCAAAAGAATAAGAGATCAAGATTAAAAAAATGATTTAATCTCTAGTTAAAAGTATTCGAAAATTAGAAGAATAAGAGTTTGAATGAAAAGGATGAAGATAGAATTTGGACAACGATTTGTTCAAATGCACACATGAATTTATTAATTAAATAAATATATTTAATTAATAAATATGTTCATGCATAAGAGTCTTAACTAGATAACTGATTGGTTATGAAAAAGAGTCTCTTCATAGAGACGATCAGATGTTGAATCGGGAGATGACTAATTGATTCAAATAGACCTCAAGTCAAGTGAGAATAAGTACTTAGATAACTTAAACAATTATCTAAATATAGAGGAATGTGTTAAAAATAGAGTTTTATGAATTAAATGATTTATTTAATTCAAAATTCGACATTTAAGGATTAATTAAATAAATAAGACTTATTTAATTGAGTGATGAAAAGGTTAAATGAATAATTAAATAATTAAAGCATTTATTTAATTATAGTTGAAAACATGATAAAGATAAATTAAATAAGAATTTATTTAATTTGAGGAGGGTAAAGTTAATTAATGACGTAATTAAATAAAGAACATTTATTTAATTAATCAAGATCGAATAAAGACAATGTGAATTAATTAAATAATTAAGATTATTTAATTAATAGATGAATAAATGTTAAAGGGAATTAATTAAATAATTAAAATTTATTTAATTAATAGATGAGAAAGGACTTTAGAAAGTAATTAAATAGTTAACATTATTTAATCATGACTATGAAAATACGAATTATGAAGAAATTGAAGTCGCAGGCTTAGACCAAATTTCTATGTCTACAGTTTGCCCCTCTTTGATACAATGTTGTTTATCACGTTGTTTCAAAGAAAATTAATTAAAAATATGCCCCAGTGAAAGGGAGAATGACGAGGAGGTAGTGGTATGCCCCCTTGAGAGGATAGGTGGGTTAAAAGAACACGAGTGTGCTCTCGACATGGATGAGAGAACTAGAAGATGAAGGACAAAAGGGTAGAGGAACATAGATGAGGGTGGTGAAGATGCCAAAAAGAAGAAATGTTACAGTGAAAAAGATGAGTAGTAGCATAGAAGACATAGATGTTATCATGGAAGACATGGATGTTAAAAGAATCTCAGAATCTTCAATACTTTGCCAAATACAAAATAAGCCCTGCATTAAATCATCATTGGGCGGTACATGACACAAATGGATAGTAAACACCATGATATGAGATAGACCAAGGTGTACAAAGTCATCCACTTGCTAAAATAAACAGTCGCAGACAAGGAGTGTCCTAACTCATACTAAGGGAAATATTTCCCCAGTCTTTTTGTCAAGACAAACCATAGACAACAAACAAATAAAAGACGGGTCATGAGACGTCATTGCTCCTCTAAATCCTTCATGGGACATCCTCAAGGAAAAAAATCCAAAGTTAAAAGATAGTCGAAAAACAACAGTCAAAGAAAATGGAGTTCCGATACATCGTTGCTTCTCTAAATCCTTCAAGGGACATCCTCGAGAAAGCTAGTAATCGAACTCAACAACAAAGTCAAATAAGATAAAACCAAATAAGCCATAAATGTCAAAAAGTCAATAGAAATATTTTCCAAAATTTGATCTGTTGTTGTTTGTTTGATAATTTGATTGTTTGACATAGTCTGATGTCAAAGATGACACATACCGTATAAGGCGTTGAGTCTGGTTTCGACTTTGTGACTATCTATGTAAGGCATGACAAAGCCTGGTTTCATAAAGACATGTACCGTATAAGACGTTGAGCCTGATGAAATTGATGCAACAAGTTGCATAAGGCTATGATGATTGATGATGTCCATTATCAAGAAAGACATATCTTGTATAAGACATAAGTTAATTATTCTGACAATGTGTTTGATTTTGACTTGATGAAAGTTTTGACCTGTTTGCCTTGTTGATGCGTGACTTGTCTTGATGTTTTGACTGTTATGAGTGTGTGTGTGTGACAGTGTATGACATGACACGATGTACCCTAAAGGACTAACCTAGTGTGGCCTCAAGGGCTCATCGATTGATGGCCTTGCCTAGGTTGTACATGCAGAGACCTCGTAGTTTGACTAACTTTGACTGACTGAAATGAATGATAAATATGTACTTGACCTGATGATATGTGATGTGTGTGAATAGTGAATGTGATAAACCCTAATGGACTGACCTAGTGCAGCCTCGGGGGCTCATTGATTGATGGCCTTGCCTACATTGTACATGTAGAGACCTCGTAGTTCAACACAACCAATGATTTTGACATGTACAAAGAATGAGTCATGATTTGTATGTGTGTGAGACGTGACAAACCTAGAAAGATAGACCTAATGCCTCGAGGGCACATTGAGTGATGGCCTTGCCTACGTCTAGTCACAGAGGCAACGTAGTTAGAGTATGTCCATGACTGACTTGACACAACTGAATCTGACTCTGTTTTTGGGATTTTTGTATGTTTTGTCTTTTTGAAGTTTTATGATGTTTTTTTGAAAAAAAAAATCAGGGCATTTTCTGATGTTTTTGGATGGTATATACAAAGTCTAATTGACATAGGTCAAGGATTTTTCCCCAGTCAGGTATAAGAATTTTGGGATGGAATGGGGAGACAAAGTGGACTTGATGTCAATCATTCCAAGTTATGGATAAGATAACTATTTATTATGGATGATGGTGGAAAACTCTGATTGGAATGATGGTAGACGAAGGAGCGAAGTTGACTACACATGGCACCTATTTGCCAGGTTTTCACCATGGCACTTATTCAAAGCGCCACCGAAGTGGTTTTCACTATTGGACGAATTATTTCTCTTTACTATTTTATTAATTTTTCAATTTTTTTGGTGTTACAAAGACGCATGTTTACCAAGTTTTCATCAAGGTAACAATTTTTTTGTATTTTAACGATTAAGACATGGTTCCCAAAAGCTATGCATAGAACCTCTTCAGGTGAAGGTTGTTGATTGGTGACAAGAGTGGTTCTATTTTAGGGGTTGAGAGTTGATATGCTCCTAACCCAAAGGCTTCTGTAACAATATAAGGCCCTAACCAGTTAGGTTCAAACTTGCATGGCTTTTCTCTATCAGTTTGATTCTTTAGGTTCTCCATAAAACCAAGTCACCAATGTCAAAGTTTCTATTCAAAACTTTCCTATTATAACTGCAACGAAGATGGTTCTGATATGCTTGAAGATTATCTAATGCATTTTGTCTTTGTTCATCTAGGAATTCTAACTCATGCAATCTAGATACACGATACTCTTCATCATCAATATGACCTTTCAATGATACCCTTAGGGAAGGAATTTCAACCTCAATAGGTAAGATAGCTTCAGAAACGAATACTGGGGAATATGGAGTGGCGCTGGTGGGAGTACAGATGCTTGTGCGATAAGCCCATAAGGCAAGATTTTAGCTGTAAATGTTAGTGATGACCAGTGTAATTGACAGTTTTTTTGAGGATTCTGATGATTGTTTTATTAGACGCCTTTGCTTGGTCATTACCTTATGGGTAATATGGGGTGGAAAAGTGATGTTGGATATGGAATTCTTCACAAAGATGGTTGGCTTCTTGGTTCTTGAATGGACGATCGTTATCTATGACGATGGATTGAGGAACACCATACCGACATATTATGTAGTTTGGGATAAACTTGGAAATTTGCATGCCGATAATATAGGTCATATGAATAGCCTCAATCCACTTGGTGAAGTATTCTGTGGTGGTTATGATTAAATTATGGCCATTGGAAGATGGAGGGTGTATCTTACCAATGAGGTCAAGTCCCCATTGGGAAAAAGGCCATGGTGAAGTTATCGGTCAGAGCTCTTGTGCTAGCGCATGTATCAAATCTCCATGTACCTGACATTGTCGATATTTCTTGACAAAGATATATGAGTCTTTTTCCATGGCAGGCCAATAATAGCCTAGTCTCATAATCTTCTTGGCTAAGGTAGGACCACTAGAATGGGATCCACATATACCCTCATGTATCGCATGTAAGGTTGCTTGTGCTTCTTCAGCATCGAGACATATCAATAAGCTATTATCTAAGGCATGTCTATAAAGGGTATATCCGATGATGGTGTATTTGGCAGACTTGCGGATAAAGGTCCTATGTTGATTGTTTGACAAGTCTAAGGGTAAGGTTTGTGCATGAAGATAGTCAAATATGTCCTTGTACCACAGGGAAGTAAGACCAACAATCGTACACACCATCGCAAAATCTGGGACATCATAGGTAGGGACCAAAAGTTGTTCGACCAAGAACTCAAATTTAGGCATGTTGCTAGGTATATCCAATAATGAACCGACGGTTGCCATAACATCTGCTGCCCTGTTCTAAATGTGGGATACTTGTTGAAAGGTGATGTTATCAAAGTATTGCTTAAAACTCTTTGCCATGCACTTGTAGGGGGAAAGTTTCTCATATTTAGTTTCATATTCATCATTGAATTGCTAGACTACTAGCTGAGAATCTCCATAAACATGTAAACTCTTAATCTTCCATTGGGATGTCATTCTTAATCCTATCACAAGGGCTTCATATTCTGCTATGTTGTTCATGCAAGGGAAAGAAATTTTGAATGATTTAGGTATAGTGTCGCCTTGTGGTGTAACAAATAGTATACCCACTCTTGAACCATGATTAGTATGAGACCCGTCAAAAAATAATTTCCATGTGGTTCTGGTGTCAAGAAAGAAGATGAAATCATTAGGAAAATATGCCACTAAAGGATGGTCATCCTTAATTGGTGCATTTTCCAACTGATCTGCAATTACTTGCCCCTTTATCGCTTTCCTTTCTACATACTGGATGTCATATTCACTATCATTACCCATTTAGCCAATCGACCTGTTAGTGCTGCTTTACTTAGAAGATATTTCAGAGGATCTATTTTTGCGACCAACATGGTTTGGCGGTTTAGCATATAGTGCCTAAGTTTTTGAGTAGCAAAAACTACTGCAAGAAAGTCATGTTCTATGTTACTGTAGTTTAGTTCATATCCCACAAAAGTATGACTGATATAGTACACTGCCCTTTCATGACCTTCATCATCATTTTGTACCAGTAAGGCTCCTAGTGTTGACTGAGTTGTTGATATATAGAGTATCAAAGGTTAGTTATCTGTAGGTGGCATTAACACTAGCGGTGTAAGCAGGTAGTCTTTGATCTTTTGAAAAGCTTCCTGGCATTTGGGTGTCCATGCAAACGGTACCCCCTTTTTGAGCAAATGTTGGAACAAATGTATCTTGTCTGCTAACTGTACTATGAAGCGTCCAATAGATTGTAGTCTCCCTTATAGTGTTCTTAGCTGACTGATGTTGGCTGGTGGAGGCATGTCCATTATAGCCTTTACTTTTGCAAGGTCCACCTCAATGCCTCTTCTAGAAATGATGTATCCTATAAGTGTTCCTGATTTAATGCCAAAGACACATTTTTTTGGATTCAACCTTACATTATAATTTTCTAGTCTTTGGAATATCTTATCTAATAATTTTTTGTCTCTGTCAAAGATGCTGCAAGGTATATTGCTCGAGGGTTCTCTTCAGTGTTTATGTTTATTTCCATAGACTCATCTACTAACATGGGTGACTTTTCTTGAGCAACTGGGAGAATGTTCAAACTTCTATCCTTGGTGCCTCAGAGAGGTTTTTTCCCTTGGATTCATCCTTTATTTTTACCATTTCTTCATCCAAAGGTGCCTTTTGGTTTTCACCTAGGGACTTGTCATTTTGATCATTTTCATTGTTTTTCTTTTTGTTTTCATTTTTACGATTGGAGGTGTGAACAGACTCCCCAAAATATGCCATTTTATCCAAGTCAATGGTAAAGCCAACTTTATGATCACCTCTAGGTATGCCTTCTCGAAGTCCCATGAACTTAGCTATCACTTCATCATTCTTGAATATGTCTAAGATGGGTGTACCTTGTTGATCCCAATCGATAAGTTGGGGATATACGAGGGGCATGTCATCATTGAAGTTATCAAATGTGGAGGCTGACAAGGTAAGGATAGAATGGTTGACATGGTCACATAAGTTTTGGACTAAATCCTTCTTGTTCTTTTTCTTGTGGATAGGTAAACTTTGATGTGGGACTAGTGTAAGGGCTAGGTCGTCAGAAGATGGTTCGTTAGGTGCCCAAGTGGTAGGATCAAGGGTTTCCCAATAATAATGCTTAAGCCATTCTTCTTTTGACATGGACTTTTTAGGACGAGGGCTAGATGGTTTTGGTAAGGGTTGTAGCATTCTATAAAGTTTGCTAAATAACTTATCTAGGTCCATTATACTAGTGGAGGAAAGGGAATCCCATTCATATTCGCTTGAGTCAGGGGAGTCATCATAAACTGGGTCTAATGGTTCGTGGGATATCTCGATGTCTTATGAAGCACTTACTTCCTCTTGTAATGGTGATAAAGTACTAGGAATACCAATTCTAATCAGTTGAAACCCTAGCCCTAGGCCTTTTGGTTGTGGTGAGACAATGATTGCTTTAGTCCTTCCATTTTGATGCAGTCCTAACCCACTATGTTCGTCATATACATTACTTTGCATTATCATGAAGCCTTTTCCATATTTATCCTTAGATATTTGAATAGATGGGGGAGGGTATTCATTGTCCTCTTTGTACAACCACAAGATGATTTCATCTTGGTCTGTAGATTCTTTACTTAACTATCCCCATTTTGTCAATGTCATTGTAGGAGGGACAAGGAACATGACTATTGATTGTCTCTTGTTTGCTGTGGGTAGACCAAAAGACTTAGGAGGAACCATTTGACTGACACAATAGGATGCTTTCATGTTATATTATCCACAGTCCTTATCTTGGATCTCAACCTTAGGAGTGGATGATGACGTTTGTGATGTAATGGACTTGGTAAGAGTTGATGGATCAATGTACAGGGATAAAGTGGAGGATGAAGCCTCTTGATTAATTTGCACCTGTCGTTGCGGTATTTCTCGTAGGCTTGTGCAATATTGGAAAGGATCTGGATCATTGTCAATTATGATCTTGGTGCCATTATACGTGAATTTAAGACACTGATGGTACATGGAAGGTACAAATTTCATAGCGTGTATCCAAGGTCTACCCAACAAAATGTTAGGGAAGGGTGAGATCCAAGACTTGGAAACTAGTGTCTATAATTTTAGGGCCAATCCTAATAGGGAGTGCATGACAACTCCTTTAGATGATATTTCCTCATCATCGTAAGCCTTAGTGAATATACTCTTAGTGGTTTCCACACATGATTCTGAGATACCTAATGCCTTAACCAATTTCAAGGTGCAAAGGTTCAACCCTGCTCCTCCATCTACCAAGACTCGTTGACTTTGGTTTGATGGAAAAGAACTTCAAGGTGTAATGGTTCATTATGATTGGTCTTCTCAATTGAATAATCTTGTTGAGAGAAGGTGGCATGGTGAGAATTGGCTAAGTATCCTAACATTTCTTCGAAACAATTGACATCTAAGTTGGTAGGGATAGTTGTGCTTTGCAAGGTTTTATCGATAATGGCTCGATGATCAGGTGATAGGGTCAACAGTTCCACTTAGGGTCAAGTAAGTTATAATTAGGCTTGGAAGACTATGGTGGTGGCTCTGATGAAGGACCTGGAAGGGTTATCTTAGTTCTACGTGTATTGATAACACATTTAGAATGCTTCTTTATGGTAATGGTATGGATATTTTAATTTGCACCTCAGAGGTGATTTATGATCGTACCTTTGCCATAGCCATACTTAGTATTTGCATAATTGGCCGAGGTATTAGTCTTACTTCCTGAACTAGAGGCCTTTCCTTTCCCATGATCATATAATAGATCTGTGAAGACCTTGTGATCACTGTTTTTGGTATGTTTCTGCCCATTGACTTCTATGGTTCCATCTTCAACAAAATCTTGTATAATGTTTTTTAGTTGTCAACATTGTTGTAGGTTATGTCCCTTTGTTTGGTGGTACTCACAATAGGCGTTATCATCCCACCATGAGGGTTTAAATTATCTAGGATCATATTGTTTTGGTTCTAGAGGTTTTATGAGGTTATGTTTAATCAGTTCTTTGAAAATTGTCTCGATTGGTTCGCCCAAAGGGGTAAACTCACGTTTAGGAAATCTCCTTTGTGGCTGTTGAATTTTGGACAACGTTGGTGGTTTGATCAGCATCGTTAAGCATGTTATGAGAGGGATTGTAACCTCTAAGTATGATGACAGGTCCCGCATGTAGGGTTTTAGCATCAACAATACTGTCATTTGTCACGTTTTTTTTCCTAGACCAAAATTTGTTTCTGTCATTGGGAGGATTTTGGTGTTGAACAACTGGATTCCTACCTGGTGTCTTTATTTCTCCTTTGTCAATGAGGGATTTCTCAAGTATTATCCCCTTTTGCACCAAGTCCAGAAAAGAGGTACAACAATGTACTCATAAGTCACTTTGTAATTTTGGGTGAAGTTTTTCAAGGAATATCGTGACTTTTTGTTTCCCTGGTATCTCAACAGGACATCAACTAGCTAAACTCCTCCATTTCTGGAAAAAGGTGGTGAATTTTTCTTCGTCTTCTTGCATGGTATGACACAAGGTAGCTATCATGATTTCATTGTCTATGTTGAAGGCAAAGTGTTCTACAAATTTCTCAGCCACTTCACCCCATGATCTTATGTCGTATGGAATTTTAGAGAACCATTCTAATGCTATCCCAACAAGGGTTCATAGGAAAAGTCTCATAAGATACGTGGGGTCATACGAGATGTCCATGCATGTTGTGGAAAATTCTCTAATGTGTTCTAGAGGATTCCTCTTCCCATTATACTTATAGGAAAATTCAGTATAATGTATCCATGTGGGAAGGGTGTCATGTATAATGCTTTGTCAAAAGGACATGGACATAAATCTTGTGTTGAGATAGTTCATTTGCCTGACATTGAAATAGTGTCCATTTGTTGTTGGAGAGCTTGCATTTGGTTTTAGAGAACATCTACTTGTATGTTGGTTGTGTTGTGTGGATCGATGTAAGTGTTCTAAAATGCAATATTCTGCGACGGATTGTGATTTAGTGAGGGTATATATCTTGTTTGAATGTTCTGATTTGGTGTAGGAATATGTCCTATCTGAATGTTTTTATTTGGTATAGGAATATGTCATGTCTGTATAGCCCCTATGTGCGGAATTGTAGTACTGGTGCTGGTATGGGGTATAGATCATGTTGTGTTCATGCCAACTTTGGCTCTTTTACCAATGGTGTTTGTGCCAAAGGGGTTTGATGAGGATACTCCCGCAGTAAATTGTAAACCTTGTGTTATGTTGAATGGGGTCGTGTTTACAATTGAGGATGTTTGAGTAGGTATGCCAGTTGGTATTGCTACGGTAATATGAAGAATAGAGGCACTCGATGTCATGGTTTGCGTTGGTTGTGCAAATGTTGTTTTTAAGGTGTGTACATCAAATCCTGGTGGTAGTGTGGCACCTTCTACTAGCAGCTTTGCCAGATATCTTTGAGGATCATTTTCCAAACACTCATCCATAAAGGATGCGAATTCAGGATCTTGAACTACAGCGTCTATGTCTTCTACATAAATTTTTCCATGTGTGTCTCTAGTGATATGTTTTTCAAGCAAAGTTTTGTGTGGTCTTTCTGTCCTTGATAGTTGGTTTTTGAAAGGATTGATGAAGTCTTGTGAGTCTGCCATTTCTCTTTGTTTCTTTCTAGACCTTGTTTCGACCATGAAAATGTTGCTTAAGATGAGGCGATGCAAACTATGCCTAAAATAATATGATCTAGTCTATGTTTTTGGTATTTTCAGGATATAAAGAATGTCACTAAAATTATGGATTTCTAAAATGACGTATGATAGGATGACGTATGCTAGGATGACAATATGCAAAATTTTGAGTATATTATGATGGTAAATGATTCTAAGAGGATATTACCTACCACCTATGGAATAATCCAAAGCTATGACATAATCTTACCAAGGAACCTGATGTAGGACAAGGACAAATTGATAAGGTGAAATTTCCAAACTAGACTAATGAGCTGGAAGGATTCACTAGTAAGACAAAAGTGACTAGGTTCAATGATAATGACAATCAAAGCATGAACTTATCCAATAATGCGGAAAGTTGTCCTATTCTAAAATATGCAAATTCCTATGAGGTAACTAAGTTTTTCAACTAAGATGACTATGACTAAAACTTAAATGACACCTAAACAATGCAAAGTTTTTGAGAAATTTTCCAATTTTTGTCCAAGGTTGATCGGAAGAAACAAAGGTGAAAATGACAATGGTTTTCAGACTATGATTGCAATTTTGACATTTTTGTTGATAGTCAATTACGGTTCACTTTGTAGATACATTTCTAAAATTGGCAGATGCGTTGCAAGTTTTAGATGCGGTTAACTGATGAAATTTTGTCTTGGTTGTTGATAGACAATTGTGACTTATGTAGACAGATGCGGTTTAACTTATAACAAATGCGACTCAAAATCTAATCTTTGTGAAGACTAACTTTGTTGACAGACACATGCAGTTTTCTATTTAATAGTTGTGATTCGTAATAACACATGCAGTTTTCTAATGATCAATTGCGACTCATTTTTCAGTTGTGGTTTTCTGGTGAATGATAATATAAACTAACTCTGTTTCATGACCGTGTTTTTGGAAAATAAAGAATACAATCATAGAAGACAACATTTTTTTAGTTTCGATGTGTATGAATCTGTTAAAACTAGAAGACATGTACAATTCCTAAGGCTGGCAGTGACAATATTTACTGAGTTCTTACTTGGGTTTCCCTAGCTACGTATATTCAAGGCAGATGACTAGTAGCTTGACCCCACTGGCTCCCCTCCACGTCACACACTTCTCAGGGAAGCCAAGCTACAATATCCATGAAACTCCCATGGCATACTTCTCATCTCTACAATGAACCGTAAAAATGTAAGACAACTTCACAGGTCTGACCTATTGCACCAGTAAATAGAAGGTTTTTGGATTAAACTACAACAAATTGGATTTTTAGTATGGACACCCATTTCGAAGGCCACACAAGAGGCAATATCATCCCAATCTGTAGAGGTTACGCTTTGCAGGTTTCAATGCACCATGAGGGTACTGGGGAATCAATAGCACGTTCGTAGGAGCTCCTATAATGCAGAGTTTCCTCAACATTAGAATTTCTATACCGGTTGGGAGTAGCTTGGTGAAAAAGCTCATCACCGGTTTGAGTCACGTTGGTTACTCTTAACCACCAACACAGGCCCAATTTCTAGAGTCAGCAATCAGTTCTCTTACACACATGATCACACAGATGCGCAAGGGGAGAGGATACTCTGATGTACCAAATCAGGGTTCTAATCTAACATGTATAGACATGAAAGACAATAGTTAATTTTAAGCCCAAACAAAAATTATCTAATCTACCAAACAATTTGTTTGAAAAAGGTAAGTCTTCGACAATCGATTTTACAAACAATTCATTAGTAGATTTGCAATTTCATCTTCGACAATCATCCTACAAGAAAGGTTTTAAAAACTCATCTTCTACACTTACGTCCCACAAAAAACAATGTTAACTCCCTCTAAAACACACATTGAAAACTGAAAGTTAGCTAAAATAAATTGAAAAGAAAAAACGTAAATCGGATTTTAAACTCAAGAATCTTACCAGTCAAATGCGTAGTTCTAATTAGTAGATGCGTCGCGGGTTCATCAGTCAATTACATCGTAGAAATCCAAAAATACATCGAATTTTGTCAAATGCATCTTTGGATTTGTCAATTGCGGTTCGTGATCATAGTTGCGTCGTTTCATCAGTCAAATACGTCGTTTCGTACGATACCTGCAAAAAAAATTCAAAAAATTGTCTACGGATTTGCGAAGATGAATGTCTTCATGTCAGGTTCACCAAATGTAACATAGATAAATAACGCTGCAAGCAAGATCGGTTAAATCTAATAAACAAGTATTAATCTAAATTAAACAACAAAGCACAAAGGAATAAACTAAAACGATAATTGAAACAATCTCACCGAATATTTGTAAACTCCTTCGAATTAATCCTTCTCCATTTTGCCATGATATTATTCTTGCCCTCAGATTTTCAATAAGTGTGCAAGTATAGCCTTGATGTATGTGATTATAGCAAAATATCAAATATTACAAGTTTGCTTCCAAAAGTATATTGATTTCGGGAGGAGTTGAAATGATGAAAGCCAAGTCAATTTATATGAAATTGGTTTTTGAATGATTGACTCAGATTCAAAAGAGAGATCAATGATCGAGATTGATGAATGTCATGCGATTTAGATTTGTGCTAGTTATAATGTGAGTTGGAAAAGTCTGTAGGATAAAGATTAAATTAAATAATAATTTAATTTGATTTTGAGACTATTCGAAAATCGAAACAATAAGAGATCAAGATTAAATAAATGATTTAATATATAGTTAAAAGTATTCAAAAATTAGAAGAATAAGAGTTTCAATGAAAAGGATAAAGATAGATTTTGGACAACGATCTGTTCAAATGCACACATGAATTAATTAATTAAATAAAGATATTTAATTAATAAATATGCTCATGCATAAGAGTCTTAACTAGATAACTGACTGGTTATGACAAAGAGTTGCTTCGCAGAGACAATCAAATGTTGAATCAGGAGATGACTAATTGATTCAAATAGACCTCAAGTCAAGTGAGAATGAATACTTAGATAAACAATTATCTAAATATAGAGGAATGTGTTAAAAATAGAGTTTTATGAATTAAATGATTTATTTAATTCAAAATTCGACATTTAAGGATTAATTAAATAAATAAGACTTATTTAATTGAGTGATGAAAAGGTTAAATGAATAATTAAATAATTAAAGCATTTATTTAATTATAGTTGAAAACATGATAAAGATAAATTAAATAAGAATTTATTTAATTTGAGAAGGAGGGTAAAGTTAATTAATGACGTAATTAAATAAAGAACATTTATTTAATTAATCAGGATCGAATAAAGATAATGTGAATTAATTAAATAATTAAGATTATTTAATTAATAGATGAATAAATGTTAAAGGGAATTAATTAAATAATTAAAATTTATTTAATTAATAGATGAGAAAGGACTTTAGAAAGTAATTAAATAATTAACATTATTTAATCATGACTATGAAAATACGAATTATGAAGAAATTGAAGTCGCAGGCTTAGACCAAATTTCGGTGTCTACACCTTCTATCGTTTATCCATAAACGATACCCTACAAACATATCTATATACACATATACTTACACATACATATTTAATGTGTTCACACATATTGAGTTTCCTTTATCATATCATATCCTCATCGATACATGCATTTGTTAAAGTGTATATATATTCATATATCTATATAATTGATCCCTTGTGTGAGTAGATTTGTAAGTATTTCTACTTACACATACATGCGTATGATTATTCTCTCAACACGTATCAATGTATGTATATACTCATATACATGTATACTTTTTATGTAAATATGTATCGACAGAAAGCTCAAGATACATAAACCTCAAACACATAATAGCATCATATGGTTATAAATATATACATTTATATATGCACCTATACTTAGATAGATGCATGCCAATAAATAACATTGACGCTATCCCACACAAACACACACACACACACACACACACACACACAGATATATATATATATATATATATATATGTATATGTATATGCATATATATGTACTAATATATATATTTATATCCCAATTCAATCAAGTATGTACACATTCAATATACAAATGAATACTAAAGGGTAAACATTCACACACAATAATAATATATCATATATATATATAAATATATATGTATATACACACTCGTCTGTTAAGCTTTTATGCTTATGTGTGTATTTTTAAATATATATATATTATAGCAACATGTTAGTTGAATGATCCATTCTAAATCCGAATGATCATGACCATGTGATTATACTCTCACAAACATCATAACAAAAATTTACATACATATATGCATATCTTATACATATGCATCATACTCATATGGACATCTCATTATATCCATCATATGTGTATGTTGACATATGCATATATCCCAATACTCATTCACCCATACAGTCAAGCACAGTAAAATAAGGAAGGTCTCAAAAGCTCAAACATATAAACATTACCCAATAATGCACTTAGTAGTAAACAAGATCCTTACTAATGTAGACACATTACGCTAAGGATGACTTACCACTTCCCAACTCAATGACTAGAATCAACCAATCTTATGTGGTGTGTGTATGCTCAGATAGTTTACGTTATTGGTTACCTGACCAAGATCTTCTCTTGAGTGATACTTCTGATCCGCCTAGAGGAATGAACATTTACTTGCAATCACTAACATATGCCTACAACAGTCAGTTGTTCACAAAATATGCAATATACGTAATACATCTCCAAGGTTAGAATATCAATTCAATAAATTTCCATTTCACAAGTTAGAATATCAATTTGATAACCTTCCATTCACATTTATGTAGTATTTTTCCATACAATAACATCAGATATGATAACATACATTCATAATGCATTGATAACAAAGTACAAGCATAATTTATTCATCTCTGGAATTCACATTACATTCACATTTTACCCTATATAGTAATAGTAAATAGTAATTACACAATTGGGGTTTAACATACTTCCCCCCTTGTGAATCATCCCTGATGATCTATAGCACTTTAACATACATATAAAGTCAAATAATGTCTTACTTACCATTCATAAAATACGTAAGATTTATAAAGCATTCATCCTATGTAGCAACTCTCCTTGCAACATTGCCCTTCCTGGACCTTGCATCGAGTGCCCTTGCTATCACATATGGAAAACTTGTATGCCTCACACATACTTACTCTCCCAAAGAGCTTTATTATATTATCACATTACCTCGTATGTATATCCTAGGTACAATAGTAACTATACATGACCCTAAGACATAGTGATAAAAAATCATTGGCCGATGAATTTATTCTTAGTATAATCCAAATAGAAAAGGAATAATGATGTATTGCACACTACACCGTGGGTCCAATCCTTCCCCTTTGGTATTTACACTTTTAGACAACTCATAAATAGTTCATCTGTCACTTACACATCCATTTTCCTTACCATAAAGTAGTGTTCTTGAATACTTGTCCATCTTGAGCATAACATTTCTCTCAGACATCTATCAAATTCAGATACTCCTTCATACGTAAGATTTGTATCGACAAAGTTTCATCGATCTCTTCAATCTATTACTCCTTTTTGACAACCTATCAAGTCTATGGTTAACCCTATTTCTAAGCCTATTTCAGCCTAATAGAGTTACCACCCTTCCTTTCCATGTAATGGTCTAAACCTCTATGTTAGAAGTTTATGAATCATTCAAGATTTGGTTTACCACTTTTGCCTATTTGGCTATAATAATATATTGTGCATTCGTTCAATTGAATGTCTCATAGTATGATCATGGTTTACACAACCCTATCATTATTTTCTTATTCATAACTGAGATTTCCTTCTTAGGAATACTAAGCAACTACTTCCCACAATATGTTATTTAGGACCAAAATCCTATAAGTCAAGTTTCCAAATAGCATTGGATACTTTGGTGAGTCTGTCCACTAGAAAATTATGTTAGTTTTATCGACATAGATAGATTGAGCTGTCTTGTGTTCTACCACTTTTCCTCTGGATTCTCAAGAGAGTATACATGTCCTACCGATGATGACATCTGGTCTTCATTTCCTGGAATACTAGACATTATCTTGCCACATTTTGTGCAACCTCTTACTCTATCTTTTCCCAAGTTATAGTGGTTTCTCATTCGAAAATTCACTTTGTCATTCCAATATCCTAACTCTAACATTAATTTCCTCATTTCATTTTTGAATCTTCCAAAATTTTGGGTACATAGGTTCTTTTATATCCAATAATAGTCTATTCTTTGACTAAGTAAAAACCTATTTTATGATCTCATGCTACCTTTAATTCTCAAGTAATAATGGAAAGGAGTTTTGTGGAGATAAATCCCATTTGTCTTAGGTCATCCATAACTTGGATTTCTTCCATCTTTGGATTATTTCCAAAGATGCAATTCATGTTTTAACTCAATCAAACTTTCTCGATATGAATTGATGCTAATTTCAAGTATTAATCCTCATTTAATCATGTTGGTCCCTAGAAGATATCAAATTTAATTGCATACCTAATTACCAAGCATGAATGTTCCTCGTTGGCTCCTTTGATTCACTTAATCGTATAGGTGAGTCCCAATTTTAGTATACCCTAATTCTAGGATAGAGTCATCATTCAATGACTAGTCTAATGTTAATTGGTTACTCTAACTCTATATTTTCAAATCAAGACCAAATGTACAACTCAACCAAATAAGTTATTCCCAACCTATAGGTGTTAATGAGTAGTTTAGTACATATTCCAACCTAGTAGGTAACTTAACCTAAGGTTCCTCTCTTTAATCAAATGGACTTCTCATCCCAAATAGGTTATTCCAAACCCAAGTTTTCATTTCAAGAGTAAGGTATGATCAAGTGATAAATCAAGTTAAGATAATTGATGTGGTTGCTAGTGTCACATCCTGCCTTATATTTCATACCATCTCTGTGGCTTATTAGCTAAAGCTTATCATCCCTAAGGTTTTCTATCATAGTTATATAATAATGCTAAGTTGCTTTACGACATGGATATACTTCATAATATGTTGTATTACTTCCTATGTATAGAAATAACATCATTATCTAAATCCCCCATATAAAGTATATAGGAGTGTAGAGACACTTTCTTTCAATCATGAGTAATCTAGATACTCCCTTGCCAATTCCATAGGCAATGATCTTCCCAAGTAATTTTCCTATCCTTTCCTTAAGTCATCAATGATAATATTATTTTATCTTCCAATCAACATATATAAAGTATTGAGTGGTAATATTCCTTTCTCATTGGTCATAATTCTTGACCTTTTTACTATCTTCCAATAACTTCAATACTTTATTCTCGTGGTCATAAAATGTATGACTTAATTGACATCATGACTTACGAAGAAGTCATTAGTTCTTCCAAAAAAACATATCCACATTTTTCGTTGGTTGGGGTACTTAATTCGAGTCATTCCACTCTCTTCCTTCCCCCCTTAGTGTTTCCACAACATTCGTTCGACTCAAAGTTGAACTCCTAGCAAATATTTTCTTTCACAAAATGATTTGTCATTCCTTGTTGTTGAATTTCTATTACCTTTTTCTTGAATCAATGGCATACTTTGAAATTACTTTTTTCCAACGTTAGATTCATCATCGAGTTATAATATCGTAAACTCAACATTTTGGATCATTCAATAAGAGATCTAATGAATAATCAACAGCTTAGAAGTTAAGAGGCACACTAATATTCTAATTCTTCCCAATAAACTTTTTTTGGAGAAATATCCATACCCACAAAGCCTCGCTAGTTGATGTACCTTTCAAATAAGAGTGTTGTTTTCCTTACATCTTCTATTGATTTGACGCATAGTGCCATATTACATTCCATTTTCTTTTGGAACCTTTAAATGTATGTTTATTTTCACAGACATGTTGGTGAGTTCATCTTATACTCCAACCTATCTATGTACTATCCAAACCTTTATCAGGCTAACTTGATTTACCTTTTTCAGGTTTCTTTCTCATAATCACATTTCCAAATGACTTGCCTCACTTCTAAGTAATCTTCATAACCTTAAGAGATACCAAGGTTGTTTGGTTTCTTTCTCTCATCTTAATAAAAACTCCAAATTTATCTCATCAAGGTTGGTTGGTGGAACCATGTCCACTTCATTGATCACTTTATTTCTGACCATTCTGGTATTTTCCCTTTTCCTAGTACTAACTATTTTCTTGCAAGATCCTATCCTTACACAAGAATTATATTTATGTCAAGATTTCTCCAACCTTGTGGATACCTCCTTTGTTGACATTCTACTTTGATCTAATTTATGCCAACATTGCATACACATAGATTCATAGTGTTTTCACTAATTCCAAGAATTCTTCTTTACAACTATAGGTTGCTACTAATAAAGGGGTTATCTCATTTCTTCCCATCCCATTAGAGTCATATAACTATTTCATAGGATAAAGGTATTCCTAACCTTCCTACATAACCCGATTGCATAATATTCTACAATCCAAGGTAATATCATAATTTGTTGGTTTAGGAGTTTCCTCTCCAGGGATGACTCTTAACTAGTCCCAAATTCCCATAAATTCCCATAAATTCTCATTTTCCTTTTTACTTTCCTATGTTCTTTTCTCTTACCGTTGTGGCACAAGAATTTTTCAACCATTATCTTCTGATAAGGTTTACACATTGTTTGTATAATGAGCTCATAGGTTTTAGTACTAAAATTGGTAACTCTGATACCACATGTAACATGCCAACCCTTCATTGATGTAAAAAATTCTAAATTTACACCTTGCAAGTAAATAAATTAGGTAACAAGCCATTGCAATAAAAAAATTCTTTGTTTTATTGAGAATATATGAAAAAGATGCCATAGCAAATTACAATAAAGATTTCATTTCATTACAATAACTTCACAAGTTACAACAATACAAGAATGCATACATTTACATACATAGCTCCAATGAGCTTTAGAAAAAATAGTTATAAGATGGTCCAAGATCCTTCCTTTCAAATCTTGGTTCTTTTGTTGCCTCTTATGGAGGAGAAGCATCACTCAAGTGCTTTTTCACCAACCACAGACTCATAATGCGGTCCCCCACACATCTATCATTCGATAGATGGACCTTCCCTTCAATGAAGAGATTGGTATAGTAACCAATAACGACAACCAATTGAGCATAGTGTTGTGTTCTGTGTAACGCCCCACCACGCAACCCTAGAGGAAGTTACAAACAACTACTTAAACAACCTAATTTTTTTTTGTTTAAGTACAATTAACATGCAAGTTCACTAACTAATGCCAACAACCTCTAAGGTTACGAGACAAAGGTTATATAGAACCTCAACAAAAAAACATGAATATAAACCATATCATTTATTTACTTATAAAATTAAATGCATACATTCCAAATAAGATAATTACATCAAGCATAAGAGATAACTTTCAATTGCATTTTTCCAAATTAAACAATAAGATTACAACTCTCATTCCCCGAATGAGGCAAGTCCAATAAACATAATTACAATTACAACTTCCACCTCGATAACAACTAAGGGGTAAAAATTACAAGAACAACTTAAATGAAATTAAGCAAGAACTGAAACTGAATCCCACGAGCTCTCCAACTGGAAATCTCATCCACACGAACATGAAGAAAGAAGCCAAGGGGTTTAGGTGCATGCCACCCAACCAAGTGGAACCCAAAGGCCCACCCCCCGTGCTAGGAGATAGTAATAAGGAATCCTAGCTAAGACCATCTACCTCTAGACACATGCTAAAACATAACTGAACCAACTGACACAACCAAACACATGCACCACATAAGTACAACACAAGTACATCACAAGTACAACTCAACATGGTTACATTGCTTCAAGATATAAAGCATATCAAGTATGTTATGAGAACCATACACACAAAATCAAATACCAACTATGGTCACATCAAGTATGTTACGAAAACCATACCCACAATAAACAAGTACCAACTATGGTCCTAGACAGAGTGTCATCACACAACT
The DNA here is from genome assembly GCA_007115665.2 of Sequoiadendron giganteum. Classification (NCBI taxonomy): domain Eukaryota; kingdom Viridiplantae; phylum Streptophyta; class Pinopsida; order Cupressales; family Cupressaceae; genus Sequoiadendron; species Sequoiadendron giganteum. The sequence continues at coordinate 667,670,282 of CM021100.1, forward strand.
CGTCATGAGTTACCCACTGCGGACTATCAAGATGGTGGCCTCAACCGGTCCCCGACCCTCATACTTACTAATGCGGGATCAAATACCTTACGTACATATAGGATAAATGACCTTTCCATTCCAGGCCTTCCCACCCATCCCAAGTCTAAACGAGCCCTTGTGTCTATGAGTGAGGCCAACTTATCTTGATTAGTGAGAAGTTAGTCCTAATCTTCTAAGTATTTTTTTAGTTATCACTTGATTAAACCACTTCCGAAGGTTACCCAATCTTACCTCTTCTGGGCTCTGGCCCCTATGAAAGTCACTCTTCTACTTGACAACACACATACCATCCATTCACCAAGGGTACAAAGTGCAACAAACAAGATATCACGACCACGCCTTTCTCAGGAGGCGACATAAAATGAGACTCACTCCAACACTGGAGGAAACAAAACACATAACAAGGTCACTCCTTACAAGGAGACACAGATCCCATAATCCACTCCTTTCACAGGAGACACAAAACATCCCCGTTAGTGGAAACCAGGTAGTAACACTAACTAGACACCATGCACTACCCAAGGAACTCACAATAGGTTGACAAACACAACACGACAACCCACATAACTGAAAACCCCCTCTACGGTCCTCTGGAAGACTTACATTTTAACGACACATTTACCCTACTTCCCCTAACAAGAATATGAAGGAAATGTTTACTGAGGACAATTGAAAGAAAACTACCTTTGGATATTCTAAATCCATTTCCTCATTACATTCAGTAATTCATTACATTAATAAAACTGATTTAATAATGTCTCTTTCAGATAAAAGATACAATTAAACAAATTAACTAATTCCTTAATTGTTTTTAATTTATAATAATAAAGGAAAGAAAACAAATACTCTACCTAAATCGGAGTATATCATTTTAAGGATGTACTAAATTCTTCTTTTCAAATTAACCATTTTAAATGTCATTAATTCGTTTATTACACATATTAATTTAAAATAAAATATTTGTTCTCTCAAATACATTACTTGTTTTAAAATAAATCCATTACTTCTATTTTTGCACAATAATTCAAAATTTCCTAATTGCATAAAAAAAACCATGATATTAATCAAATCATCATTTTAAATTTATAATCTCAACTATATATATATATATATATATATATATATATATATATATATATATATATATATATAAAATAATATTCATATATATATACATCCTCATCTGATATACATACATATATATTATTTATATATTATATATACATCTAATTATTTAACAAATATTAATATTTTAATATTATATTAATATAATATAAAATATTAATATTATAATATTATATTAATATACTATAAAATATTAATATTATAATATTATATTAAATTAATATTAATATTATATATATATATTTTTGTAAAATAAAAAACGGAATTAAAAGTCAAAGGCACATTTTTTCGTTGATCTCGGGTCACGCGCATGCATTGCCTAGGGTTAGACAGTCGACCCAAGTTAGGGCGCGACTGTGTTATCCACCAGCCGTCCCTAACAGTGGGTGGCGGTGGCGATGGTGGGCAGTTGCTCACACAACCGACCCCATCCATGGTGGGCACGACTATGTTAACATAGCTGGCCACCATGGGTGGGCGACTGTGTTGTGGTGGCCACATGGGGCATATTGGGCGTGGCTCCCCACAGTGCCTCCCATGGGGGGCGGCTGTGGTTTGAGCCCCCAGCCCCCACAATACCTTTATATATATATATTTTAAAAGAAATCCGATTGCGGATTTTTAGAAGTTCGTGCCCTCACAAAGGGACATTTTGATTCATTTTCAACAACATGACATTATAGTCTAAAATATTTACATTTTATATATATCAATATGTATATACATATATATTTAAAAACCCACAAAAGATATTTGCTTGATTAATTGAGAAAATAATATTCAAAACTCATTTTTAGTTAAAAACCCCATTGATTTTCTTGAAGAAATATTTTTCCAAAGAAGGGATTTTTGCAAACAAACTCAGATTTCAACATGGATTTTCTATTTTTTTAAAAATAATCTACTTGAGTTTCCAAACAATGAGTTTTGCAAACAATAATTTCAAAACACATGAATCTTTTCAATTTCAATAACAATTAAATAACATGAACCTGGTATTTTGAATTTGAGGAGTCGAGATGATGCTTAGCTTCCAACCTTGCTTCCAAATCCAGTTCCACAAATTTTTGTAGCTTAAATCCCAAAACCCACAAAATCCAACAATTCTTCCTTTTTCTATTTCAATCTTTCCCCCAAAATTTTCATGATGCAAACTTGTGAAGAAAAATCCAAATAAAGAATTTTTTTCCCAAAAATATCCATGCACCAACCCTCATCAATTTTAGAAAACAGAATAACAAATATCTTATTTTTCCAAATTTTGAATTCAAATTTTCTAAATTGACTTTTAAACATTTTCTTTTATTTTCAATTTCAACAAATATAATAATAACTTCAACATAAATAAATTAACTTATTTCAACATCAAAAATTTAATTAATTAATAAAATAGATTTAATCAACGATTAAATTATTTATTAATTAAATTAAATTAATAATAAAATAAATTACATTTCAACATAATCCCAGATCAAATTAATCCACAACTTAAATACATTAAGCCATTTAATTACCCTTTTTAACTTGCAATTAAATACAATCAAGGCAAGATGATCAATCATAAAAGCAACATAACTCGACTAGCACCAGATGACACACTAAGACTAGGGTGACGACTTGGCACTGAAAACCTAGCTACTATCTCCCAATCGAATACCGTTGGGCAATGGACATGCTCAACCCTGTGAAACCAGGTGGAGTCGATGTCCTATACCTGTCAACCTGTGAACAAAGAGTATATCCACATGCATAAATATGTCATAGATAAGGCATACCGTGAAGAGGAAATCACGGAATCGCAGGGTGCTCGCAAGCGAGTGATGCGATGTCGTACCCTCCACCAATACAGTGTAACTAATTGACAAATCTAACATACTAATATAATTCAAAGCATAAAACATCTTTAATTCGAATATCCATTTATGCTAATCCCAAAACATGACATAAAGATAACATCATATTAAAATACCATCACATCAAAAGATAACATTAACGTTGCTTTATAGATAGAGATCAAATAGAAGCCGAGTACCATAGTCAAGGTACTAACAGAAAGTACAACAAAAAAGAGCATAACACTTTTTAGTCAAAAGAACAAAACGAAGGGGTATTACATTCTGCATAACTATAACCTTGTAATCTCACAATCTCAAACTAGCATGTAATACTGGATCACGGTGAACTAACAGTGGAGTCTCGAAATTCACACTTTTCAGTGGAGTCTTCAAACATTCCCACTACTTTGGCCTAAGTGTTCTCATTCAGTACTTTGAATGAAGGTCATCTATCACATACACAACTCAGGGTTGATTTGAATTAAGGCTATCTTAAGCTACGCATAGGTATTTCCTTCAATGGATAGTCTATCATCTCAAAGATAACCTATCACCATATTAATCTACTTGGAATAAACCTACTTAACAAGTAAGTACACAATATAGGTATTACTTTCAATGGATATTATATCATCCCAGAGATAATCTACATACTTGGAGTAAACCTACTTAAGAAGTAAGTACACAAGCTCCCTCCCATACTGGATTATCTATCCTAGGAGTAAACAAAAGCTTTCCTAGTTAAATCAATAACTTAGCTAACTGTATCACATGTGCCTCTCATGTTCAATCAAGCCTAGTATATAATACCTATGATAAACACCCATCTCCTACTATGGAGTACTTAAAAGCACATCCTGAAAACAACATAAAAGCTTCAATTTCCTTTTCAAGACACCCTAAATTTCTCTAATGCACACACTGGAAAATACAACTCAAACATACATGAAAGACACATCATTCAAAAGTAAAATAACAAAGAAGAAGAGATCCCCATGCATGTTATCGCTTATCTAAATAAATGGCAGCAATACAACCCTTTCCAACAGTAGCAAGCTTGATAATTAGCTTCTCAAGAATGCCACAAAGAAACTCTATCTCTCAAGTTGATAGCTTACTCATCTCAACAACAACTTCCTCACAAAATAAATATAAATATCTCCCTTTCTCTCTCATAATATAAAGCAGAGTATGGCTGGAAATATTGCAATATAAAAACTTGCAAGAAGAATGCAAAAGATGCGTAATCTTGTGAAAGAATGTATCCCTTCCAAATGAAATGGCTTAGCTATTTATAAAGCAGCTTGGTAACCTCATAACCTATAGTTTAGGCATGTTAATGGACAACAAGATCCATGCAAAGAAACACATGAAAAACAGTAGAAAGGTGGCGACTTCCTAAGTTCATACTTAGCAAAATCATCTACAGGTCAACTGGTAAAACTGAAAACAATCAAAGACTTATTCAATCTACATATGCTCAATTCAAATTGTCTTATGAAATAGAAATCTACAACAACTTGGTTTCAAGAGGTGGTGCCAACTTCATCCACACTCCTTTTTGTTTGGCATGGTTTTTTTCCATAAAAAATAGTCAACTTCCAAATTGTAACACCAAGCACTATCAACTTGCATAAGAGATGAGTCAGCTAAGATGATAAATACATTTGACAAAGTCTCCAACAAATGTATATAACATAGTAACTATGTTTATTAAGTCAAATTTGATCTTAACTTAGGCATTGACTAAGTCCATCGACATAAGACAACAACTCAAAATGCAATATAAGTGTTTCATATCGCGTGGTAGAAAGAGTGAGAATCAGCTTCACAAAATAGTCATAAACTATTTCTATCAGCCTTTATTATCATTATAGATATTGATACTTGGCGTCCCCATGCATGCCAATCAAGTTCCCTATGCATTTCCTTTGATACGTTGACTAAGTCTTTATAAGACTTACGTGCTAGTTACACCTCCTATAGGTTGCACCTAAACAACAATTTAAAACTAATATTACAATGTTATAGGTATAAGATTTACCTCTTAGTGTTGCACACATATGTATTGCACCCTCACATAGTTCGCTATCCTTGGTCTGTCTAAACCTATTTTATTTTCAATAAATCTCCATATAATTTGTATAGCATATATATATAGTGCTATTCACCACTTACAATATAATAAATATATATATATATACTGTAACATATTTCTTATATATACATTTATATATAATATATATACATTTATATATATAATATATATATACATATATATATTTCTTCAAAGTTTTCAGGAGTATTAATTGCCAAGCGACACCTAAATATAAACATAATCTTTTGTTTACCAAAATAGTTCTCCTACAATCACTTGGTATATGAGTGTACGTATCCCTTCTATCATTTATCCATAAATGATAGCATATGGACATATCTATATACACATATACTTACATATACATATTTAATATGTTCAGACATGTCGGGTTTCCCTTATCATATCATATCCTTGTTGATACATGCATTCATTAAAGTGTATATATATAATTGATCCCTTGTGTGAGTAGATTTGTAAGTATTTATTCTTACACATACATGTGTATGATTGTGCTCTCAACATGGATCAATGTATGTATATACTCATATACATGTATACTTTTTATGTAAATATGTATCGACGGAAAGCTCAAGATACATAAACCTCAAACACATAATAACATCAAATGGTTATAAATATATACATTTATATATGCACCTATACGTATATATATGCATGTCAATAAATAGCATTAACGCTATCCCGCATATATATGTATATACATATATATGTACTAATATATATTTATATCCCAAATCAATCAAGTATGTACACATTCGGTATACAAATGAATACTAACGGGTAAACATTCATGCACAATAATAATATATTATATATATATATATATATAAATATATGTATATACACACTCCTCTATTAAGCTTTTACACTTATGTGTGTATTTATACATATATATATTATATATATCAAAATGTTAGTTGATTAATCCATTCTAAATTTGAATGATCATGATCACGTGATTATACTCTCACAAACATCATTACAAACATTTATATACATATATGGATATCTTATGCATATGTCATTATACTCGTATGAACATCCCATTATATCCATCATACGCGTATGCTGACATATGCATATATATGCATATATGCATATATCCCAATACTCATTCACCCATACAATCAAACATAGTAAAATAAGGAAGGTCTCAAAAGCTCAAACAGATAAACATCATGCAATAATGCACTAAGTAGTAAACAAGACCCTTACTAATGTAGACACATTACATTAAGGATGAATTACCACTTCCCAACTCATGACTAGACTCAACCAATCTTCTGCGATGTGTGTATGCATAGATAGTTTACGTTACCAGTTACCCGACCAAGATCTTCTCCTGAGTGATACTTCCCCTCTACCTGGAGGAATGAACATTTAATTGCAACCACTAACACATGCCTATGGTAGTCAACTATTCACAAAATATATAGTATATGTAATACATCTCCAAGGTTAGAATATCAATTCAATAACCTTCCATTTCTCAAGTTATAATATCAATTTTATAAACTTTCATTCACATTTATTTAGTATTTTTTCATAAGATAAGATCGGATGTGATAACATACATTCATAATGCATTGATAAAAAAGTACAAGCATAATTTATTCATCTTTGGAATTCACATTGTATTCACATTTTATCCTATATAGTAATAGTATTTATAGTAATTAGACAATTAGGGTGTAATAATCATAGCATGATATTTTTGCCAATTCTCTCTTTTCAAAGTTGTTTTGTCTTTCAGGTGAGCTTGGAGTGTTGAGGAGTTCATATAAAATCCTACATGGTATCAAAGCTTTAGTACTACAGGCTTCTTCCCAAATCTGGGGGACCAATCTTGGCATCAAATTTTTGTTAGTTGTAGTTGGGGTCTTGAGAACCTTGCCATTAAATCTAGGGTGTCAGATAAAGTCAAGTTTGGCTTTTGTTTCATCAATTTTTATCATGTTTTGATCGATCTTCAAGGGTTTGAAGAAAGGTTTTAGCTACTATATTCAAAGGGGGTAGCTAATTTTTCAAAGCATTTTGTGAAAAAATCAACCTTGTCATTATGTATAGAAGGCCTGAGAACATAATGATTGACTATCAAATCGTCAAAATCTAAGACTTTTAGTTAGGATATGAGGCAAAATTTTTAGGTCGTATGGTCGTGCAGATTCATACTTGGTTGTATAGCCTGTATCATACGATGAAATCTACAATGTTTATATAGTTGCAGAGTATATTTTGCATACCTTCGACATCTTCTATGACAGTCGTAACCTCTCTGGCATCAACATTTGCATTGTTGGTATAGTTTGCATACTAGTCAACTACCTGTCACTTCAGTGTACAAAGGCATATTTATTTTTTATCGAAAGTGGTACAAAATCATTAATTGTTTGACATTTTTTAATAAATTTTTGTTTTAAATATACTATCAATTATTTATTTCAGTCGTTGACCATATTTCTTTTGGGTGTCGGTCCTATGTTGGCAGAGTAGGTGATCCCATTCGCCATTAGGCGCTTAGGCCTTGGGGGTGAGGGCACCCATTGCCTACCACTGGCGATGTACCAACCACCCACTCACCACCAGTGGTGGAAAGGTTTTTTTAGACTCTCTGAAAGTGCTATGGTCATATGGTGGACCAATCACCAGCCCAAGGGGGCTTTGTTTTTGTGCCTAGTTAGTATGTAGATTCTCTAATAAGGGCCTTTTTTTCATTTTTCATAACTTGCAATCTAGGAGGGAAAAATTTTTAAATGAGGTATTGTTAGAAAGTTGGTTTCACCAATTTTGTAGTGGTGCAAGTTATTTTTCACAAATTTTGTTATTTTGTGGCATTTATTACTGGTTGAAGTCAGATCTTCATTTTTGGATTTTGAGCTCATAATTGTTTGCCACAATATTTGATTTTCGTGATTCTTGCAATGTTGGAAAGGTATTGAGGATCTCTACGTTGTCATCCATACACTTTTTCTTGTATTTTTCCCAAGTTGATCGATATTTCAATTCTTTCCGCAATGGGTGTCCTAGAGATTACTTGGATATTTTGACAGTTGGGAGGGTGCAATTTTGATCTTTGTACTTCATTTAAATTCTAGATCATTTGTCAATCAACTGTTGCTTCATAGATTCCAAGGATGTGATAGTTTGAGAGCTTTCCAATGTTTCTTGGCATCAGGTTTACTATTGCTTTATCATGATTCCAAGCTGAGTCCTTAAGTGACTCTAATATGGTTTCTAGCATCACAATTATCTTTCCTTTTCTTAGCTAATTGAGGATTCTAGTGTTACTCCACAAGTGTGCTTCTAATTCTTCTTTGCAATAGGTTATCTCATTATGGGGGGTTGTATGGTATCTCTTGTCATCCTTTGCATGAAAGGAGATTGATTGGATTTGTGAAGGTTATTTTCATTGAGGGGGTTGAATGGTCTCTTCTTCATTTTTTCTTATGGGGGGGTCTTTTTCCTCGAATGGGGATTTTATCCTCTCTTTTTTCATGGAGAGATTTATTTGTGTAAGGGGAATATGGATCAATAGATTAATAACAATGAATGAATTCAAATCAATTCAAAACAAGATAATAAGACCAACTTACCCATGAAATGTAATTGCAAAGCTTAAAAATCCAAACAAGCAAGATTAACATAAACGAATGAAACACAAAATGAATTCAAAAACTACAATTATACCATCCCATGGTTGAGTGTATTCTTATTGAAGATGGATGTTGGATTGCTTGGTTCAACACAAAGCCTCCATGACTACAAAATATTGATGACGACGATGATCTAGTATGCAAGTATATGTTTGCTCAATTTACTTCAATAGTCAATATGACATGACCTTTCTACAAATTCTTTGGATGAAATTATGAGAAGGATGAAGGTTTTTTTATAGATTTACAAGTTTTAGATGAACTATTAGGATTCAATAATGAAAGATAAGGATCAACAGTCAAGGAATTTTGAGAGGAAATAGATTGATCAATTAACTCATCTAATTGATCCAATTAAGGGATTTAATTAGATAATTAGTGGGATTGGATTGAATTATTAGTGGGATTGGAGAAATTAGTTTGAGTGTTTAGTGGGATTAGAGTAATTAGTGAGATTGGGAAATTAGATTAAGAAATCAATGGTCATGATATATTCAATCAAGAAATGTGATGATGATTTAATTAATTTAATAATTAATTAATATTGAGAGGAACGTGCAATATGTGCTTGACTTTTAATAAATAAAGGTATAGTTATTAATTGACCATGTTGAATGATTTTGGGGAAATTGAATAATTGATTTAATAATTAAAATTAGGAGAAGGGAAAGTAGCTTAATTAAATAATCAATGATAACAATTTAATTAACTTGGATGAATAAGGTATGTTAGTGACATAATTAAATAATTAGTTTTTATTTAATTAATTAGGAATAATAAGGTTAAATTACGTCACAACATGGTGAATTAATTAAACAATTCAAGATTATTTAATTAATAGAGGAATAAGGTTAAATTAGTGATGAATTAGTGAATTAATTAATCAATTCAAGATTATTTAATTAATAGAGGAATAAGGTTAAATTAGTGATGAATTAGTGAATTAATTAATCAATTCAAGATTATTTAATTAATAGAGAAATAATAGAGTTAAATGATGGAAATGATGTTAAATGATGCTACTAATAGAAAAATGTCATTTTAGGATGTGCGATATATGCGTTAAACCATTTTTACATGTCTACATTTTTTCCCTCTTTGACACAATGTACTAGTTACATTGTTTCAAAGAATTCAATATTTAGATCAAGAAAGAAAAAAATTATTATTGCCCCATTGTGCCCCGACGGTCAACAGAAGGATGATAAGACACTGGTTGCCCCCTCGAGAGGTTGGCTGGAAAAAGTACTTTTCTAGTCGAGCTCACAACAAGGTTCAAAAATAGTTTTGATTCGTTGAGGACAAAAAGTTAGGTCCTAGGGGTCTCATTTTAAGGTTCAAGATGATCCAAGGTGCATCAAATTTAACCTAGGATGGTTCTTAGGGCTAAAAATTAGGGTATGGGGGGGTTAAAATAGGAAATTAGGGTTCAATTAGCCTCTTTTGCACTCTCAACCTTATAGATTTTCAGAGCTTTGGAGATTTAGTGCTACGATTGTCAATTCATGATGGCTCACATTCTAGGTGCCCCACACAAAGTAGCCGTAGTCTGTCAGTTCTAGAGGTTGGTCGACGTAGGAATTGCGGTACGTCTTTCTATTTTTCTTTTCATCATTTTATGCTTGTGTAATTAATTCTTAAAGTAGGATTAGAATGATAGTGACAATATAGGAAAAATGTCACTATTGATGCAATTTGCACACTATTGTACAAGGTTAGTTTGTTGCTTTCACAAAAACTAGTTTCTATCATTCATTTTGATTGTTATTGTAAAAAGTGGTCACTATTATATGTTCATAGTTGTGAAAATCAACTGCACATTAGAAAATTTAGGTATAGGACCGCTATTGTAAAAAATAATTTCTATTGTAGCGGTAATAGGCTAGTTATCATTCTAGTGAGCCACTATCGTAGTAAAATAGGGCCGCTATTGTAAAATAAGGCCACTATCATCCTAAAAAAGCTCGCTATTATTAAAAATAATTGTTTTAGATAGTTTGTTTGCATTTTTAAATTCTTGATTTGATTTTGGAGAAATTTTTTGATATTGTGGGTTGAATGTTTGCAAGCGGTTCTCAAAGCACTTTATTCTAGAGAGTGTCGACCATGACACTTGCTAGATTTCATTGCTGGCCATCGATCTGTGATATATTTGTTACATGTCAGAGATCCGAGCTCACAGGGCCTTGATGACTGCCTTGGTTGAGACATGAAGGTATGAGAATTCTTTGTTTAACTTGAATATTGAAGAGTTTACCATCACTCTCAAGGATTTATGGAGGATCTTGAGGATCCTGATCCACGGTGAGCTAGTGACATATGATGTGCATAGGGGTACCTAGGGCATGTAGAGGCTTCTAGGTGTACAATAGCTACAGGTGGTGGATTTTGAGATTGAATTGACTCCATTCATGGATGGTGTTGTGATCTAGAGGTAGGGAAGGTTTCAAAGCTTCAAACATCTCAAAACAAGATTTGGTGTTTTCATCTCCAAAGTCACCATTTAGGTGCAATTAGGCCTCAACCCTATATGTGTTTCCAACGCTTCAAAAAAATTATTCTACACCAAGAGTACTCTAATTAATATTTAAATAACAAGAAACAAGTGATAAAATAGCACAAGAAATTAGGGACTTCAAATTTCAAGGGTTTCCTTGTTAGACTGCCTTTAGGCCTAGTAGCTCTCCAAATTGACCTTTTCTGTCATAACTTCTAGATAAGACCTTGAATCTAAAACCTAAATATTGTTTTGAGTACCCATTTGGATGTTCTTCAACATATCAAAGATTGAGGTATGGATTTTTTGAAACACAAGGCTCAAATTTTGACTGTCCTGCTGCCAATTAGGCCTAAAATGCTAATTCAAGGCTGAAAGCACTAGGGCTTGGTCTCCAAATAACTTATTGAGATATTCCAAATCTCTCCTTGCTCTGATAGGGTCCTCAAACACCTAGAAACATTCTCCACTTACCAACAAAGTGTTTTCAAACTTTTTTTAATCACAACTTACTACTCATCTCATGTCTTTTTTGGTCTAATACATGGAAACATCGAACCTAGGGCATCATCAAAACACATGCAAACCTTCTCCCCTGATCTTGTAACTTTTGGGAATCAAATAAAACCTTATTATATACCATTCCACTGATTTCCAAGACTTTTACTGGTGGAATGGAGAGATATCCATTTTTCTTTCCTTCAAGCTACCCTATCTAGGGTTTGTGACAGTTTTGAGGAAAATTGATGTAACTCACTCAAAATACAATGGAATCACATGAAACTAGTGCCAATGGAAATTTAATTCAATTCTATATCATCCATAATTTATTTGGAGTCAATATATGTCTGTACAGTACCATACTACATCAAGAAACAGTGATGCAATGTTTAGATTTGCAAGAAATCAAAGGAACTTTATTGCTCGAACTTCAAAATTAAAAATTATAACCCTTGCCTCAACTTCCCAAGGAATTTTTAAACCTTTCAAAATCTTCCCCAATGGTTCACAACTTATTTTTCAAGTTCCAACAGTTCAACTTCCACTAGACACCAAAAATTGCAAAAGTTGCTTTTTTGCAACTTGACAACATTCAACAACTTTGACACTTTTTACATTTACACACAAACTTAACATATAGTGATCCAAACTAAACTCCAACACATTTAAAATTGTATTCTTAGACCTTATTACCTATTAAGAACTCAAAAAAAACAAAACATTAACTTTTTACCCCTCTTGGAGGCATGAAAACCTATGGTGCCCCTGCACCATACTCTCGGGGAAGAAAAGATTCAAGCTCCACTTGAATAGATAGTAGTAATGTGAGAACCATGCTTGAAATATTTTTTTGGATGCCTTGAAATCCTTTCACATTGTATTCTTTGGAACAACTCCATGTTTGCTTCATCTTCACTATAGGTTTCTTGAACACTTGGCAATGGTAGTTGAACTTGTCAATATAAACCTGTCCCCCATTTGCGCCCCTACCTTGTAACTGATCCTTTCTTCCCTGATGAATGTCATGAACTTCAATAGTACCTTGTTCCCCTTCAATGGCTTGTTTCATTTTCACCTTAGGTTTCTTGTCTCTCAAGTTTGCAATCTTATCAAGAGCAATTTGTCTTCTTTCTTTGTCTCTAACCATCATGTCAACAAGTATGGATCCTTGATTAGTGTTACTGCCCCTTTCTAAAAGAAGTAGATCAAAATTAACTGTGGTACCTTTAGCATTACAATAATTGACATCTTAAACTCTATTTTGCTGCCCCACTTGTAGTAGATGCTTTCCTAATTGTCCATCTTCCATTTGCAACTCAATTTGGTCATTATGTTGCTCCATACCTTTTTTTTCCTTCAAACATTTCTTGCTCAACTCTAAAATCTCTTTCCCAACAATCCTCTTACCTATAGCATCAAAATTCCCTTCATTTACAACGTTACAAATAAGTGCATCATTAGTGTTGACACCATTCCTTTCTTTAGACACATCACATTCTTCATTTTGTTTGTCATAGGTTACTATGTATGACAGACCAACCCCTAGTACAAAAGCCATATAGTGATTAACATCTCTCCTTGGTAGCAAAAATTCAGAAAGTTCATTCACCACTATGTCTATGTGATCCTTCAATGCAACCTAAGCTTCCCAAGGAAACTCTTCAATCTTTGTTGATGTTAGAATAGTCCTAGGCTTACTCACCATTGTATCATCTACCTCTTCCTCTTTCATTGGCTTCAAAAACTCCTTTGTACCCATTGACATCACTCTAGAATCCATTTGTGGGTTTTGGATTTCATCTTGAAATGGTGTAGGGATGTATGAAACCCCATCCTTCTCTATAGCATATGTATTTTCCTTCCATCATGAATGACCTTCCTATCAAACTCCCAAGGCCTTCCCAAAAGAAAATGACACACATCCATTGGTATTATATCACACAAAACTCTATCCTTGTATCCCCCTATGTGAAAATCAACCCAACTTTGTTCATTTATAACTACTTGTTGACCTTTATTAAGCCAATAAACTGTATATAGAGTAGTATGAGGGATTATTTTTAATAATACTTGAATCAATTACAACTTTGCAACTTCTACCTAGGCACTTACATGTAGTTCTGAAAAGAGTCTTTCTTTATGGAGGTTCCTTGTCCATTGGCACTTTTATCAAAGTTCTTTTCACCATGAGAGACTCACCAACTTTTGGATCAACATTATGTGATGAAGAATGCACACTTTCATTGTCCTCTTCTTGTGCAAGCCGATTTCTTCTTTCCCCTCAAAATGAAGTAGTGGACTGATTTTCAATACATTGCCCTGATTGATGGCCTGCATATTTGTTGCATGCATAACATTTCCTTGTAAATCCACTTGAACCTCCTCTTTGGCCTCCAAATCCGCCCCTTGAATCTGATCTACCTTTTCTAAATCCAATTCTTGAATCTGCAACTTGTTCTTGGGTATTGCTTGCCTCTCCTTGACTCTCATAGGAATTTCTTGAATCAACAAATGCCCCTCTTCCTCTATAATTCCTTCCTCTACCTCTACCTTTCTTATTTTCCTTCTCTTCAATTTATCTTCATCCTTGATGGCCAATTGGTAACACTCTTCCACCATTCTTGGATTGGTGACGCTTAGTTCATCTTGAAGGTTCTATCTCAACCCATTGAGGTACCTTGCCACTTTTTTCTCATCATCTTCTACATGACTTACCCTTATGCTCAATTTGTAGAACTCCTTAGTATATGCACTCACATCCGTCTCTTCTTGCTTAAGGTTTTGAAGCCTTTTGAACAATCGAATAGTATAATCAACAAGTAGGAACTTTCCTTTGAGCTTAGCCACCATCTTATCCCAAGAGGTGATTTTAGACTTTCCCGTATTTATCCTTTCATCCTGTACATAATCCCACCAAAGCAAGGCATGACCCTTCAACTTTGTCTTGGCCAACTTCACCCTTTGTTCTTTTAGCACATCTTCATAATAAAAGTAGTTATCCAATGCTCCTATCCAATCTAGGAGTTCTTCACTATCCAAATTTCTTTCATACATGGGTAAATCCATCTTGATCTTGTGACCATCTCCCTTCAATGCCTTCGATGACTTTTCCATCCTCAAGTCATCGGGATCCATCTCTTCCTCGGACCCTTGGGAACTTTCCTCTTCCCTTTCTTCATCTTCTTCTCAGTCAATCAAGTCTCCTGTGACCATTCCTCTCTTCTGACTTGGTTTCAATAGTAGCAAGCCTAGCTTGAAGGGCTTTTGTCAACTCCCTCATTTGTCTCATCTCTCTTGCATGTTTCTCCTTCAACTCATTCACTTCTTTGGAAATAATGGTATTCCCTTTTGGAGGCATCTTGTTTCTTCTTGTCTTCAACTTTTACCTCTTCAGATCAAACCTATGATCTAACACCAATTTGATGCAGAGGCAAGGAAGGTTTCAAAGCTTCAAACATCTCAAAACAAGATTTGGTGTTTTCATCTCTTAAGTCACCATTTAGGTGCAACTAGGCATCAAACCTATATATGTTTACAAAACTTCAAACAAAATATTACACACTAGGAGGAATCTAATCAGGATGGAAATAACAAGCACCAAGTGATAAAACTACACAAGAAATCAGGGACTTCAAATTTCAAGGGTTTCCTTGTTAGACTACCCCCTAGGCCTAGTAGCCCTTCAAATCAAAATTTTCTATCATAAAATATGAATAATACCTTGAATATAAAACTTGAATAATTTTTTGAGTACCCATTTGGATTTTCTTCAACATATCAAAAATTGAGTTATGGTTGTTTTGAAACAGAAGGATCAAATTTTGACTGTCTCATTGCCAATTTGGCTTAAAAGGCTAATTCAAGGCTGAAAGCACTAGGGCTTGGTCTCCAAATCACTTCCTGAGATCTTCTAAATTTATCCTTGATCTTATAGGGTATTCGCACACCCAGAAAAATTCTCCCATTTCCAACAGAGTGTTTTCAAACTTTCTTAGCACAACTTACTACTCATCTCATATCTTTTTTGGCCTAATACATGAAAATATTGGACCTAGGGCATCATCAAAACACGTGCAAAAATTATCCCATGATCCTTAAAATTTGGGGAATCAAATAAAAAATTATTACATATCATTCCACTAATTTTCAAGACTTTTCACCATTGGAATGGAGAGATATCCATTTGTCTTTCCTTCAAGCTACCCTACCTAGGGTTTGTGACAGTTTTGAGGAAAATTGATGTAACTCACTCAAAATGCAATGGAATCACATGAAAATAGTGCAAATGGAAATGGAATTAAATGATATATCATTCAAAATTTATTTGGAGTCAAGATATGGCCATACAGTACTGTACTACATCAAGAGACAGTGATACAACGTTTAGATTTGTAGGAAATCAAAGGAACTTTATTGCTCAAACTTCAAAATTACAACTTATAACCCTTGCCTTAACCTCCCAAGGAACTTTTAAACCTTTCACAATCGTCCCCAATGGTTCAAAACTGATTTTTAAAGTTCCAATTGTTCAACTTCCACTAGACACCAAAAAATGTAAAAGTTGTTTTTTTGCAACTTGACAATATTCAACAACTTTGACACTTTTTACATTTGCACACAAAATTAACACCTAGTGACTCAAAATAGACTCCAACACATTTAAAATGGTCTTGTTAGACCTGATTACATATTAGGAACTCAAACAAAACAAAACATTAAATTTTATCCCTCTTGGAGGCATGAAGACCTATGGTACCCTTGCACCATGTTGATCTGATGTCTATGGTATTGGCTAGATTTATTATTGGGCCTCTAATGCCTGATAGGAGGGAACGAGGGTTTTGGGGTATTTTCATCAAGAAAATGATGGATCATGCGATAGTGTATGCATGGGGCTCATGTGTGTTGTCCCATTTACACAAAGACATGCATGAGGCTGTGTATTGGGGTGACAGTTCCATTTCAGTCGGTATGAGTTTCCTCCATATATGGGCATGGGATCATATCGTAGTGACACATCTTGATTGGATAGTTCGACGAGACTTAGAGGATCCATATTCATATAGATATTTTTATTACTTGCACTACACTCAACCTAGCTGACTATCCTATTGGCAAGGCATTTTCGATAATGTTACAGTTCATTTGGAGACCATTTATGGCATGCAGGGATTGGTCCGATGACCATGAGTAGTTGAAATTTTGCAGACATACTCAATCGCTGATAGGTTGAGTTGACATTATTTTAGAGAGGTATCTACTAGACAAGGTTATGAGAAAGCTCAATGAGAGGTAGAATCACCCTTTAGATGCATATCATGCCCATTTTAGATGCATGGCCCAAGAGGTCAATGTGTGGGGAGCAAGAGTTGATTTAGGGGTGACTGTGATAGAGTTCAAAGTATTAGCACCTATTGGATGGGGATAGGAAGTTGGTACCCCAGATTTAGGGACCACTAGGGATTATACACAGTGGTGGGCTCGTCGTCAGCCCTTGATATCCATAGCTCTTGTTGGCACTGGGCCAATGATTGGACAGGTTCATAGGATGGATAGTGTTGTAGGATGGAGAGGAGGTAGGCAAAGGCCATGGATTGTGTATGAGCAACTACAAAAGGTTCAAGATGATCAAGGTGATGGTGACTGGAAACAAGATGAGTAGCAAGCACCACAGGATCAACAACAACAACAGCAGGTACCCCAAGCACCTCCCCCATAAGGTGATATGGTAGGACATATTACACAACTTACTTCTAATAGAGATGCCAGGGAAGCAAAGAGAGATGTAGAGGTAGCTTAGTGACAGGATGCTAATGCCCAAGTGATCATTTTGACTATAGAGAGGGATGCACTCAAATATGAGCAAGATGCCCTCCGTTAAGAGAGGGATGCATTGAGATAGGAGGTGGCGACTAAGAGGTGGCAACCGATTGCATTAGATATTTCTCATGCCTCTTGCATTTCTTGGGTTCAATGGCAGAGGGAGAGGGAGACATTGATAGAGGGGATGACCTATTACAAGACTCTCCATGAGGTTGTGGCTCCTAGGCTGATGAGGCATCCTAGATTTGGGATATCGAGTAGTGCTACTAGTGTAGAGTCATCTAATGGGTATTCAGTTTTGAGACAACCTTCTCAACCACTCATGCAACCTCAGCTATCTCCCATACATATCTATCATAGGGCACATCACGATGGGGAGTAGACCCCTCCTAGGTAGGATCAACAGGGCTGATGTTTTATGATCCAATGTTTATGTCATTGTATCTGGGACTTTATGTAGACATGTTTTGTATATACATTCATCAACCTATTTGAGGCCTCGTATATATTTTATATATTTTGATATCACACATGATATTTGATGATGTACATGACATTCCCATTTTTGATGATATATGAGATACCATTTTTTTTCATGGCATATATGTGTTATAAGATGTTCATGGATGTTTATGGATGCTTATATGTATATGATAGATGAATTTTGATTATATGCTCATGATTTTATACTTTTCTAATGAATTTATATAATATGGATGGATGGATGATTATGCATGTATGTGATGGATTATGTTATAACACATGGTGTTTTATTATATGATGGACATGATATGTACTAATGAGTTTGTGGATGCAAGATGCATGTGGTACTAATTGACTTTGTGATGCAGGATGCATATGTTTGTCAAAAAACATGTTAGTATGATTAGAGATAGATAGATATAAGTGTTAGATGATTGATCTGATTTTTTAAAAATCTATGGATTATGATTATGATGATATGCATTGATGAGATGATTGATGATATGATTGATGTTATACATTGATGATATGTGATTATATGTATTGATGAGTTTGATTTTGCTTTCATGGAGGACTTAGTAGGTTTTTAGCAATCCTTATTGATGTAGCAATTAGACATGATGCACCAGGGTATTAATGACCAAGGAAGCTTTGTATCTATTGTGTGGACTTTGACTTCACAAACAAAGATTATTCTTTCCCATACCAGACATACGAAAACCTTGTTAGAATGTATGGGTGAGAAGTTTCACATTTCAGAGTAGTTACATCGAAAGGTATGGAGTACCTAATATGCAACCACTACACGAATTACTTTAAATGACTTCCACACATATAACAAAGAAAGTATTTATTGTGGTAGTATTGCAAATTATCTAAAAAACATAACATATATAAAATCAATGATCAATGCCCCATTCCTTCATCTCTAAATCCTTATGGACATCCTTGAGAGATCAAGGGAACGTGAGAATAAGATAAATAAAAAATATAAGATCATAAAAAGATAAACAATGCTATTGTATCACTTGCCATAAATGTTTTGATGTTTCAAGATTTTTACCCATTGATGTTGGACATATGTCAAGATGTTGATGATGATTCTCAAAAGGTAGGGTAGTTAATACTTAAGAATTGTTTTAGTCTAATGATGATCCAATCATTTTATTTCTTTGCTTGGAAGTTTTTCGATTTTTCTTTTTTCTTTTTTTTTTTCTAATTGTGTTGTCAAAGGTTGAAGGCGATGATTATTTATTATGGATGGAAAGTTTATTACAGATAGGTGATAATGAAGATAGGATTTTTTGAATGTTTTTGTGCTTTTGAGGTTATTTGATGTTGTCTTTGACATTTTTGAGAGATTTAGAGAAAAATAGGGGGACCTAAGGGGACTGACCTAGTGCCTTGGAGGCTCATCGGTGATGGCCTTGCCTACGTGATGAATGTAGAAACATCGTAGTTCGACTGTATTGAGTGACACTTTTTTTGGAGTTTTTTGACTTTATGAATGTTTTTGGATTTTGATAAGATATTTGAATGTTTTTGAATTTTTGACCAAGTTTAAAGACCAAGAGGGACACCTAAAGGGACTGACCTAGTGCCTTAGGGGATCATCAATGATGGCCTTGCCTATGTGCTAGCTCAAAGATAATATAGTTCAACTATTTTTGACTCAATGCAGCTCATCTTGAGATGACCTACAATGTTTTTGGGATTTTTTGTTTTACGACTTTGTTTTAGATTTTGACATTTTCTGGATGTTTTTGATTTTGGTAATTTTCTAGATGTTTTCGATTTTGATAGTTTTTGCAAGTGATGGGATAGAAAAGGATCCAATCTATTATCAGGTTCAAGAGTTTTCCCCCAATTCGATAGAGGGTTATGTTTATTAGGGATAGATAGATAAAACAGATGGTGGATAGAGATGGTGCAACAAGGTTCAACACTTGATCAACTATTGAGCCATGGTTGGATGCACATTTTATTATGGGATGGGTGGAGTGGATACGATAGATGGATAGTGTTGAAAGATGAGGATGCAAGTCTTATTCTAACATAACACTTGTTTACTAGGTTTTCACTATGGTACCGGTCCTAGAAGTGCCATAAGGTGGTTTTCACTAAAAGGATATTTTATTTCTCTTTACTATTTTCTTGATTTTTGATTTTTGATTGGTTTTTCACTTTTTTTTCTTGGGATATTCTAATACGCTAGGTGTAGAACTTCTTGAGATGAATTTTGTTAAAAGGTTCTACTAGAGGTTCTCCTTTTGGCATATCCAACCGATATGCTCTAGAGCTATAGCTTGTTGTAATGATGTAGGGACCTAGCCAACTTGGTTCAAACTCACTTTTCCCATTTTGATTCAGTTGGATTTTTTGATTTTTCTTTAGGACCAAGTCATTGACCTGAAAGTTCCTATTTTTGATTTTCTTATTGTAGCTTCACTTAAGCCGATTTTGATAGGCCTATAGATGGTTCAATGCACTCAAGCATCTTTCATCTAGGAATTCAAGCTCATTGAGTCTAGATAACCGATACTCTTCATTGCTGACAAGATCATTTAATGAAACTCTCTAGGATGGGATTTCAACCTTTATAGGCAGTATTGCTTTGGATTTGTAGACCAAGGAAAAGGGAGTCACACCTATAGGTGTGCGAATGCTGGTTCTATAAGCCCATAAGGCTAGGTTTAGCTATAGGTTCTAGTCACAATTGATGTCATTAATAGTTTTCTTTAATATTTTTAGGATGGTCTTATTGGATGCTTCAACTTTGTTGTTTCCTTGGGGATAATATGGGGTTGAAAAATGGTGTTGGATAGAGAATTTCAAGTAGAGATCGCAGACATCTTGGTTCTTAAATGGAGTTCCATTATCTGTTATGATAGTTTGTGGGATACCATATTGACAAATCAAATAATTAAGAATGAACTTAGCTATTTGTTTCCCTCTGATATAAGTTAAAGGAATAACTTCTATCCATTTTGTAAAGTACTCCGTAGCAGTGATGATGAATTTGTGTATGTTGGATGAGGTTGGCATTATATTTCCTATTAAGTCAAGTCCCCATTGAGAGAAAGGCCATGGGGTAGTGATAGGATTCAACTCTTGTGTAGGTGCATGCACGAGATCTCCATGCTATTGTCATTGACGATACTTCTTCACAAAATGAATTGCTTCTTGCTCCAACGATGGCTAGTAGTACCCTGTTCGTAGAAACTTTTGGACTAGGTTAGGCTCGCTAGCATGGGATCCATAAATACCTTCATGTACCTCTTGCAAGACATTTTGTGCTTCTTCCATGCTAAGACATCATAGTAATGTACCATCGATGCTTCGAAGATATAAGGTATCTCCAAGGATGGTAAATTAGGAAGTCCAATGGACAAAGGTTTTCTTTTGATTGGTTGTTAGGTGGGGTGGTATGATTCTGTGTTGGATATAAGAAATTGTGTCATCATACCAAGGCGAGTCAACACCAACAACATCACATATGAGTTCAAATTTCAAGATATAAAATGTCAGTATAAGTAACTATTCCATGAGGAATTCATATCTAAGAATGTTCTCAGGTATGTCAAGGAGTGAACCAATAGTAACCAGAGCATTGGATGTTTTATTGTTAACTCTTGGGATATGTTCAAAGATGATGACCAAAAAGTATTGCTTAAAACTATCAACCATTCTCTTGTATGGTATGAGCTTGTCGTGTTTAGTGTGGTATTCACCATTTGACCTACCTTATGAACAACTGGGAGTCACCATAGACTTGTTGTTCCTTAATTTTCCATTCCATGACCATTTTTTAACCTACTGATCAGTGCTTCATACTTGGAAATATTGTTTGTACAGGGGAAGGCTATCTTGTAGGCTTTTGGTATACTATATCCTTGTGGTGTGGGAAATAGGATACCGACCCCTGAGCCATGCTAAGTATGGCATTCGTCAAAGTACATAGTCTAACAGGCTAACTGAGTTGTTAGCAGGATGCTTTCATCTAGAAATTCTACTATGAGTGGTTGATGATCTTTGATAGGTGCTTTTGCTAACTGATCTGCTATCACCTATCCCTTGATGGCCTTCCTATTAACATATTCTATGTCTAATTCACTAAGTATCATGACTCACTTAGTGATTCTGCCTATAAGAGCTTCTTTTACCAAGAGATATTTCAAGGGGTCTATCTCAAATATCAACTTGATTTGTCTATTTAACATGTAATTCCTAAGATTTTGTGTTGTGAAGACAACTGATAGACATGCTCATTCAATGGGTGTATAATTTAACTCATAGCCGACAAAGGTACGACTAACGTAGTAAACTGCTCTTTCTTTTTTCTAGTCATCAAGTTGTGCCAATAGAGCTCACAAAGTTGTTGTTGTTGTGGATACATATAAAATCATTGGTTTATCTTGAATTGGAGGCATTAATACTAGGGGAGTGAGAAAATAGTCCTTTACCTATTGAAAATCTTGATCACACCTTCTATCCCATTTAAATGTTACATATTTATGGAGGAGGTGTGTGAACAAATGATATTTATCTGATAGTTGTGTAATAAACCTTCTGATAGATTGAAGCTTACCTTGTAGACTGCGCAACTGTTTCAATGTTCTCGGGGGAGGTATTTTCATGATAGTATTGACCTTAGCGGGATCCACCTTGATACCTCTTTTGGATACAATTTAGCACAATAGTTTCCTAGATGTTACACATAACACACATTTCTTTGGATTTAGATGCAAGTTATACTCCTCTAGTTTGTTAAGTATCCTAGCTAAGTTAGTTAGGCGTTCATGTCTTGTGACTAATTTATCCAAAAAACCATCTACATAGTCCTCCATGGTGATGTTCAACATGTCATGGAATATGGTAGTCATTGCTCTTTGATATGTCTCTCTTGCGTTCTTCAAGCCGAATGACATGAAATTCCAACAAAAAGTTCCCAAGGCATAGGTAAAATCCATTTTGTGTTGATCCTTAGGGGCTATCTTATCTGGTTGTACTGGGAAAAGCCATCCATTAGTGAAAGAATTTCATGACCAATAGTTAGGTCCACTATTATGTTGATGTTGGGAAGGGGAAAGTAATCCTTAGGGCATGCGTTGTTAATATCTCTAAAGTTTGTAAAGATCCCTATGCCCCCAATGGTACGAGGCTGGATACCCACTCAGGATAGTTCATAGATCTAATGAATCCCACGTCCAACAATTTTTGAAGCTCCACCTTGATTAATAGTGCTATTTGTGGGTGCATCTTGTGAAGCTTTTTCTTAACTAGTTTTGATGTAGGGAAGACTATTAGATGGTGTACCATTAAATCTAGATCGAACCCAGGCATATCTACATATGTCTAGGAAAAGTTGATCTTGCGTTCCTTTATGAATGCTGAGAAGTTGAATTTTTCCTCAGGATTTAAGGAAGCTACATGATATGTTACTTTAGGTGCCTCCATTGTTCCAATGTTGATAGGTTCAAAACCTTCAACCAAGGCTGTTAATTTTTCTTGATACTCCATGATGGGGAGATTGAATCCTCTATCCTCGGGTGCCTCAGAGAGGTTTTCACCCTCAGATACATCCTTTTTTTTTTCCTTTTCATGATCCGATAGAGCCACATTATAGTTTTCCCTAGGGGATCTCATTTTGATTTTTAGATTTTTCATTTCAATTTTGAGACTAGATGATACAATCTCCCCTCCAAAGTATTCTCCTTATTCTATTTCTATGAAAAAATTGGCCTTGTGATCTCCTTTTGGTATACCATGTTGAATTCTCATGAACTCAACAATAGCTTCGTTGTTTTGGGATAGGTCCACAACAGGTGCATGATGTTGTTGATCCTAATTGATGAACTGTGTGTGAAGTAAGGATAGGTTATCATTGCTATCAACAAAGCTTATAGAGGATGTGTTAAGTGTAAGGATAATAGAGTTATCAAGTTCCTAGAGAGTATCTAGGTCATATTACTAGAGGCATTAGAATCCCATTCCCATTCATTGGAATTTTTTTTAGTATGGTAGTTATCCGATGTTTCAATGTTGGTAGAAGGAGCTATTTCCTGATAAGAGGTAGTTTCAATGTTTGGGGTAACCATGTCTATTGAACCATAACCTGGTCCCATGTTCTTCTTACGTTGTTCTATTATTATGGGTTCTATTATACCTTTTTCATGTAGACCAAGGCCACCTTTTCTAGTGTATCTCATATTTCTTTCTATATGATAACCTTTATTGTTAAGATCCACAGGAAGGGGATGTATCTATTTTTTTCCTCTTGTTCTTCTTTACAGAGCCATGATGAGAGGTCCTCTTCGAATACCACTTCATCCTTCATGTCTCCCCACTTGGTGAAGATAGTAGGTTTGACTTCATAGGTGACAACTTTAATATGCTTTTGGTTGCTCATAGAATTTTAGTGACGAGAGAAGCTTCCCAATGTAGAAGGATTGTTTGAAATGGTATTTTCCGCAACCCTTATCAAGCACCTGGATCTTGAGGTTGGATTTTGGAGGATCGATTGATGTAGATGGAGTTGAGGATGAAGCAAGTGATGCTAGATCGACATATAAAAATGAGTGGAAGGATATGCCACTACTAGGTATTTGAAGTAGCATTTTTTACTTCTCCTCCAAGTTTATGTAGCAATGGAAGGCTTTGGGATCGACATATACTATAATTTCCTTATAATTGTAACTAAATATTAAACATTGATGAAAGGTTGAAGGGACTACTTGCATTGTATGGATCCACATACGTCCTAAGAGAAGGTTACATGGTAATTCAAGATCTAGTACCTGACAAGTTTCTGCTATTGCTGGCCCCACTTGAATTGGAAGTCTTGTTGTGCCCTCAGAGTTTCTCTCCATATCATCAGAAGCCCTTATGGTGATACTTTTTTTTTATCGATCACGTCATCAAAATATCCCAACTGCTTTACCATTTTTAGGGTACATACGTTTAAGCCTGCAACTCCATCTATTAGGAATCTCTTGATCTTGTGTTTATGGACACAAACCTCAAGATACAAAGCTAAATTATGAAAGGATATTTAGGGAAGGTCTTTTTTAGAAAAGAACAACTGATGGGGTGAAGTGATGGTACCAACCATAACTTGAAATTGATTAGTGTTCAGATTATTAGGCACTAAATATTCAATGAGAGCTTTCTCCAAGATCTCTTTATGTGCTAGTGATAACTTTAGAAGCTCAAATATAGAGATTAATGCTGGAGTTTTTTCAATTGGTCAAATATATTGCAGTCATTGGAAGGCTTGATGATGACTTTGGCTAGAAGTGGGGATCCTTGGATTATGACTTTTCCTCTTTGTTTAGTCACATTATATTAAGGGCTTTTGCCTAGTATGGTTACGACATTATTATTTTGATCAGCTTGATAGATGGTTCCTACAACTTCGTTGTAAGTGAAGTTAGATTTTTGGTAATCTTATCCCTTACCTTTGTCATTTCCCCTAGAAAGATCAGAGATTGGATCCATGTATATTCTCATATCTCTATTAGTGGAGGGCCCAAGATGATGTTCAATGTCGACCTCTCCTTTTTCTATTGTCTTGTATGATGTTTTTAAGTCTCATGCAGTTATTTGTTGTGTGACCCTTGATCTTGTGGAATTCGCATTGATCATTCTCATTGTACCAAGGGGGTTTAATTTTTGGTTCATCATAATTTGTTTTATCAGGATTAGGAAGCTTGATAAGGTTATTTTGGATGATTTTATGCATAACTACCTCAAGAGTTTCTCCCAATGGAGTGAATTTTCTCCTAATTTGATTATTTTTCCTTGGCAGCTCTCTTTGAATATCTTGACCTTGATTTGTCTATAGGTTATTCTGTTGGTTGTTTTGAGGGTATGTAAGTTGGTTGTTTTGAGTTTTATTTTGAGGATAGTCTGCTTGAGCTACTTAGACATTATTTTGTGGATTTCTAGGAGGTTGTATGTTTCACATAAATTTGGAATCAACCACTCCATCATTGGTAATGTTCTTGTTCTTTTCCCATATTTTAGGTTTGTCATTATAACTAGAAGCTTGGTCTTTGTTTTTATAGAGTTTAATGACTCACCTTGCTACGAGAGCTCCTTCGATGAGCAAACACTTTTCAATAGTTTCTTCAAAATTACTAGGGCGCAACATGACTAGTTGGTAGCTAATTTCTATTTGAATGTTAGCGACAAAGATTTCCACGAGCTATTTCTCAAGAATGGGCCACTTACATTACTAGCCTTGTGTCTCCATATCTATAGATATGAAGAAAATGATTCCCCTTGGCTTTATTTAATTTTTTATAGGGCAAGGACCGTTATTTCCTACTCTATGTTGTAGGAGAAATGGTTAACAAATTTATCTGATAACTCATTGAAGGTTTTGATACCAGGCGATAGATGAGAGAACCACTCAATAGTGGAATCGTCAAGAATTTGTGGGAAAAGTCTCATCAAATAGGTGTCATTTTGTTGTACATCATGTAAGCTATTGAGAATTCTTGCATGTGTTCTATTGGATCTCCTCTTCCCTTGTATTTTTCAAATTTTGTATTTCAAAGTTCTTAGGGAAAGGCATCATGGATAGGGAACAATCAAATGGATATGGACATATGTATTGTAGAGCATAGCTCTTCTTTGGTTTTCCAATTTGAATGTCCAATATACTTTTATTTAGATTTTGGATTTGTAAGGCTGCATCATCACTTGGTGCATTCATTTGGTAAGGAGAGATGTTGTAACCTTGTTGCTTTGCAATTTTGTGTGCGTTATATTGTGGGGTGTGTATATATGAGGGCACTTGGGCCATGTTGTGAGTGTAGGATGATGGATGGGGTCCTTGAGGACCAATATGGGTGTGTTGTGGATTGAGGGTATGATGTTGTTGTTTTTGAGGTATGTTGTGTTGTTGTTGAGGTATGATGTCTTGTTGTTGAGGTATGTTGTGTTATTGTTGAGGTATGATGTGTTGTTGAGATATGTAGCTTTGATATTGTGATGGAGGTTGTTGTGCACCAATGTTGTGTTATGGAGGATTGTGTGCTTGATTTTGAAGGTGTGTGTTTTATTGTGGTTGAACATATGTTTGATGTTAGGTATTGAAATTTGGTGGTGTTGAAACACATGTTTGATGTTGAGGATTTTGGGTAGATGATGATCCATATTAATATTACATGTTAGGATCATAGTATTATTGTTGATGCATGTATTGAGTTTGGTTTTGAACATTTCCTTGGTAGATGCTTTGATATTGTGGTGGTTGTTGATACATGTGTTGTACTTGAGGTGGGTTGTTAACATGTATTTGTGGTTGCAAAGGGTTGTTTCCTTGTTGGTTCACTCCATGCTTTGGTTGTCTTGGTGGAATATTTCCCATGTTTTTCATATTATCACCAGGACCTTGTTGTTGGGTGTTCCAAGATGTCTCATATATATTGGGTCCCATTGTATTAGTTTCAACATTATGTGGTGGCATTCTTTGAATTGTCAATAGGTTTGGATTTTCTTGAGCATGTTGAGCTACCACAACTTGTTCAATTTGTGAGGATGTCTATATAATGGATTCTCCACATTTTGTGGGAAAGATTGATCATTGATATGTGCTTTTGAGAACAATGGTGGTATCTTGGGATCTATTGTTATTTTGTGTATTTGTCTTACCATTGATTGGTCTCCCAAAGGAATGAGACTGGGATCCTTAAGAATTTCAATGTTAAAGTTTGTAGGTAGCTTGGCACTACTTTGTGCTAGTTTGAGGAAATATGTGTTTGGATCCTTCCCAATCATTTTTCCATTAGTTTTTGCATTTTTGGATATTGGGAGTGTTCTAAAATTACTCCATCAGTGATTTCCTTGTCACTATCATACTCCTCTATGATCATATCTACAGGATTAGGAGGTTGATTTTGTTGCCTAGAAAATCTATCTTGATTTTAAGGTGAATGCCAACATCACTAGGTGGTTGATTTGGTTGAGCTTTGAACGTTGGTTTTTTTTGGGAGTTGAGTATGTCTTAGGATTATAACCCCATGGCTGAGAATGTGTAAGGGGAATATGGATCAATAGATTATTAATAATAAATGAATTAAAATCAATTCAAAACAAGATAACAAGACCCACTTAACTATTAAATGTAATTACAAAAATTAAGAATCCAAACAAGCAAGGTTAACATAAACGAATGAAACACAAATGAATTCAAAAACTACAATCATACCATCCCATGGTTGAGTGTATTCATGTTGAATATGGATATTGGATTGCTCGGTTCAACACGAAGCCTCCTTGATTACAAAAGCTTAGTGACGGTGATGATCTAGTATGCAAGTATATGTTTTCTCAATTTGCTTCAATAGTCAACCTTTCATGACCTTTCTACAAATTCTTTGGATGAAATTATGAGAAGGATGAAGGCCATTTTATAGATTTATGAGTTTTAGATGAATGATTGGGATTTAATAATGAAATATCAAGATCAACGATCGAGGACCGTTGAGAGGAAATAGATTGATCAGTTAACTCATCTAATTGATCCAATTAAGGGATTTAATTGGATAATTAGTGGGATTGGATTGAATGATTAGTGGGATTGGAGAAATTAGTTTGAGTGTTTACTGGGATTAGAGTAATTGGTGGGATTGGGAAATTATATTGAGAAATAAGTGGTCATGATTTATTCAATCAAGAAATGTGAGGATGATTTAATCAATTTAATAATTAATTAATGTTGTTAAGACGTGCTTGAATTTTAATAAATAAAGGTATATTTATTAATTGACCATGTTGAGTGATTTTGGGGAAATTGAATAATTGATTTAATTATTCAAATTTGGAGAAGGGAAAGTAGCTTAATTAAATAATTAATGATAACAATTTAATTACTTGGATGAATAAGGTATGTTAGTGACATAATTAAATAATTAGTGTTTATTTAATTAATCAAGAAGAATAAGGTTAAATTAGGTGATGACATAGTGAATTAATTAAACAATTCAATATTATTTAACTAATAGAGGAATACGGTTAAATTAGTGATGAATTAGTGAATTAATTAAACAATTGAAGATTATTTAATTAATAGAAGAATAATAGGGTTAAATGATGGAAATGATGTTAAATGATGATACTAATGGAAAAATGTCATTTTAGGATGTGTGATATGTGTTAAGCCATTTTTACATGTCTACATTATTGTATCTTATCTCTCTTTTAGGGAGGAGTTTTATCCCAATAGGTTTTCTCCTTTTCTCCATTTATGAACGATTGCATTTGCATTTGTAAAATGGATACCTAACATGGCCTCATAGCTGGAACCCATCTTTGTATCATTTGCATAAGTACTCCCTAAGTTGTACTTAAGGGAGGGTGCTGGTGTAAATAGGTGTTTTACCTATCTAGGTCCTATTTACTTTGTTAAGTCCACTTAGGTCCTAGGAAGTAATATTTCTAGTTAAGCATTAGCTATCACTTATCTTATCCAGTTGGCATTCATTTGATTCTTGTGTC
This sequence comes from Sequoiadendron giganteum, assembly GCA_007115665.2. Classification (NCBI taxonomy): domain Eukaryota; kingdom Viridiplantae; phylum Streptophyta; class Pinopsida; order Cupressales; family Cupressaceae; genus Sequoiadendron; species Sequoiadendron giganteum. The sequence goes on from CM021100.1 coordinate 667,699,868, forward strand.
TATGTAGTTATGAGTTTGTTCTCATGTGATAGGACTAAGACACTTGTCATTATCTTGTCTAATCATATCCCTCACCTTGCCTATATAAGAAAGGTTTCATATGTACATTGATATATTCATTTTGGAATTCTTGGATCCATAATCATATCATGATATTTTTGCCATTTCTCTCTCAAGTGAAAGTTATTTTGTCTTGTAGGTGATCTTGGGGTGTTGAGGAGTTCACCATAAACTCCTACAGATGGACCCTAAGAAGAGAAGTTTTTTGGGTCTAACAATATACTATAGAAGATTTGTTCATACCTATCATCATATAAATAATTTTTTTTTGGAAAAATGTTATAGTGAATATCCAAAAATTTGTGGTAGAATGCTTGATATGCCAATAAAATAAAAGGTAAATAATAAAGACTCCAAGCCTCTTACAAATATTAAGCATTCCAATACAACACTGGACACAAATATTAATGGACTTCATTATGGGGCTGCCAAAGACAAATAATATTGATGTATTCTATTTTTGTGTACTCTCTCATCTATTTTCTACTAATATTATGAAAAAAGTATTCATACAAAATATACAAATTTTGTATGGAATTTCCAAAATCAGATTACAAAATAGAGCTACCTTGAAATTCTCAATCAAGTGGAAGAATTTTCCAATAAAAAATGAAACATGGAATGTTGAAGATTCATACAAAATCTTTTAGGGTTGCTAATCATTGAGGGTAATGCTTTTCTGAAGGGGAAGGGAATGTTATGATCCTAATATGATATATCCCTAAGTATATATTATATATTCTTAATTATAATAAGGATAAGCACTTGTGGCATGCTAAAACCTAACATAAATATTAGTTAATACACTAATACCTCTTAATTAGGATGAAGGGGTATGTCCCTATATATAAATAAGGAAGATAACTCTCTCCCATATCATTATATCATCAAATATTGAATTCATATAATATTATTTGATTATTAGAGGTAACCCCCTCAAAGTGGTATGGTATATTTTTATTTTTATACTTATTTCCAAGAAATATCATAACATGTTTTCTCCCAAAGATTTATATATTTTATCTTATAATCCTTAAGTGGAAAAATTAAAATATTTTCCCATATCATGAGACAACACTCAAGCAAGGAAATTTATTAGAAGGTTTTATCTTTCAACACATATAAAGAACTATAAGATTCATGAAGATGTATAACTAGCAATTTGAATCAATATGCAGTTGTGAAAGTAACATCAAGGCCTTGGTGGTACTAAATAAGGCTCATCTCCCTAACAAAGTGATACCACATTCTCCTAGCACCATAGAACAAGATGGAAAATATCTTTAAGACTTTAAAACATGGGAGTTATAATCCTTCTCTATCCTAATGTTTGAAAACAACAACACATCAGGGAATTCCTCCAAATCACCTTCTCACTCCACCTGCTTAAAAACTACTAAGGCTCCTTTTTAAGATTGTAAATATTGAGAAAAATAAAATTTCATATGTACTAGCAATAGTAATAAAGAATAATCCTTTAATAACATAAATCTCAAATGATAAAGGGATCATTAAGTAAATTCCATAAGCAATCTCATAAATGGAATAAAATACAAATGTGGTCACCAATGCAACAATTTTAAATTTAATCAAAGTTAAATTGAATGAGTCCTTGAGGAAAGGGACCATATGAAAAATTGTTTGGCCAAGTAGCCCAAAGTACTAAAATTTTGCACTATTGGGATAAATTTTGAAAATCAAATTTAAATAAATAGTATTTTGTCAATGAACAAATAATTTAAGCAATTAACCAATTCAACATTCTCACAAAAATTAAACCTCAAAATCACATCATGGCTTAATCAAGCCACTATAATGGAGGAAAAGGGAATTGGTAGATCCATCTTTAAGAATACGATCTAGGATAAAATATTAATTTATATATCCGTTTTCCACTCACAATCTAGGATGGGTGTCATAAGCAAAGGAAGAACTCTAGTGACCACATATGAATTGCATAAGGTTATCTAAGGGGTGCCAATTTGCTAATAATGTATATCAATGCTCACCATGGTTGGAATATTGTTATTCTTACTCTAGAATCACCACTACACTAAGAATCAACCTAGAAATGATTTCCCAATATTGATATTGACGAAGGAATTAAAATTTAGATCAACATGAAGGTTAACTCTAGCCACTTAACACACTAGGAGTCATCTTCAATACATAAATTTTTTCTACAAGGGTGATATTTATCCTCTATGAACTAACAATAATTTCAATCAAAATGGAAGAGTAGCATGGAAAACCAACATTCGTGAAGTGTTATATCTCTTCAATGATATACCACTTCCACTCTAATTATATTTGTATCCTAATTATACTAAAGGAGAAGGTACAAGGTCACACACACCATGCCAACTTATTAGAGAAAAAAAGAGATACACAATCTTTTCAAAAATACATCCATACTTATATTATGCTTTTATGCCTACTAGCTACAACCAATGTTATCTATACAAGTAATTATCTCAAATAGATGAAGAATTTCCAATATCATAATTGAATTGTCCTTACCATAATAGTATATTCATAATACTTTATCACTTAATATTATGTAGATGTTTTACTCATGTATTTATTGATCAAGTAATTAGATCAATCCCTTCAATAATCACAAGGTTTTACTTCCATTCAACACACCTTTACTAGGCTAAATTTATTTATGCTTATCCAACTAACTTGAGGATATGAACAAAAGTATTAATCTACTAGTTTTTTGCTTCATTTGGTATATTTGGAATGTTACCTCACTCAATTTTACATCAATGCAGGCGATTGACATGATACTTCCCAATACTTAGACACGTTTTTTTCCTACTTAATACAATTTATGTTTACACAAAATCCCTAATTCTTTGCTACGAGGGACAAAAGATGTAATTTTCAAAAGCATCCAACACTTGGGATAAAATATGATTCATCTATATAGTGGGAGAGTATTAAGAGTATATGTACTCTAATAATGACTAGTGATACTAAGTTGTCGCACGTCATTCAACATGTCTTATTGTTTCACGAGAGTAAAAAGTACAATTACTTTGAGACACTACATAACTAACAACTAATATAAGTGCTAACAATCCTTCATAATTTTCTATTTCCAAACAATAAAAACGATACAATGTTATAACTAACTACCACTACTAAATCAACCATTCCTTGAATAAATGACTTCAAATTTCTCTATTATACAATATTAATTGTTTTGACTAACCACGTATATTCCACATATTATTCCATGCACGATCCTAATATATTTAGCTACAACCTTTAACTAATTAATATCATGTTTGTTCTAAGGAGGAAGGCATAAGGACATGAGAGTACCTTGAGACCTTAAATCCACTATAGAATCCATTTCTAGGAAAAGGAATAAACTAGTTTAGTTATTTTATTGCATAATATATCTATATTATACTGATAGATAAATATTTACATTGGGTGCAAATTTAATATCACTGATTTTCCACGTAATTCGTCAGTCGGATGGAGTTATCCATGAAATGTGGAAGCATACTAAGATGCTGAACTATTAGGAAAAGTAACTTAAAAAAGTGTTAATGGATTTGTTAAAAGAGTTTCTAAACTTTGAGGAACATACAAATGCATAGACAAGGCTCACTAATGGTTTGACCAAAAACCTCAAAGAGACTTAGTACTTCAGAAAATTTCAAGCAAATGTACAACCTACTAGTTGTACATGAACACTTGACAAAATTCCTTAAAAATGCAATTGACAGGACCCTATTTGTTAAAAATGCCACTATTTCATCATGAAATTCTTTTTACAAATTCATAAAAATAACATAGCTATGAAAAGTGATAAATTAAGCGAAATCTATGTAAATTTTTGCATCAATGATAGTATGCTTCCAACCTCTCCACAACAATCCGAAACCATGGCGATAGGCGACTCATCGTCGGAGAAGCGACCGCGAATTGAGGCATCTTTGGGAGAGGGTTTCCAGGATCCCAAGGCAATCAAGGAGTCAACAACAAATGAGTGACAACAATCACACATACCGAAGGTGTCTTTCAATCCATATTCTTTGGTTTCACAAACCTTAGTTTCCCCTGTTGCATCTACAATGCCTCTCAGTTCATGTGCGGATCAATGCATTTCGGCCACTATTCCAATAGCCATCGCAGTGTCAGAACCATCCTCTCGAGTGGCTCCATTATCCCTTACTCCTCCATAGAACCTCACACCATTCGATTCAACCCATTTCGCATCCCAAAGTCTCTAATACTCTACCTTCGCTACCTTCAGTGATGCATCTCTTGTCGTCGCTGTGTCAGAGCCAATCCATTATTCCCAATGGACAAAAGTTGCAATGACTCCGATTCCTTTAAGTCTTCCTATTGGTCTGTAATTAGAGTATTGGAGTATCCCTCCTTTCTCGCCTCAGATAGTTAGTGTACCAAAGAAAAAGTCTCTCAGTACTGCCACCCTTTCATTCCCTTTTTCCCTTCCCCCTGGTGCACCTTTCACAGGTGGACTCATCAGGTCACCCTCTAAATTCTTATCGGATGGAGATAGGACTAAGAAGGCTAGAGAAATTAGATCCCAAAGGCAAAAGGATAAAGTTGCTAAGAAGCTGACATAACCGAGAGTACATACAACTTTCAATGAAGCTCAACAATCACTACACTTTACAACTATGTACCCAACTGTCATCAAGCCACAGGGAGAAATGCAATTAGATGACTACAAAATGTACGCTATCAGACTCGACTTAAACGTAGCCCGACCTAAAAACAAGGTGGAGCTCATGGAGGAAATGCAACAGGTGGTGACCATCGACTTTCTTAAGTCCGATTGATAGCTGAAGAAAAGGGAAGAAGAGCTGAAGAGCATAAGGAGTAGGGTCGAGGTCTTGCTCACCAAGGAGAAAACCAGGGAGGTTGAATTTAAGCACCTATCCCAACAAAAGGAGGAGGAGCAAGCAAAATTACACAAAGAACTAGCAAATTTTTGATCCCTTGATCCTAACTTGATCGCTTAGCTACAACAGAAGAACAAGGAATATCAAGACTAGTTAGCAAAGTTGGAGCAAGAGATTCAACAAAATGATGAAGGTTTTTGTCAGCAACATGCTAACTAGAGTAGCAAATACAATAGAAGGATGTGGATTTTGATATCTACTGAGCTCAATTAGAAGATGAAATTGCTGAACTGAAGTCTTCATTAGAATAAGCAGTGAAAAACAAAGAGCGAGTTGAGGCTAACTGGGTCACGGAATCATGAGTCCTACAGGAACAACTCACCACAACAAACCAAAAGGTTGTGGAGCTAGCACATGATATGGAGCAAAGGAATGTGTAGATTTCCTTATTAAAGGACTTCACCTCAACTCCTATCAATTGAGCAAACCTTCTTTGAGTGGCTCAACAATTGTACATCTCTTATTAGGAAAAAGTGAAGGCTTTCTGCCTAACTCTATAGCCAATGCTCCAATTTATGGCATAAGCAACAGATTTGGGCAGAGATGTTCATGTGACAATTGGGCAATTCCCACAATCCATCACCGAAAGAGTTTCGGAGGCCAAAAGATTACTGGAGAGGCTATATCAGGTCACCGACAAAGTCTTGGTAGGCGTAGGGATTGAAGACGGAAGCCGCAACTAAAACATCCAATAGGTTCATCCATTGCCATGAAGTTATCCTGCATGCTAATGAGTGTGCCACCAAATTGGATCAGCTCATGGGCATCATGCGGGCTAGGTTTGGTCACCTAACTCAAATGGGCTTACCATCTCCATTTCTTGAAGATGAGTTAGTGGTCATGACAAAGCATATGGCAACAAAAATCGAGGAGAAGCAACAAGACCCATCTACCTTTCAAAGTTTCAGTCAACCCCTTGTTGCAGGGGATATTGTGGCATCACTCATCTAATCATGCAACTTATTTTTCAACTCGAATCCTGGGCTGGTATATTGTCGGTGTTGCCTTACAAAGAAGTTATCAATCTGCACGGAGCGCAAGAGAATCTGCGTGACATATCAAATCCATCCGAAGATGAATGGCTACCTCTTCAGATCGCCCTCTCTAAGCTCTAATCATGCCACCCGATGGATAGGTCTCTGGTCTCCAAACTATAAATTTTGGGTTCCTCATTCCGCAGGCAAAACACCCCTTTTAAGTCGCCAAGAGCTGTGAATACAAAATTCCCATGCTCCCTTCAAGTAGTTCTATTTTTCCTAAGTTTTGGCCACACCCTCCTCTAAAGAAAAAGCAACATCAGACTCCTTCCACGAAGCCTCATTGTGAATGCCGCCACTTCTCAACCAAGTGCTCCTCGCAAGGTTTTCCTCCTCTCTCTTTTCAAAAGCTTGTGCCATGCTTCCATGTGTCGACAGTTCACAAATTTATGTGCCCCTTTGCATCGCTCCCCTTTTGGGCCCCGACCAGTTGCCGCGTAGCATTTGTCCGCGCACATCCCTTGGTGGACCCCACCTTTAGTGCAATATGTTCAGAGACCTCCACATGTCTTCACATCGCAGGTTTTTCATCCTCAAGGCGATGAATGAGCATCGACTCCCAATCGTTCACCACATGATCTTTTAAAGACTTCCTCGCAAAGGGAAACTGAGCAGGTGACAACCTATTATACACATCTAAAAATGGTCACGATTAACCAAACCTGTTAATTAATTAAATATGAATTATTTAATTAATATTCTTAAGTCATCTACATATAAATAAATTTAATTATTTATTTATATTGTTCATTTTCCAATTCTTCTAATTTAATTAAATAAATAAAGTTTATTTAAATAAATGCTATCTTCCTCTTAATTAATTAAATAGATTTCACAATTTATTTATATTAATTATCACAAGTTTAAATTCTAAATTTAAATGATATTCTTCATTTAATTAAATATTTTCAATATTTAATTAAAACACTTTCTAAATTCTTCACTCTTCTCAATAATTAAATATTTTCGAATATTTAATTAAAAAGATTTTTCTCTTCTCACATAATTAAATATTTTTAAATATTTAATTAAAGGCTTTTCATTTCTCTCACATAATTAAATATTTATTTATTTAAATTATGAGAGACACCTTTCATTTGTCTCTTCATTTTCCATCCGTCTCTTAAACTTCCATCTTCTTTTCGAATTCTCGATCTCTCACCGTTCATTTCAACAGGTTTGAACTCAACTATTGATCTTGGCCAATCAAATTCCAGCCTTGAAAAATCTATAAATACAGCCCTCTTGTGGGTTGAAAAGGACCTCAATTTCTAGATTTTCATACATAGTTATTATAGTCACATTTCAGTTTTAGCAAGCATTTTTAATATCATAGCATTTCAATTTCATAGTTTAAAGCTTATTAGCAATCACATGCATTTTTATTAATCTCATTCTCTCAAGCTGTCATTCTACAAGCTTGCTATTTAAAACAACTGAGAGAAAGCATCTTGAAACGAATCCTCGGAGATAGAGGACAATCGGACGAATTTGAAGGAGTTGCTTGTGTTTTAGAGTTTGCATTTTGCTTTCTTTAATTTAGTTTCTTTAATCTAATGTTTCATTGGTGTATTAGATTAGATTCATTTTGATTTACATTTTTCTAACATACACATTTCTGGCACCCACCGTGGGGCCAAGCCCCGCATTTTAACATTTTTTTTTACAGATTTTTCTGGCAGGTGATAGACTAAAATCATGTTTTGGCGCATACGAGGCCCGGTTCTGCGCATACGACCACTGTTTCGGTGCATAGACGACCTGTTTGAGCGCATACATGACCTATTTTGGGGCATAGATGACCTATTTCGGTGCATAGACACTCTGTTTTAGCGCATCCCTGTGAGATATTTCAACGCATACATGACTTGTTTTGGCGCATAGACGACCTATTTCGGCGCATACAGTTGTAAAAATTTTAAATTCTGATTCCGACGTAATCCGCAGACAGGATTTTTCAAATTTTATTTTTAACAGAATGAAGCAATCCTAGGGTAGACATTTAAATTTGAATTAACCAATCCTAGGATAGTCACCAAACATAAATTTTCTTTTGGTTAAAATGAATCCCATGTTTTTAGTGAAGTAACATCTTCACTTAGTATAGAGAATTTTTCAATTTGGGGATTTAAAATTGAACCATTATTGTTTGTTGTGATTGTGGGTAATAGGTTTATGCTCTCCCCTTAGTTGGGTGATCAGAACATTAGACTTACCTTTTATTTTTCTACAATTTAATGCTTTATTACATTCTTTAGAAGGCCTGCTCTTGTGGGAAAAATTACTCACCCAAGAGGAATGACCTAAGTGGGAACACCTAAAGCCAAGGTTTCCAACCCACTTTAATCAAAAGCAAGTTGTTGATGAAAATCCAACTTGACAGTAGTGTGTAGGATAACCATCCCCAAAACCTTTGTTCTAAAGGTTGGGAGGTCTCTCGAGGGAGTATATCTATTTGCCACACTAAATGGATACCCTTAGTACGAACCATAGTGTAGAAAGCCAGCCGTGTCAGTATCCAAACATCATCTTAATCATGGTGCAAGGGGAGGGAAGAATCTGCCCCCAAGACACTCACCATATAGTCGCCATAGATTGTTTGCTCAAGGGATTCAGTATCCACTTCCATCACTTTGAGTACGCACTTGGAAAAGACAAAAACACGAGTGCCCTCTAGGGGGTGACAAGGCTGTGTGAGTCAACACAATTTTAAGCTGTGGGCTGTGATTACTATGATGACCTATTTGACAAATTAAGAGTGAGTTTGACTGAAGTGCTTATCTTGTTTAAAACTTGTGGAAATCTCAAGAACATACACTCTTTGTTTAGATTTTAGGATTAACAAAACAACTATCTGCTTCTATGCTGTGTTTTTCACATTTAAATCAGATTATGATCATCCAAAATAATTTTTTTTATCAAACTGTCAAAACATGTCAGTCTCAGGAGTAATTTAGCGCATCCCGGGTCTGTCTCGGCGCATTTGTGGTCTGTTTTGATGCATCTGTGCTCTGTTTCGGCACATCTGTGCTCTATTTTAGCACATCTGTGCTCTGTTTCGGCGCATCTGTGCTCTATTTTAGCGCATCTGTGCCCTGTTTCAGCGCATTTAGTCTTTGTTTTGGTGCATCTATTTTTTGAGCCTAGGTGATTTTCTGACATTTAGAAATCAGGTCTTTTTCGGTCTAGTCTTTCCCATGCTCAGAGTTTGGAAGTCTACAACTTTTGCTAAGAAGTCCTTAAAAAGAAATATTAGAAAGCCCAAGAAGTCTCTCAGTTATAAGAAAGTATTGAAGAAGAGGAAATTTCTGTATCAAAGTCGAAAGGTCCTACTTGAACATAGAACCTTTATTCCGACATCATGACTATGTTAGAGGTTTCACTTACAATTATGCTGTAGAACCCTTATACTCAAGAGGTTTCTTTCAAAGAAGAGCCCTTTCTCAAAGGCATAACCATAGTCATTCGTTCTTCTTATATTCCCCAACTTGCAATCACATACGCTACTTGTCCAAATCAAATTCTGCAATAGAGAACTCAAACGCATTAGGCATCCATTAAATTCATCTTTCTACAAAGCTAAGATCAAACTTCACAAAGTGCAAAATCATCTTTATTTTCTATCTTTGGTTTAATTCCCAGAAACAGGATTTTCATCCTTTCAATCAAGGAATAGTGAGCTAAAGATTAAAAATCTTTTAATTCATAGAATCTTCATTCTATCCTGACTTTCATATCCATCACCATTGCACTGTTTCATTCCTTTGATCAAAGTTAGTAGAATTTGAGTAAAGCTTATGCCTGTTACCACGAGATCTCAAAAGCACCTAGAAAAAGACCAAAGTACAATGAACAACACGGGTGACAATAGTGAGAGGGAGGAAAACCTCTTTAACAATTCAAATACTGAAGAGTTAACAGAAGAAAAGCTCTAAGAAGCGGGACAGGATCCCCAATTCCATACTCTTATGGAAAGGATTTTAGAACGAAATAAGGAAAGATATTTCCTTTCATTAGCTAATCAAGGAGCTAAGTTACCTGCTGATTTTGACACATAAGGTATTAAAGAGGATCCTGAAATTCCTCTCAATGATTTTGATGCCCTTACTCAACAGATAAAGTAATTACAAGGACAAATAAAAGAAATGCAAGGGGGTACAACAAAGAAGTATGTTTTGGATGAAATATGTCCTTATCCATTCAATAGGAGTCTTTGAATGATTCCTTTTCCAAAACATTGTGAAATCCCTAAGTTTGATAGGTATAATGGGAAAACTGACCCCATTGAGCATGTAAGGGATTTCCAAAATATGAGCTTAGAATTTGCTCATAACGATACCTACTTAATGCGGTTGTTTACACAAAGTCTGGGTGGACAATCCATGGAGTGGCTTTCAAAGATCACTCCCCCCATCAAAACCTTTGAAGAGTTGATAAATAAGTTTATATCACAATACTCTTACAACATCCAACAACAGATAACCATGCTTAATCTTTGTAAGATAAAACAAAAAGTAGGGGAATCTTTCACTATATTTTTGCAAAGGTGGAGAAGGGTGTTTGCTAGATACTCTCGTCCTATTCCTGAAAAGGAAAATATGGAGATCTTCATCGATAGTCTTAATCAAGAAATGAGTTACAAACTAAACCTTCACTGTCCTCAATCATTTGAAAAATTGATTGAAAATGCAATTACTATTGAAGGTGCATTGATCAAGCGTGGAGTTCTAAAAATTGATAAAGAGGGTTCAAATTCGTACAACAACAACAACAACAACAACCATAATAATAACAATGACAAGTCATGATTTTGGACTCAAAATAAAAATTTTGTGAATGATGGGATCGTAGGTGCTAACAACGTAAATAAAAAGCCCTCCATCCTTAATGTGTCAGGTGTTCAACGTAACAATAATATTGGAAATTCTAGCACCAAAGGCAATGTTTCCAATCAAGGAAATGCAACTAACAATCGTGGAAATAATTTTGGCAATAATCAAAATTCAAATGCGCCCAGATCATCATATTTTTCAAGTCGACGGAGTTTCACTCCCTTGGGCCAATCTTTGGAATCCATTCTCAAAGAATTATTGAATCAAAACGCTATTACATTGCCACCACAAAGAGATTATGAGCCTTGAGTAAAACCACCATCGTGGAATGACTCACAATTCTGTGATTATCATAGGTGCAAAGGTCATAAGACAAACAATTGCCAAGGGTTAAAGAATATTGTTCAAGATTTGATTGATAATCATACCATCACAGTTGAGGGACATAATATCAATAATGACCATCAAGCATTCAAGAATTCACTCCCTAATTATCACAAAGGGGAATCCTCGAGTGACAAGGGCAAGAACGTTAATAACATCCACGAAATTATTATCAATCATATCTATATTGACGATCCTCAAATCAATGCTATCCAAATTAAAGGTAAGCAAGAATATCGAGAGGTCAATGTTACGACAAGGGGATAAGCCAAAATCATTGTCAAAGGCAGCTCATCTAAAGCAGCAATTCCCCCTCCAAGTCAATACAATTTGGTTGATCAACTGTGAAAAACATCAGCCCAAATTTCTATCTTGGAACTTTTAAAGTTATCACCTGCACATAAGGACATTCTAGAAAAGGCCCTTGTTGATACAACTGTATCTCCTGATCTAGATATCAATAAATTTCAAGCCATGGTGGGACACTTGTCCTCCTACACATGTTTATCTTTTTTTTAAAAAGATGATTCATCCATAACCCATCTGCATAATTCATCACTCTATTTAGAAGTCATGGTTCACAAAGCCCGCATTAGACATGTTCTCATAGATGGAGGAGCCGGATTAAACATTTGTACTTTAAAATTAGTCCTAGCTTTAGGATATTCAGCAGACTCTATAGATCCATGGAGGAAAATTACAATCAAGGCATATGATGATGAAGAAAGAACTTCAAAAGGTCTCATCATGCTACCAATCAGAGTGGGACCTGTTATGAAGAATACCTTTTGTCAGGTTTTTGATCAAGATCTAACCTATAACATACTATTGGGTCATCCATGGATCCATGATATGCAAGTTGTTCCCTCTACTTATCATCAATGTTTGAAGTTTCCATACGATGGACAGAAAGTAACAATACCCGCTGATCACATTAGCAGTCAAAATTGTTCTAACCTAAGAGCAACTCAGGACACATTCGTCCCACATAATAGAGAGGCTTAAGCCATCTCTACCTACAAAAACAAAGAACAAGCGCGAGAAATGATAAGCAATTTTGGCACCAAGTTAAAATTGAAAGATAATGGGGTGGGAGAATATTCTTTATCTCTCTCTAATCTACCCCTATCTCCAAGATCCCATGGTGAGCCGTCAACATCTACACAAAAGGCTATAGCAGCTTTAGCCTTGACTTCAGCTCTCATTACCAAATTCAATGGGATATTTATCAAAGAAACTGAAGTAGAAGATAGGGCTATTCTTGATTGGCTCTATAAAGATGAAGAGGAATCCATACAACATATTAAGTTACCCACAAAACAATATGGAAAGGGTTATGCTATCATGCAACAAATGGGTTATGAAGGAAATGGCCCTATAGGTAAAAGGAAAGAGGGTATTGTTGAACCTGTCCAATTAAAAACAATGCACCCAAAGGATAAAACTGGGTTAGGATATGGCGAAGATACTAAGGAAGAAGAAGCGCAAATATCATCAAATGAGGAGTTAGCTGAAACTATTCTGCGAATTCAAGAAAACAATTCTGACACTGACTCCAATGAATATGAATGGGACACCATCTTTGATGATCAATTCTGGAGGGATAAAAAGGTGGATGTCATACACAAATTCTCACCTGCATTCTTACAAGGAGAAAGCTCAAGGGCTCCATTTGATGACATTCTACAAAGCAACCATGACTCAAGTGAGACCAATTCGATTCAAAGTGAGATAGATCATTTTGAGGAAGATACCATCTTAGACTTCTCCCATAATAACATTGACAATAACATCATGACCCTGATGTCCAATGACCTTACTCATCCTAATGATCCATTACCTTTGGTACATCCCAAACTCATTGATTGGGAACAAATAGCACCCGTTGATGTTCCAACTTTTCCAAATGATGAAACCATAATAAAATTTCTTTGTTCATCCCATCCCGAAACAAGTTCCACCAAGGAATCACAAGATCAGAGTTTTCGACAGGAAAGTGCCAAGTTTCTCAGCTATGAAATAAATAATGTAAAAAAAAGATCTAATGGTGAAAACCTAAAAAAGGCAGTATTAGATCAAGAAAATAAAAAAATAAACAGCGTATCCAATGGTGAAAACCTTTCAAAGGCGCCAGAGGATGGGAAACTTGACACTATTTTTGAACATTATCAGGAAAGGTCTTCCATTCTAATCAAACTGACAGAGGCACTCAATATAGGTACTACAGAAAAGCCCAAAGTTTTGCAATTGGCTGCATCTCTAACAGATGAAGAAGTACCTAGGTTCATAGAATTTCTCAAAGATAATCAAATCAGTTTTGCATGGTCCTACGCAGACATGCCTAGATTGGATCCAGATCTCATCATGCATCATCTATCTATTACATCGGGGGCAAAGCTTGTAAAATAGAAACTCAAAAAAATGCATCCACATGTTGCATTATTGGTTAAAGAGGAATTAAAAAAGCTTTTAGATGTTGGATTCATCCGGTCCATGGATTATGCAGAATGGATCTCTAATATCGTGCCTGTTTCAAAGCCAGACGAAAGGATTAGAATTTGTATAGATTTCAGGGATTTGAACAAAGCATGTCCTAAAGATGACTTTCCCTTACCAAACATAGATATGATTGTTGATTTAACTGTTGGACATGCGATGTACTCATTAATGGATGGATTTTCAGGATACAACTAGATCAAGATTGCACCAGAAGATCAGGATAAAACAACATTCACATGTCCTTGGGGTACCTATTGCTGTAATGTAATGCGTTTTGGATTGAAAAATGTAGGAGCTACATACCAATGAGCAATGACAACAATTTTTCATGATATGATGCATACATTCATGGAAGATTATGTTGATGATCTCCTCGCCAAATCTAACACCAGAGAAGGACACATCGATATCTTATAAAAAATCTTCAAAAGAATGGAAAAATTCAAAGTGAGACTTAACCCTAAGAAATGCGTTTTTGGAGTAAAATCTGGAAAGCTATTAGGATACATTGTATCAGAAAAGGGAATTGAAGTGGATCTAGCTAAGGTACAAGCAATTCTTGATATTCCACCACCAAGGAACATTAGTCAACTACGCTCTTTGCAGGGACAATTACAATCTATTCAAAGATTCATTGCTCAACTGGCAGATAAAAGTTTACCATTTAGACATCTCTTACACAAGAATGTTCCATTCAAGTGGGAGTACAAATGCGAAGCAACATTTGATTAGATAAAGTAGTATCTCATGAATCCACCAGTGTTGATTCCACCAGTACAAGGTGCACCTCTCATATTATATATTGCTGCCACAAAAGTATCTTTAGGAGCATTATTGGCACAAGAAGACAACTCAGGAAAAGAACGAGCTATTTATTACATCAGCCGAACCCTAACAAGTCATGAGCTAAATTATACCTTCATTGAAAAAGTTTGTTTAGCAGTGGTCACTTCTCAAAAGTTATGACACTACATGCTAACTCATACGATAAAGCTTGTGGCTAAGATTGACCCACTCAAATATCTTCTAAGTAAGACAACCTTAACTGGCAGGTTGGCTAAATGAGTTATGATCCTAAGCGAATTTGATATTCATTATGTAGATCGAAAAGCTATAAAGGGACAAGTAATTATAGATCAATTAGTAGAAGCACCAATACTAGCAGAACACCCAATACATGTTGATTTTCCTGATGTCGACGTATTCACAGCAGATATCCAGTAGTCATGGTCACTCTACTTTGATGGTTCTTACACTCAACATGGTTTAGGAGCAAGAATTCTTTTTATTACACCTCAAGGACATACAATCCCAAAATATTATCGGCTAATGTTTCCTTGCACAAACAACATAGCTGAGTATGATGCATTGATAATCGGCATAAGAATTGCAGTAGACTGGAAAATCGTAGAACTTCAAGTTTTTGGTGATTCACAACTTGTTATAAACCATATCAATGATGAATATCACACTAAAGATGACAAGTTAATACCTTACAAAAGAATGGTGGAAGATCTCAAGAAATAATTTGTTAATATCAAGTTCATACAAATTCCGCGCATTGATAATAAAGCAGCAGATGCTATGGCTACAATTGCCTCTCTACTCCAGTTGACAAAGAATAAAAAATGGTATGATTTCTTGGTAGAAAAATTGTTTTCTCCCACCCACGACAATCCTAAAAATCAAATCATTTTCCATTTGACGAGTTTTGATTCTTCCTTATATGGCCAAATTTACACTTACCTAAAAGATACTACTTTACCCTTAGGTTTGTCTAGGAATCAAAAACGAAATTTCATTTGTCAATCATCCCGTTACACCTTAATTGCTGACGTCTTATATCGGCGTGGTCTGGATGGTACCCTCCTTAGATGTCTTGAATGCGATGAATTAGAAAAGGCCTTACAAGAGGTCCATGGTGGAATTTGTGGGACACATTCAAGTGGACTAAACTTAGCAAAGAAACTTGTAAGATTAGGGTACTATTGGCCAACCATGGAGAAAGAATCATTCACCTTTGTGAAGAAATGCGCAAAATGTCAAATTCATGGGAATCTCATTCACGCTCCTGCTCAGGAATTACAACCCTTCACCACAAGATGGCCCTTCGCTCAGTGGGGATTGGACTTGGTTGGCAAAATACATCCATCATCTTTAAATGGACATAAATTTATCATTACAGCCACTGAGTATTTCACTAAGTGGATTGAAGCTGTTCCTTTGACAACTGTTACGGGCAAACAAATCTCTTCATTCATCTTGAATTATATCATTTGCAGATATGGCATTCCTAACTCCATTATCACAGACAATGGTAGACCCTTTAAAAATTAGGATGTTGAGGAACTATGTGAAAGATTTCGCATCCAACACCGGTTCTCTACACCTTATTATCAACAAGGAAATGGTCAAGCCGAAGCTTCAAACAAAACAATTCTAAAGATTTTGAAGAAAACAGTAAATGAAGTAGGTTGTGATTGGCATGTCCAATTGAATCCAATATTATGGGCCTACAGAATAAGCATTCGCACACCAACAAGAGCTACTCCTTATGCTTTGGTTTATGGAGCAGAAGCTATTCTACCTTTGGAAGTTGAGATTCCTTCACTTTGAGTATCACTCAAAGGGTTAATCAATGATCAAGATTATCGAGTATCAAGATTGCAAGAACTAGAACTGCTTGATGAATGACGTCAAACTGCGGTTAATCACTTGAAGGGATATCAACAAATTATGTCCTGTAGCTACAATCACAGAGTAAAACCATAAAATTTTCAAGTGGGTGATTTGGTTCTCAGAGAAAACCCTTGAAATCAACAAGATCGGGAAAAGAAAGGCAAGTTTGAACCTAATTAGTTGGGCCCGTTCATTATCGTTGCAGCATATGGATCGGGGGCATATCAGTTGTCAACAGCAAAAGGGGATCTGTTTGAAGATCCAATCAACAACATTCACTTCAAGAAGTTCTACGCCTGAGAAAATATCAAAAACAATATAAAAAGTCCTGAAAAAATAAAAATAAAAAATCGTTGCCTTGATGAAAACCTGGCAAACAGGCGTCTTGGTAATAGCAAAAAAAACATAAAAATAGGAAAAGTGCAATAAAAACGAATGGTGAAAACCTGGCAAACAAGCATTGTTTGTGATTTCGTTTGACTCTCTCATCTATTAGGATTCATTTTGCATATCCATCTTTTCATCGACATTACACATACACCTCACCATCGCATTCACATTGCATCATTTTCCTTCGAATGGCAAGGATCTCATCATGGCTTGATGATTTGAAGGTTACCCATCACAATAGTTGTGTCTAGCAAGAGTCAGAGTATAAGGTCACTAGGGGGTAGTTCGCTTCTTGAAGCTTTTCTAGCAGGTAGTTGGTAGCATGTGTCTCGAATTAGAGTATCGAAAGCAACAATATTGTTCAATTAAAATGAGCTTACATGACTATTTTGACAGATGATTTAAAATAAATTGGATGATCTTAATCTGAATAAAATGAATGACAAACTTAAAAGCATAAGTTGTAAATTGTTGTTTTTATATTTGATGACATCATATCTTTGGAGTGGTTCAATGATGTACTGAACTAGAATCACAAGGAAGAAGTATGATTTTTCTTTGCTTGCTATCTGTAAGCTAATCATTAGTATTGTGCAAATTGGTCATGGGACATGCTCTAGAACACATCATTGATGGCATTTCAGAAATTGCATAGGAAAATGGTTAAATTTTGTCTGTTTATGCAAGCAATACTCAGGTTATCTTGGTTCAATTATACCTCGATGCTTGTATTAAGTTTCTATATCAAACATCATGAAAGCAATACTCAGGTCATCATTGGTGCTAACATACCCTTTGATGCTTGTACTAACTTTCAACATATCAAAAGGCTCAATGATGACAACTAAACACAATAGGAAATGGCAACAAGGAGAATGGTTCATTTAAGATTGCATAATTCATTTGCATTTCAAGGGCCTTTTTAAATAGATTTTTGAGGGTTGATCACATTCTTGAATATCTTTTTCAGACAACGGTGGAGTATGACTGGACATTTGTTACATCTCATTTTCATTATCATTATCATTACACCTACATACTTGCATCATCATTTCATTTCATTATCATATTCATTATCATCTCATTTTATTCATTATGATCATTATCCATTATTACACATCATATACATGGTCGTTATTTTAATCATTCATTAATCATTCATTAACATATACATTTGCATTTTTCACACACATATTCATAAATAAAATTGCATCCATTTCATCCTTTTTGCATCATCATTATTATCATGTTCATTTACATCCTACATCATACATTCATTACATACATCATTTAGATCATATCATCATTGCATCATCATACACGACATAGCATATAAAAATAAAAACATGTGCATAAATCATCCATAACACGTGCATAATCAAATTACCACTGCATATCATATATCTCATCAAAACAAATGTCCAGGAATACAAGGATATCAAATGTTTCAAAAAGATATATCGAATACAATGGCATAAATCTGTGCAAAAATGCTCATCACTGAGGGGCATTTGGCCGTGGAACATGACTGCTGCTGCCTTTGAAGGTAGTAGGTCTCGACGGATCTCTGCTCCCAGAAGCTCTGATCTCTTGTTTGGCCGGCTGACCCACTCTACTGGTCGCACTCCTGGAGTGACTGCGTGAGTGGGTCCGGGTCCGAGTACTTGACTGTGTAAATGCTATCCGCTGCTCAAGTGGCATTGCCTCAAAATACCTCATCCTATAGTACTCGACTTCTTGAGAAGTCTCTAGCCCCTCTGCTACAACCTCTCTAATAGAGGTGCTCTCAACTAATCTCAGCAGTCTCTTGACTACCCCCTCAGCCTGTATGCATCACTCTCTGAAACTGTCTCTCTCAGCGGCAAGCTGAGCTATCTGTGGGTCAAGAGGTAGTGGCTGTACGATTTGTGCCTGCAACTGACTAATGGTCACTGTGCCTATGCTAACTGATTCCGAAGAGTCTGAACCTCAGCCTACAAAGCATCCACCTGTCCCTATGACAGAGCCCTGATAGTAATTCGTGGAGCGGAAGAACTGGCCTAACCTACCACTCGGGATGTCCATGGCCTAGTACTGAAGGGCACATCAAAGAAAAATATCTGTCTCCCACCACCTCCATCATCCCCATCACTGTCTCCAGAGTCATTTGAATCTGTCTCCTCATCCTCTGACTCCTCCTCATCCTCATCCATGGCCACCCCACCCATATCTGCGGCTTGCTTTGCCGGTACCTGTCCCTGTACCCCTGCCTTTGCTGGTACCTATCCCTGACCCTGCGGCTGCCCTATTGTTGGATGTCTCTGTGGTGCCCTACCCGAATAACTGGACCTCCCATCAATGGGGCAGACTCCTCTGGATTGGTAAACCTAGGAAAGGGATGTGTGTAGAAGTATGCAACATAGTCATCTGTCATCCCTACATCTGTGACCTTTGGCCGTATAGTCCAATCCTCCGGCTGTAACTCAAAATACTCCTCTCTGGCTGTCTCAATGGTCAAAACAAGACCCCACTCTGGTATATCCTCCCGGTGCCTGACATAGTGTGCCGTCCCCTGTGGCATCATCTGTACCCATCCAAACTGCCTCATAACCCTCCGACACATAAATCACTCAATGATAAATGGGGTGTGTCCAATCAAGTATCTGGACCTCGTCACATACGACAGCTCTATGTCATCTGCATGCCATGGATCACAATCTACATACGGTCTCCAGATAACCGTATCCAAATCATCTAATATGCGCCACCAATACTCCAATTTGCCCAGCATGGGCTAGACAAGAGGCCCGGTGTATGCATAGGCATATGGGAACCCCAGGGGACGATCCCTCCGAACAATGGGATGCGTGATGGCAAAATGCTCCCAAGAAAAAATCTGGAGAAGAGTGACTCCGCAGGAGAGACTCTTCCCATCTGTGTATACGACCTGATGAAGATCGTGGTACAGATGGGCAAGCATGCATGAGCCCCATGCATATCCGATCCCGTGGAGAAGCATATCCTCCAAAATCCTCCCCCAACCAACTGATAGTCCCTTTGCCCTACGATCAGGACAAAGGAAACCACCGATCATACCTGCTAGAACTAACGACAGTGGGGCATATCCCGATATCATATCCTTCTAGGCAATCTCATACCCATCGGCATGAGGATCTTGGAAAACTCGCCTCAAAGCATCGGTCCCTCCAATCTCCTTGTGATCATAGATCACGAGCTCTCCAACCACAGGAATACCCAGAATCCTGTAAACATCCTCAGGAGTCACCGTGATCTCTCCTGTCGGCAAGTGAAACATGTTATGCTCACTATTTCATCTCTCAGCCAGTGCAGTCAATAGTGCCTTGTTGACCCGATATTGTGGCATCGCCAGCAACGGACCTAATCCGCACTGATGAATGATCCCTAAATCATCTTGGGACAACTGTGGAATCATCTCCCACATCTGAGGGAATTTCTCCCTAAACTGGAGGAGGTTAAATTCCTCCTTTACAATCATACCAAGCACATCAAGATTCGATCAATCAGCAAGGATTATCAAAAGTAAACATCAAGCAAATCATGTCAAATCAACTGAATCATATCAAAATCATCAATCTATCCATCTATTTGTTTTTTTCCTTATCGCAAGGAAAGCATATCTATCAATCCTTTCAATCAGGAAAGTAAATCTATCAAGCCTTTCAATTAAGAAAACAAATTTATCAGCCTTTCGATCAGGAAAGCAAATCAATCATCTCTACTATTTGTTTTCAAGCATGAAGACAAATTTATAATATCTCATTTTGATGTTTTCAAAAGCATAAAATCAGTTATCTAATTTAGCAACAATCATCAAAAACATGTCAATTTTTCTTCAAAAATTGAAATTCAGCAAAAATCCCTATATGCGCTAAAACAAGTCATCAATGTGCTAAATCATGGATGCGCAACTTTACTCCCTAGATGCGCTAAAACAGGTCATCAATGCGCTAAATCATGGATGCACTATTTTATCTAACCTATGCGCTAAAACAATTATCCAATGCACAAATTTACCCCATGCGCTAAACTAGCATCTAACTCGACCTCGACTAGCTGGATGCACTAAAACAGTGATCTTATGCGCTAATTTGCAACCCTATGCACGATTGTTTTCAACCTATGTGCGAGTTTGTATGCGCTAACCTATTTCATCGATGCGCTAAAGTTTGACTCGTATGCGCTAAACTAAATTTTCTATGCGCTAAAACAAAAAACAAAAAATAAAAAATAAAAAATTACGAAAAGCCATTAATAAATTCATTCAAAATTCAAAAAAGAGGATTGGATTCACTCACCGGAGGTCCATATGCTGCTGGTCTCTGATATCGGCAGGCTCGCTCGAATCAGTGGCGCTCATAATGGATTGGCATCACTAATATCTCTCTTAGAGCTCCAAAATTCTCAAAGGTTACTGTTCAAATGAAAGTGACTTTTCACCTTTTTCACCTTTTAAAGGGTAAAAATGACATTTTTACTATGCAAAGTGCTATTTTGAGAGATAAATCGCCAAATTTTCTTCGAAATGATCTAAAAATCTTCCAAATCAGCCTCATAATCATTCTCATCATGCGATTTATCTCTTGAGGGGGCATATAGCATCATTAGTTAAATTTTTCAAAATCATGGGCAAATTCTTTGAAGCAATGCGTAAAACACATCACTTCAAAGAGGGGCAAAATGTACACATCTAAAAATGGTCACAGTTAACCAAACCTGTTACTTAATTAAATATGAATTATTTAATTAATATTCTTAAGTCATCTACATATAAATAAATTTAATTATTTATTTATATTGTTCATTTTTCCAATTCTTCTAATTTAATTAAATAAATAAAGCTTATTTAAATAAATGCTATCTTTCTCTTAATTAATTAAATAGATTTCACACTTTCTAAATTCTTCACTCTTCTCAATAATTAAATATTTTTGAATATTTAATTAAAAAGATTTTTCTCTTCTCACATAATTAAATATTTTTAAATATTTAATTAAAGGCTTTTCATTTCTCTTACATAATTAAATATTTATTTATTTAAATTATGAGAGACACCTTTCATTTGTCTCTTCATTTTCCATCCGTCTCTTAAACTTCCATCTTTTTTTTGAATTCTCGATCTCTCACCGTTTATTTCAACAGGTTTGAACTCAACCGTTGATCTTGGCCAACCAAATTCCAACCTTCAAAAATCTACAAATACAACCCTCTTGTGGGTTGAAAAGGACCTCGATTTCTAGATTTTCATACATAGTTATTATAGTCGCATTTTAGTTTTAGCAAGCATTTTTAATATCATAGCATTTCAATTTCATAGTTTAAAGCATATTAGCAATGTACATGCATTTTTATTAATCTCATTCTCTCAAGCTGCCATTCTACAAACTTGCTATTTAAAACAACTGAGAGCAAGCATCTTGAAATGAATCCTTGGAGATAGAGGACTATGGAACAAATTTGAAGGAGCTGCTTGTGTTTTAGAGTTTGCATTTTGCTTTCTTTAATCTAATGTTTCATTGGTGTATTAGATTATATTCATTTTGATTTACTCTTTTCTAACATACACACCTATCACCAGCTGCCCTATTTTGTAACTGCCGCCATGATTGAATTGCATGTGTCAGCACTTTAGTCTATTGGGACCACTTCCATCATTCATGGGGGATGCATCTGGCTCTGGGGTGTCCTCATTCATGGCTCAAATCTTTTTGGTTGCAATGTTAAAGGGGAAATCATTGCTAAATGCATCATTTCCCATGATTGGAGGATCTTTTTAGTTATTGGCTCACCGAGCTAGGTTTCATTATAAATATTGCTTCTTCCATCGAAGCAGGGGTTCAAAATTTAGAGAAAAAATATTGGTAGAAGAACCAGGCCTTTACCACTTTTTATATTATTGTAAAGACTTGCAGAATGTGCCATTGTTCGACCTTTCTATTTTCTTGAGGATTTTTGATAAAGTTTTACTATGCCATTATGGTGCTGAATGTTTCATTTACATGACTTCTATAATTTGAATGCAGGTTTGCTGATTTAGATCATGTCTTCAACTCCTCTTTTCAATAAATGCGTATGAATATTATTTTATGTCATTAAAGTGAATCATCTAGATTTTACCTTAGTTTCCTTTCATTTTGGACATAGCAAATTGTTGAATGGGCCCTTAGATCGTATCTACAAGATAGGTCTATCATTCTTTACATCTAAGTCTCAGTGCATCACCCTAGTTAGAGACTTTTATTTTTATACCCGCTTCCTTTTCCCATTCAAAACCCTAGTTATAGAAGAGTCGACTTCTTTAAAATTTGGAGGTCACTCATTTTAGTGCAATAGATCCCCCCTTTAACCGAGTTTCCCATAAAAGTCTGTTACCTTGCCAAATTTTGGCATCAACATAACTAATTATAGAGTATTGATAATATTGATAAAAAAAATGTAAACAAAAAAGATGTAGTCACTTGTAGAATTAGAAATGAAATATTTATATAACTAATCATACAATTGATAGAGGTAAGAAGAATGCAAACAAAAAGCATCAAACCATAATACAATTGTATAAGCATATATGTATACCACATCAATAAATGTTTTTAATTAGAGGTAAACAAGTTTTTAAGGAACCCCAAAAACCTTTACATAAAAAGAACTGAAGCCAAAGATAACTAAACAAAGCAAACAACAACCAAAACATAGCAAACCATCAAAACGATATCAACCAAAAAGGAAGGACAAGAAACAACAACAATACATATTCTTTAGGATATCAATAGCTTCCATGTCACTCTCCATAGTATTTAGATAATCATCGTTGACTTTAGACATATCTTTAGTAGGGACCCCAGCCTGCAACTTGGTTTTATTGTGTGTTGTAGCACCAGGCCCAACCACATTTACCTCATTAATCAAAATAGTCTGCTATGCAACAACCTTGTCAACAAAAACCTCCCCCTCCACTTGCCTTTCACTAGCACCAACATCCTCACCAAGAACAATCTCCATTTGTTTCTTAGCCATCCCAATAGGAGACAAAATGCCCTTGGATTCAAAATTCATAGCAGATTTAGTACCATCCCCAAACTTCTCCAATTTCACATTAATCCTTTCCATTTGGTCTTCGAGGGTCAAAATACATTGTTCAAACATCTGCTTCATCTTCATTGTTTCTTCAGCCACAATATTCAAGGAATCAAACAACTCATCAACTTGATTATGAATTGAAGATTCACCCACTTTACTCACTGCACTCCTAACTCTAACATTAGTCATATTTGGCTGATGAAACACCCATTTAAATAGTTTAAATTGATAAATGGACCCTTCCTTAGCCTTCCCCAATACATTGGGAAATCTTCACGATCAAAGTTAAAAACATCCTTTCCCTCAACATCACCCTCCTTGGAAGATATAAACCTATCCTGGCTAATACAAGCCTCCTTACGTTTACCACCGACCACCTTTTGAAATGCATAAGACAACCGAGAGCGGGGGGGTGAATCAGTTGTATCAAATCACTTTACTTATAAACTTAATCTTTTCACCTTAACTTCAATCTATTATTAAGTGTAAACATGAAATGAAAATAACATAAAGCAAACACCAAAGAAACCAAATTTTTGTGGGAAACCCAATGAGGGAAAAACCATGGCGAGGATTAACTTAGAATATAGTAGTAATGCAATAATAGATACAAAGGCTCACTACTAGAGGGCTCACTACCCAAATACAAAGGCTCACTGTCCAGATGCAAGGGCTCACTGCCTTCAAAGGACTCAGTGTCCAAAAAGGAGGCTCACTACCTACAAAAAATAAAAAAGGAGATAAATGAAGATCCACCACTAGGGTTCCACACATTTTCAACCTGATTAGAAGATTGTTGATGCCATCAACTCACTCCTTTTAGGAATCTAACACTTTAAAGTATTGTTGCCTCAATTCACTCTTCCACTCTTTGATTTTCGCACTTGTTCACACACTTCACTCACTTTCTTGATTCATGGATGATGGATATGAAATTTTCCACAACTTGATTTTCTTTTATACCATCTTCAACCTTAGAAACATTCTCCAAGGTCAACTATACAATTTCATTTACAAATTCAAACTAGTTTGGCTACTCAACATTCCCGCGGTGGATAAGAATGAGAGAAGACCAATTACATATTTAATTTAGGACCCAATCAACATCTTGGATCAAGCACACGCTTTATTAAGTCGATGCAAAAATTTTATGTAATGTGTAGACACCAGGTCAACCAAACCTAATGAAAACACCAATGATATTTGAAGTACACGCATCTCCAACAAGATAATCACACGTGGATCACTCAACATGCTTCACCAGATATTTTTCCATCTCTAAGAACACCTCAAGTACATCTACAATAATTACAACAAACTTCATTCACAAATAAATCTTCACTAGTCCACCTGGACTAACCAACAAAAGCACATGAGCTTTGGAGTAGGTCTTCCAGAGCGCCAAACCACAATCAAATTTTTTAGAACATAAAAACAATCAGAAAGAGTCATCTCCTAGATCCAAAAGATCCGAGACCAAATATCAAAAAACTGCAAAGCAAAAAGATTTCTCCTAGTCCACAAACAAATAGTCTTGTCAAACCAGTTCACACACTGGTGAACATATCTTCTACTCTCCATTGACCCAGAAGCTAAAACTTAGGATATACGATCCATTGAAGCTTATGAACACACTCATATATCCACACATGCATAGGATCAACACAAAAGAAATGTGGAGCACAATACCAGAGCACACTCAAAACACACTTCAACACTTCTTTGATTATTTCTCAAATTTTCTCAAAAGCACTTGGCAAAAACACAACTACAACTTCATAAATATAGTTCCATGTACTCTAAGCATTTCTACAATATATCAACTATACA
This sequence comes from Sequoiadendron giganteum, assembly GCA_007115665.2. Taxonomy (NCBI): domain Eukaryota; kingdom Viridiplantae; phylum Streptophyta; class Pinopsida; order Cupressales; family Cupressaceae; genus Sequoiadendron; species Sequoiadendron giganteum. Next base: position 667,725,626 of record CM021100.1, read on the forward strand.
AATATAATTTGAACCGTGTTGACATAAATGACAACATTAATGACAACACCACCAAACACATCCATACTTGCAAAAATCTCCCCCTTTGTTGTTGATGGCAAGACATGATGTGAAAAACCATCAAAGACAACATACATGATTTTCAGAAGCAACAACCTGCCAAGCATAAAATTTTCACATGATTCTCTCTCCCCCTTTGACATCAATGGAAAAGGAAATTCTTGCCACATAAAGATCTGTTCACTCCCCCTAAGGAGTAGACCCCCATTACATACTGCAACAATGCACTTCTCTACTCCCCCTAAGGAGTAGACCTCAATCATCAGTCCAAAAAAAAAGAGTCTGTGAATCCACTGGACTAATGCACCTCCATGTGCACTTAGTTCAAAGAAGGAGGGGCGATAACCCATAACTTCCCTTTGATATACTCAAAAGTATCCTTTAGAAGGGCCTTAGTGAATATGTCTATAACTTGTTCTTTGGTAGGTACATATTCAAGTCTAACTTCATTCTTTAATACCTTCTCCCTCAAGAAGTGATACTTGATAGATATGTGCTTTTTTTTGGAATGCATCACTGGATTCTTTGAAATGTTTATAGCACTTGTATTGTCAAAAAATATAGAGATAGGTTCATCACTATTCACACCTATGTCCATCAAGGTTTGCTTCATCCAAAGTACCTGTGTACAACAAGATGCTGCTGCAATATACTCTGCTTCTTCAGTGGACAAAGACACTAAATCTAGTTTCTTGCTCAAACATGAAGCTAGTCTTCCTCCAAGGAAGAATGAATCGCCACTTGTACTCTTTTGGTCATCTACACATCCAACCCAATCTGCATCAATGTAGGCATTCAAAGTGAAATCATTGTCCTTCAGATACCATAGCCCATAATCTAGAGTTCCTTTAAGATATCTAAATATCATTTTCATAGTTGTAACATGTGTTTCCTTAGGTTCTACTTGAAGTCTTGCAACTAAACATACTGAATGCATGATATTAGGTCTAGTAGTAGTAAGATACAATAGTCCACCAATCATGGATCTGTACATGCTCTGATAAACTTTAGTAGATTCATCATTCTTACTTAGCTTACATCTAATTACCATAGGGGTACAAACCAATTTGGAGTCATCCATTCCAAACTTCTTTATCCTTAACATACTTGGATTGTGAAATGAATATCTCTTTGTTAGATTGATTAACTTGAAGTCCAAGGAAGAAATTCAATTCACCAATCATAGACATTTCAAATTATTTTTGCATTTCTTCAGCAAATATCTTACACATACCTTCATTTCCACCAAAGATGATGTCATCAACATATACCACAACTATCAGTATCTTGTTTTTCTCAACCTTGAAGTAAATATTGTTATCTGTGGACCCTTTGTTGAATCCTTGCTTTGTCAACTATCTATCCAATCTCGCATACCAAATCTGGGAGCTTGTTTAAGTCCATATAATGCCTTCTTTAACTTGCAAACCATGTCCGGTTTGTCACATAGTTGAAAACCTTCCGGTTGCTCCATATATACTTCTTCTTCCAGTTTTGCATTAAAAAATGCAGACTTGACATCCATCTGATATACTTTGAAGTCTTTATGAGTTGAAAATTCCAAGAACATTCGAATGGCTTCCATTCTTTCTATAGGTGAAAAAGTTTCTTCAAAATCTATTCCTTCAACCTGTGAATATCCTTTACATACAAGTATTTCTTTATTTCATACCACTTCACCATCTTCATTTAACTTGTTTTTGAATACCCATTTTGAACCAATTACATTCTTGTTTGTAGGTCTATGGACTAGTTCCCATGTCTCATTCTTCTCTATCTGCTGTAGTTCCTCTTTCATTGCTCCAACCCAAATTTCATCATTACATGCTTCATTCATAGTCTTAGGTTCTATCTTTGAAAGTAAACATAGGTTTACCTCAACCACCTTGCTTCTTGTCTTCACTCCTTCACTTTTGTCTCCAATTATCTATTCCTCCAAATGATTTCTCAGAACATATTTAGGAGTCTTAGGTGCAAGTTCTAGAGTCTCTTCCTTTTCATCACTTGGTTCTTTCTCCTCCTTTTATTCTTCTTGTATTTGCACTTAGATAAGATAATCAGGTTCAACTTCATTTATTTCCACTGGTCTATACATAGCTTCATCAACCTTTACATTAGCACTTTCAATTATTTTCCTTAATCTCTTATTAAAACATCTATAAGCCTTGCTGTTATTTGAATATCCAAGGAAAATTCCTTCATCACATCTAGCATCAAACTTTCCAAGATTTTCATCATCTCTTCTAATGTAGCATCTACTTCCAAATACCTTAAAGTATTTCATAGTAGGATTCTTACTAGTCCACAACTCATAAGGGGTCTTAGTGCTGTTACCTCTGATCTGAACTCTATTAAGAATGTAAAAAAGAATGTGGATTGCTTTTCTCCAATACACGTTAGGAACATTTTCTTCTTTCATCATAGTTCTGGTAGCTTCTTGAATAGTCTAGTTCTTTCTTTCCATAACTCCATTCTGTTGAGGGGTTCTAGGAGCAGAACAATGTCATGCTCTTCACATAATGTATTTGTTGTAAAATGTGCCTCAACTTGCTGGCTTGAACCTCTGTTAAAGGACTTGGTGGATCTCCCTTTGTTCATGCCTTTACCTCCTTACCACTAGGTGTTTGTGGAAGAGGTGCAGTGGTGCGGTTACTACCATACGACAGGAGCCTTCTAGATAAGGTGTGGTGGTGCAATGTCACCGCCATACCGCGAGAGCCTTCTAACTAAGGTGTGGTGGTGCGATGTCACCGCCATATCGTAGGAGCCTTCTGGTTGAGCTGCGGTTGTGTGGTGTATACTGCCATACTACGGGAACCTATTCATAGTCAAGCGGTAGTGCAGGGTACCACCATACTGTGGGAGTCTTCATACAGAGGTGCGATAGTGTGGGACATTGGTTGTCTGGAAGTTGTGTGGTGGTACCACCATACCACGGGTGTCTTCAAGATGGGACATGGTAGTGCAGTGTATACCACCATACCGTGAGGGCTTCACACCTATCTAGCGGTAGCGTGGTTTATCGCCATACCTCAAGGGTCTTCTGGATGACTAGCGGTGGCATGATGGAAGGACCACAAGGTTATGCTGATTGTTTGGTATGATTTTCAAAGCAGTGGATGAATGGTGTGTCGACAAATGGCATGATTTCATTTGTTGATTTTACATCACTGTTGTAAATCAACAACCATTGGTTGAAAGCTTTATTTTCTGATAGTGATATATTTGCATTAAATGTGCTGACTCAGGGGTTGATAGAGTGCAGATATAAAAATATTCTCTATAATTGAGATTTAATGCTAGGCGGCCCGATGCATGCTGCAGGGCTATGTGCATAACCAAAGATGATGGAAGCTTGTCAATGGGGTAATTAAATACCCTAATGGTTGTTGGTTGGTAAGATATGATCGAAGAGAGATTAGGTCAGGTCGATCAAAGTGTGTGTTTGAGCGGTATGCACATAGCATTGTAACCATGAACACTAAGACACATAGAAAAAAGAAGGATGTGAACTTGTGGTGGCCATGAGGCTGGCTGAGTGAGTTGACAAGAGATGAATTTACATTGTATGTTGTGTGAGAACATTGGCACAGTGCAAGGATTTTGATCTATGTTGTTGCCTATATTCTCTAGATGGACAAGATGTAAACTCCTGAAGAGCATAACTCTGAGATTGTATTGTAACTTTTGTTGTTGCTGATTAATACAATTGAGCTGAGTGTTTTGGAGGGTGGGGTTTTTTACCTAAAAGGGTTTTCCCATGTAAATCCATGTGTTCATTTGTTTGTCTTCCATGTTGTTTGATTCTGTAATTTGAATATGTGCACATGTATTAAATCTGGTTTACTCTACATGTGCTTTTCTCAGAAGGGTTAATGAGGGAAATCAACTGTGCCTGTTTCCACTTTATGGCATAGTAGTACATGTCTTTGAGGCAATTTGAAGGAATTAAAATCACCGAAGACACTGCTATTCTTAGATGTTTCATTCTAAGATGACCCGATTTCCCCAACAACATTGAACTCACCAGATGTAAATTCTCCACCTCTATTAGACCTTAAGTATTTTATTTTTAGGTTTGCCTCATTTTCTACTCTTTCCTTAAACAATTTGAATCTATCAAGAGCCTAAGCCTTTTCTCTAAGAAATGTAGCCCATGTCATCCTAGAGTAATCATCAATCAAGAGCATAAAGTACCTGCCACCATTAAGGCTTCCTATTCTTGGGAGACCACAAAGGTATGTATGGATTAATTCTAGCATTTTGATAGATGATTGATCCTTTCCTTTAAAAATAGTTCTTTTTTGTTTTCCCATCTGGAAACTTCTACAAATTGAATTTGAAGGATTTATGATTCTAGGAATATCTCTGACAACTTCCCTAGAACTGATCCTAATCAAATTATCAAAATTCACATGTCCCGTCCTCTGGTGCAAGAGCCAACTCTCATTAATATGAGAAACAAAACACTAACCGTCACCACCCTTAAGTCGATAGATGTTTCCATGAGTTCTTCTTTTAGCTACTACCACATATCTGGATCCTTTTCTGATCTCACAAGTGTTATCCTGAAACACAAGCTTAAAACCTTTGCTGCACATTTGTCCAACACTTAAGAGATTATGCCTTAAGCCCTTTACATAATAAACATTGTCAATATTATGTTTTCCATTAAAGGCAATTGTTCCTTTACCAACAATCTTAGCACTAGAGTCATCTCCAAACATAACTATTCCTCCATCATACTTCTCAAGTTTAGTAAACTTACTCTTATCTCTAGTCATATGATTTGAACATTCGCTGTCAATTACCCAAAATTCTTCATCCTATCTGGCATGAAAAGAAGTTACCAAAGTACCTTCTATTTCATCCTTGTTGCTTTCTGGATCAGATTCCTTTACACATCTTCCATGGTTAGTAGATATAGCTTTATTTTCCAGGGTTAGAAACAATCATTCATCTTTATGTTCCTCAAAGTCAGATTCATCATCAAAAATTCCCGCATCTTCTTTGACATAATACAATTTCTTGAACTTCTTATCCTTTTTATCTTTGTGATTGTTATTACTATCCTTATTCTTATTTTGTGTATCTCTATTAGGACATCTTGATGCATAATGACAAATATTTTCATAACTAAAACACTTAAAAGGAAACTTACCTTTGTATTTACCTTTCTTCAATCTCCTTATGAAATTTGCTTCCAAATCTTCTGAATTATCATCATCCAAATCATCTCCTATCTTCATTGCTTTAAAGGCTATTTCATTCTTCTCTTTATCTCTTGAAAATTTTCTCATTTCAAATGTAGCCAGGACACCAAATAGATGCTCCTTAGTAAATGTATTTGGATCATATTGTTCTTCAAGAGAAGATACTTTGTCACTATAATTATCTGGTAAGGTTATCAAGATATTTTCAATTATATTTTCATCTGTCATGGTTCAGTTGCTATAAGTTCAACTCTATGATAATAACTTGCAATGTCTTCTCCATATTCCATTCTCAAGTTCTGAAATTTTCTCTTAGCAGTTAGTTTCCTTGAAAAATTTACTCTATCATTCCCTTCATAAATGTCTTTGAATTTTTTCCATACTTCATGAACAATAGCTAGAGAAATAAATTTTATTCTTTCAATTTTAGATAAAGCATTGAAGATAGCATACCTTGCTCTTTCATTCTCTTCAAAAGTTGCAATCTCATCAATAGAGGAAGGACCAATTGTTGGTATCGCATACTTTGTCTCTACAACTTTCCAAGTATTGAAACTAAGTGAAATCAAATAACTTCTCATCTGTTCTTTCTAGTCACTATAATCAACTCCATAAAAAATAGGAATCTGCAACTTGTGCACCATCTGATCTACCTCAAGCGGTTAAGCTTTTAACCAAGGAACTAAAGCTCTGATACCAGCTGTTGAAATGCACAAGATAATTGAGAGGGGGGTGAATTAGTTGTATCAAATAACTTTAGTTATAAACTTAATATTTTCAACTTAAGTTCAATATGTTATTAAGTGTAAACATGAAATGCAAATAATAGAAAGCAAACACCAGAGACACCAGATTTATGTGGAAAACCCAATGAGGGAAAAACCACGGTGAGGATTAACTCACAATATAGTAGTAATGCAATACTAGATACAAAGGCTCACTGCCCAGATGCAAGGGCTCACTGCCTTCAAAGGACTCACTATCCAAAAAGGAGGCTCACTACCTACAAAAAATTAAAAAAAGGAGATAAATGAAGATCCACCACTAGGGTTCCACACATTCGCAACCTGATTAGAAGATTGTAGATGCCATCAACTCATTGCTTTTAGGAATCTAACACCTTAAAGTACTGTTGCCTCAATTCACTCTTCCACTATCTGCTTTTCGCACTTGTTTGCACACTTCACTCACTTGCTTGATTTATGGATGATGGATATGAAATTCGCCACAACTTGATTTTCTTTTATACCATATTCAACCTTAGAAACATTTTCCAAGGTTGGCTATATAATTTCATTTACAAATTCAAACTAGGTTGACTACTCAACATTTCTGTGGTGGTAAGAATGAGAGAGGACCAATTACATATTTAATTTAGGACCCAATTAGCATCTTGAATCAAGCACACACTTTCTTAAGTCGATGCAAGAAATTAATGTAACGTGTAGACACTAGGTCAGACAAACCTAATGAAAACACCAATGATCTTTGAAGTACACACATCTCTAGCAAGATAATCACACATGGATCACTCAACATGCTTCACCAGACATTTTACCATCTCTAAGAACACCTCAGGTACATCCGTAGTAATTACAACAAACTTCATTCGTAGAGAACTCTTCACCAGTCCATCTAAACTAACTAGCAAAAGCACATGAGATCTGGAGTAGGTCTTTCAGAGTGCCAAACCACAATCAAATTTTTCAGAACAAAAAAACCTTTAGAAAGAGTCATCTTCTAGATCTGTCAGATATAAAACCAAATATCAGAAGACCACGAAGCAAAAACATTTCTCCCAGTCCACAAACAAATAGTTCTGTCAAACCTGTTCACACATTGGTGAACACATCTTCTACTCTCCATCAAACCAAAAGATAAAAATCAGGATATACGATCCATTGAAGCTTATGAACACACTCATAGATCCACACAGGCAGAGAACAATACCGGAGAACACTCATAACACACTTCAACATTACTTTCATTATTTCTCAAATTTTCTCAAAAGCACTTGGCAAAAACACAACTACAAATTCATAAATATAGCTCTATGTACTCTAAGAATTTCTACTGTATCTCAACTATACAAATACCATTTGAATTGTGTTGAAATCAATGACAACATTAATGGCAACACCACTAAACACATCCATACTTGCAACACCACCGATATTTGAATCTTGCGAATAGAGTTAGCAATGTCCTCAGCAATATACCTCCTCTTTTGCATCTCTAAGTCCATGCCCAGAGAATCTAGAGCATCCTTCCCACCATACAAATTCATTGGAGAAGTAACTTGCAACTCCATCACTTGGATAGTAGACCTAAAATCCAATTTCTTATTGCTGCCTTCCTTTGAAGCCTTCTTTCTCTTGGTCCCCAAAACAAGGGATGAAGAAGGCACATCTTCAAAAATTTCAATCCTATCCTTCAAGATAGTAGAGGGAGTGACATGATTAGTTTTACTTGGTTTTCCAGTAGCCTCTTCTTCACTATAGGTCTCATAACCCTTCTGGTTATGGACCAAATCCCCTTTACCCAGCTTACCCACAACAAGAGGTTATGAAATCACTTCCACGAAGGCCTAAGAATCTGAGATGTAATCCTCATCCTCCTCCATATTAGACTCCTCCTCTAGGGCTGTTTTCTTCTTTTCCCCTTTAATACTCACCAAATCCTCTTTTGAAATAGTTTCATATTCCTCAATTAGCTTTTGTTGCTTATCCTTGGGAGTGATAGCAGGTGGCTTAGAGACCTCAAAATATTTAACATGATCCAAGATTAATAGAATGAGCCCAACATGCAACACCAGATTCTTAGGGTTCCTTTTATGATCCTGTAGACCTACTCCAGAGAAGTCAAGAGGTAAAATGGAAAGGAAATTTTATTCTTATGGCAAAAATGATTCAAGAGGACAAAATGATAAGCATTAACTGTAGAAAATTGAACTTCAAGAGTAATGTACCTCATTAATTCTTCAACAACATCCCCCCAAAGTGCTTTGATCAAGCTGTGTTGGTACCCACCACTCTTGGCCATCTTTAGCTCTTGTTCTTCATTCCCTTTGAAGAAAATCTTCATGGAAACCTTTGATTCTTTCTTATCTTTGTAAACCTTCTTGCCTTTTGTAGAGAGACTGATAATCTTATCAATGAAATCCTCATTCACATCAAATTTTGTGCCTCATAGTTTCAAAACCCTGTTATTCCACCCTTTAACAAACAAGGTCATGGCCTACAGGTTATCTCCATGTAGCCTCTCCAAATAAGGAGTAAGCCCCCTTTCTCTTGTATACACCACACCTCCTCCTTTTTCTTAACAATATCACAGGAGAAAGGCTCTGCTATATTTCAGTCACCTCCCATGGCCCCAAAATTTGTGAAACTTAGAAGCTTGAGAATTTTGTAAGAAATAAGGAGAAACCTCAAGAAAGATAGCCAAAAAACTCCCACAATCCATGTGGCAACAAAATTATGGTAGAGAGAAATAATGATCCTAGGATACTGCCCCATATGGGGAACACACAAGGTACCATAAGCTCGATCAAAATCCAACTCACTATCACTCCAAATAATTAACTGCCACATGAAAATAGTCATGCGAGCCCAGAACATTAAGAGACCACCATCCAAATTAACAATTTCGATAATCATGATTTAAACAAGCAATAACCTCAATGGGGAGGGGGTCATCAACATCCCACTCCCTAGAACCACTAATACCCAGGTTAGCAAAAACATCAGCTAATCCATTCCCTTCCCTAAGAATATGAGAGATATAACATTCATCAAAGGAGTTTAGGATTTCAATGACATCCATGATAATGGATTCAACACTCCATGAAGGGACAAAATATTTCTTAAGATTGATAATAATATTAAGAGAGTCTCCCTCAAGGCAAACCTTCTTGTAACCTTTAGATTGAGCCATCTTCAAGCCATGATAGGCTGTAGCCGCTTTCGTGAGGTGGTTTGTCTAGGTTCCCAAAGGAAGGACCATCATGGAAATGAACCTACCATTAGAATTTCTTATCACTCCCCCACAACCAGCAGGTCTCAAGTTACCTTTAGTTGCACCATCAAAATTAAATTTCACCCATCCATCTGGGGGAGCCTTCCAAACAAAATCCTCTCTAGAGGATTTTCCTTTAATGAGAGGAAATGAGATATCACATGACAACTTCCAATTTTGCACAATAGAAATATCCTCTAATCTAAGCATAATCCTTGGGCCATTATGAAAGGAAACCCCAGAGACAAAATTCTCTTTGATAGCAAAACAAATTTTAAAGGCCACAAAGATAGCAAGAAGAGTTGAACTCTTGAAAATCTTGTTATTACATTCTAGCCAAATACCCCAAGCAATATGGGGAAGAGAAAGAGACCAAAGAAAAAGCAAAGAAGGATTGGAAAAAGGTCGCACCCATTGAGACCACACTTCCCCAATTGAAGAAGGGAACACCCAACTAAGATTCCAAAGAGAGAGAACATGGGTCCACATATCTCTAACAAATCTACAACCAATCAATAGGTGAAAGGAATTCTCAGCATCTGCACAAAGAGAGAATTTGTTAGGCATCATAAAACCTCTCTTGAGTAGATTATCAATAGTTAAGAACTTATTTTGGACAAAAATCCATAAAAAATATTAATCTTGGGAATCAGTTTAGAGGACCATAGGGAAGACCAAAAGGAGTAGGACCAATAAAAGAAGCTTGAAGATGAAAGGCCGAGGAGACAAAAAATTTACCATTGGAAGAGGGCGTCCACACAATATTATTAGCCAGAGAAAAAGAAGGAATATGAACCAAGGACACAACATTAAAGAGAACCTCCAAACCCGGTTCAATCTCATGCAACCTTTTCCAACGAGCCTCAATCATATAATCAGTAACAAATTTTCCAAACCTCTACACATAAATATCCATGAAAGGAAGGGCCTAAGGATCATCTTTGAGAGGCTTGTTTGCAAACCATCAGTCTTCCCAGAAATTTTTTTTCCTACCATTTCCTAGCTGCCAAAAGAGACCTTTAGAAATAATCATCTGAGCCTTAACCATATAGTTCAAGAGAGTAGAACCAAATGGAGGGGAAAAGTCATAAGACAACAAATCCCTTATACAATCAACCCCACAAAGATATTTGCTCAGAGAAATTTTAGCCCATTCACTCTTAGCAAAAATAAGGTTACACAGTTGTTTACCAAGAAGGGCCGGATTGAATTCTACAATTTTATGAATTCCAAGACCTCCCACCTTTTGAGGTCTGTAGACATCATCCCAGACAACCAAATGAATTGGATTTTTGTCCTCAACCCCAGACTAGAGGAAGTTTTTCTGAATTCCCTCCAACTTATCCACATTTTTTCTTGGCATATAAAATAGGTTGAGAGCATAAACTGGAAGATCTAAAAAGTTGACTTGATTAGTTTCACTTTCCCAGCTTGACTTAACAACGCACCCTTCTATCCAACTAGTTTGGAGTTGAAATTATCAATCAATCCCTGCCAAAAGGACTCAGGGGCCACATTAGAGCACAAGGGAAGACCCAACTATGATGCAGGAAGCTCACCAATCTAACATTGCAAGATTCTAGCAATTTTAATCTGCCTATGGTAAGGAGTGTTAAAGAAGAAAATAACACGCTTGGGTAAGCTAACCTTCTACCCCGAAGCAGCCTCATATTTTTGTAAGATAAGTTTAACAGCTTTGGATTCCTTAATAGACGACTCCCGTAGCATGAGAGAATCATCAACAAAATGCTGATAGGAACAAACAAGATTATTAGAGGAAGGAGACAATCTAGATATCAAACTAGAGTTAATAAATCTCTGGATGAGGTGACCTAGAGATTCCACCATGATAATAAAAATAAAAAGAGATATAGGATCTCCCTATTGCAACCCCCTAGAGAAATCAAAGAGAGGAGATGGAGAGCCATTGACAAGAACAAAGAACCTCAGGGTGGAAATAAGCTGGAGAACAAGAACCACCATTTTCTCCCCCAAACCAAAAGCTTTCAGAATCCTTTCCAGAAAACCCCAATCAACTCTATCATAGGATTTAAGAAAATCAAGCTTCAAAATAAAACCAACATGCTTATTAATAGTTAAAGAGTGAATATTCTAATGAATAGTTAGGATGGAATCCAAAATTTTCCTTCCATCCACAATCCATTTTGCTGAGGAGAAATGATGAGAGGAAGAACCTTTTATAATCCATCCGCTAACACCTTGGAGAAGATCTTGTAAATCGAATTGCACAAACTGATAGGGAAAAATTAATCAAAGGAGGCAACACTCGATTTCTTAGGCACAAGAACAATAAAAGAGGAATTTAATTCCTTCAAAATACTGCGACTTCAAAAAATTTCTTAGTAGCTTCCACAACATCCTTAGCAATAATATCCCAAAAATACTAAAAAAGAACATCGAAAAACCATCAGGGCTCAATGCCTTATTACCTTCAAAAGAGAAAACAACACTTCTAATCTCCTCTGCCGAAGGAATACACACCATCTGCCTATTAATATATTCAAAGATAACATGAGGGATATCCCTTAGAATATCCTCCCAAAAAATCCATATCTAGCTCCCCTTCCATAGATAAGAGGTTATAAAAGTAAGAAGACGCCACCTACTATAAATCAACATCCTTCTCCAACACCTGATTATTATAATTAATAACATTAATACGATCAGAAGCCCTATGTTTCAGAGTAGAGAGGTGAAAAAACCTCATGTTTTTGTCCCCTTTTTAACCACATAATTCGAGATCTTTTCTTCCAAAATTCCTCCTCAGCAACAATATTATGTAATCTGGAGAGGAGTACATTCTCCTTCAAAGCCAAAGCTTGATCATACCTTAACACTTGGATAGATTGCTGCACAACAAAAATCTCCTGATTAACCTCCTCTTTTTCCAAAAAAATATGACCAAAAGAAGACCTATTCTATTTATTGACATTGTTCTTCACATTGGCCAACTTATTGGCCACTCTATATATAGCCGACCCATCCACCTGAATGTTCCACCAATCTCGGACCAGATTTTTGAGATCAGGATGATAGGTCCACATCTTCTCAAATCTAAATGGAAAATTATTTTTCCTAACCAACATATCCACCGATAATGATAAAGGAAAGTGATCCAACCCTAGTTTGGTCAAGGTCGAGAGAGAGAAAGAGTAAGAAAAAATCCAATCAGGGGTGATAAGGGCACAATCAAGCTTAACCCGAATAAGAGCATCACCCACTCGCTGATTAGACCAAGTGAAAGAGGACCCTTTAAGATCCAAGTCAAGAAGAGAATTGCCATTGATGAGGTTCATGAGATCATATATAATATCATCCACAATCTATGAGCCTCCCAACTTATCAACATCATGCAGGGGCGTGTTGAAATCCCCCATAACCAACCATTTAACAAAAGGATGTGATGATTTAAAGGAACCAATATTTTCCCAAAACTTTTTTCTGGAACTCTTACTATTAGGGGCATAGATATTCAATAGGGTCCAAGAGAACTTATCCCACATATTAATAAATGAAGTCGACACATGGTTGCAGTCCTAGAACACCTCAATCCCTTGAACCTTGACTTAAGATTCCAAAAGGTAACAATCACTCCCAAAGCACCAGTCGCTTCAGAGGAATGCATACCACAATCCTTAAAAAGCTTATGCTTAAGTTTAGATAATTTATCCATACCCATTTTAGTTTTTTGAATTAAGACAATATCAGGCCGATGATCTCTTACCAAGTTAGGAAGAAGATCATGTTTATGAGGGTGATTTAACCCTCGCATATTCTAGGAAATTATCTTCATAAGAGCTTATGGGAAGTGCTCTTGGATCACATCTCCAACAAAGTTCTCTGAGTTCCATTAACGATATCCATTTGACTCTCCTTATCCCTAGAAAAATTAGAAAGAAGATGACCTCTACCTCTCAGCTTCAACCCATATTCTGACCTTTTCCTGTATCTAGTAACAACTCTCGGAGAAGGATAGTGATTCTTTCTATTTATACCTTTCACCAGAATGTAAGGAGGATTGTCAAGATCTTCCAAGTCCCCATTATCCTTCATATTAGATAAATATTTCAACCCCTCAACCTTAGAGCATTCATCATGTGGTGGTTTCACAACCCCACTCCCTTGAGCCCTCAAAGGAGGGGAATCCAAGCCTTCATCCACATACACCTTGTCTTCTACCAAAGCCTTAGCTTGAAACTCTTTAAAAGACTCCACAGTATCTGATATATGTTATAATAGTGGCATGATTGAATTGAATCACAACAAAAAAATATGTGTTCATAAAGAGGTATATGTACTTATATATACATGCATAATATTTTCATGCTTTTTGCACTTGAAGTATGAAAATTTGAATCTTGACTAATTGACTCGAGTAGAACCTTTCTTTCAATTGAGTAGTCAAACTCTTTTGTTTTCATAATTATGCACTTGATCCTCTCTACATTATTGTAGCTTTCTATTGCGACTTGAATAGTAAATATGAACTTCTTGAAAAGAACTTTATGTATAATGTCTACAAACTTCGAATCATCTTGATCTTCATGTTTCAATGTATATAATTCTTTTGTTGGTACACCCATTATTTCTTCTATTAGTTTTTCAAAAGCAGTAGCCCAAGTTGAACCCATATGATATTTCACTTGGCATTGTAGGAGATATCTATAGTCACAATCAAGGAAACTCTTATAATATTTTTGGCAATACCAATTACCATTTCCTTTTTTCTACACCATTTTTTTGCATTTTTTCCCTTCAATATTGATGGGGCAAGCATTATATTAGAAATTATCGTATTTTTTGAAAGATACCATAGCTTTTAGTAGGACCCATTATTTGTATTGCATATCAATAGTTGCCTATCTTTAATTTCTTGTATAGTTTTCAACATTATAGGTTGCTTAGCAAAAAAAAATTCCTTTGTCATAGAATGGGAGGAAGAATTTTTCCCTTTTGTATTCAACCAAGATCTCAACTATTCTAATTTTGGAAGACTTGGATTTATCAAAAGTTGGGTGGTACTTATTGTTCCTAGATATTTTCCACCATAGTCATTGACTCTTTTAACCTTTACAACAAGAATTGGTAAAGTTTTTGAGTGACAATTTTTCAAGTTGTTCACCTTCGTTGTTGCAAAAATCACCCCACATTATGAAGTGAATTTTTCAAGCTGAGATGTCTTTAAGTTGAACAATTTGTTTTTTAATTTGAGTTCCATTCTTTCTGAATATTGTAGTACATGGATTGATTGATAGGACAATACCAATGATATCAACAATTGAATTACTTTGTATATCCTTAAGTTCACTTATTGGTGTAAAGTTGAGACTATGCTTCGGTATTAATGTATCCTTCTCCATAAACAAGTGAACAATGGAAGTACTTTGGAACATAATTTCCCATTCATTTTTTAAGGTGTTGAATATTTTGTTTGTAGGTTTTAAAGTCCCATTGGATATTGTAAAGACTCTTCCATTCTCAATATGATTTTAAAATTCTTTTGCAATTGAATTAAAATATATGACTCTTATTTTAATACCACTATGCTTAAGCAGATCAAAGCTAAAGACTTTTCCATTGCCATTTGTGTTATTAAAATGGTGAAGTTGTTGTTTCAAAGTCACTCTAGCCTTTATTGTCCATCGACTCTGGTAAGGGTTCAAGGCTGCAATAGGAGTTACTCTTGGAAAGCTTCACTTCCTGTAGTAGTTTCACTATGGGATGTATTGTTTCAAGACTCCATCCCTACATGACCATGGTGTAGACATAATTGTGATCATTTAAGCAAATCAAATGTATAATTTTTTATTGCTTTAATTATAATTGGTAAGTATAATCGAGTATTTTAAATAACAAGATATCTAAATAACTTATATTCTAAATAATAAGTCATGTAATTATTATTATATGAATTAGTAAAGAGATAATACACATAGTTTTTCATAAATTACTATTTGATGAATTGAAAAGTATCTAAGAGAAATGTTTTAAAAATTATATGTAAACATGTCGAGTTAACAAAAAATTGAAATTGTATTAATACGAGAAACTTTAATCATGAATACCTCTATAAAGATTTTGTAATAGCTAGGTTGATTTGTTTGATTGTAAATGTCCTCTACCAAAAAATTCTACACCTGTAAACAATAATAGGCCATATTGAATTATAATTCATAACTAATATCATAATTTAATTCATAAATAATCACTATGTTCTGAATTGTATTAATGTGAAAAACTTAAATGATAAATACCTCTAAAAGGATTTTCAAATAGCTGGGTTAATTTGCTTGATTTTCAAAAAGTATCCTCTGTCAGAAATTTTCCACCTATAAACAACATAGAGATTCACAACAATTAGGCAAATAATAGAACTGGAGTCCCCAATTTTCCTTTTTAATTTAAACAATTAGCTGTTGCATTTAATATACAGACAATTAATCTTTGAGAGGAATACTCAAAAGCAATAAATGTTACTTGTCAAGTTGAAATTGAGGTCATCCAATTTAGGTTTTTAAATCATATTGAAACTATATTGATGTTAAATCAAGTTAAATTTAAGAACAAAAAGATGGTGCCACGCATTGAAATATTCATATAATCTGATATAAATCTTAAACCCATTTAGGATAGTAGTTTTTTGTTAAACATATTTTATTTCATAGTTTTGTGAATAGTAGGGATATTTATTTGCTACCAGTAAATTAAAAAAACTAAATTTACATATAACATAAAGTTTGAAATTTATAATTCACATAGGTCCATAATCTAATTGATATAAGAAAAATAAAAAATAATGTTGAGAGAGATAAAGAGAAATAAATCATGATATCTACAATTTTGTTTTTTAAAAATTATTTGGTGAGGAGACAAATATGATACAAAACTATTAATTTGTTTGACCCACATAATCACATTCAAAAAATTAAAAAGTGTAATCATTTAAGAAAATAACCCCTATGAAATCTATAATCTACAACCACCCTATTCTAGATAATATACAAAGGTACATGTTAGAATTTTCTATATATAAATCTATGTATGAATGAAAAATAGTACGAGACTAATTCAATATAAAAATAAATTAAGATTATATTTTTTTCAATATATTTATTCAAGGTGTTAAAGTGAAGGAAATGACTACAATGTATAGGCTTTAGGATGCATGAGATAAGATGGAAAAAGTCGTAGAGGAGAGCAGTTAAATAAAAATCAACCATACCTAAATCAAGAATATAGAATTAAATGTAGATTTGATAGGCCTAAGAACATATTTTTCTATTGGACGAAGTTAACTAAGTATAGAACCTAATTTAGAAGATATTCAAACAAATTTTATTGGTGGACAAGTGGTTCGCTATGAATAAAATATTGATATCCAAAGGCTATTTTATGTTGGTTGCATGGGCTGGAAAAAAGAGGTAATCAACATGGAATCCCCTTGTAGGGATTTGCTGACGAGTAACGTAAAAGTGCAGCCATATAACAATTTAAAAATCAAGTAAAAGAGCTAAATATTTAGCATATAAACAACTTTAAGTATCCACAATTTTAGGCTTTTTCACCCTTTAATCTTTTTTCATTGACAAATCATTCTTGTCTCACAGTTCTCATCAATATAGAATTTCACCCTAACCTAATTTAGAAATTGTGAAACCTGATATACTATAAAATCTTACTTTAAAAATTAAAAACTATAATATTCTAAACTCTGATAAGCTGATTATAAATTTATAATTTTTGACAAAAAAAATTGGTTTGATAATAATTTTATTGGGTTTAAGAATTAATAAACTTAAATTAAATTAATATATTAAATGTATTATATTTATTCTAAAAACTATTTCATAACAAGCTTATCTTGGTTCATATGTAAAGATTTAATTTCTTCTCTAGTCCCTTAAATGTTATAACCTACTAAAAGATTTTCAGATTCGTAGATAAAACTGCCTGTTTGATTGTTTTTTAAGAGAATCATGAACAAACTTCTGAATAACATAAATTTTTATTTTGCAAAACATCTGCTCAGTTGGTGGTCTCTATTTCAATAATTTTTTTTTTCAATAACTATCTTTATTTAAACAATAAAAGTGTGCAGGAGAAACTGTGACAAAGATGAAATAGAAAAGGCCCAAGTACATACTCAAATAAGAAAATTGAATAAGATATCTAAGCTAAATATTTAATTTACTATCCCTAAATATTTAATGAGTATGTGTTTATTTATTCTATAGGTATAATATCTCATTTGTTTTGCTAATCCTTTAAGCTCGAGTTGTGGTCCTTTGGGAAGACAAAGAACTTAACTGGAGGGTGTGATTTGGCATGAAAAACATAGTAAAGGTTTGAGGAGGAGCAACAAGAGCAATGGCAGTGATTATAGAAGTAATTTTTCACTTTGTATTTTCACTTTGACAACATGCTCTATCAATTTTTTTCCATCAGAGGAAGTCATTTTTTTGCATATTTGGTTTAGGATAATGAATCATTTTTGTATGCTATAGACGCATTGCAACTAAGATTTCTTTCATCTTATGCGAACATGGCCAAATAAAAGATAAAATGGTTCAGGAAAAACTCTCAAAGATGAAGGAAAAATAGTTACGTACCCTTTGCAGAATGAATAACATGGCCAAATAAAAGATAAAATGGTTCAGGAAAAACTCTCAAAGATGAAGGAAAAATAGTTATGTACCCTTTGCAGAATGAATAGGCAACAAAAGTGCTACAACGTAAATGTAATACCCCTATGTTTTGCCTTCCGGTTGGACAATGCATCCTTGTGTGGGTATGTTGCTTTGATGTATTTTGATGTGATGATTTTGTATTCGGATGTTATCTTTATTCCATGCTTTGGATTAGCATAGCGGTTATTTGAATTAATGATGTTACACTTTGGATTATATTAGCATGTTAGAACTGTCAGTTATTTGCAGTGTATTGTTGAAGGGGACGGTATTGCATCACTCGCTTGCGAGCTCCCTACGATTCTGTGATTTCCTCTTCACGGTGTGTATTTTATGTTGTTTATACTATATGTTGTTGTTTACTTAATTTGCAGGTTGACAGGTATAGGACATTGACTCCACCTGGTTTCACAGGTGAGAGCGTGTTCAATACCCAATGGTATTTGATTGGGAGATAGTAGCTAGGTTTCCATGTCAGGTCGTCACCCTAGTCCTTGTATGTCATCAATTGTTTGTCGAGTTGTGTTGCTTTGATTTTTGTGCCCTCTCTTCGTTATTTAATTACAGATTAAATTGAGTGATTTAAATAGCTTAATGTATTTAAGTTGTGGATTATTGTGTTCTGGAATTATGTTGAGATATAATTTATTTAATTATTTATTTAATTTAATTAATAAATAATTTAATCTTTGATTAAATCTATTTATTAATTGATTAAATTTATTTGGTTGAAAGAAGTTAATTTATCTATGTTGAAGTTATTGATTTAATTGTTGAAATTTGAAAATAAAGAAAATGGCAAAAGTCAAATTAGGAATTTGAAAATTCAAAAATTCAAAAAAAAAGGTATTTTCCATTTCTGTTTTAAAAAATTTATGAGGGTTGTTGGGTTTTAGGATAAAATCCTTATGTTTGGAATTTGCTTCACAATTTTGGGATCTTAGAGTTTTTGGAAAAAATTGAATTTGTGAGAGAAAGAATTTGTCAATTTTGTGGGTATTGGATTTGCTTGGAGGAACTGGAATCTGAAGAAGGATTATTGCACCCTTTTGGATCTTTTTAGACTTCTGGAAACCAGGTTCATTTTGTTTAATTTAAATTTAAATTTATTTGAAATGTTGTTTGCAAACCTGGTTGGAAAATTCAAACAAAAAAAAGGGGATTTTGATGAAAACCATGTTGAAATATGAGCCTTGTTGCAAGAAATAAAACTTAGTTGAGAAATGATCTTCTTCATGAAATTGAAATATGTCTGATTATAAATTTATTTTCCAAACAAATCTCTGGTTTGAATTTTTTGCAATAAGAAAACATTATTTTGCATGAAAATTATGAGCATATATATATATATATATATATATATATATGCATGTATATATAAATTATGGGAAAAGAAAATATATTTTGGGAAACCGGATTTAAAAATCCGCAGTCAAAAGACGGATTCGCGTTTTAATTTGGGGGGTTTTATTTATTTTTGTATAAATAAAATTTTAATAAAAAAATTGGTGGGGAGGCGGTGTTGGGGGCTCACCTCCCCACCACGCCCCCATGGGAGGCGCGTGGGGAGGGAGCCGTGCTTAGCGCGACCCCCCTCACCCTACGCGAGTGTATGGGGAAGGGCTATGTGAATACACAACCGCCCCATGTAAATGGGGTCGACTGTGTATTCACATAGTTCGCCCCACTGTGTGTGACCAACGCCATTTGGGGCGCGTGGACCAACATGTGGGAGGCCCCCATGTCTTTGTTTTTATTTATTTATTTTATTTTTTTACCTTTTAATTTTTATTTATTATTTATTTTATTATATTTTATTTAATATTTTAATATTGTGTATTATAATATTAAATACTAGTATTTATTATTATAATGTGTAATATTATAATATTAATTTACTATAATTATATTAATATGTAATATTATAATATATATTTATTGAATCATTAATTGGATAGATTAATATTTAATAATTGTATTTTGTAGTATTAAGGTATTAGTAAATAAATAATTAAATGTGTATCGATATTTACATTTTCGAGGAAATTATGTTGGTAATTGGATTAAATATGTTTGATTATTTCACTATAGTATAATTGTGAGAATATCGATTTAATCAACGATGATTATATTTTAAATGGACATGTGAGAAACTATGAAATTTGTAATCAATTTATCAGTTGAAATTTTAAATACAGTTTGAAAGGATAAACTTAGAATTGTTTAGAAATGTGTTTAGCATCGTGTTTTTTTAATAATTTAATTTGCGTTAAACCTATTGTAACTTCTAAACGTTATATCTTGAAACGTAGAAAGATACATGATTACTTGTTACCATTGAAACAATTAGTGTAATTAAACATTTGATTTGAGTATTATTGTTCATCTGAAAGAGATGTATTTAATTCAGTTTTAGTAACGCAATAAAGTGTTGAATGTTAGCATGAGGACATGGATTTAGAATATCCAAAGCAGATTTAATTCTCATTTTTACTTTTATCTGTTCTTGTCATCATTTGGGAAATTTGAGTCTTTACATTGGTCAAGGCTTCCAGTTGAGTTTACTGTTTCGTGGGTTGTCGGTCTGTTATGTCAACCTGGTTTGTATCCCTTGGATAGTTCATGAGGATTGTGTCTATGTTAGTACCCGGTTTTCATGAACGGGGATGTTTCGTGCCTCCTGAGAAAGGAGTGAATTTTGTAATGTGTGCCTCCTTGTTAGGAGCGGTCAGGAGCAATTTTGTTACCTTGTTACCTCCAATGTTTGGAGAGGGTTTTGAACTTAGGTTGCCTCCTGAGAAAGGAGTGGTTGTAATACCTTGTCTGTTGCACTTTGTACCCTTGATGTTTGGATGTTATATGTGTGTTGTCAAGTAGAAGAGTGGCTTTCGTTGGGGCTAGAGCCCGGAAGAGGTAAGATTGGGTAACCTTCGGAAGTGGTATAATTAAGTGATAACTAAATTAATATACTTAGAGTTTGGGTAGTACTTCACACTAAAAAGATGAGTATCCCTCACTCACTGGTGCAAGGGCTTGTTTGGACTTAGGATGAGTGAGAAGGCCATGGGATGGCAAGGTCATCTATCTTGTCTGTATGAAAGGTATTTGGCTCTGCATTAGTAAGTGTGAGGGCCAAGGGTCGGTTTGTGGCCACCATCATGATGATCCGCTAGGTAACTCATGACGAGCTGTGCAATGACACTCTGTCTAGGACAATAGTTGGGTTTTGATTTTGTATTAGTATGTATGAGGGCCGAGGATCGGTTGAGTTCACCATCTTGACGATCCGCAGTGGGTAACTCATGATGTAATGTTCGATGGCACTTTGTGTGACCATAGTTGGTACTTGTGTATTGTGGGTATGGTTTCCATAACTTACTTGTTGTGACCATGATTGGTGTTTGATTATGAGGTATGGTTCTCATAACATACTTGTTCTGCTTTATTCGTGGAAGCAATGTGATCATGTAGTGTTGTACTTATGTTGTACTTGCATGGTATTTGATGTGTACTTTGGGATGTACAGGTGAGGTTCATGTGTTTGGTTGTTTCAATTTGGTTCATTTTATGTTAACTTGTGTCTAGAGGTAGATGGTCTTGACTAGGATTCTTGGTTACTATCTCCTAGCACGGGGGGTGGGCCTTTGGGTTCCACTTGGTTGGGTGGCGTGCACCTAAATCCGTTGGGTTCTATCTTCATGTTCATGTGGATGAGACTTTCAGTTGGAGAGCTTGTTGGTTTCAGTATCAGTTCTTACTCTATTACATTTCAGTTGACCTTGTATCTTTTAACCCCTCAGTTGTATCGAGGTGGAGGTTGTAATTGTAATCTTATTATGTTATTGGACTTACCTCATTCGGGGAATGAGAGATGTAATTATAATATTTGATTATGAATTAATGAAATGGAAAGTTATCTCTATGCTTTGATGTAATTCATCTTATTGGATGTATGTGCTTTAATTATTGGTTAATTAATTGACATGGTTTAAATCATGTTTTTTGTTGAGGTTCTATATAACCTCTATCTTGTAACCTTAGAGGTTGTTGGCATTAGTTAGCGAACTTGCTTATTAATTATACCTTTTAAAAAAAAAATTATTCTGTTTAAGTAGTTTAATGCAACTTCCTCTAGGGTTGTGTGGCAGGGCATTACAGTAAAGAAAAATTCACTTGCACCTTGGTCCTCGTTGCTGAAAAGTAAAGACTATTTCCTCAACCTCAAATTGTTTTAACGCTATACTTGAATCTGTTCACCATGACTGCTTATAGGTGGCGAGAGGCAGTGGTGAACTTCGGTGGTGACAAGTAGAAATATGGGAGTTTGGTGGTGATCAACATTAGAGGTCTAATTTTTCATGTAATAATCACCAATTTCTGCTAGCAAATCAATGTTCACTGCCAAACTCAATGTTCACCGCAAATCAATGTAACATGTCCTCCATAAATTTTTTCTTGATGTAACACATAATTACGTTGTACTCACCACAAATCAATGTAATTATTATTATTTATGTCGACAAATATATTTTGATGTACATGTACAAAATGCTGCAACAATGGAACACTTATCATCATAATAATTTTGCAATAACATCCAAGATTTAAGGGATGTGACTTTGAATATCACACTATTAACTTATATCCAGTCTATCCAAATTCTTAGAAAACCAATATTTTTATTACATGTATAATAAGATGTTGACCATACAGTATTGTCCTAACCAACTTTGTCCTTTTTGGCCTAGCTTGCTATAGAGATATAATTAGAGGAAAAGAGGGATGGAACAATCTAACACTTGTGAAATTTAAAACAACCTAAATACTGATATTTTTACTTTCTTTTTCCTACTTTCTCAAAGATTCTTCCACATATAATAATAATTCTCACAAATATATTATAATTTTCTAATGACAAGAAATAATTTGACAACTATACCTCAACATTCTTGAACACCCCAAGTTAGGTTGCCATATTATTCATAAAATGTTACATTTAACAATATGGTCTAACACATTCTCAAATTTATTCCTAATCATTATAATTGAATTTCCAAGAGAAGAGTCATGATCCATTATTAAGAATAAAATATGAAATGAAATATTTAATGTGTTTAGTATTCACTCTCAATATTTTGTAGTCCCCCCAATGGAAGCAGTTGCAACAACTAATTTTCATGCCAAGTAATTTAACTATACCTAATTAGTCTTATCCCCATAACTCCTGGTGTTGGAAAACAATGCTTTGATACGAAATGTCATGCCCATAATTTCATCAGTGGACATAACACAAACCACAATTTTGTTAACATCTAATATTTAATATATCATCTGAATACTAATTTTAAAATTTAGGGTTATCATAGGTCCAATAAGTTGCTTGGATTAACTCAACTTGAAAACCATTTACTAAAGATCCCTAAATTAATTATCTTAATTTTTCATCATAGGAAGACTTAGATTTTAATTCCCTTCTATTCTTTACTTATCTAGGCTCATTTGACAAAGTGAAGAGAAACTATTCTACTTCAACAACCTTGATGTCTAATTAATTTCTAACCCTAGTGAGTACGACTCTAGAGAGGTACTAAATTTTATATGTTTTATCTCTCTAACAATTTCCTTATGTGACTGATATAAAAGGATAAGTTTAAAAATTCTTAGCATTTAATAGAAGACATAGGTTTTTAATATAATCGATGAATACACCACTCATACAAGCAATTCAACCTTGCATATATACCACATATATTCTCAAAAAAATTATAACATTATTATACATAAATAATATTATTTAAAATACCCTATTTATGAGTTGTTAATGTATGAATTGACACTAGTATTAGGAAGTCATCAATGAGAAAAAATTGCACACTATAAGTTACATTTAAGAACATTCAATCATGATTCAAGAATCTAAAAGCTACAATATATCAATGTATATTAGCATGCCATATGGCCAAGGGCCTTACTTTATATTTGATGCTCTCAATTTAGAATACATATTATCATATACATCTAGAAAAATAACACCATTATAAGCATAATATAAACTCTTAATTCAACATTACCATATTAAACCAACATAAAAAATTCCATATTAGATGAAGGGAGATTTAAGACAAACATCATTGTGAGCATGAAATTTTTGCTCTATATGATGCTGGGATTAAGGTGTTTCAACCTTAGAGTTCCAATATTGATTAATTTAATGTTTATTGTATTTATTTGTATTCTTTAATTGCCTATGGTGTCATGAGATAAATTGGGACCCACCGACTAGGTGGCATCCCCAACATGGAGGTTACTGGATGACACATAATCATCCCAAGTGGATATAGGCATCCTAGTTTGGAATCTATGACATATGATATATTATATGATGCATCATAAGGCATTATTTTGCATGGAGAAAGTTTGCAGAGAAGTTGGGTTATGACAGGTTGGAAGAGAATCAAATATTTTGGTTCGTTATGATAGATTCTCTTACAGATTCTATGACAGATCTTGTGGCTGATTTAATGGAAGATTTATAATAGTTGTAAGGCATCTATCATAGGATATTATGAGCACATTTTAGGTGCCCAAGCTTGGAGAGAGAATATTACATGTTATGACGATTGTAAGAGGTGTAAGGGAATACCGTACAAGTGTCCAAATGCATGTCTTTAGCATGGGATATTGTGCCATGTGTATTTGGATGTCCATCCTCTTCTAGATGCTTCTCTTGACTTGTATTCTCTATAAAATGTATGCCTTGCATTGCAAAATGCATAGTTTGTTTGTAGGTAATGAAGTGCTGCTGGATTCACTCCAAAAATAGGTGTTTGTGTTGAAGCACTTGTTGAATAAGCTTTGTACTTGGAGCTACAGTGTAACCTCTATTTGATTTAGTATAGTACTACTATGGTTTTAGAGGGTGGGGTTTTTTACTTGAAAGGGTCTTCCCCACGTATATCTGGTGTTTGTTGTTTATGTGTTCTTGTTGTTCTGTCTCATTCTTTCTATTGTTTCTCTTACTATAACCGTATAAGGTATTAAAAATAATTTTTTTGTAACTCTCCCCTACTTATATTAGTGTAGGAAGGTGTTTCCACTCACCCAACTTCCTTTTAGTTGGTATTAAAGCCTAGCCAACCTTGATTCCTTTGTTGGGTTAGAAGGGTTTTTTAAGTTGATCTTTGTTTCAATGGGAGTTTTGTAAGTGTTTTTCATGATCTTGTTGTAGGAAAGAGATGGAAATTACATCTAGGAGGATTGATATGGATACATTTAATGATGATAAATTTGAGCTTTGGAAGCTCAAGATGGAAGATATGCTTGTAGATTGTGATCTATGGGTTACTGTTTCTGGAATCAAACCATCAGGCATGAATCAAGAATATTGGGAGCTCATGGATCAGAAAACTAAGGGTATCATTAGACTCTATTTGGTTGATTTTGTTCTCCTGAATGCTCATGAAGAGAAGACCTCAACTTCGTTATGGAAGAAACTTGGAGATGTTTATCAGGAAAAATCCTTGGTAAAAAAGCTATTCTCAAGAAAGAAGATGTATTCTCTGAAGATGGAAGATGGAGGATCTATGATAGAACACCTAAATTCCTTTAACATGTTGATTACTTAATTGGGTTCCATTGGAAGACAATATTTACAAACAAGACTATTGCATGCTCCTATTCTGTTCATTTCTAGACTCATGGGATCACCTGGTGATGGCTATTGGAAGCACAATAATCGCTTTGAAGATGGATGAGGTGGTTTCTTCGTTGTTATCTGAAGAGATGAAAAGAAAGTCTTCTACAATGGCTAAGGAGGCCCTTGTTGTTCATGGTAGATCAAAGGAAAAAGGAAAAAAAAGGATAAGAAATCTAAGTCAAAGTCTTTGGAGAGATCTAAGTCTCATGGTAAGAAGTCCAAGGAAAAATGTTGGAGCTATTGCAAAAGTGATCACTTTCAGAAAGATTGCAAGAAGGAGGAGAAGAAGAAAAGCAAGTCTTTTTCTAATTCTAAATCTGAAAAAATCATCCCAAGATGAAGCAGAATCATTTGTTACAACCTTGGCAACCCATACATCAGAAGATATGTGGTTGATAGATTTATGTGCATCTTTTCACATGAACTCTCATAGAGGTTGGTTTTCGAAGTATGAAGAGTACAATGGTGGGAAGGTGTACCTAGGTTATGAATCTCACTTGAAGATCATTGGCCATGGAAGAGTCAAAATACGATTTCCTAATGGAAGAGTGAAGGGGATTGATGGTGTCTCACATATCCTAGGTTTGGTATGAAACCTACTTTCTGTAAGTAAACTGAATGATTTGTGAGTGCAAGTTGTTTTATCTGGTGGCGGATGCAAGATGACAAGAGGAGCCATGGTGTTGTCTAAGGGTGTTCAAGTTGGCACTTTGTACAAGCTAGATGCATGCATAATACAATGCATTAGTTCTTCTGATGTATCAAAAAAGAGACCTTTGGATTCTTCATCCTCACCATCAAATCATATAGTGAAGAAGTGTGTTGTAGCTACATCTGATGGTCATGTATTTTGGGTACTTAAGGGTGATCATTCCATGGAAATAAAGTTTCCTACATAGAAGATAATGTTATGGTAATAATGACTTGGTCAGATTGGTGAGAAGGGTCTTAGAACCCTAAAAAATAAGAGCCTTGTTGAAGGTATTGATGATTGTAATCTCAAGTTCAACTTTTGAAAACTTTGTGTTTATGGAAAACAACACCATGTTTCTTTTTACTATAGTTCTCACAAGTCTTCTAGGGTTTTGGACTATGTTCATTCAGATGTTTTTGGTCCTATGAATGTTTCTTCATTATAAAAATCTGTATATTTTGTTTCTTCCATAGATGATTACAATAGGACATTCGTTTGTTTTCTCGAAAGTAAAGCTGAAGTCTTTAGTTAGTTTAAGGAGTTTAAGGCCTTTGTAGAAAATTAGACTAGCAAAAAGATTAAGTGTTTGAGGACTAACAAGGGTGGTGAGTTTTGTTCCACAGAGTTTGAAAAGTTTTGTAAAGAGCACGATATTGAGAGACATAAGACAAATCCCTACACTCCACAACAAAATAGAGTTGTAGAGAGGATGAACATAATGTTGATGGAGAGGACTAGGAGTATGTTGAGTGGTGCTAGCCTTGAGTAGAAGTTTTGGGCTGAAGCAGTAGCCATTGTATTTTATTTGATCAATAGATCTCCTACATTGATGCTTGTTGGAAGGACACCCATGGAGGCATGGTCTAGTAAAAATCCTTTAATGAGACATCTTAGATTATTTAGTTGTGAAGCTTATGCTCATGTTCTGATTGAGAAGAGGTCAAAGTTGGAGAACAAGGTAGTTAAGTTTTTCTTTATTGGCTATGGTGTCGATGTGAAAGGGTACAAAATTTTGGATCCAAAAGTTCATAAGGTTCTCTATAATAGAAGTGCAATTTTTATAGAGATGAAATCTTCCACTGTCGAGTTGTAGCCAAAAAAAGAGGAGAAACAAAAGGAGGTAGTTCTGATTCCACCTACTCCGAAGAAAGATGAATTATGCACTCCCATTGGACCTGATGATGAGGAGAGATCAATTAGTTTTGAAAGCTCTGAAGAAGAAGAAGAACCTCAACCTCAGCCTTTGAGGAGGTATACATGAGTTAGGTGGAAACTGAAAAGGTTTGGTTATTCAATATTGGATTCCAGTTGCATTATTTCTTTGATTACTAACACTGATGAGCCTAGGACTGTTAGAGAGGCTATGTGTATGAGTGATGTAGATTCTTGGATGAAATCCATGGGTAAGGAAATGGCTGCATTAAAGAAAAACAAGACTTGGGATATGGTACCTTTTTTTGCTGGATTTAAAACTGTTGGTTGTAAATGGGTTTTCAAGAAAAAGTGTGGTCCTGATGGTAGTGTTGAGAAGCATAAGGCTTGGTTAGTCGCTAATGGGTTTTCATAGGTGGAGGGAATTGATTATGGGAAGATATTCTCCTGTTGTGAAGTTGATATCTATTTGATTCCTGTTATCACTTGTAGGAACTATTGGCAAAACAAGGACAAACAACTGAGAGGGGGGGGTGAATCAGCTGTCACATAACTTATTCAACCTTATTAAACTTTAATCTTAGATCTGATAATTAATAGTGAAAGCATGTATCAACAACACATCAGAAACACATGAACGCCAAGATTTTTATACGTGGAAACCCTGTTAGGGGAAAAACCATGGTGGATGTTAGTCCACAAGATTATACCCTATTAGAAGTATAATTAAAGAATGAATAAGGAATGCACATGGATTTAGGCACACCGCCTAGAGCTCACTGCTCAAAAGGGAAGGATCACTTCCTTACATAATAAAATCAGATTAAATCCATCTGATGAGGTTGAAATGAGAAATTAGCTTCTACAAAAGGCTGATGATAGTTTCGGTTAGGCACATAAACACTTCTTCACACTTTTCTCAATCTTATTCACACTCTGCTATGAAATCGAATGATTTGATCTTTATTCACACATTTAACATTCACACTTCATATAAATTCACCGAGCATACATCAAAACGAGGAAAGAATCGCTCTTATATATCCACTACATGAATTTACATCAACAACTCTGTCGGCCACAAATAAAGGAATAAATTATAAACTGTCGGCCCAATTCATGAACAAATCTCAATGTAAACCAACCTAAGTTGGTCACAACATAATGGAGACCTAAACCAATATCCTTGAACATGCCAAACATTAAAATATTAATCCATAAGGATCTGCAACATGCTACCACCATCATGTCAGCCAAGAACATGAAAAACTTGAACACACAATGGAAAATATTTGATCACAAGCACACCGATCAATGAGAACATACCATAATGATAAATAATGATCTAGAAACATCACTGATCCTCACAATAGCATACACAACAACTTAATTTACCAGAATTGCATTCTCTTCTTTTAGAAACACTTGCTACAGTAACAAAATAACTGTAGGAACTTAGAAACTCATAACTCGCTCCAATCTTGATGCATACCGGTAAATTGTTTGGAAAACATACTAGATAGGCACAAAAACATACCCTTTAATGCACAACTTCTGATTATCAATGTACGCAACTTTCCACCATTCTGATCATCACAACTTCATAGACTCCCTACAACATATTTATTCTAATTTTCTCAATATCTTCGACATATACAGCCTTCAGAATCATCAATGCTAATAGTGTTGACATCAATGACAACCACATATCAAAAACATAATCACAATATCCAAAAATCTCCCCCTTTGGCATTGATGTCAACACATGATGTGAAAAATACCATCAACACAACTATCTCTTCTCAAAATGTTCTTCCCCTCCTTACACTGCTCTTCTTTCATGAATCTTCTCCCCCTTTCTTCCTCAAAGGTTTTTCACATTACTCTTCTCCCCCTTTGAGATCATTGGAAAAGGTACACAAAATCTGAACCACATATCATCTTAATCATCTGACTACTCCCCCTGAGTAGCAGCCACCAAAACATCAATCTGAAACAAGATCTCACTTTAAGTGCACAGATTGATGCAAAGAATTGCATCTTAGTTCAAATCAGGAGGGGAAATCACCCTTAACTTTCCTCTGAGATAATAAAAAGTATCCTTAGGCAATGGTTTAGTAAAGATACTTGCAATTTGTTCCTTAGTGGGCACATATTCCAATCTGACTTCTTTATCACTCACTTTGTCTCTCAAAAAGTGATACTTGATAGATATATGTTTTGTCTTTAAATATAGCACCGAATTCTTGGAAATGTTTATGGCACTTGAGTTATCACAGAATATATCAATAGGCACATTATACTCAATTTTGATATCTCTTAGCATCTGTTTCATCCATAGTACTTGAGTGCAATTGTTTGCAACAACAATACATTATGCCTCAACAGTAGATAAGTAAATGGAATTTTGCTTTTTACTTAGCCAAGACACCAACTTCTTCCTCAAGAAGAATGCACCACCACTTGTACTTTTCCTATCATCCACATCTCCTGCCCAATCTGCATCTGTAAAGGAATTTAGAGTAAGGTCATCATCCTTAGGATACCAAAGACCAAAATCAACTATTCCTTTCAAGTATCTAAAAATTATCTTTATTGCAGTCACATGTGATTCCTTTGGATCAACTTGATATCTAGAAACCATACATACAACATTCATAATATTTGGTCTAGTATGAGTTAAATATAGCAATCCACCAATCATTGACCTATACCTTGTCTGATTAGCTTTAGGAGAATAATCATTCTATGTTAACTTGCATCCGGTTACCATGTGTGTACCAATTGGTTTTGAGTATTCCATGCCAAACTTTTTCAGTAACTCTCTTACATATTTGGACTGAGATATGAAAATTCCATCATCTAGCTAAGTTATTTGCAATCCTAAAAATAATTTCAGCTCTCCTATCATTGACATCTCAAATTCACTTTCCATTTCATCAGCAAACTTCATGCATAAGTCATCATCACCTTCAAAAATAATGTCATCAACAAAGACTTCAATAATCAACTCTTTATCTTGATCCATCTTGAAATACATATTATTGTCAACAATACCTTTATTGAATCCAAGCTTCAACAAGTATTTATCCAGTCTAGCATACCAAGCTCTAGGGGCTTGTTTGAGTCTATACAGTGCTTTCTTCAATCAGAAAACCATATCCTTTTCATTAGCTAGTTGAAATCCATCCGGTTGCTCAACATAAACTTCTTCTTCTAACTTACCATTCAGGAATGCTGACTTCACATCCATTTGATAGAATTTCTAATTATTAAAAGTAGCATAAGCAAGAAATAACCTTACAACTTCAATTATAACAACAAGGGAAAAGGTTTCTTCAAAATCAATACCTTCCATTTGTGAGTATCCTTTACATACCAGTCTTGCTTTATTTCTGACCACTTCACCTTGTTCATTTAGCTTATTCCAAAAGACCCATTTGGTTCCAATCACATTTTTATCTCGAGGTCTGGGAACAAGAATCCATGTATCATTTTTCTCTATCTGCATCCGTTCTTCCTTCATTGCTTCCATCCAATATTAATCTTTACATGCTTCATTGACATTGCTAGGTTTAGTCTTGGAAATTAGGCAACACTCTTCTGCAATTCTCCTTCTAGTCTGCACACCTTTGTTCTTGTCTCCTATAATCTGATTCTCAGAGTGATTTAGCTTTACATACCTTGGGACTTTGGGATCCTCTCTAACTTTTGGTTCTTTTGTTCTTTGTTTTGCACTTCCACTAGCTTCTCCTTCATGATTCTCTTGATTCACCAGAACAATTTGAACTTGATTTTGTGTCTGTGCATTCTTTCCGTTATCTGTACTATCTTGTTGATCATTTGAATCATATCCATAGTATCTGGATAATCTAATAGCGTCTTCATGAAATTTGAAATTTTCACCTTCAACCATTTTCTTCAATCTTCTATTGTAGCACCAGTAGGCTTTGCTCTTAATAGAGTAACCTAGAAAGATTCCTTCATCACTTCTAGCGTCAAACTTGCCAATATCTTCATCTCTCTTAATATAACATCTACTTCCAAAGATTTTGAAGTACTTAAAAGTAGGCTTATAACCAGACCACAACTCAAAAGGAGTCTTACTAGAATTACCATTAACATTTACTTGGTTGATAGTGTATACAATAGTGCTTACAACTTCTCTCCTGTAGATATGAGGAACATTAACTTCCAACATCATAGTTCTAGCTGCATCTAGAATTGTTCTGTTCTTTCTCTCAACTCCATTCTGTTGAGGGGTCTAGGGAGCAGATAACTATCTTTTGATTCCATGTTCTCCACAGAATGAATTGAACTCCTGGGAAGTGAATTCACCACCTCTGTCTGATCTTAAGCATTTGACCTTGAAACCTGTCTCATTTTATGCCATAGCTTTGAAACATTTGAGATTTTCTAGAGCTTCATGTTTTTCTCTCAAGAAAGCAACCCATATCATCCTAGAGTAATCATCAATAATCAACATAAAGTACCTTTCTCTTTCTAGACTTCTGATTCTGGATAGACCACATAGATCAATATGAACCAACTCCAGTACTCCATTTTAATGATGCTATTTGCTCCGAAAATAAATTCTTGTCTGCTTTCCCATCTAACATTCCTTGCATATAGTGTTAGTAGGATTCACTAACTTAGGTAGATCTCTGACTGCTTGAGTGGAACTTACTTTGACAATGTTATCAAAATTCACATGACACAACCTGCTATGCCATAACCAACTTACATCAATTTGATCAATTAAGCAACTTTCACTAACAACACTCAAATGAAAGATATTACCTTTTGTCTTTGTACCTGAAGCAATCATATTTCTAGAACTTCCCCTTATTCTGCACTTACCATCCTTGAATTGAAGATTGTAACCCTTGACTACCACCTGTCCAACACTTAAAAATTTATGATTTAAGCCTTCTACATAAAGAACATCATCAATATTATGCTTACCACCAAAAGAAATAGTGCCTTTGCCATGAATCACACTAGAAGTGTTGTCTCCAAATCTTACAACACCACCATCATAGTCTTCCAAGATTACAAAATTGATTTTGTCACCAGTTAAATGATGTGAGGATCCATTGTCAATTACCCACTCATCCTTTTTGTTGGGTGTCAAATGTGTCCCGTTTCTTATTATTCTTTCTCCTCTATTTTTCCTTAGTCTTTAGTCCCTTTTGCCAAATTAATTGATAGGGAATTAGGATAATTAGCACTTCTTTGAAGATGGAAGAATAATCCCCAAAGTGATCAATTATGTGGAAAATGACATATTTTGATTAATTCTACTACAGGAACTATAGGTGAATGAGTGGACATGGGATTAGCCACATAGATGGACGAGTGGTTTAGAGGCTGTTGTCTTGCTATTTCATTTTGGGCAAACAGTTTTGTAAACGTTTGAACAGATCGATCGAGGCCTTATGTTATTGGTCATGTTTGTTTTATAGTTAAATACTTGAGGCCAACAACCAAATTGAAATATGGACTTATCTATGTTTAGGATAAAGGCCATCGACCATAATAGCTTAATTGTTAATCAGTTAGATATTTTGAACTTATATAAACACATGTATAATTGCAAGGCAAGAAGTTAATATATGAAAAAGCTCTATTAAAAACTATTCTTTTGTCATATTAGTTCATTGCATTGGTAAAGTGGATTTCCTGTAGCAATTTTTGTTAATTCATCTCTCACCACGTGAAGTAGAGGAAGGGCCCCCTCTCGGGTAACTTGGTGAGATCATTTTGTTAAGTTGTGTGTTCAATTTCCTTTAAATCGGTTATGTGATCTCTTTCATGAATGCATGATTATAGATTGGTGTGAATAAAGATTAGTTTTGAAAGAGTGAATAGTTTCTCTTGTTTTTGGGATAAAAGTACTATTTCGAAAGGCAGTTTCAATTGTTGCATTGGACTTCAGATTTCATCTTTCTTCACTCCACCCTAACATACCATTCATAATTCGTGTTATTTCTTGTTCCTTGCCGTAGTTTTTCACTTCGTCACAAGTCCATCAGTTTTGTTGTAGATCAATAAACTTTTTGTCGCCATTCATTCTGCAACCTTCACAACTAAAGTTTCGATTCCTGTAATGCTATTCAACAATATCCTTCAAGGAATTTAAGTGTGGTAATTAAGGAAATAAGTGTGAATAAGTGTGATTACTTTGTGAATAGTTTAAGTGTGAGTAAGAGTAATAATGTTTCCCTAGAATAAAATCCTAATTATATAGTAGGTTAAGATTATGCTTTTATGTGATGTATGATTTCATTAAATAAACTTATAGTTTTATTCATATAAGGATTTGATGTGTGAGATTCTTAGTTTAGATGTTCTTTTTTCCTATAATTTGCATTTCATCTCCACTTAACTTGTTATCTTCATCCCTTCGGTAAATTGCCCCAATATCTTTCATCAGTCTACGATCTTGGATTGACATTTGATAGGAGTAAACTGAACCTCCAAAACAAGACCAAATCTTAAGTTAAATTGAAACACAGTTTTACCCTACATTTTTGTTGCCATTGCCGGGGATAGATATTAAAGGTGTGAAGTTGTAGTAAGTTAAGTTAGGAACAATGCGCCCTTGAGAAGTCTTGAGAAATTGTCAACCTTGCTTAGGATACTACCTTTGGTTTTCACTGTTGTAGTTCATTTAGGTGCATGAATAGATCTAGAGATAGTAAGGGATGATTTGTTAAAAAGGATTTAGGAGATAGTTCAAAATCTAAAAAAACCCAAAACGAGAAAAAACCATTGAGAGAAGAGAACGAGACCAGTATAAATCAGTCCAAAGTGGAAAAAGAACATAAGGAGTCAAGTATTGATAAATATACACCTAGTAGTACCATTCCTTCAGACTTTGCTAAGGAGTTTGAAAATTCCTTTGAAACTCAGTGTAGTCAATCTCCAAAAAATCTAGAAAAACCATTTTCAATCTATTATACTCCTTGGGCATTAGAAGTCCTTCAAGAAATAAGAGATATGGGAGACAATGGAGGTAATTTTGGGGGAAATGGAGGCAATAATGAAATTGAACTGGCGAGGGCATTGGTCCAAAAAAATAATCCCATAACCTTTGAATTCCCTATAGCCCATCTTGCTGAAGGTGCCCCTATGAAGAATATACCACATTCTGCGCTACCCATATTTAGAGGACTCACTGTTGAAGATCCTGACATGTTTTTATTTGAGTTTGATGTTCTTTTTCACAGCTATGATTACCAAAGTGATGGCCAGAAGTTAAATCTTTTTCCAGCCACACTAGAGGATGTGGCATTACGATGGTTCATGGGACTTCGAAACATAAGAACATGTGAAGACATGAAGGAAGCATTCTTGACAAAATATCAAGAGTATTGCAAGACAAAGGAAGTGTGGGATGAGATATTTTGCATGACTCAAAAGGAGAAGGAATCTATTGAGGATTTTCTTGAACGCTTCATATTTAGTCTACAAATATCTTGACGACTTGAATTAACTCCTGAAACTATTAAAATGCTTTTTCTGAGGCGTATTAGAGATGACACAATGAATGCTTTGAATTTAATTGGTAGAGGTGACATTTCTAAACTTAGCTTTGATGATATTGCCGATATTTGCATGAATTATTCGCAATCTCAACACTCAGTAAGAGGTCCTCCAAGTAAGTACCTTTCTTCTAATACATCTAGAATCACAAAGCGAGAAATAGGTAATTTACTTGAAGACCTTAAAACTGATTTATTGAGCCATATGGGAAAACAAATTGACACACTTTATACTCATAGGAAGCAAGAGGAAGTAGAAAAGACCTTAGCAGTATATTGTCCCACATGTTAGAAGAAGCATGGTCAAGAAGATTGCCCATACAATCGCGCCAATATTTCATCTCTGGAAGAAGCTAGTAGAAGTTTGACCTTGAAACCTCTTCCTAAAGGAATACCAGGTATGGAGTATGCTAAGGAACCTATTTACTTTATGGCACCATGA
Source organism: Sequoiadendron giganteum (assembly GCA_007115665.2). Taxonomy (NCBI): domain Eukaryota; kingdom Viridiplantae; phylum Streptophyta; class Pinopsida; order Cupressales; family Cupressaceae; genus Sequoiadendron; species Sequoiadendron giganteum. Next base: position 667,761,152 of record CM021100.1, read on the forward strand.
CATCCTTTTCTACCACGAGCCATGCAACCACAATATTCTAATGAATATTCCTCAGGAGCAAATTAACCCTTCCAACAACAGGCTACATGGTACGGGGGTTGGGAACAACCTCCTCCTTACTCTCAATGGTCACATCAGCAACAATATGCTTCACAGCCATGGCAACAGGCATGGAGGCCACAACTGCCACACCCTACACCTTATCAACAAGCCACACCATATCCAAAATCATATCTTCCACAAGCTCCATTCCTTCCATCACCCTTAATAAATCCTTATCAACAACAACAACAGTTTCTTCCACCTATACCATCCTCTTCTAACACAAATAATTCAGCCACAACCACCGAAACCAACATCTATGCCCACTCAACCAAATCCAAATCCTAACAATAAACTTTCTCAACCCATATATCATAACGAGGTGGTGAATTACCCTACTTACCAGTCAATGCAGTCGAACTTGAAGGAGTTCAGTTACGGTCGGGGAAGGCTCTCCAAGGACCTACTATCATAGAAATTGAAGAAGAAGCTGAGGAAGTCCCTATAAAGGAGACCCCATTCCCTCCGCCTTTTCCTGATTGCTTTCTTTCTAAACCTGTACCAATGGAATCCACACAAACTGAGTTTGATCTTATGAATGAACTCCAGAATGTTAATATCAAGATTCCTTTGTTACAGGCCATAAGAGACATTCCAATTTACAACAAAACAGTTAAAGAGTTGTGCGCCTACAAGCCAAAGAAGAAGGAAGATCCAAAAACAGTCCAAGTTATTGGGCAGTTAGCAAATTTGATGCTTGGGAGTTTGGCTATGCCCAAATATTCGAACCCAGGAAGTCCAATCATCAGGGTAAGTATTGGTAAGATTACTATTCCCAACACATTAGTGGATTTAGGTGCTGCAATTAATGTAATGGCAAATGAAACTAAAGACAAATTGGAACTTAAAGGATTGCGACCTACCCCAATAGTCCTTTAGATGGCTGATCGTTCACTAGTCAAACCTGAAGGAGTGATTGAGGATGTAATAATTTCCATTGATTCATGGGATTATCCTACTGATTTTATGATTTTGCAGCTAAAATTTAAGTTGGGGGGATATCCCTTGATCTTGGGATGACCTTGGTTAGTTGCTGCCAATGCCTTCATCAATTGTCGTTCAGGTAACATGGTTATTTCTAATGGAGAACATACTAAACAATTGACATTGTACCCTCCAGCACAACCTATGCTAGAAACTGAAGATCCACTTTGGATTGACAGTGACTTAGAGGATTCATTGCCAATCTTGACAATTGACCAAGCATTGGATCTAGACAATCCTACTGAGGAGAATATCCTTGTAAATTTTCTTCAGAATCGGTATGAATCAAATGACCTTCTAGCAAACCTAATCCTTCCTTCAGGTATCAATCCCAATCGTCCTTTTGGAAATTTTCCTCTATTAGGTAAGTCTCGATCAGTTCAACATTTCTTAACCTTACATCAGTTGTTACCTCACCAATATTTATATAGTCCAATGTTATCCTTAGAAACTCCTAGCCATTTCAGAGTCCTCACACTGGATTCCTCGAAACAATCAGCACCTATGGAAATCCTACAGGGTCATACCCTTAATATTAACCCAAATTTAAGCCAAGGACAAATCCGAGACCTGATTTCCATGCTCAAAGATAACAAAGCAACATTTGCGTGGGAATACCGAGATATGCGTGGCGTCCATACTGATACTTGTACACACCATATTTACATAGAGGAAGGGATTCGTCCAGTTAGGTAGCCACAACGAAGACTAAACCCTGCTTTAAGAGAAATTGTCAAGGAGGAGTTACAAAAATTATTAAATGTTGGGTTCATTTACCCTATTTCTGATAGCAGGTGGGTATCTCCCTTAGTTGTGGTTCCCAAAAAGAATGGTAAGTGGCGTATTTGTATTGATTATAGAGCATTAAATAAAGCAACTAAAAAGGATCATTTTTCATTACCATTCATTGATCAAGTGTTGGATACTCTTGTAGGAAAGCGATTCTTTTCTTTCTTGGATGGATTCAGCGGATACAATCAGATTCGCATAGCCCCAGAGGATCAAGACAAGACTACTTTCACATGCCCTTGGGGTACCTTTGCTTACAATGTTCTTCCTTTTGGTTTATGCAATGCTTCGGCTACTTTTCAAAGGGCTGTATTAAGTATTTTCGCTGATTTGATTAATGATTGTGTTGAAGTATATATGGATGATTTTACTGTACATGGCAATACTTTTACGGAAGCTAAGGATAATTTGGAAAAAGTACTTAAAAGATGTATAGATACTAACTTGTCTTTGAGTCATGAAAAGTGTCACATGGTAATGACTGAAGGGATTGTGTTAGGTCATTTGATTTCTTTCAAAGGAATTCAGGTTGATCCCAAAAAGATCCAGATAATACAAGACCTACCTACATCATCTACTTAGAAGGATGTTAGGAGCTTCCTTGGCCATGCAAGTTATTATAGAAGATTTATCCAAAATTTTAGTAAAATTGCCTCACCTTTGTTTAGCCTGTTGGGTAAAGATGTTGCCTTTTCATGGACCCCTGAGTGTCTAGAAGCCTTTGGGACCATTAAAACTAAACTTGTTACTACCCTAGTTCTTAGAGGTCCAAATTAAGAGTTTCCTTTTCACATCCATACTGATGCTTCAGATGCTTCTATGGGAGCTATGCTTGGACAAAAGGAAGATAATCTTTTCTATTCTATTTACTACATCAGCAAGAATTTCACTGGAGCAGAGGTAAACTATATGGTAACTGAAAAGGAATTTTTAGCTGTTGTTTATGCTATTAATAAATTTAGGCATTATATTACTGGTTATAAAGTATTTGTTCATACAGACCACTCTGCAATTCGTTTCTTAATGAATAAACCTGTGGTAACTGGGTGTGTTATTAGATGGTTGCTTCTATTACAAGAATTTGATTTTACTATACTTCATAAGCCTGGTCAAGAAAATGTGGTTGCATAATTTTTGCCCAGGTTGCAGCAACCAGATAGTGAACCCATTCCAGTTGACGATACTTTTCTGGATGAGCACCTCTTTACTATCTCTGCAAAGAGGCCTTGGTATGTAGATATTGCCAACTACTTGGTTAGGTGCAAGTTTCCTCCACATTTCTCCCCTCACGAAAGTTGCAAGTTAGTGGGCCTTAGTGGAAAATATACTTGGATTGATGGTCTTCTCTTCTGCACGGGTATTGATGACATTATGGGTAGATGTGTTCTTGAGGAGGATGTCTTTGATATTCTTCATGCCTGCCATACTGAACCATGTGGTGGACACTTTGCTTCTCAGAGGACTGCTCAAAAGATTCTTACTGCAGGGTATTATTGGCCTGCAATCCATAAAGATTGTAAGCGGTATGTTCAACATTGTGATCAATGCCAGTGAATGGGTCATCCAACACATTCTGATGAAATGCCATTACACCCTCAAATTTCTATTGAACCCTTTGAGAAGTGGGGTCTGGATTTTGTGGGACCTATCAACCCACCTTCTAAGAACAAGGAATACATTCTTGTTTGTACTAATTACATCACAAAGTGGGTTGAGGTTGTCGCCCTCAAATATGCACGGGACACCAAGGTGGCTGAATTTTTATATTCAGAGATTTTCACTCGCTTTGGTGTACCTCGAGAAATCACTACAGATTAAGGACCTTAATTTACTTCATAACTCATAGCCGCTTTAGTCAAAGAATATGAACTTCCCCACCGGAAGTCTACTCCTTACCATCCTCAGGCAAATGGTAAAGTGGAGGTAACTAACAGAGAACTTGAGAATATTCTTACTAAGACTGTTGCACTACATAAGCATGATTGGGCCATACGGCTTCCTCAAGCCATATGGGCCTATCGGACCACGTGGAAGACTACTACTGGTCTGACCCCTTATGAGATGGTCTATGGTAAGAGGGTTGTTCTTCCCATTGAGTTCAAGATCAAGACTCTCCGAACCGCCTTACAAGTTGGTTTGAGTCTCTCTAATGCTCAAAGGGAATGCCTTGCCCAATTACATTCTCTGGATGAGTTACGTCAGGATGCACTTCTTCACACAAAAATTGTCCAGAAATAGTGTGCATTGTGGCATGATAAGCATATCCGCCAACACTCTATGCAGCCTAGAAATTGGGCACTCCTGTATGACTTTCGACTCTAGGATTTTAAAGGAAAATTTCATACATGATGGCTTGGACCTTACGAAGTTGAGCATGTCTATGATAATGGTACGATTCAACTCTGCACTGTGGATTCTGAATGTTGCAAGCTCCTTGTTAATGGTTACTGCCTGAAGTTATATAAGAAGCCTCTCTCCAAGGAAGCCTTCTTCTTGGATATCACCAAGGAACTCACCCTGGTTCCCTTTGGCCTCCTTCAGCATTGATGGATTATTCCAAAATTCGAAATTCAAAATTGCAAAAAAAATAAAAAATAAAAATAAAATTGCAATAAAAGATCCAACAATGAAAACTAGTTTCTGGCATTATTGACCAACTACGCGTTGAAAAATGGTTTTCTAGCAGCACGTGGTTGCACTAATTCCTGGTTATGAAATTTGGTTCTCCAGCACTTCCAGGCGGCACTCGGTTGAAAACCGACTCTTTGATGGCCTAGTGTCGTTATAAAAAAGAACAAAGAAAAGAAAAAACCAAAAAAAAAGAAAAAAACCTTACAGACCCAGGCGAGATGCTGGATGGGGCAACGAGAAGGTTTCTTTTTTCTCATTTCCTTTCTTCTCTGTGTGCACCGTTTGTGCCGCTCCTGTCGCTACGGGTTTTTCCCTGCATGTGCACCGCGTTTTCCTTGTTCTACTTCCTGCCGCTCTTTCCTCCGCCTCGTTTTCCATGTTCCCGTCGCTTCCGTCCTCTTTCTCCACTCTGTCTTGGCATGTGCTTCACATGTGTGGCACGTTGGGTCTTCTCTTTCGGCATTCAGTTTCATGATGGCTATTCGTCCGTGTGATCTCTCAGTAGCCCGTGATGTCATTCGTCCATGTGATCGCTGCACGGATCTTTTCATGGATTCAGGGGGTATTTCTCTCCTTTTTAGTTGTGTTTTTATCTTTTCTTTTCTCTTAATTAATTTGGCGAAACAAGGTCATTTTTCACCGCTAAACGTTGGGGGGGAAGTATGGGTTCATTTTCCTTATGATTTATCCAAATGACCTTTGGTTTTTCATAAATGTTCGGTCATGTCATTCATCATTCATCATTCTCATTTAATGTTCCACTCATCATCATTTATGTCTGTATTTTTGTTTTCCAATATCATCAACTCTGCATTTTGTTGAACCTTCTGTCACCATTAAATCCTGCAATTCACAATGGGTGGTGACCACAAGCGGTATGAGCCTTCGTCCATGGATAAGCTTGTTTCCAGTAGAGAAGCCTATAAGATATTTTGGCACGTAGGATGGCTTAGCTATTTCAAGCGGTTAAGTGGCCATGATGATGCACTCACCAGGGAGTTCGCTCAAGGGTTTTTGAAGGATACTGTTACTGTTCGTGGTTTAACATTTCTGGTGACTGTACAGATGGTTGCCATGGTGAAGGATTTTCCCCAAATTGGAGAATTGTTCTTTCCTAATCCTCATAGCAAGGTCATTGATCTTAAGAGCAACCGGATAAATTTCCTCCAGCGTAATGAGTCGGTTGAAATGGTTCAAGTGCAAGGAGTTCGGCGAAAAACCCTTCCACCTCCATGGGCCGAGGTATCTAAATTTCTAATTTAGTATATTACTTGTGAAGGCCGTTTTAACTATATTCATGCCCATCAATTTAGGCTTATGCTACATTTGAGGTTAGGTCAGTTTGCTAATATCCCATATTACCTGTATTATTCCTTAAAACGTGCATGTTGTCAGTATCGTGAAGGTCATGTTCAATCCCTGGTCCATCATGGTTTGATTAAACTTCTTATCATACACGGCCTTCAACTTGCTAAACCTCATCTTGACTGGGATTCTTTTGTAAATGATGTCCCTAAGGAACCTCAACCAGATGAGGCTAAAACCCTTAAGGGAGAATCATCTAAGAAGAAGAGCAAAAAATTTAGCCCTGCTAAAAATCGTCTAAACCGCTATAGAAACCCAATGCTCCTTTCGTTAGAAGAAACCCTAAGAGGTCCTCTAGATTGCTGGATAATTTTTCTAATGTCACCCACGCTACTATGGAGGATGATGTACGGGTGTTAGGTAGTAGCACTAATAAAAAATGGAAAGAACAAATGGATAAAGAACTTCAGAGGCAAAATAGAAACAAAAAGAAGCAGCAAAAGTTGCAGCATGAGACTGAGGATATTCCTCATGAGGAATTTGGAGACCATGTAGAGTACCAAAAGGAATTTCCAGATGAAAGGAACCTTCGCCAACAGACGCCTAATCCAGAAAAGAATGTTGAGCTTATATAGGATATGAACACTAAAGTTGTAGGTCAGGATAAGACATTACAGAGTTACGAGAAAGGCAACCAAACACCTAATAAGGAAGGGAAAAAGGGCACTAAAGAGTTCCCCTGTGGTCCTCCTAAACATCCTCCAGGAAGGGAAGAATTCAGTAAACAAATAGAGAGTTCCTGTCGCCAAGGATTAGTGCAGAATCCTGATACTAGTGTACAAGAAGTCTTACCACACAGTAATATTTCCTCTGAACTAACTCTTGAGGTAATTGTTAATCCTTCTAATGCTCTTTTTGCTATCCCAGTATCAATAGTATCGCCAAATAAGTCTCCTGTTGTTTCCATTAATGATTTGCTTCAGGCTATTACTCGGCTGCACCAAGAGAACCGACAACTTCAAATGCAACTACGAGTTCAGACACAGGGAAGTGATGAGGAAAAAGGAAAGGAAGTGATCCATTCAGAGAGTCCTGGGAAGCAGATGCATGACAATTCTACTCCTACCCCTAGTTTGTATATGTTGTCTACATGAGGACATGCAAAATCCTTAAGTTGGGGGGAAATGTTGGGTGTCAAATGTGTCCTGTTTCTTATTATTCTTTCTCCTCTATTTTTTCTTATTTTCCTTAGTCTTTAGTCACTTTTGCCAAATTAATTGATAGGGAATTAGGATAATTAGCACCTCTTTGAAGATGGAAGCATAATCCCCAAAGTGATCAATTATGTGGAAAATGACATATTTTGATTAATTCTGCTACAGGAACTATAGGTGAATGAGTGGACATGGGATCGGCCACATAGATGGACGAGTGGTTTAGAGGCCATTGTCTTGCTATTTCATTTTGGGAAAACAATTTTTTTAACATTTGAACAGATCGATCGAGGCCTTATGTTATTGGTCATGTTTGTTTTATAGTTAAATACTTGAGGCCAATGACCAAATTGAAATCTGGACTTATCTATGTTTAGGATAAAGGCCATCGGCCATAATAGCTTAATTGTTAATCAGTTAGATATTTTGAACTTATATAAACAAATGTATAATCGCAAGGTAAGAAGTTAATATATGAAAAATCTCTGTTAAAAACTATTCTTTTGTCATATTAGTTCATCGCATTGGTAAAGTGGATTTCCTGTAGCAGTTTGTGTTAATTCATCTCTCGCCACGTGAAGCAGAGGAAGGGCCCCCTCTCGGGTAACTTGGTGAGATCATTTTGTTAAGTTGTGTGTTCAATTTCCTTAAAATCGGTTATGTGATCTCTTTCATGAATGCATGATTATAGATTGGTGTGAATAAAGATTATTTTTGAAAGAGTGAATAGTTTCTCTTATTTTCGGGATAAAAGTACTATTTTGAAAGGCAGTTTCAATTGTTGCATTGGACTTCAAATTTCATCTTTCTTCACTCCACCTTAACATACCATTCACAATTCGTGTTATTTCTTGTTCCCTGCCGCAGTTTTTCACCCTGTCACAAGTCCATCGGTTCTGTTGCAGATCAATAAAATTCCTATCGCCATTCATTCTGCAACCTTCACAACTGAAGTTTCGATTCCGATAATGCTATTTAGCAATATCCTTCAAGGAATTTAAGTGTGGTAATTAAGTAAATAAGTGTGAATAAGTGTGATTACTTTGTGAATAGTTTAAGTGTGAGTAAAAGTAATAATGTTTCCCTAGAATGGAATCCTAATTATATATTAGGTTAAGATTATGCTTTTATGCGATGTATGATTTCATTAAATAAACTTATAGTTTCATTCATATAAGGATTTGATTTGTGAGATTCTTAGTTTAGATGTTCTTTTTTCCTGTAATTTGCATTTCATCTCCACTTAACTTGTTATCTTCATCGCTTCGGTAAATTGCCCCAATATCTTTCATCAGTCTACGATCCTAGATTGACATTTGATAGGAGTAAACTGAACCTCCAAAACAAGACCAAATCTTAAGTTAAATTGAAACACAGTTTTACCCTACACTTTTCTTCAATTTTTGCTACAAGAGCTTTCTCAAGATTCACATTACTAGTAGATTCAATGGACACCTGACTATTTTCTTTGATAGCAATAAATACCCATTCATCTTCATTTCTAGTTTCTTTATCATATTCTTCATCAGTTACACCTTCTTCAACATAATAGCATTTCTAGAGCTTCAAGTGAAATTTTTTACCTCTTGTCTTTGTACCTGAAGCGATTATATCTCCAAAGCTTCCCAACATCCCGCACTTACCATATTTGAATTGAAGATTGTATCCCTTGTCTACCATCTATCCAACACTCAAAAAATTAGTTTCAATACTTCAACATAAAGGACATCATCAATATTGTATTTACCACCAAGAGAAATAGTGCCTCTGCCACAAATCACACCAACATTGTTATCTCCAAATCTTACAACACCACTGTCATATTTTTCCAAGCTTATGAACTTGCTTTTGTCACCAGTCATATGATATGAGCATCCTCTATCAATCACCCACCCATCTTTTTCATCAATTATGGCTGGAAGATCTTTCTCAATATTTTGATTACTAGCAGATTCAGTGGACATTGTACCATTTTCCTTGACATAAATGAATACCCATCCATCTTCATTTCCAATTTATTTATCAGATTCATCATCAGTAACACCTTCTTCAACATAATAACATTTCTTTTGAAATCTAGATTTGTCAGGTTTATACTTATAAACTCTTTCAGGACACCTTGATGAAAAATGACCTATCTTACTGCAAGAGAAACATTTAATAGGTAGATTTCCTTTATACTTACCTTGAACTCTGGATTCTCTTTTCACAATCAATTCTTCCATATTTTCTAGCTCTCTTTCTTCATCTTCAATCTATCTCATCTCATCTTCATACTTGAATGTATTTCTGGAACTTTCTCCCAGATCATATCTCTGTTGGATTTTTTGGATACAGTAGCCTTGAATGCAGATTCTGTTTTAGGAGTAGACTCACCAAATTCACTTAAGTCAAAGGAAGCTAGTTTAGCAATCAACACGTCTCTTATTACATTTGTTACTGTCTTGATCTCTTCAATAGCATGGGATTTTGTTTTGTAAGAAGTAGGCACTGATTTGAGTACTTTAGCCACAATTTCATTTTCATCCATGACTCCACTAGCACATCTAATACCCATCACTAGTTCATTTACCTTCTGCAAGAAAGCAACAATGTTTTCATCTTCACTCATCTTCAACTTCTCCCACTTGCCTTTTAGACTTGTTAGCTTAGCAATCTTTACTTGTGCATCTCCTTCATACAATGTTTCCAATTTCTTCCAGATCTCATGTGCTATCTTTAGACCTATCACATTTTTCATCTCTAAATCTGTCAAAGCACTTAGCAATGCTTCTATAGCCCTGATATTAGTTTTAGCTTATTTGATCTCATCAGGAGTAGTGGGACCATTCTGAGGAATATTATATCTGTTCTTTGTAATCTTCCAGAAGGGTTCACCAATGCACTTCAAATGACACTCCATTCTAACCTTCCATAAAGATTAATTTGTATGATCGAATATGGGACTATCCTTCTTGTATGATGCCATCTTGGATCACCTCAAGCTATTAAAATTCTTTAGAGGAACTTTCTCTGATACCAATTTTTTGAAAAACAAGGATAGACAATTGAGAGGGGGGGGGGTGAATCAGTTGTCACATAACTTATTCAACCTTATTAACCTTTAATCTCAGATCTGATAATTAACAGTGAAAGCATGTATCAACAACACATTAGAAACACATGAACACCAATATTTTTATACGTGGAAACCCTGTTAGGGGAAAAACCATGGTGGATGTTAGTCCACAAGATTATATCCTGTTAGAAGTATACTAAAAGAATGAATAAGGAATGCACATGCATTTAGGCACACTACTTAGAGCTCAATGCTTAGAAGGGAAAGCTCACTGCCTTACATAAAAAAATCAGATTAAATCCATCTGATGAGGTTGAATTGAGAAATTAGCTTCTAGAAAAAGCTGATGATAGTTCTGGTTAGGCACACACACGCTTCTTCACACTTTGCTCAATCTTCTTCACACTCTGCTATGAAATTGAATGATTTGATCTTTATTCACATATTTGACATTCACACTTCATATACATTCATCGAGCATACATCAAAATGAGGAAACAATCGCTCTTATATATCCGCTACATGAATTTACATCAACAACTTCGTCGACCACAAATAAAGGAATAAATTACAAACTGTTAGCCCAATTCATGAACTAATATCAATGCGCACCAACCTAAGTCGGTCACAACATAATGAAGACCTAAATCAATATCCTCAAACACACCAAACATTAAAATATTAATCTATAAGGATCCGCAACACACTACCACCATCTTGTCGGCGAAGAACATGAAAAACTCAAAAACACAAAGGAATTTTTTTGATCACGAGCACACTGATCAATGCAGACATACCACAATGATAGAGCATGATCTAGGAACATCACTGATCATCACAGTAGCATACACAACAACTTAATTTACTAGAATTGCATTCTCTTCTTTCAGAAACACTTGCTACAATAATAGAATAACTGTCGGAACTTAGAAACTCATAACTCGCTCCAATATAGATGCGTACCATTGAAACTTCTGGACAACATACTAGATAGGCTCAGAAACAAACCCTTTAATGCACGACTTCTGATTACCAACGCACACAACTTTCCACCATTCTGATCATCACAACTTCATAGACTGCCTACAACATATTTATTCTATTTTTCCCAATATCTTCGACATATATAGCTTTTAGAATCATCAATGCTAATAGAGTTGACATCAATGACAACCACATATCAGCAACATAACGACAATATCCAACATCAACGTATGAATTAGAAGTGGAAAAAATAGATGTGAAGATAGTGTTCCTTCATGGTGACTTGGAGGAAGAGATTTACATGTCATAGCTAGAGCATTTCGTTGAAAAAGGTAAGGAAAATTTGGTTTACAAACTAAAGAAGTCTCTTTATGGTTTGAAAGAGTCTCCTAGAATGTGGTACCAAAAGTTTGATACCTATGTGTTGCAATTGGGATTTCAGAGATCTAAATACAATCATTGTGTGTATTATAAATATGATAATGGTCATATTCTCATTATTGTTTTATATGTAGATGATATGTTGTTTATTGGGCATGGTAAAAGTATGATTTTAGATTTGAAGTTTCAGTTGTTAACATAGTTTGAGATGAAAGACCTAGGTGCGGCTAGGTACATTATGGGAATGCAGATCATGAGAGAGAGAGAGCTAAAACAAGTATTTGGTTAAGCTAGATCAAGTATGTGAACTTAGTGTTCAAAAGATTCAACATGGTAGATTGCAGGCAGTTAGTTGTTCCTGTGATGTAGGGGACATAGCTTTTTGTTAATGATTGTTCAAAATATCTTGTTGAGATGGAGGACATGACTAGAGTACCATACGTGAGTCTAGTTGGTAGTCTGATGTATGTGATGGTGTGTATGAGATTATACATTTCCCAAGTACTGGGAGTCCTTAACCATTTTATGGCTAACCTAAATGGATGCATTGGGATACAATTAAGAGAGTGTTCAAATATTTACGGGATACTTTCGAGTATGCCTTGTGTTTTCATGGTTATCTTATTGAACCTCAAAATTCTATGAGTATATGTGGATTCCAATTGGGTAGGTGACATTGACAATAGAAGATCCACCAATGGTTATGTGTTTATGATGTTTGGTGGTGCTATCATTTGGATGAGTAAGCAACATGCTGTAGTCACTTTATCCATGAAAAAATTAGAGTATGTGGCAACCATTCATGCTTGTAAGGAAGCTATTAGGCTTAAGAGATTATGTTCTAATATAAGTTTATATGTAGGATAGATTACTATTTGTTGTGATGGTCAAAGTGTGATTTTCCTAGCAAAGAATCCTACCTTCCATACCAGAACTAAGAACATCGATGTTTAGTATCATTTTGTTTGTGATATAGTAGAAGATGGAAAGGTGAAATTAGAAAAGGTTGACATTTTGGTGAATGTTGTAGATGCACTAACAAAACCCATGAGCACAAAGAAGTTCATATGGTGTTCTGATTCCATGGGCCTTGGGGCCTTGAGAAGATGATTTAGTATGACTCTTAGCAGGTCTTCAAAAAGTGGGAGAATGTTGGGATTAAGATGTCTCAACCTTAGAGTTCCAACATTTATTAATTTAATGTTTTAATGTATTTATTTGTATTATTTAATTGCCTATGGTGTCATGTCATAAATTGGGACCCATCGACTAGGTGGCATCCCTGTTGGAGGTGACTAGATGACACATAATCATCCCAAGTGGACATAGCCATCCCAATTTAGAATCTATGGCATATGAAAAATTCTATGATGCATCATAAGGCATATTTTTGCATGGAGAAAGTTGGCACCCAAATTGGGTTATGATATGTTGTAAGAAAATCAAATATTTTGGTTAATTATGACTGATTCTCTTACAGATTCTACAATGGATCTTGTGGAAAATTTTATGGCAGATTTATGATAGTTGTAAAGCATCTTTCATAAGCTATTATGAGCACATTTCGGGCACCCAAGCTTGGAGAGAGAATATTGCATGTTATGGCAGTTGTAAGAGGTGGAAGGGAATGTCATACAAGTGTCCAAATGTATTTATTTGGCATGGGATATTGTGCCATATGTATTTAGACACCCATTCTATTCTAGATGCTTCTCTTGGCTTGTATTCTCTATAAAATGTATGCCTTGCATTGTAGAATGCATAATTTGTTTGTAGGTAACGAAGTGCTACTAGATTCACTCCAGAAATAGGTGTTTGTGTCAAAGCACTTGTTGAAGAAGCTTTGTATTTGGAGCTACATTGTAACTTCTATTTGATTTAATACAGTAGTACTATGATTTTAGAGGGTGATAATTTTTATCCAAAAGGGTTTTCCCCACGTATATCTGGTGTTTGTTGTTTATGCGTTCTTGCTATTCTGTCTCATTCTTTCTATGTGTTTCTCTTATTGTAACTACATAAGGTGTTAAAAGGAATTTGTTTGTAACTCTCCCTTACTTAGATTAGTGTAGGAGGCTATTTCTGTTCACCCAAATTCCTTTTATATGAATTATTTAAGCAATAAAACCAAACAAACACAAATAACAAACAAACACTCATATTAGGCATAGAAAGCTCAAACCAATGTTATGAGCCTCATGTTGTGTAGATTTTACAATGATTGGTCAATTGGATGTGTTCTCACTAGAAATTTTGGAAGCATAACAATGCTCCAATGAAAATGAGTGAGAGATAGGGATAAAATGGCTAAGGTTTGAATATATAGAATTGGAGGAAAATGGATGGAGGGATTGGATTTGATCTTGGGATCAAGGGTTGAGATGAGAGGTGATCTCTCAACTCATGAGATTGTGCCAAGTGGCACAATGAGATGATTTGAGAGGGATAAGGATACTATGATGGGACAAAACCCATGTGACATGGTACCAAGCCCATGTGCTCACTGTGATGGGGGGTTGAACCACTTAATCAAGGATTAAGTGTGTGTAATGCTTAGTGGGTAGATTAGGTGAGATTAGGATTAGAGGAAAAGTTTCAAAAGTTGGAGGATGTGACACGTGAGAGGATAAATTAAATAAATAGAAAATATTTATTTAATTTATGGGATAAAATGGGTAAGGTATGTTTCAAGTATGAAGATGTTGTCATTGATGTCAAGAATTCCGTGTTGTCATTGATGATAGTAGTACAATGGTTGAGAAGAGATTTTTTCTTTGATTAGTTGCATTATGTTGTCATTAGTCAAGTTTCTAATTTCAACCTTTGGTGTTGCTTTGATAATCTTATATTTATGGTTCAGATGTTGAGGATATTGAGAAAATTGATAAAATAAGGAAACAAGGTGTTGGAGAGGTGTTCTGGTTTTCAAAGGTGTTATGGTTTTTCTTCACATTTATTTTGGGTTGAAGATCTACTTGTATGATTTAGATATGTTGGTTAGAGGTGTTCAAAGTTTCTACATCCATAAATTTGGCTTGTGGATCGAAGGTTAGAGGAAGTTATGTTCACTAGTGTGTGAACTGGTTTTGCAGTGTTGCTTATAGAGGTGTTTGGGAAAAATGTATTTACTTTGCGTTTCTATATAGTTGTTCTTTAGGTCTTGCAATTTTTAAGGTATGTTGATGATGTTGATCTCTTGCTTGTGTTAAGGGGATTTGTTGTTTGGTACTTTGTCCATTGGATTATAGAGTTACAGTGTTTGGAAGTATAGTTTGAGTGTAAAAAGTGTGTACGTTCTGATGGTGCGAGTTGTTGTGAAAGAGGTTAATGGATTTTAGGAGGATAGAGGAATATTATAGATCATGTTGAAGCATGGTATGTGGTTTGCAAGTTTTTCTTATATTTGATGAAGCGTGTAATTCAAAGTTTAATGGTGTTTAAATAGGTAATGATCGACCTAGTGTTTACACTATATTCGAAGATGCTTAAGAATTAATGAAGGTGTAGTGTGGAATGTGAGAGTTGTTTTGGGTCCCAACTAAGTTTTGTATTTGTCCACTTTCATTTCTATCCACCATAGGAATGCTTAGTACTGAACTAATTTGAATTTGTAAATTGCAAAAAGAGTGTAGCCAACTTGAAGATGTTTTCCAAGTTGTGGATGGTATAAATGCAAGGTGAATTTATGTGAGATGAGGAGTGTGGAATGGAGTCGAGTATTGTGATGTGAAATTAAGAGCAAAAGTGGAAGTTGTAGTGTGAGCTATAATGCAATATTGTTGAATGTAGTGAGCTGATGTATCTTGATATTTTGAAGACTGCTAGTGTTGATTGAAGCTATTGTAGTGGAATATCTGTTGCATTGAGATTGTTTTCTCTATGTAACATTCTATCTTCTATCTTCTTTCTATTTTGGCAGTGAGCCTTTTTGGATAGTGTGTCCTATTTTGCCAGTGAGCCTCTTTGTACTAGTGTTGAAATTACTTATATTGTGAGATAATCCTAAATATGGTTTTTCCCTCATTTAATTTTACACATAAATTTGGTGTTCTCTTATGTATGGTATTGGTTGTTTCAGTTTCTTTTATGTGGTTTTCATGTTTAAACATTATATCAAATTAAGGGTTTAATGAATGCATCTGGATCTAATTATTGTTGAGGTTTTTGATGTTTTAATTTTGGTACAAATGATTCATTTCCCCTCTCAGTTGTCTTGTTCATTCAACAATTGGTATCAGAGCAAGGTTCCTTAGAAAAAGATTGACTACTTGAGGTAGATCCATACGGTGAACAAGAAGATCCCTATGTTTGATGGCACAAACTATGCATTCTAAAAGGTGAAGATGGAAGGCTATTTGATCTATCTTGGATATGAAGTTACAAAGGAAGTAAATACTGAATACACCATACCTACAAATGGTTTACACACAATTAATGAAATCAAGGCCTATAAAATAGATGGTAAGGCAAGGTTTTTCTTTTGACTAGTCTTGCACATATTGAGTTAGTGAAATTTATGGATCTAAAAACTGCTAAACAAGTTTGGGATAAGCTAGAAAGTATCTATGAAGGGGATGATAAGGTTGAACAAGCTAAGTTACAAAATCTGAAGGCACAATTTGAGACTTTGTAAGTGTCTGATGATGAAACAATCACAAGTTACATGTATAAGGTTAATGAACTGGTAAGTTCTATGAGAGGTCTTGGTGCACAAGTCAAAGAACCCAAAGTGGTAAAGAAATTTCTTAGAACTCTTCTTGATTCTTATAGTGAAAAGTTTCTACTATTGAGGAATTTGTAAATTTTAATACATGAACTAGAGATCAGTTGTATGGAACAATAACTAAATTTGAAATGAGGAAAATTGGTTCGAAAAATGGTGCAAAAGTGGAGACTGTTTTCAAGACTAGAAAATTAGAAAAAGTTGAAGATTCAGATGAAGATGATCTTGATAATATGGAAGCTGATTTTGTAAAAAGAATGAAAAAGGGAACTCATAAGTACAAGGGTAAATTACCTTTCAAGTGATTTATTTGTGGAAATATAGGTCACTATGCTTCAAGATGTCCAAACAAAACTGTGAACAATAAGAAAAAGGAAAAAAGGGTAAAGTAATCAAGAAAAGCTATTATGTTAGAGAAGATGCTTGTATTTCTAATGGTGAATCTAATTATGGGGATGTTGATGATAATGAATGTTTGTTCTTAGATTGAAAAGATGAATATGGTTCTACTAACTCTAGAAGTTGTATGAAGGAAAGTGTCCCAAAGAAAAAGGATAAAGCTGGAGGTACCTTGGTATCTACTTTTCATGTTAGATAGGACAAGAACTATTGGGTTATTGAAAATGGTTGCTCAAATCATATGATTGGAGATAAGATTAAGTTTGTTAAACTAGAAAAATATGATGGAGGACTTGTTAAATTTGGAGATTATGTGTGTGAATATGTGTACTAAATTAAAAGGATAAACAAACACACCAATGCGACATTATATTGAAGAAATTAAAGTTAAAAGATAAACAAACTCTCAACACAACAATTTCTTCAATGACATCCCATTGTCCTCTTATCTCTAATGATTCAATGCAAGTTTCTGGCTCTTAGTTCGTTTATACAAAAACTTGGTAGAATGACAACTTAGAGAATGAGATTATGCAACATGCATTTTTATTGCTAAATGATATGAGATGATTAAGCAAAGATATGAAGCTAAAATGCTATAAAAGATAAGATGCTATGCTTAAGAAAACAAGATTGCTAAATGTTGGACAAATGCAACTATAATGCTCATGCTATATTCGCTAGATCTCAGATCCTTTTCAAAGCACAAAGAGACTATATTTATAGAGTTTTGGAGGCAAAAACCTAGTTGGTAAAGATTGACGGTTGAAAACAAGCCTGTTAAGATGAACGGTGAAATATGGAGAAGTTGGAAAATAGAAAGAAAGCAAGAATATGTTTCCTTCCCATAAAACTTTTCACTCAAAAATAGAGGAAACTTGCCATTTGTCAAGTTTAGTTATTTGGTTGAAGATAATTAAATAATAGAATTATTTAATTTCATGTGACATGTGGATTTGGAAGCTTCTAATTAAATATTAAAAATATTTAATTATAAGTGGGATGTGGATAAGAAGTTTCTAATTAAATATTTAAAAATATTTAATTATATGTGAGATGGCTTTATAGAAGATTTAAAGATGATTTTATGATTTTGGAAAGAAGAATATTTAGAAGATTTAAAAATGATTTTATGATTTTCGAAAGAAGAATATTTACTTTATTTGAAATAAAACAATGTGATAATTAAATTAAATAAATTGTAAAACTCATTTAATTAATTAAGAAGAAATGAAAAAATGATTTTGGAAAAGGAAGAATATTTACTTTATTTGAAATAAAGCAATGTGATAATTAAATTAAATAAATTGTAAAATTTATTTAATTAATTAAGAAGAAATGGAAAAGATGATTTTGGAAAAAGAAGAATATTTACTTTATTTGAAATAAAGCAATGTAATAATTAAATTAAATAAATTTTAAAATTCATTTAATTAATTAAGAAGAAATGAAAAAGTGATTTTGGAATAAGAAGAATATTTACTTTATTTGAAATAAAACAATGTGATAATTAAATTAAATAAATTGTAAAATTCATTTAATTAATTAAGAAGAAATGGAAAAATAATTAAACTAAATAAGCAACTAAACTTATTTAATTAAGATAAAGGAATGTAGAAAATGAACAATATAAATAAATTATTTAAATTCATTTATATGTAGATTGAATTTAGAAGATTAATTAAATAACTTGTATTTAATTAATTACCAGACTTATTATAATGTGACCATTTTTAGGTGTATACATTTTGCCCCTCTTTGAAGTGATGTGGTTTATGCATTGCTTCAAAGAAAAATTCAGATAACGAAATTTTTCCCCTGACTTTGAAAAATTGACTGATGATGTTATATGCCCCTTGGGGAGATAATCATGTGGTTTGATGATTTTGAGAGATTTAAAGCAGTTTTGCCTATTTATCTCCCAAAATACCACTCCATGTGGTGAAAAATAAGAATAGCCCTACCTTATTTACCCCCTTAAAAGGTGGAAAAAGGTAAAAGTGTTTGTCATTTGAACAGTTTCATTTGGTGAAAACAGAGCTCTGCGAGAGGAGAAAATGAGATGTCGATCCTTTACGAGTGCCATAGATTTGAGCGGGTTCGACATCATCAGTGACCAACAGCGTATGGACCTCCGGTAAGATCGAAAAACTTTTTCTTGTGAATTTTTGATGAATTTCGTATGAATTTTTGAATTTTGAAGTTCCTCTTTTAGCGCATCAATTTGCATTTTAGCGAATGCGAGTCATCTTTTAGAGCATAGGTTAGGTAGAATAACACATATAGGTCAGCACATTTATTCCCCAGAGTAGAGAATTTAGCTGTTAGATTAGCGCATCGACCAAATTAGTGCATAGGTGTGATAGATTAACACATAGGTTAGAATCTCGCGCATAGGATGCTCAATTAGCATATAGATTGATGGATTTAGTGCATTCACTTGATAGAATAGCGCATATGCTAAATTAGCACATCTACCTTCTGTTTTAGCGCATCCATGGATAAACTAGTGCATTTGCTGATTTAGCGCATTGATAGTCTGTTTTAGCGCATCCATGAATTTTAGCTGATTTTGAATTTTTGAGGAACAATTGATGATTGCTTGATGTTTGTTGCTATATTAGACAACTAATTTGATGAATTTGAGTAGAACCAAGGATAGATTGATGTGATTTTGATACTGATCTGATAAATTTGTTCTCGTGTTTGAAAACAAATAGTAAAATGATGTTGATTTTGATAAATTTTCTTTTCGAAATGAAAACAAATAGTCAAGATGCTGATATGAGTTGATTGGCTGCTAAATTTGTCTTCATGCTTGATGAAAAACAAATAGTAGAGATGATAAATTTGTCTTCCTACTTGAAGAAAAAATACTAAAGATAGTTTTGATATGTTGCTAATGTTGATTTGATTTTGATGATTCTGATAAATTTGTCTTCAAGTTTGATGAAAAACAAATAGTAATGATGATTCACTTTCTTGATATGATTTGACATAATTTTTTGATTTTTTGATTGATTGATTTCCTGATTGATTGATATGGATATGATGTATAGGAGGATTTTAAAATCCTCCAGATCAAAGAGAGGTTTCCCCGCACATGGGAGATGATTGCCAAATTGTCCCAACCAGAGGTTGGGGTTATTGCTAGATGTGGTTTGGGTTCACTTTTGAGGATCCCATAGTATAGGGTCAACAAGGCACTATTGACTATTTTAGCTGAGTGATGGCATAGTGAGCATAATACTTTTCACTTGCCTATAGGAGAAATCATAGTTACACTAGAGGATGTCTACAGGATATTAGGGATCCCAGTAATAGGTGAGATTGTGGTCTATGACCACAAGGAGATTGGGGGTTTCAAGGCACTACAGAGAGTATTTTAGGATCCACGCATTTGTAGATATGAGATCCCTTGGAGGGAGTGGTCAAGGGTTATGCCCCACTACCTTCAATTTTGGCTGGTTTTATTGGTGGTTTCCTATGTCCCGACTGTAGGTCGAAGAGACTGTCAGTCGGGTGGGGTCGAGTACTGGAGAACATGATCCTCCATCAGACTAGATATGCATGGGGTTCTTGTATGTTGGCCCATCTATACCATGATCTTCATAAGGTGGTATATATAGATGGGAAGAGTATATTTTTCGGGGTCACACTGCTTCAAATTTGGGCATGGGAGCATATCGCCATCAACCACCCCTTTGTAGGGAGAGATCATCCCATTGACCATCCTTACATTTATTCTTACATAGGTCCACTTATCTAGCCTAAGCTGGGCAAGTTAGAGTACTGGAGGAGAGTGCTGGATGATATGGGTACAGTGATCTGGAGGCCGTATGTTGACTGTGAGGCCTGGGATGAGGATGACATGGAGCTACCGTATTGTGGCATATCTAGGTATTTGATTGGGTGGACCCCTTTTATCATTGAGTGGTTTTTGGTTATGAGGGTTTTGAAACAGTTTGGTAGAGTTTAGGTGATCCCAGAAGGCATGGCCCCTTATGCCCGACGGTGAGAGGATGTGGTAGAGTGGGGTCCATTCATACCCTATGAGGCAGCCAGAGCAAAGTTTATTGCATTATAGCTAAAGTTTTAGGACTATAGGCCAGATATTCTAGATGTGCAAATGATAAAGGAGTATGCTGCCTACTTCCATACTCATCCATTTATGAGGCTGACTAGTCCAGATGAGCCTGCACCATTATTAGATGGACCAACATTATAGTAGGCATGATGAAATCCATAGGCATAGGCAGAGGCAGGGACACAAGAAGGGGCACAAGTAGGGCAGCCCGTCAGAGGAGGAGGAGAGGATGTGGGTGGCAGTGTGGCCATGGACATTGACTAGGAGGAGGGGGAGGAGGATAGTGATGATGTTGATGACGAGGATGGGGATGATGGGGGTGGCAAAGAGAGATTATTTTTCGATGTGACATTCAAGACTAGGCCAAAGATAGTGAGGGTAGTGGAGCAGCCATCAGTAGGCCCTTCACACATTACCATCAGGGTGCCATCACGAGAGCAATAGGGATAGATTGATACCTTGCAGACACAGGTACAGGCTCTTTAGAGCCAGCTAGCATAGGCTTAGGCCACCATTGCATAGTTACAGGTACAAATGGCACAACCACCAACTCCAAAACCATAGATAGCCCAACTGATGGCCGAGAGGGATAGCTTTAGACAAAGGTGCTTACAGGCAGAGGGGATAGTAGAGAGGTTGCTGAGAGTAGTGCAAGGTACCTCTATCAGGGAGGTTGTCGCAGAGGGATTGGAGATTACCAGAGAGTGTGAGTTCTATTAGTAGAGATATGATGAAGTAATGCCTCCTAAGTAGAGGGTAGCCTATACCCAGTTAGGCACCAGGTCCCGCACCCACTCACGTAGTCACACCAGGAGTGCCACCAAGAGTGTTGGTGAGCCTATTAGACAAGAGATAGGGGACACTAGCAACAGAGATCCAGCGAGACCTACCACCTCTGGTGAAAACAACAGTCATGGCCCTCACACAGATGCTCCTTAGTGAGGTTTTGTATACACCATTTTTGTCACATTTTATGTATCTCTTTTAGACATTTGATATCATTGTACCCTTGGACATTTATTTTGATGAGATTATATATGATATGCGGTGATGGTTTCGATATACATGATTCTTTTATTATGCTATGATGGTTGTTTATGTATGCATTTTTATTTCTATATGCCATGTTGTTTATGATTATGATGATGCATTTGTATGGATGGCGATCTTTGCATGATGCTATCTATCTCATGATATGAATGATGATGATGTTTATGAATTTGATATGATGAATATGTAAAAAATGTTATGATGGTTGGTGCAAATGAGATGTAAATGATGTTATGATACTGTATGATGTATGGAAAATGCATTGATTATTGATGCGAAATGATGAAATGGATGAAATGGATGCAATAGATGCATTTTAGTTCATGAAAATGATGTAATGACGTGGACCTGTTAAATGAAAATGATAATGAAAATTTCATGATAATGAATGAATGATAAAATGATGTAAAAATATGATATTGATGATATGATATGATATGCAAATGTAAAAAAAAATGATATGACAATGATGAGATAAAAAATGATGTGAAAATATGATATTGATATTGATATGGAAAATGGTGATATGAAAACGATGTATAAAAAATAATGATAATCTATATGAATGTGAAAATGATAATATGCAAGTGATGTGAAATGATATGAAATGATGAGATGATAAATGATATAAAAATATAAAAATGATAATGATGATGATAATGAACATGATATGAATATGAAAAAGGGATGATGAATGAATGATATATGATAAAATGATGTGAAAATGAATATTAAATGATATGAAAATATGTGAAAAATGATATGAATCTATTGGGAAAAACATGATAATGATAATGATGTGATATGCAAAGATGTGAAAATGACATGAGACTAATACTGATAATGTTATGATATGACATGGAAAATGATAGTATGCAAATGATAATGCAAAGATGGGATGAAAAATGATATGAAACTAATAATGAAAATGATAATGCAAGATGATATATGAAAATGAAATGAGTAATTGATAAAAATGACCCGAAATTGATGTAAAAATGAAATGCAAAAGATGATATGAAAAGTGATATGCAAGTACTGATGATAATGATATGAATATGATTTGATGATTTTTCTTAATGTCCAAGTGTACTCAATCTTTGTTTCCAAAAGAGATACGTATCTTTGCCAACTTCCCAAAAACCTTTTATACAACAACAAAATGAAAGCAATCTATATGAATCATGCAATCCTAACTATGCAAAATGAACTACACACTGTTGTCATTCTATGAGCCAATTTTATGCTTGATTATCATCATTGAGCCTTTTGATATGTTGAAAGTTAGTACAAGCATCATGAGGTAAATCAGCCCTGATAATGTACTAAGTACAACTTTCATGCTATTTGATATAACAAGTTAATACAAGCATCGAGGTATAATTGCACTAAGATGACCTGAGTATTGCTTGTGTAAACAAACAAGAGTTAACCTTTTTCCTATGCAAATTCCAAAATGTCATCAATGATACATTGTAGAGCATGTCCCATGACAAATTTGCACAGTAATGATGATTAAATTACATACAACAATCAAAGAAAAATCACACTCCTTCCTCGTGAATCTAGTTCCGTATATCATTGAGTCACTCCAGAGATATGATGTCATCAATTTTCAAAACAAAAATTTAACTTATGGTTTAAGTGTTCCAATCATTTTATTTAGATTAAAATCATCCAGTTTGGTTCACTTTAATGTCTTACAACTGTTTTGACCAAGCTTGATTGGATATTTGATTGTTGATCTAATGTTCTGATAGGTGACACTTGTTTCCGTTTGTCTGCCAAAAAGTTCAAAATTTGATTGCCCCCAACGAGTTTTCACTTTGAATCCCAATTAGACACAACCTACTGTTAGGAATATAAACAATGATCATCAAGCCATGATGAAATCCTTGTCGCTTCAAGAAAAATGTTGTGTGCATGATACACATGTGATGGCCAGT
This sequence comes from Sequoiadendron giganteum, assembly GCA_007115665.2. Taxonomy (NCBI): domain Eukaryota; kingdom Viridiplantae; phylum Streptophyta; class Pinopsida; order Cupressales; family Cupressaceae; genus Sequoiadendron; species Sequoiadendron giganteum. The sequence goes on from CM021100.1 coordinate 667,784,805, forward strand.
TATTAATTCGATGCTGATAAAAATGGCTATGAATGAACGATGCAGGATGTAACCTAATAGATGGGAGAGCCAAATAAATCACAAATAGCACTTGTTTGCTAGGTTTTCACCATTTGTTTTTATTGCACTTTTTCAGATTTTGTGATTTTTTGTTGTTACCAAGACGCCTGTTTGCCAGGTTTTCATCAAGGCAATGATTTTTTTGATTTTTGATTTTTGATTTTTTGTATTTTCTCTTATTTTATTTTATTTTTTGTATGTCAAGAGGATGTCTATTTGCCAGGTTTTCACCTTGATGATGATTTTTTCAAGACATTTTCTGATTTTTATGTATTTTTTCATGACTTTTTATGGTGTTTTTGGTATTTTTCCAAGACTTTTTATATTGTTTTTCTTTTTGTATTTTTTAAGCATAGAACTTCTTTAGATGGATGCTGTTAGTTATATCTTTAAGCAGGTCCCCTTCTGGCGTAGATAGATGATATGCCCCCGAACCATATGTTGCAATGATGACGAACAAACCCAACCAATTGGGCTCGAGCTTGCCTTTCTTTTCTTGATCTTGCTGGCTACGTGGATTTTCTTTGAGGACCAAGTCACCCACTTGAAATGTGTGTGGTATGACTCTATGATTGTAGCCGCGGGACATGATTTTTTGATAACCCTTCAAGTGATTGGCTGCATTTTTTTTGTCTCTCATCAAGTAGCCCAGTTCTTGTAGTCTTGAAACTCTGTAATCCTCATTATTATGAGTCCCTTCAGTGAGACTCAAAACAAGGGAATCTCAAATTCTAGTGGCAAGATTTCTTCTTCTCCATAAACCAAGGTGTATGGGGTGGCACCTGTCAGTGTGTGAATGCTGGTTCTGTATGCCCATAAAGGTGGATTTAATAAGACATGCCAATCACAACCGACATCATTCACCGTCTTCTTCAGGATCTTCATAATTGTTTTGTTTGAAGCTTCTACTTGGCCATTCCCCTACTGGTAATAAGGTGTAGAGAACCTATGTTGGATGTGATGAGATCCAATTGTGTCCCATTTTATGACATATTTTAGCCTATTTTCATATACCTTCATTCCCACTTCCACATTCCATTTTCGTTCCATATCATACTATTTCCCCATTTTATGTTGCATATGATTAAATATGTATAAGTGGAATTTAATAGAGTTTTGGATAAAATATGGAAATTAATGATTGCTTGTATTTACTAATAAGTATTCTGATTTTCAGACTTGAGAAATAAAGCTTGCAACATGTTGATTAAAATAACTTCCTGTCACTTTTTATGCAGAATATCTTCCTATCATTTTCTAGTAAGGAACTTTTGTGTATTACTTTATGATCAACAATTTATTTTTGTTATCTTTTTAAAGGTGATGTCAATATCCAAGCTGGCGTTGGTTGCCCCTTTAGTGCCAAATTCGAATAAGCATAGGAAATCATGGTTATTTCCAAGTGGAGATGCAACTGCCAGCTATGAAGAGGAAACCCATGCTCAGAGATTTGTTGCTAGATAGTTGGAGAAAAATCTGCAAAGATTCATGTCCTCTATTCTTTCCTTCAGTTATAACAAGTCTATTTTAATTTGTTGTTAGCATCTCGTATTATTTGTTTCCTTCTAGTTTGTTGGCTGTAGGCCACAACAAACATATTATTTTATGTATTTATTTGTTATCAAACAACATATATATATATATATATATATATATATATATATATATATATATGCGCATAGTGTAAAGGTAGTATATTATTGTATGTAGACTTGGGTGAGAGAAAATTATTGTGTGCAGATTTCTACGTGTAGAATGATGTATTTTCCTGAGAAATAAAAGAATGTTCTGCTGATTAGTCTAGTGTAACTAGCGCTTTCTTCTTACCACCCGATGAACTAAGGAGGGGGGCCACTTCTTGGGACGTCTGATGACTTTCTATTTTTGTAGTTATAATAATTTGTATTCATTTTCTGTAGCATAGTGTTTTGTTTTTAATTTCTAAGTAAGCATGATTATTATTTTATTACGGTTGCAATTTAATTAAACATTATTTATCATTAATGAAATTGTTAAATCATTTATTGGTATCCTTTCAGGTTATGGTTTAGTGGTTAAAATGATTTAACAACAATCTTGCAATATGTAATTTATATAGGGAATTTCTACTATTACTGTTGTAGGTGGTGACCATGTTTGTCACAGTTCTTGGTGGAATTCTAATAATAAGACAACATAAGATTTTCATTTAAGAAATTTCCATGTGTTCTAGCTGCATTTCATCCCCACTTGATTCGCAGCTTTCCCCCCTTAGGTATACTACCACAACACTTCTCGCAAGCTACAATCCCTGGGTTGAAACTCTTAGAATGAGCTGAAATACTTCTTTATTATTTACCCCAATTTTTTCTACCATTTTGGCACCATTTCTGGGGAGAGGTGTTAAAGGATGGAAAATGCAGTGAGTTAAGTTAGGACCAATGTGTTAGGATGAAAGCTCACACAACTACTAGCCTTGCCCAATGATTAGTCCTAATTTGCGTTGTTTAAATCATATAGATGCATTGTTAGAATTTGTAGGTAGATTTTAGAAATTAAAACCATTTAGGTATCAACAATAGTTGTTGTGAGTAAATTGATACAAAGAAGCAATTTTGAAGTAACAACATAAAAACAAAGTGATATTTTTATACCCCCTCTGCATAAAGAATGCAACTTAGAATATATTGATCTTTCACCAAAATTGTCACATGCATCTAAAAATATTATTCCTATAGATGAACAAGAACATATCATTGATGAATTTTTAGGACAATGGATTTTTGAAAATGAATCATTTAATGAAGATTTGACCACTTTTTGTTCTCTTTGTTGCAAGGAAGAAGATAAGTACACATGCCAAGTAGACACGGTGAAGGAGGAAGACATTGTAAGCGAGCCTCAACAAAACAATGCACAAGTCTTCTTTGTAACTCAAGAACAACTTCATACGCCAAGTAGGAAAGATCAAGGTATGGTTAATGATTTTGAAATGTCTTATAATTCTATTAGATTTGAAAGGCAATATGTTTCTTTACAAAATGTTTCCCTATCTAGTATGTGTGGTGAATGTCAACAATTACTATACTTCCAAGAATGGAATAATAAATGCTCACAACAACCATACCCATCCCACATAGTACCATCTCCACCATATCCATCTTATATATTACCATCTTTACCATCTACTCTATATGCCACACAAATTTTACCATTGTCATTATGCCGCCCACCATCCACCCCAACATATCCACCAAGGGAAATTGCAATTCCTAATAAATTACTATTATCTAATAAGGTGGTTCAATCTACATATAATAATGAGGTTTAATTGTATTTGAAGACCAAAATGATCCACTACAAGATAATCAACTTAGTTCTTCTTATCTACTTAATGCATCACAACTTTTAGAAATAATTCACACACATAAGGAAATAATTCAGTTTGATTCTAATTTTATCATTAAAATGCTACATATGTGTGTTGAAATTATTTGTAAAATAAGAAATGGTGAACTATTGGCCTTAATAATTCAAGATTTGTGTGAGATACATAATGAAATCATCCAAGATCTATCATTTATAAATATACTCAAACATCTCGATCTTGGGAGGCCTATGGTAAAACTATGTATTCCTCACACACTAATTGATCTAGGTCCAATAATTTATTTTGTGATTAAGAAGAACTAGAAGGGTTTGCATGCATTAATGACCATACAAAACATGCTACAAATGAATGATCATTCATTAACGATCAATTTATTATTAATCCTCAACAAAACAATGCACAAGTCTTCTTTGTAACTCAAGAACAACTTCATACGTCAAGTACGAAAGATCAAGGTATGGTTAATGATTTTGAAATGTCTTATAATTCTATTTGATTCTAATTTTATCATTAAAATGCTACAAATATGACACTTTCTTATTTGGATTTTCTTAATACCCTCATGATTTTACGATGTGAAATTAAGTTGGGAGGATCCATTAATTTTGGAAATCTTTGGTTGATTATCTATTGAACAAGACTCAAGGTATTTTTAAATGTCACTGTCATTATTTATTCTTTGGATTATATTAATGATCTCATGCCTTTGCAATATGAAGTTAAGTTGGGGGGAATCCCTCAACTTTTGATGCTTCTTGATTAATTTCTAATGACCCCTCATTGTTTGTTTTATTGGTGCTTCTAATAAAACCACCTGTGTGATACTTGGATCAAATAAAGGTATGCATTCTTATGTTAATTGGAAATGATTATGTATCATCTCTACACAAGCATTCATTGTAATTATATTCATCAATTTTATTATTAAATATCTATTCATAGATATAACTTTACCATTCATTTTCTAATCAATAAATCATTAAAATGGTGAAATTATTAAGTGGACGATATTGTATTACTATACTTGATATGCTTGGTCTTGAGAAATATGGTTGCAGGTTTCTTATGGTGGTTACCCAACACTTTTACGCCATTGACGATGCTTCTCTCCATGGGCTCTCAAAGATGCATTTTGTTAGCCTTGCTAACTAGGTGGTGAAGATCAAGTTTCTTTTGTGCTATACTCTTGGAGATCACAAGAGGATATTGAGAAAAGTGTTCAAATTCATGAAGACATAAATTCTCATTTTCACTATCCTTGATACTTGACCATATGGAGGAAAATATGCAACTTGGTGTAACCATGAATCTTGCAATACCCTGTTCTTGGTTAATTATTCACAAGCCTCACATCCAGAGACAACTTGAAGACATGTAGAGGATATATAAGGAGTTTGAAAATCATCTAATGCCGATTGTTGCATTTCATCATGCAGATTAATTCTTCATCTCATCTAAAGCTATATGGATACGTTGAGAGACTCCATTGGTATTTCACTATAAGCCTTGTCCTTAGAGGGTTGCTTCTATTGTAAGTAATCCTTTTAACTCAGTGGTTGGGCATATATTACAAAATTCTATGGTAAGCTTTTAGATATGGTGGCATGAGATAAATAAGATCCAGATCATTTGTAGTAGTGGTGCTATGAGCTCGTTGAACACATAGAGATAAGTATTCGCTTACCTAAAGTTGTATGGATACATTGGACTAGTTGAGAGACTAGAACTAATATTTCACTACACTCCCTTGTATATGGTAAGGAAGTTGTATTTTCATACAACTTTGGAAATAGTTATGGATATCTCTCATATTTAAAAGGATAGGATAACATAGCTTTATGAGAAATTGATACGATTTGTTTCAAAATTTTCATCATAGAACAATGTGTCTTCCAAAGATTATGACCATCGTGAAAAATTATTTCAACCAAGTGAGTGGGTATGTATTCTGAAGTTCTACAGGAAGCTTTCCATCACAGTGGCATGAGCAGCTCAATGATGTTATAAACTATGCATGGTCAATCTTGATGAAGGTATCTTTCTTGTTGGTCATCATTTCAAGTTCTACATGCAACCCAATTTCAGTAGTGAATTTTTGTGGGATCATAGAAGGAACTTAGGTTTTTGATGGTGTCACTTCAACATCCATAGGGTTCCTTCTATTTGGTCATTATATGCAGGTTATCTAAAAAAAAGTGAAAAAATGAAAAAAAAAGGAAAAAAAGAAAAAATGAGAAAAATGAAAAAAAAGCAATAAATTCTAACAATGAAAACCTTTGGGTGTTGTTAGACAACTACAATTTGAAAACCAGTTTCTGGCGGATTGTAGTTGAATAAAATTCTTAGTAGTGAAAATTGTTTTCATAGCGCCACTAAGCGGTAAGTGATTGAAAAACAACAGTCACTTGTCGTTATCAAATTGAAAAATGAAAAAAAGTGAAAAAATGAAAAAGAAAAAACAGAAAAAAAATAGAAAAAATTGCAATAATTTGTGTTCTTTCTATGGGCTAATCAATTTGCAGATATACTCTAATGCTTCAATGGTTGTATGAGTACCTCCTAGTACCTCCTGTTGCTCACTTGTGTAAATTTTCTCTTATTTGTTGTGGTCCATTTCACTTTGATCACTTGTCGCAAGAGTTACATTTTTTGTTGAGGTGTTAGAAAAGAAGGGCATTCACCGTTAGAGAGTTACATTGGCAACTAGACCTTGGCATACATGGACATGCGAGTTGGTAAAACGATCAATTTTATTTTTCATTATTTTCTCTCTTAACTTTATTAATATTTCTTATTATATTTATTGTATATGCAACATCCATGCCTATCCTCTCCCTGTTTCCCAAGGACGATCAACCCTTTAAGTTGGGGGAAGGTCTACCATTACCATATTTTCACCTATTACTTTCCATTATCCTTATTTTATCCATATTTTGACCTTGCAAAATTATTTCATATTGCTTATCATCTCACTATTCAATTTACCTATCATTTCATTCAATTCAGATAGCTCATAATTGTCAAGATAATTTTTTCATGACACCTCCTATATATAGCATTTACAAAATGATGCTATGAGAAATGACAAGAAACATAGAGAAAAAGAAAAAGAGAAAATTGAAAAAAACATGCAAAATAAAAAGTTAAAGGAGGTATGAACATTAAATGACAGTTGCAAGACTTTTGAAAGAATAATGTAATTATGCTTGAGCTATAATAGTTAAGGGTAATGAAGGGAGATTCCATAATCTAAAGGCTACCCTCTTCGAAATAAAGATTGCACGAGGATGTGCAATATGTTAAGTTGGGGGGAATGACGAGAGCCAATTGTGTCCCATTTTATGACATATTTTAGCCTATTTTCATATACCTTCATTCCCACTTCCACATTCCATTTTCATTCCATATCATAGTATTTCCCCATTTTATGTTGCATATGATTAAATATGTATAAGTGGTATTTAATAGAGTTTTGGATAAAATATGGAAATTAATGATTGGTTGTCTTTACTAATAAGCATTGTGATTTTCAGACTTGAGAAATAAAGCTTGTAGCATACTGATTAGAAGAACTTCCTGTCACTTTATATGCAAAATATCTTTCTGTCATTTTCTGGTCAGGAACTTTTGTGTATTACTTTATGATCAACAATTTTTTTCTGTTATCTTTTCAAAGGTGATGTCAATATCCAAGCTAAGGTTGGTTGCCCCTTTAGTGCCAAATTCAAATAAGCACAAGAAATCATGGTTATTTCCAAGTGGAGATGCAACTGCCAGCTATGAAGAGGAAACACATGCTAAGAGATTTGTTGCTAGATAGTTGGAGAAAAATCTGCAAAGATTCATGTCCTCTATTCTTGCCTTCAGTTATAACGAGTCTATTTTAATCTATTGTTAGCATCCTGTATTATTTGTTTCCTTCTAGTTTGTTGGCCGCAGGCCACAACAAACGTATTATTTTATTTATTTATTTGTTATCAAACAACATATATATGTGCGCATAGTGTAAAGGTAGTATATTATTGTACGCAGACTTGGGTGAGAGAAGATTATTGTGTGCAGATTTCTACACACATAATGATGTATTTTTCCTGAGAAATAAAATAATGTTCTGCTGATCAATCCAGTGTAACCAACGCTTTCTTCTTACCACCCGACGAACTAAGGAGGGGGCCCACTTCTTGGGACATCTGGTGACTTTCTATTTTCTTAGTTACAATAATTTGTATTCATTTTTTGTAGCATAGTGTTTTTTTTTTAAATTTCTAAGTAAGCATGATTATTATTTTATTACGGTTGCAATTTAATTAAACATTATTTATCATTAATGAAATTGTTAAATCATTTATTGGTATCCTTTCAAGTTATGATTTAATGGTTAAAATGATTCAACAACAATCTTGCAATCTATAATTTATATAGGGAATTGCTACTATTACTGTTGTAGGTGGTGACAGTGTCTGTCATAGTTCTTGGGACAATTCTGATAATAAAACATAATAAGATTTTCATTTAAGAAATTTTTGTGTGTTCTAGCTCCATTTCATCCCCACTTGATTCGTTGCTTTCCCCCCTTAGGTATACTGCCACAACACTTCTCACAAGCTACAATCCCCAGGTTGACACTTTTAGACCGAGCTGAAATCCTTCTTTATTCTTTACCCTAATTTTGTCTATCAGGATGTGAAATCTTTCACAAAGTTCATCAACATCTTGATTCTTAAAAGGTCCTCCATTATCCATGATAATGGAGCTGGGAATGCCATATCGACATATGATATAATTCAGGATGAAAGATGATTTTTTTTCGGTGATTGTTGTTAATGGAACAACTTCAATCCACTTAGTAAAGTACTTGGTGGCTATGATTATGAACTTGTGTTCATTTGATGAAGACAGGTGAATTTTAGCAACTAGATCTAGTCCCCACTAAGCGAAATGCCATGTTGTAGTGAAGGGTTGTAGTTCCTGAGCAGGAGTGTGGATGATATTTTCATCAATCTAACATTTTATACATTTCTTCACAAAGATGAATGATTCCTTTTCCATGGTTGGCCAACAGTAACCCATTCTAACAAGTTTCTTAGCTAAGGTAAGTCCACTTGAATGAGTCCCACAAATACCAGCATGAGCCTCTTGTAAGGCCTTTTTAGATTCATCACATTCGAGACATCTAAGTAGGGTACCATCAAGACCACGTCGGTATACGATATCAATGATTAGGGTATAGCGAGAAGATTGGTGTATGAAATTTCATTTATGATTCTGGGACAAATTAGGGGGTAAGATAGTATCTTTTAGATAGGCATAGATTTTACCGTATAAGGGGGAATTAGAACCAGTCAGGTGACAAATGATTTGGGTTTGAGAATTGTCATAGGTAGGGGAAAATAGTTGTTGCACCAAGAATTCATATTGAGCTTGGTTCTCTTATAATTGCAGTAGTGATGCAATTTTTGGCTAAGGCATCTGCAACATTGTTGTCAATCCGTGATATTTGCATGAACTTGATCTCAAAAAATACTTCTTGAAATAATCAACCATGTTTTTGTAAGGCATTAACTTGTCATCTTTAGTCTGATAGTCATCATTTATTTGATTGATGACAAGTTATGAATCACCAAAAACTTGTAGCTCTGTGATCTTCCAGTCCAATGCAATTCTCATTCCAATGAGCAGTGCCTCATAATTGGCTATGTTTTTTGTGCAAGGAAACATCAACCAATAAGACTTTGGAATGGTATGTCCCTAAGTCATGACAAAAAGGATTCCTAGTCCCAAGCCATGTTGTGTGTAGGACCCATCAAAATAAAGTGTCCATGATTGCTTAGTTGTTGCTATGAACACATTTGCATCCAAAAATTCAATGTACATTGGATGATCTATTTGTAGAGGTGCCTCTACCAACTGATCTGCTATGACCTTCCCATTGATTTCCTTTCGATCCACATAGTGAATGTCAAACTCACTTAGGATCATTACACATTTAGCCAGTCTGCCTATTAAGGTTGCTTTGCTCAAAAGATACTTTAAGGGATCGATTTTAGCCACAAGTTTTACTGTATGATCCAACATATAGTGCCACAACTTTTAAGAAGAAAACACTACTACCAAACAAGCCTTTTCACTGAAAGTGTATTTTAGCTCATGGCTTCTCAATGTCCTGTTGATGTAATATATTGCACACTCTTTTTGTGTTGTCTTCTTGTGCCAGTAATGCCCCCAAGGATACTTCTGTGGTAGAAATGTATAGTATGAGTGGTTCACCTTGTACTGGTGGGATCAATACTGGGGGGATCATTAGATAATGCTTGATCTGCTCGAATGCTGCTTCACACTTGTCCTCCCATTTGAAAGGAACATTTTTATGTAAGAGATGCGTGAACATAAAACTCTTGTCTGCTAGCTGTGTAATGAATATCCTGATGGATTGTAGTCATCCTTGTAATGACCGTAGTTGACTAATGTTCCTTGGTGGCATCATCTCCAGGATGGCTCGGACCTTCATTGGATCCATTTCGATTCCTTTTTTTGATACAATATAGCCTAGGAGCTTTCCGGATTTTACCCCAAAGACACATTTCTTGGGATTGAGTTTGACCTTAAATTTTTCCATTTTGACAAAAATATTAGATAAGATATCTAGATGTCCCTCCCTTGTGTTTGATTTTGCTAAGAGATAACCTACATAATCCTCCATGAGTGTGTGCATCATGTCATGAAAAATTATAGTCATTTCTCATTGATATATAGCTCCTGCATTTTTGAGGCCAAACGACATTACATTCCAATAGTATGTACCCTAGGGACATGTGAATGTGGTCTTATCTTGATCTTTAGGTACTATTTTTATTTGATTATACCCAAAAAATCCATCCATCAGTGAATACATAGCATGCCCAACTGTCAAATCCACAATCGTGTCAATGTTTGACAAAGGGAAATCATCTTTTGGACACGCTTTATTTAGATCCCTAAAATCTATATAGATTTTGATTCATCCATCTGGCTTTGACACAGGTACAATGTTGGAGATCCATTCCACATAGTCGATAGACCGAATGAATCCTACATCCAACAACTTCTTTAATTCCTCTTTGACTAGAAATGCAACATGTGGGTGCATTTTTCCGAGCTTTTGTTTCACAGGTTTTGCCCCTAGCATGATGGACAAATGGTGCATGATAAGATTTGGGTCCAATCCAGTCATATTTGGGTATGACCATGTGAAGTTGATTTGATTATTCTTTAGGAATTCTATGAATTTTGGGACTTCTTCCTTTGTTAGTGATGCAACAAGTTGCAGGATTTTTGGCTGTTCAATAGTGTCTATATTGATTGCTTCTATAGGTTCTATCAAAATAGAAGATCTTTCCTAATAGTGCTAAGGGAGAGTGTGAAGTTTCCCATCTTCCAGTGCCTTTGAAATGTTTTCACCGTCAGATACACTCTTTATTTTTCTCTTTTCATGATCTAATACTGCCATTTTTAGGTTTTCATCATTAGATCTATCTTTTATATTGTTAATTTTGTAGCTAAAAAACTTGGCACTCTCCTGACTGAGATTTTGATCATGCGATTCTCTAGTGGAACCTGTTTCTGGGTTGGACGAACAAAGAAAATTTACAATGGTTTCGTCATCAGGGTAGGTTGGGATATCAATTGGTTCAATTTTTTCCCAATCAATGAGCTCAGGATAGACCAAGGGCAAGGGATCATCTGGCTGGGTAAGGTCGCTGGTTGTTAAGGTCATGACATGGTTATCATTCTCGCTATGGGGAAGATATATGATGGTATCCTCCTGTTGAATATCCATCTCGCTTTGAATCAAATTGCCATAACTCGAGGCATGGTCACTTTGAAGTACGTAGTCAAGTGGAGGCCTTCAAATTTCCCCTTGTGTGAGCATGGGTGTATATCTTTGTATAACATCCACCTATTTGTCTCTCCAAAATTCATTCTTATAAATGGTATCCCATTCATACTCATTGGAATCAGTGTCAGAATTGTCCCGCAATCTCATAATTGTCTCATTTATCTCTTCATTGGATTTCTTTTGGATCACTTGTTTTTCATCTTCACCATATCCAAGTCCAGTTTTATCTTTTGGATGTGTTATTTTTGGTTGGATAGGTTCACCAATTCCTTCTTTTCTCTTGCCTATGGGGCCATTTATTTCATAACTCATTCGCTGCATTATTGTATAACCCTTCCCATATTTCTTAGTAGGTAACTTGACATGCTGGACAAACTCATCTTCATCTTTATAAAGCCAATCGAGAATAGCTCTATCTTCAACTTCATTTTCTTGAGTGTTTTCCTGGATGAATCTTCCATCAAACTTGGTGATTGGAATTGAAGCTTGTGTTCTTGACGTGGAAGCCACTGCAGCTTGATGTGTGGAGGTTGTAGGTTGACCATGTGACCTTGGAGAGACAGGTAGGTTAGAGAGACATAGTGAATATTCTCCCACCCCATTATCCTTTAAGTGTAGCTTTGTGCCAAAATTCTTTATCAATTCCATTGTTTGATCACTATGTTTAGAATAAAAAATAGCTAGAGCCTCTCTAGTATGCGGGACAAATGTGTCTTGTGTTGCTCTAAGGTTAGAACAAATTTGACGGCTATTATTGTCCGCTAGTATGGTTATTTCTTGTTTTTCATATGGAAATTTTAGGCATTCATGATAAGTTGACAAAATCACTTGCATCTCATGGATCCATGGGTGACCCAAAAGTATGTTATAAGATAAGGCTCGATCTAGAAATTGATAAAAAGTGTTCTTTACAATAGGTCACACTTTGATAGGTAGCATGATGAGGCCTTTAGAAGATCATTCCTGATCATCATATGCTTTGATTATTATTTTTCTCCTCAGATCAATAGACTCTTCAGAATACCCTAAGATAAGAATGAATTTTAAAGTACAAATATTTAAATCGGCTCCCCCATCTATTAAGACACATCTGATTCAAGTTTTATGAACCAAGACCTCTAGATAAAGTGATGAATTATGGGGATGAGTCATGGAGGCATCATCCTTCTCAGAAAAGGATAGGCATGTGGGTGAGGACAGGTGTCCCACCATGGCTTGAAATTTGTCGATATCCAAATCAGGAGATACGTTTTTTTCCACGAGAGCCTTCACCAGAATGTTCTTGTGTGTCGACGATATTTTAAGAAGCTTGAAGATAGAAATTTGAGCCAATGTCTTTTGTATTTGATCGACTAAATTGTAATGCCTTGGAGGTGGGAGAGTTGATTTGGATGAACTTCCTTTTACAACAATTTTGGCTTGTCCCCTTGTTATTGCATTAACCTCTCGATACTCTTGCTTTCCTTTGACTTTGATGGCGTTGAATTGCTGGTCATCGGTGTAGATATGATTGATGGTGGTGTCATAGATATTATTTAAATTTTTTCCTTTGCCATCTGAAGATTCCCCTTTTTGATAATTGGGGAGAGTATCTTTGAATTCCTGATGATCTTCATTGGCAATATGTCCCTCAATAGTTATGGTGCGATTGTCGATCAAATCCTAGACCAAATTCTTCAAACCTTGGCAATTATTTTTCCTATGACCTTTACATCTATGGTAATCACAATAATACGAGTCATTCCACGATGGTGGTTTAACTCATAGCTCATAATCTCTCTACGGTGGCAACGTGATGGCGTTTTGATTCAAAATCTCTTTGAGAACTGATTCAAGAGATTGGGCCAAGGGATTAAAATTCTATCAATTGGAGAAAAACTATGATTTGGGTGGATTTGAATTTTGATTGCTTCCAAAATTATTACCTTGATTATTGGAAATTATTCATCCTATGACCTTTACATCTATGATAATTACAATAATACGAGTCATGATGGTGGTTAAATTCATTGCTCATAATCTCTCTGCAGTGGCAATGTGATGGCATTTTGATTCAAAATCTCTTTGAGAATTGATTCAAGAGACTGACCCAAGGGAGTAAAACTCTGTCGATTGGAGAAAAACTGTGATCTGGGTGGATTTGAATTTTAAATTTTTGGTGCCCACGATGGATGCCAAAAAAGTGTGTGTGAATATGTGTACTAAATTAAAAGGATAAGCAAACACACCACTGCAACATTACATTGAAGAAATTAAAGTTAAAAGATAAACAAACTCTCAACCCAACAGTTTCTTCAATGACATCCCATTGTCCTCTATCTCTAAGGATTTGATGTGAGTTGATGGCTCTCAGTTGGTTTATACAACAACTTGGTAGAATGACAACTTAGAGAACGAGATTATGCAACATGCATTTCTATTGCTAAATGATATGAGATGATTAAGCAAAGATATGAAGCTAAAGTTCTATGAAAGATAAGATGCTATGCTTAAGAAAACAAGATTGCTAAATGCTAGACAAATGCAACTATAGTCCTCACGCTATATTTGCTAGATCTTAGATCCTTTTCAAAGCACAAAGAGGCTGTATTTATAGAGTTTTTGAGGCAAAAACCTAGTTGGCAAAGATCGACGGTTGAAAACAAGCCTGTTAAGATGAACGGTGAAAGATGGAGAAGTTGGAAAAAAAGATGGAAAATAGAAAGAAAGCAGGAAGATGTTTCCTTCCCATAAAACCTTTCACTCAAAAATAGAGGAAACTTGCCATTTGTCAAGTTTAGTTATTTGGTTGAAGATAATTAAATAATAAAATTATTTAATTTCATGTGACATGTGGATTTGGAAGCTTCAATTAAATATTAATATTATAAGTGGGATGTGGATAAGAAGTTTCTAATTAAATATTTAAAAATATTTAATTATATGTGAGATGGCTTTTTAGAAGATTTAAAGATGATTTTATGATTTTGGAAAGAAGGATATTTACTTTATTTGAGATAAAGCAATGTGATAATTAAATTAAATAAATTGTAAAACTTATTTAATTAATTAAGAAGAAATGAACAAATGATTTTTTTTTTTTTAATTAGACTGTAGGAATCGGGTAGCACGACCCCCTATAAACTGCAGTGCGCCTGGTAAACTTTTTAACATGACCGGCGGCGCTGGCGCGACACGATGAACAAATGATTTTGGAAAAAGAAGAATATTTATTTTATTTGAAATAAAGCAATGTGATAATTAAATTAAATAAATTGTAAAATTTATTTAATTAATCAAGAAGAAATGGAAAAGATGATTTTGGAAAAGGAAGAATATTTATTTTATTTGAAATAAAGCAACCTGATAATTAAATTAAATAAATTGTAAAATTCATTTAATTAATTAAGAAGAAATGGAAAAGTGATTTTGGAAAAAGAAGAATATTTACTTTATTTGAAATAAAGCAATGTGATAATTAAATTAAATAAATTGTAAAATTCATTTAATTAATCAAGAAGAAATGGAAAAAATATTAAATTAAATAAGTAACTAAACTTATTTAATTAAGATAAAGGAATGTAGAAAATGAACAATATAAATAAATTATTTAAATTCATTTATATGTACATTGAATTTAGAAGATTAATTAAATAACTTATATTTAATTAATTACCAGACTTATTATAATGTGACCATTTTTAGGTGTATACATTTTTCCCTCTTTGAAGTGATGTATTTTATGTATTGCTTCAAAGAAAAAATCAGATAACGAATTTTTTTTCCCCCGACTTTGAAAAATTGACTGATGATGCTATATGCCCCCTATGGAGATAAATCGCGTGGTTTGATGATTTTGATGATGATTCAAAGATTTTGAGAGATTCAAAGCAGTTTTTCCAATTTATCTCCTAAAATACCACTCCACGTTGTGAAAAATAAGAATAACCCTACCTTATTTACCCCCTTAAAAGGTGGAAAAAGGTAAAAGTATGTCATTTGAATAGTTGCATTTGGTGAAAATAGAGCTCTGTGAGAGGAGAAAATGAGATGCCAATCCATGACGAGTGCCATAGATTTGAGCGGGTTCAACGTCATCAGTGACCAATGATGTATGGACCTCTGATAAGATCTAAAAAATTTTCCTTGTGAATTTTTGATGAAGTTCACTTGAATTTTTGAATATTGAAGTTCTTGTTTTAGCGCATCAATTTGCATTTTAGCGCATGCGAGTCATATTTTAGCACATAGGTTAGGTAGAATAGCGCATATAGGCTAGTGCATTTATGCCCCAGAGTAGCGCATTTAGCTGTTAGATTAGCGCATCAACCAAATTAACACATAGGCGTGATAGATTAATGCATAGGTTAGAATCTCGCGCATAGGATGCTCAATTAGCACATAGATTGATGGATTTAGTGCATTCACTTTATAGAATAGTGCATACGCTGAATTAACGCTTCTACCTTATGTTTTAGTGCATCCATGGATAAACTAGCATATTTTCTGATTTAGCACATAGATAGTCTGTTTTAGCGCATCAATGAATTTTAGCTGATTTTGAATTTTTGAGGAACAATTGATGATTGCTTGATATTTGTTGCTATATTAGACAACTGATTTGATGAATTTGAGTAGCATGAATGATAGATTGACGTGATTTTGATACTCATCTGATAAATTTGTTCTCGTGTTTGAAAACAAATAGTAAAATGATGTTGATTTTGATAAATTTACTTTCCGAAATGAAAAACAAATAGTAAAGATGCTGATGTGAGCCGATTGGCTGCTAAATTTGTCTTCATGCTTGATGAAAAAAAAATAGTAGAGATTATAAATTTGTCTTCCTGCTTGAAGAATAAATACTAAAGATAGTCTGATATGTTGCTGATGTTGATTTGATTTTGATGATTTTGATAAATTTGTCTTCATGTTTAATGAAAAACAAATAGTAATGATGATTCACTTGCCTGATATGATTTGACATGATTTTTTTATTTTTTGATTGATTGATGATCTGATTGATTGATATGGATATGATGTATAGGAGGATTTTAAAATCCTCCAAATCAAAGAGAGGTTTCCCCGCACATGGGAGATGATTCTCGGATTGTCCCAACCAAAGGTTGGGGTTATTGCTAGATGTGGTTTGGGTTCGCTTCTGAGGATCCCATAGTATAGGGTCAACATGGCACTGTTGACTGCTTTAGCTGAGCGATGGCATAGTGAGCATAATACTTTTCACTTGCCTACATGAGAGATTACAGTTACACTAGAGGATGTCTATAGGATATTAGGGATCCCAGTAGTAGATGAGATTATGGTCTATGACCACAAGGAGATTGGGGGTACTGAGGCCTTATAAAGAGTATTTCAGGATCCATGCATTTGTAGATATGAGATCCCTTGGAGGGAGATGGTTGAGGGTTATGCCGCATCGCCTTCAGTTTTGGCTGGTTTCATTGGTGGTTTCCTATGTCTTGACTGTAGGTCAAAGGGAATTTTTGTTGGGTGGGGTCGAGTACTGGAGGACATGATCCACCATCAAACCAGATATGCATGAGGTTCTTGTATGTTGGCCCATCTATACCACGATCTTCATCAGGTGGTATATATAGATGGGAAGAGTATATCTTCTGGGGTCATACTGCTTCAGATTTGGGCATGGGAGCATATCTCCATCACCTGCCCCTTTGCAGGGAAAGATCGTCCCATTGGCCATCCTTATGTTTATGCTTACATAGGTCCACTTGTCTAGCCTAAGCTGGTCAAGTTAGAGTACTGGAGGAGAGTGCTGAACGATATGGATATAGTGATCTGGAGGCTGTATGTTGACTATGAGGCCTGGGATGAGGATGACATGGACTTGGAGCTATCGTATTGTGACATATCTAGGTATCAGATTGGGTAGACCCCTTTTATCATTGAGCAGTTTTTGGTTATGAAGGTTCTGAGATAGTTTGGTAGAGTTTAGGTGATCCCATAGGGCGTGGCCCATTATGCCCATCGCCGAGAGGATGTGGTAGAGTGGGATCCATTCATACCCTATGAGGCAGCCAAGGTATATTTTATTGCATTACAACTAGAGTTTTGGGACTATAGTCTGGATATTCTGGATGCACAAATGATAGAGGAGTATGTTGCCTACTTCCATACTCATCCATTTCCGAGGCTGACTAGTCTAGATGAGCCTACCCCATTATTAGATGGACCAACATTACAGTGGGCATGACATCAACCACAGGCACAGGCACATGCAGGAGCATAGGAAGGGAAGCTTGCTAGAGGAGGAGGAGAGGATGTGGGTGGTGGTGTGGCCATGGAAATTGACTAGGAGGAGGGGGAGGAGGATAGTAATGATGATGGGGATGGTCGGGTGGCAGAGAGAGATTATTTTTCAATGTGCCATTCAGAACTAGGCCCAGGACAATGAGGGTAGTGGAGCAACCATCAATAGGACCTTTACACATTACCATCAGAGCGCCATCATGAGAGCAACAAGGACATATTGATACCTTGTAGACACAATTATAGACTCTTCAGAGCCATCTAGCATAGGCTCAGGCCACCATTGCACAGTTATAGGTACAGATGGCACAACCACCAATCCTAGACCCACAGATAGTCCAGCTGATTACCGAGAGGGATAGCTTCAGATAGTGGTGCTTACAGGAAGAGGGGATAGTAGAGAGGTTGCTAAGATCAGTGCAGGGTACCTCTATTGAGGAGGTTGTCACAGAGGGACTGGAGACTGCCAGAGAGTGTGAGTTCTACTGACAGAGATATCACGAGGTAGTGCATCCTGAGCAGAGGGTAGCCTATACCTAGTCAGGCACCAGGTCTCACACCCACTCATGTAGTCACACTAGGAGTGCCACCAGAAGTGTTGGTTAGCCTGTCAAATGAGAGATAGGGGCACCAACAATAGAGATCCAGCGAGACCTACCACCTCTGATGGAAAAATAAGTCATGGTCCCCACACAAATGCTTCTCAGTGATGATTCTGTATACACCATTTTTGTCACATTTTATCTATCTCTTTTAGACATTTGATATCATTGTACCCTTGGACATTTATTTTGATGAGATTATATATGATATGTAGCGATGGTTTTGATATGCATGAGTCTTTTATTATGATATGATGGTTGTTTATGTATGCATTTTTATTTCTATATGCCATGTTGTTTATGATTATGATGATGCATTTGTATGGATGATGATCTTTGCATGATGCTATCTATCTCATGATATGAATGATGATGATTTTTATGAATTTGATAAGATGAATATGCAAAATATGTTATGATGGTTGATGTAAATGATATGTAAATGATGTTATGATACTGTATGATGTATGGAAAATGTATTGATTATGGATGCGAAATGATGAAATGGATGCAATAGATACATTTTATTTTATGAAAATGATGTAATGATGTAGACCTGTTAAATGAAAATGATAATGAAAATTTCATGAGAATGAATGAATGATAAAATGATGTAAAAATATGATATTGATGATATGATATGATATGCAAATGTAAAAAAATGATATGACAATGATGAGATAAAAAAAATGGTGTGAAAAAATGATATTGATATTGATATGGAAAATGATATGAAAATGATGTATAAAAAATAATGATAATCTATATGAATGTGAAAATGATAATATGCAAGTGATGTGAAATGATATGAAATGATGAGATGATAAATTATGTAAAAATATATAAATGATAATGATGATGATAATGGACATGATATGAATATGAAAAATGGATGATGAATGAATGATATATGATAAAATGATGTGAAAATGAATATTAAATGATATGAAAATATGTGCAAAATGATATGAATCTATTGGGAAAAACATGATAATGATAATGACCTAATATGCAAAGATGTGAAAATGAAATGAGACTAATATTGATAATGTTATGATATGACATGGAAAATTATAATATGCAAATGATAATGCAAAGATGGGATGAAAAATGATATGAAACTAATAATGAAAATGATAACTCAAATGATAATGCAAGATGATATATGAAAATGAAATGAGTAATTGATAAAAATGACCCAAAAATGATGTAAAAATGAAATGAAAAAGATGATATGAAAAGTGATATGCAACTACTGATGATAATGATATGAATATGATTTGATGATATTTGCTAATGTCCAAGTGTACTCAATCTTTGTTTCCAAAAGAGATATGTATCTTTTCCAACTTCCCAAAAACCTTTTATACAACCGCAAAATGAATGCAATCTATATGAATCATGCAATCCTAACTATGCAAAATGAACTACACACTGTTCATTCTGTGAGCCAATTTTATGCTTGATTATCATCATCGAGCCTTTTGATATGTTGAAAGTGAGTACAAGCATCATGGGGTAAATCAGCCCTGATAATGTCCTGAGTACAACTTTCATGATGTTTGATATAACAAGTTAATACAAGCATCAAGGTATAATTGCACCAAGATGACCTGAGTATTGCTTGCATAAACAAACAAGAATTAACCTTTTTCCTATGCAAATTCAGAAATGTCATCAATGATACGTTGTAGAGAATGTCCCATGACAAATTTGCATAGTAATGATGATTAACTTGCAGACAAAAATCAAAGAAAAATCATACTCCTTCCTCGTGAATCTAGTTCAATACATCATTGAGTCACTCCAGAGATATGATGTCATCAATTTTCAAAACAACAGCTCAACTCATGCTTTAAGTTTTCCAATCATTTTATTCAGATTAAGATCATACAATCTGGTTCAGTTTAATGTCTTACAACTTTTTTGACCAGGCTTGATTGGATATTTGATTGTTGATCTGATATTCTGATAGGTGACACTTGTTGCCGTTTGTCTGCCAAAAAGTTCAAAAGCTGATTGCCCCCAATGAGTTTTCACTTTGACTCCCGATTAGACACAACCTACTATTAGGAATATAAACAATGATCATCAAGCCATGATGAAATCCTTGTTGCTTGAAGAAAAATGTTGTGTGCATGATGTGAATGTGATGGCCAATTATGGATTCAATGCTGATAAAAATGGCTATGAATGAACGATGCAAGATGTAACATAATAGATGGGAGAGCCAACTAAATCACAAATAGCACTTGTTTACTAGGTTTTCACCATTTATTTTTATTGCACCTTTTCAGATTTTGTGATTTTTCTGTTGTTACCAAGATGATTTTTTTAGGATATTTTCATATTTTTATGTATTTTTTCATGAATTTTTATGCTATTTTTGGTAGTTTTCCAAGACATTTTATACTATTTTTTTTTTTTGTATTTTTCAAACATAGAACTTCTTTAGATGGATATTGTTAGTTGGATGTTCAAGTAGGTCCCCTTCTGGCGTAGATAGTTGATATGCCCCCGAACCATATGCCGCAATGATGACAAATGGACCCAACCAATTAGGCTCAAACTTTCCTTTCTTTTCCCAATCTTCCTGGTTGCATGGGTTTTCTTTGAGGACCAAGTCACCCACTTGAAATGTGTGTGGTATGACTCTATGATTATAGCTACATGACATGATTTTTTGATAACCCTTCAAGTGATTGGCTGCATTTTGTCATCTCTCATCAAGTAGCTCCAGTTCTTGTAGTCTTGAAACTCTGTAATCCTCATCAGTTATGAGTCCCTTTAGTGAGACTCAAAGCGAGGGAATCTTAACTTCCAGTGGTAAGATTGCTTCTGCTCCATAAACCAAGGCGTATGGGGTGGCACCTATTGGCATGCAAATACTGGTTCTGTATGCCCACAAATCTAGATTTAATTGGACATGCCAATCATGACCAACATCATTCACCGTCTTCTTTAGGATCTTCAAAATTGTTTTGTTTGAAGCTTCTGCTTGGCCATTCCCCTGCAAGTAATAAGGTGTAGATAACCTATGTTGGATGTGAAATATTTCATAAAGTTCATCAACATCTTGATTCTTAAAATTTCTTCTAGTTTCTGTGATAATGTAGCTGGGAATGCCATAACAATATATGATATAATTCAGGATGAAAGATGAATTTTTTTTGTTGGTGACTATTGTTAATGGAACAACTTCAATCCACTTAGTAAAGTACTGGGTGGCCATGATTATGAACTTGTGTCTATTTGATGAAGACGGGTGAATTTTTCCAACTAGATCTAGTCCCCATTGAGCGAAAGGCCATGTTGTAGTGAAGGGTTGTAGTTCCTGAGTAGGAGCGTGGATGAGATTTTCATGAATTTGACATTTCAGACATTTCTTCACAAAGATGAATGATTCCTTTTCCATGGTTGGCCAATAGTAACCCATTCTAACAATTTTCTTAGCTAAGGTAAGTCCACTTGAATGAGTCCCACAAATACCACCATGAACCTCTTGTAAGGGATTTTTAGATTCATCACATTCGAGACATCTAAGGAGGGTACCATCAAGACCATGTCGGTATAAGATATCAACGATTAGGGTATAGCGAGAAGATTGGCGTATGAAATCTCATTTATGATTCCGAGACAAATTCGGGGGTAAGATAGTATCTTTTAGAAAGGCATATATTTTTTTGTATAAGGGGGGATCAAAACCAATCAGGTGACAAATGATTTGGGTTTGAGAATTGTCATAGGTAGGGGAAAACAATTGTTCCACTAGGAATTTGTATCGAGCTTGGTTCTCTAAAAAATGTAGTAGTGATGCAATTATGGCCATGGCATCTGCAGCTTTGTTGTCGATCCGTGAAATTTGCATGAACTTGATCTCAAAAAAATACTTTTTGAAATCATCAACCATTTTTTGTAAGGCATTAACTTGTCATCTTTAGTTTGATAGTCATCATTTATTTGATTGATGACAAGTTATGAATCACCAAAAACTTGTAGCTCTACGATCTTCCAGTCTAATGGAATTCTCATTCCAATGAGCAGTACCTCATACTCGGCTATGTTATTTGTGAAAGGAAACATCAATCGATAATACTTTGGAATGGTATGTCCCTGAGGTGTGACAAAAAGGATTCCTGCCCCCGAGCCATGTTGTGCATAGGACCCATCAAAATAAAGTGTCCATGATTGCTTAGTCGTTGCTGTGAACACATCTGCATCCAAAAATTTGATGTGCATTGGAGATTTGTTTGTAGAGGTGCCTCTGCCAACTGATCCATTATGACCTGCCCTTTGATTTCCTTTCGATCCACATAGTGAATGTTGAACTCACTTGGGATCATTACCCATTTAGCTAGTCTGCCTGTTAAGTTTGCTTTGCTCAGAAGATAATTTATGGGATCAATTTTAGCCACAAGTTTGACTGTATGAGACAACATATAGTGCCAAAATTTTTGGGAAGAAAACACTACTTCCAAACAAGTCTTTTCAATGAAAGTGTAATTTAGCTCATGACTTGTCAATGTCCTGCTGATGTAATATATTGCTCGCTCTTTTCCGGTTATGTCTTCTTGTGCCAATAATGCCCCCAGGGATACTTCTATGGCCTAAATGTACAGTATGAGTGGTTCACCTTGTACTGGTGGGATCAATACTGGGGGGCTCTTTAGATAATGCTTGATCTACTTGAATGTTGCTTCACACTTGTCCTCTCATTTGAAAGGAACATTTTTATGCAAGAGATGCGTGAACGGAAAACTCTTATCTACTAGCTGTGCAATGAATCTCCTAATGGATTGTAGTCATCCTTGTAATGACCATAGTTGACTAATGTTCCTTGGTGGTGACAACTCCAAGATGGGTTGGACCTTCATTGGATCTATTTTGATTCTTTTTTCTGATACAATATAGCCTAGGAGCTTTCCAGATTTTACCCCAAAGACACATTTCTTGGGATTACATCTGACCTTAAATTTTTCCATTCTGAAAACAATCTTAGATAAGATATCTAGATGTCCCTCTCTTGTGTTTGATTTTTCTAAGAGATCATCTACATAGTCCTCCATGAATGTGTGCATCATGTCATGAAAAATTGTTGTCATTGCTTGTTGGTATGTAGCTCCTATATTTTTGAGGCCAAACGACATTACATTCCATCAATATGTACTCTAGGGATATGTGAATGTGATCTCATCTTGATCTTTAGGTGCGATTTTTATCTGATTATACCCAGAAAATCCATCCATCACTGAATACATAGCATGCCCAACTGTCAAATCCACAATTGTGTCAATGTTTGGCAGAGGGAAAACATCTTTTGGACACACTTTATTTAGATCCCTAAAATATATACAGATTCTGATTCATCCATCTGGCTTTAACATAGGTACAATGTTGGAGATCCATTCTGCATAGTTGATAGACCGAATGAATCCTACATCCAACAACTTCTTTAATTCCTCTTTGAATAGCAATGCAACATGTGGGTGCATCTATCTGAGCTTTTGTTTCACAAGTTTTTCCCCTAGCATGATGGACAAATGGTGCATGATAAGATTTGGGTCCAATCCAGGCATATCTGGGTATGACCATGCGATGTTGATTTGATTATTCCTTAGGGATTCTATGAATTTTGGGACTTCTTCCTCTGTCAGTGATGCAACAAATTGAAAGATTTTTTCTTTTTCAGTAGTGCCTATATTGATTGCTTCTATAGGTTCTATCAAAATAGAATACCTTTCTTGATAGTGCTCAAGGAGAGTGTCAAGTTTCCCATCTTCTAGTGCCTTTGAAATGTTTTCACCATTAGATACCATCTTTATTTTTCTATTTTAATGATCTAATACTACCATTTTTAGGTTTTCACCATTAGATCTATCTTTTATATTATTAATTTTATAGTTGAAAAACTTGGAACTCTCTTGACTAAGATTTTGATCATGCGATTCTTTGGTGGAACCTATTTCTGGGTTGGACGAACAAAGAAAATTTATAATGGTTTTTTCATTGGGGAAGGTTGGGATATCAATTGGTTCAGTTTGTTCTCAATCAATGAGCTCGATATAGACCAAAGGCAAGGGATCCTCTAGCTGTGTAAGGTCGCTGGCTGTTAAGGTCATGAAAAGATTATCATTCTCGCTATGGAAAAGATCTATGATGGTATCCTCTTGTTGAATATCCATCTCACTTTGAATCGAATTGTCATCACTCGAGTCATGTTCGCTTTGAAGTTTGTAGTCAAGTGGAGGCCTTGAACTTCCCCCTTGTGTGAGCATGGGTGTATATTTTTGTATAACATCCACTTGTTTGTCTCTCCAGAATTTATCATTATAAATGGTATCCCCTTCATACTCATTGGAATCAGTGTTAGAATTGTCTTGCAATCTCATAATTGTCTAAGCTATCTCTTCATTGGATTTCTTTTGGATCACTTCTTTTGCATCTTCACCATATCCAAGTCCAATTTTATCTTTTGTATGTGTTATTTTCGGTTGGATAGGTTCAAAAATTCCTTCTTTTCTCTTGCCTATGGGGCCATTTCCTTCATAACCCATTCATTGCATTATTGTATCACCCTTCCCATATTGCTTAGTAGGTAACTTTACATGCTGGAAAAATTCATCTTCATCTTTAAAAAGCCAATCAAGAATAGCTCTATCTTCAGCTTCATTTTCTTGAGTGTTTTCCTGGATGAATCTTCCATCAAACTTGGTGATGGGAATTGAAGCTTGTGTTCTTGACGTGGAAGCCACTACAACTTGATGTGTGGAGGTTGTAGGTTGACCATGTGACCTTGGAGAGATAGGTAGGTTAGAGAGATAGAGTGAATATTATCCTACCCCATTATCCTTTAAGTGTAGCTTTGTGCTGAATTTATTTATCAATTGCATTGTTTGATCACTGTGTTTAGAATCAGAAACATCTAGAGCCTCTCTATTATGGGGGATAAATGTGTCATGTGTTGCTCTAAGGTTAGAACAAATCTGATTGCTATTATCATCCGTTGGTATGGTTATTTCTTGTTTGTCGTATGGAAATTTTAGGCATTGATGATAAGTTGATGAAATCGCTTGCATCTCATGGATCCATGGGCGACCCAAAAGTATGTTATAAGATAAGTCTTTATCCAGAACCTGAAAAGAAGTGTTCTTTACAATAGGTCCCACTCTAATAGGTAGCATGATGAGGCATTTAGAAGATCATTCCTCATCATCATATGCTTTGATTATTATTTTTCTCCTCGGATCAATAGACTCTTCAGAATACCCTAAGGCAAGAACCAATTTTAAAGTACAAATATTTAGATCGGTTCCCCCATCTATTAAGACATGTTTGATTCAAGTTTTATGAACCAAGACCTCTAGATAAAGTGGTGAATTATGGGGATGAGTCATGGAGGCATCATCCTTCTCAGAAAAGGATAGGCATGTGGGTGAGGACAAGTGTCCCACCATGGCTTGAATTTTTGTCGATATCCAAATCAAGAGATACGTTTGTGTCCATGAGAGCCTTCTCCAAAATGTTCTTGTGTGCTGATGATATTTTAAAAAGCTCCAAGATAGAAATTTGAGCCGATGTCTTTTGTAGTTGATTGACTAAATTGTAATTCCTTGGAGGGGTGACAGTTGATTTGGAAGAACTTCCTTTTACAACAATTTTGGCTTGTCCCCTTGTTGTTGCATTAACCTCTCAATACTCTTGCTTTCCTTTGACTTTGATAACGTTGACTTGCTAGTCATCGATGTAGATATGATTGATGGTGGTGTCATAGATATGATTTACATTTTTGTGTTTGCCACCTGAAGATTCCCCTTTTTGATAATTGGGGAGAGGATATTTGAATGCCTGATGATCTTTGTTGGAATTATGTCCCTCAACAGTGATGGTGCGATTATCGATCAAATCTTGGACCAAATTCTTCAAACCTTGGCAATTATTCATCATATGACCTTTACATCTATGGTAATCACAATAATACGAGTCATTCCACGACGGTGGTTTAAATCGCAGCTCATAATCTCTTTGTGGTGGTAACATGATGGCATTTTGATTCAAAAGCTCTTTGAGAATTGATTCAAGAGACTGGGCCAAGGGAGTAAAACTCCATCGATTGGAGAAAAACTATGATTTGGGCAGATTTGAATTTTGATTTCTTTCGAGATTATTACCATGATTATTGGCAATTATTCGTTCTATGACCTTTACATCTATGGTATTCACAATAATACAAGTCATTCCACGATGGTGGTTTAACTCACAACTCATAGTCTCTCTACGGTGGCAACGTGATGGCATTTTGATTCAAAAGCTCTTTGAGAATTGATTCAAGAGACTGGCCCAAGGGAGTAAAACTCTGTCGATTGGAGAAAAACTGTGATCTGGGTGGATTTGAATTTTGAATTTTTGGCACCCACGGTGGGCACCAAAAATGTGTGTGTGAATATGTGTACTAAATTAAAAGGATAAAAAAACACACCAATACGACATTATATTGAAGAAATTAAAGTTAAAAGATAAACAAACTCTCAACACAACAATTTATTCAATGACGTCCCATTGTCCTTTATCTCTAAAGTTTCGATGTAAGTTGCTAGCTCTCAGTTGGTCTATACAACAACTTGGTAGAATGAAAACTTAGAGAATGAGATTATGCAACATGCATTTCTATTGCTAAATGATATGAGATGATTAAGATAAGATATGAAGCTAAAATGCTATGAAAGATAAGATGCCATGCTTAAGAAAACAAGATTGCTAAATGCTAGACAAATGCAACTATAATGCTCACGCTATATTCGCTAGATCTCAGATCCTTTTCAAAGCACAAAAAGGCTATATTTATAGAGTTTTTGAGGCACAAACCTAGTTGGCAAAGATCAATGGTTGAAAACAAGCCTGTTAAGATGAATGGTGAAAGATGGAGAAGTTGGAAAATAGAAAGAAAACAGGAAGATGATTTTATGATTTTGGAAAGAAGAATATTTAAAAGATTTAAAGATTATTTTATGATTTTGAAAAGAAGAATATTTACTTTATTTCAGATAAAGCAATGTGATAATTAAATTAAATAAATTGTAAAACTTGTTTAATTAATTAAGAAGAAATGAAAAAATGATTTTGGAAAAGGAAGAATAATTACTTTATTTCAAATAAAGAAATGTGATAATTAAATTAAATAAATTGTAAAATTCATTTAATTAATTAAGAAGAAATGGAAAAGATGATTTTGGAAAAGGAATTTTTTTCTTTGTTTTTGAAAGAAAGCAATGTGATAATTAAATTAAATAAATTTTAAAATTCATTTAATTAATTAAGAAGAAATGGAAAAGTGATTTTGGAAAAAGAAGAATATTTACTTTATTTGAAATAAAGCAATGTGATAATTAAATTAAATAAATTGTAAAATTGATTTAATTAATTAAGAAGAAATGAAAAAATGATTTTGGAAAAGGAAGAATAATTACTTTATTTAAAATAAAGAAATGTGATAATTAAATTAAATAAATTGTAAAATTCATTTAATTAATTAAGAAGAAATGGAAAAGATGATTTTGGAAAAGGAATTTTTTTCTTTTTTTGAAATAAAGCAATGTGATAATTAAATTAAATAAATTATAAAATTCATTTAATTAATTAAGAAGAAATGGAAAAGTGATTTTGGAAAAAGAAGAATATTTACTTTATTTGAAATAAAGCAATGCGATAATTAAATTAAATAAATTGTAAAATTCATTTAATTAATTAAGAAGAAATGGAAAAAAGATTAAATTAAATAAGTAACTAAACTTATTTAATTAAGATAAAGGAATGTAGAAAATGAACAATATAAATAAATTATTTAAATTCATGTATATGTAGATTGAATTTAGAAGATTAATTAAATAACTTGTATTTAATTAATTACCAAACTTATTATAATGTGACCATTTTTAGGTGTATATAGAGATGATTTAGGAGCTAAGATTTGTGGAATATGTTCAATTAGTTTTTATGGTAAGAAAAATATTGAAGATTTTTACTATGTTAAAAGTTTAAGATGTAACCTATTGAGTGTTGGAAAAACGTGTAGCAAAGGATACAATGTTATGTTTTAGGATGATGGATGTGAGATCAAAAAATGGCCTAGAATTGTAATTTCTATTGGAAAGAGGAAAGATGGATATATCTATTAGATCAAGGGTGTGAATGGTCACTGTTTTATGACTCAGATTATGTTGGCATATGGTTTCTAGTGTTGTCATTGATGGCAACCTAAGTCATTCATCCAGTCCACAATCTAGTTTTGGTTTACTTAGGAAGAATAGAATGAAGAACAAGGCATCCAATTAAAGGCAAAGATGTTGATCCAATTACTTCACTGGACTATTATTTTGGGTTGTGGATCTCAGAGAAAGGTTTATTGATGTTTGTAATACCTTATTCATGAAGTATCTCAATGCACATTCACTGGTGTGTGATCTAGGAGATCCAGTGCACTAATCTCTTGGTTATATGTGCTAGAAGGCTGACTTGGCAAAATTTGTCATTGCGGATGTTTAAGAAGTAATTGATTAAATGTCTTTGTGTTCAAATATGTTTATTTGGGTCCCTAATATGTTATGGATGAATATGGAAGGTGCACATAAAGATTTAATTAAGGATCTAGCCGACAGTTAAAAAACACTTAATGTTTTATGAAGCCGACATATGAATAATCAAATCCTTGATAGCGGCTATATATATGAGACCAGTTTTATCATTTTGATATAGCGAATGAATGGAATGCAAGTATATTAGTGTGTGGTGCAAAATTTAGAAGGGCAATAGTGTGAATTCATCTGTACATGAATTTATGATGCAAAGAGCAAAAAATGGCAGAGCAGAGCAGAGTGAAGTGAATCTAAGAGAGGATCTAGAATCTAATCTATCAGATTAACTGAAACTGTAACCTAGCATGAATAGATTCTACTATTTCAGCTCAACCTTCAGATGATTTTAATCTGAACTTTTGTAAGGCAGTGAGCCTTCCCTTTGAGTAGTGAGCTCTAGGCAGTGTGCCTGAATGCAAGTGCATTCCATTTTGCAAAAAGATATATTTGAGTACTCAAATTGTGGATGAACCTCCACCATGGTTTTTCCCCTAATAGGGTTTCCATGCAAAAATCCTTGTGTTATGATGTTCTGGATGATTAATTTATGTGTTTGAACCTTTCCTTTGGTTTAATGTTCAAATGGTTTTAATATCAGATTAATATAGGTAAGATTTTCTAAACACTGATTCACCCCCCCTCTCAGTGTTCCCTTGAGTTCAACAATTGGTATCAGAGCCTAGTTCCTCAAAAGAAGTTTAGCAACTTGAGGTGGATCTTGGAATGTAATGAACTCTGGTAGTCTTCAACAACAACTTTTGGTGGCACTTGATGACCTTGATCATTCTAAAGAAGAAGTCCTAGAATTGAAAGAAAATATTAGGGATGCTAAGAAATTCATTTAGACATTGAATGATCAAATTGTTAAATCCAGGGAGAAGAGAAAGGATCTCTATGATTAGATCAAGCAACAAAAGAGCGAAAACATGGATGATTCTCACTTGAATCAAACCTTGAAGGAAATAACTAAAGAATGTGAAAAGTTTGCCAAAGATAATGCTACCCTAAAACATGAAATGTAATCTATGGTGATGAAGCTGACTAAAGAGATTGAAGAAAGGAAGAATAATGAGGATAACCTTGCTAAGTCATTAAAGGAGAAATCTGATGAATGCAAAAGATTAAATAAAGAATTCATTCATATGGAAGTGAACTACTACAATTCAAAAACAATGGAGAAGAACTTGAAAAATAGATTAATGAACTTAATATTGCAAATAAATATAAGGAGAAGTTTAAGACTAGTTCAGTTAAGCTTGATGAGCTGACTCAAGGACAAAAGAGTGGAAATGACAAGATAGGTCTTGGATTTGAAAAAGGAGAAAGTTCCAGATCTGGACAAAAGAATTTCAGACAAGGAAACCATATGAAAAAAGGTGGAAGGTATCCGGTAAGACAACCTAATGCTCAAAAGTTTAATGGATAATGTTTTAATTGCAATAAATTTGGTCATATGGCTACTCAATGTAGAAGTAATATGAAATCAAGAGATTCATCATTTTCTGGTCAATGTTTCAATTGCAAAAAGCTTGGTCATAAATCAAATGAATGCATAAATTTGTCAAACTACTCTATCAATAGAAGGTATATTAAATGTTATACATGTGGAAGATTTAGGAATATTGCTAATCAATGTAGATCAAGAAGAAATGAATGGAATGAATGGTCTAGACAAGGAAATACTATGTGCTTCAATTGCAATAAATATGGTCACATTGCAAGATTCTACATAAACAAAAATGTGGATAGAAGAGGTTTGGTATACAAAGGAAGAAATATATAGAAAGATGACAAAGGAAAAATAAAAGTGACTACAGATGAGGTAAGAGATCAGATGAAGAAGACATGGGTAAGGAATAACGAGTCCAATGCTAGAAATGGTTTTGCACTAGAACCTGCTTTCGATAATTCTTCCAGAAATTGATTTCAGGCAATTGGCCTAGGGGGAGTTGTTCAAGAAATTCCTTTCTCCCCTGTCCATAGTTGGTACCAGAATGCAAAGGATGGTCAAAAACGTGTATTAATGATATGTAGAGGTTTTGGAAAACACTCACAAGAGAATTAGAAGAATCATAGGTCCACAAAAGAATTTTTCTCTCGTTGTCTGAGAAAATAGAGTATCCAGAAAACCTTGGGAAAATTCATTTATTGCAAGTGTGAAAACTATAAAATACAAGTTGGAACCCTCATTTGTCACTTTACATCGAAGAAGAAAAGAAGGAGAGCACCCGGTAGCAAAATTTTAAAGTAGTAAAATTGATTCGTCAGTGATTCTCAAAATTCATTAGGTTTTTCAGTTGTTTTTGGATTTTCCATATAATTCAGTGTGTGGTTGATAAACATAAAATACGAAAGGTAGAATGGAACAAATCAAAGGGTCAATCATTTTAAATGAATACAATAGTGAAAAGATTAGGTCCATGAGAAATCTGTTGTTACCCAACGAATTGAAGCAATTGAAAGAAGCCAAACACAAGAATTTGGATATTTGGAATGAATTTCCCTACTTTGAGAATGTGGAAATTGTTAAATTCATTTTGAACAGATTGCATGACACCTTGATTCTGGACAAACCTTACATCATTTCGAAGGAAGTAATTGAAAATTTGACTGGATTATGTAAAGTCGGGGACATACCAAGAAAGAAATCCATTCGGAACAAAGAAGTTGAAACCCTAATCGGAATAATTGGAGATCAAAGGGCACTGATAATTTCGAAAATCAAGAATCTTGTTACAAAGTACATTGCGCATGAAATATCATATAAAGTCTTTTTTAGAAATAGAGAAGGAGCAACTTCGGCTGGTGTAGTTTACATCTCCCACAAGATGACAATGGAAGGCTAGGAATTTGACTTGTGTGGATTGCTAAAGGATCAATTGATGGATAATGTGCAATTAAAAAAAGAGATAGGTTACCTTTCAGGTTCGATACTCTGGTCATATGTTTAGTAATGTATTTCTTGAATTGTTTTCCAAAAATCAACAATATGGTGTGGAAAGAAATTGAATCGGCATGTAAATAAATATATTCATACTCTAAGATCTTAGATAATTAGGATCAAGAATTTGGAAACTTCTTTAAGAATTTTCTTGGAAAGTGTGGTTCAGTCGGTATTTCTCTTCCAGTAAGAACACTTGAAGTTGGTTCCTCTTCCAGTGGCATGGAGAAAAAGCATAAAAGGGAAAAATAAACTGTTGAATATAGCCCTCCAAAATGTAAGATTCCCAAAATTGAAGGAAAAGGAAAGGAACAGGAAATTATGGACATTCCAGATGAAGAATCCGATGAAGAAACTAAGGATCCATAGGGAAATGAACAAGAATTAGCTAAATCGGAACCAAAAAAGGAAATTTCAGAAGCAAGTGAGGAAGAAGATGACCTAACAAAGGAGAAGCTTCAACAACTTATTCACAAGGAATATGGAATACAAAAAAATTCCAAACTGTGGTCTATCAGACCCTCATATGATCAGGATATGATGCTAAGTGTTCTAAGTGCTCACATTGTGCAAAGTTAGATCAAAGTGGAGAGTTTGCAAAACATCTTACCTAAAGAAATTATTGAATGCTTAAAAGAAACAATGAACTTTGAGTCTCAAGACAAAGAAGAAGGTGAAGTTATCTCACATTTGAAGGCGCAGTTTAGGCTATCACCTACCAAATTGAAAAATCTTTGATATGTTTCAGGATCAAGATGGCACCATCAAGAAAAATATTCGAGAGCTACAGTATAAGCACACAAAAGTTCAATTCACCAAGAACATACTTGTGGACACTTTTTGGAAAGTGAAGGATCTAACCGAATGCAAACTGGAACAAATTGTTGAGATACTGAGGAAAGGTGAAAATCTAGAGGAAGCAATTACAATTCTAGAATCTCTCACTGAGATTGTCATTAGGACATCTAAGAACAATAACATGATCATAATCATTGGGATTACAATAGATTCTTGGAATAAATTCCTTCTGAAGATGAAGGAGAATCACAAGATAATTTTCTAAGCAATTGGTATTTTTTAAATCTTGAATTAGTTTTGAAGGTTTTTTGGGAGTTTTGAACACATTTGTTTTTATCATTTTTGGCATATGGTTTCTATGTTTTTTCATTGATGTCAAAGAGGGAGAGAGAGCAGTGAAAAATGTCTCATCAATCTTAGGGGGAGTTATGTTTATAAATTCTTGAAGCGTAGGGGAGAGAGAGCAGTGAAGTTTGGTAGCGTACTCATAATTATTCTAACACATAGTCATTTTTCACTAAGCATTGCCATCAATTCCAAAGGGGGAGATTGTTGGAATATGGCTTCTAGTGTTGTCATTTATGGAAACGTAAGTCATTCATTCAATCCACAATCTAGTTTTGGTTTACATTGACATAATAGAATGAAGAACAGGGCATCCAATTAAAGGCAAATATGTTGATCCAATTACTTCACCAGACTATTATTTTGGGTTGTGGATCTCAGAGAAAGGTTTATTGATGTTTTTAATACCTTATTCATGAAGTATCTCAATGCGCATTCACTGGTGTGTGATCTAGGAGATCCGGTGCACTAATCTTTTGGTTATCTGTGCTAGAAGGCCAACTTGGCGAAATTAGTCGTTGTGGATGTTTAAGAAGTAATTGATTAAATGACTTTGTGTTTGAATATGCTTATTTGGGTCCCTACTATGATATGGAAAAATATTGAAGGTGCATATAAATATTTAATTAAGGATCTAGCCGACATTTGAAAACCACTTAATTTTTTATGAAGCCGACATATGAATGATCAAATCCTTGATAGTGGATATATATATGATATCGGTTTTATCATTTTGATATAGAAAATGAATGGAATGCAAATTATATTAGTGTGTGGTGCAAAATTCAGAAGGGTAATAGTGCGAATTCATCTATACATAAATTTATGATGCGAAGAGCAGAAAAGGGCAGAGCAGAGCAAAGTGAAGTGCAAAATTTGACAGAGGATCTAGAATCTAATCTATGAGCTTAACCATAACTGTAACCTGGCATGAATAGATGTTACTATTTTCGTTCAACCTTTAGATAATTTTAATATGAACTTTTGTAAGGCAGTGAGCCTTCCCTTTGAGTAGTGAGCTCTAGGTAGTGTGCCTAAATGGAAGTGCATTCCCTTTTGCAAAAACTTATATTTGAGTACTCAAATCATGGATGAACCTCCACCATGGTTTTTCCCCTAGCATGGTTTCCACACAAAAAACCTTGCGTTATGGTGTTGTGGATGATTACTTTATGTGTTTGCATCTTTCCTTTGGTTCAATGTTCAAATGGTTTTAATATCAGATTAATAAAGTTAAGATTTGTTGAACACTGATTCACCCTCCCTCTCAGTGTTCCCTTGAGTCAAATAGATTAATGATAGCTAGATATGGCATAGGAGAATGTGTCACATCAATTTTGATAACCTAGTTAGAATCAATTTAGTTAAAGCAGTGAGAGATCTTGTGAGGATTACAAAGCCTATCAATGTTGTTTGCAAAGATTATCAATTTGAAAAACAAACTAGAATTAGTTTCAAGAGAAAAGAACAATCTTCTATCGGATTGTTATAATTGGTGCACATAGATCTTTGTGATTTGAAAAGAGTGAGAAGTCTTCCAGGTGACATATATGTAATACTTTTGATTGATGATTATTCTAGAATGACATGGGTTACTTTTCTTAGAGAAAAATATGAAGCCCTAGATAGATTTAAAACATTCAAAGCTATGGTTGAGAATTAAATGGATTTGAAGATCAAATTTTTAAGGTTTGAAAAAGGTGGAGAGTTCACCTCCAATGAATTTAACATGTTTTGTGAGAACCATGGCATAAAAAAACACTTGTTTTCCCCTAGGACTCCTTAGTAGAATGGATTAGTTGAAAGTAAGAACAAGATTGTTCAAGCTACAAGGACTATGATGAAAGAAGCCAATCTACTAGAAGTCTACTAGAGAGAAGCAATTCATATTTCTATTTACATACTTAATAGAGTTCAAGAAAGAGCTAAAAACATAAAGACGCTCTATGAGTTGTGGTATGGAAGGATTCCTACTGTCAAGTACTTTAGAGTGTTTGGAAGAAAATGCTATACAAAAAAGATGATGAAAACTTAGGAAAGTTTGATGCAAGGTCTGATGAAGGTATCTTTCTTGGATATTCTACTAAAAGAAAATCTTACAAATGTTACAACTATAAGAGAGGGGGACCAACCATGTCAAGGCCCTAGGTCATAGAGAGCTGAGAGCAACAGGCTGCCCTAACTTACCTCAACTTAAGGGAGAGTTAAGAAATGAGGGATGAGAATTATGAGGACTATAAGGTCCTTCGACCACTCTGCAGACCTGAGATCTGAAATGGGGCTAGGCGAGTCAGTTCTTAGGGTCAACTTTGTGTCTCAGGGAGCTCTTTGTCCAAGGATGAAAGCGTGGCTCCAATACGGCAATGCGGTTCATTGGCGTCTCTCAAGTGCATTGACATCCACACAACCAGATGACTGAAGCGACAAGGTTGGACTTGAGAGAATAGAATGAAAACCTATCTATCTATGTTTGAAAGGCCAAAATGACACTAGGACATAGATAAAATATGCACAAATATGATAAAGCAGATAAACAAGAGTAAGGATAGTGAGGATCATTTCACAAAGATGTTCATATGCCAAATAGGTCCAAGAATTCTTCCACCTACACACAAGAGAGATGAAAACTGTTGGGGGTCTGTGTAGGGGTCTACGTCAGTCAAACTCCCATTTTGGTGTTTCCACCTCCACAGATAGCCAGGATGATGATAATGGAGAAAAGTATGTTAAAGAAAGAAATGGTGTAAGAGCACTAAAGCACTACAAAATAGTGTTATGATAATCAACCAAATCATAGAGGAGATGAGTAGAAATCTTACCACCTCCACCAAGAGCTCACTAGACAATGGGGAGAAAATGAGAGGACTCAAGCTTCTACTGCAATGGTGTTTGTTCCACACTTGCTCTATTGAGTTGACAGAGTGTTGATGCTACTGCTATGGAGCACAAAAATGCTACTTGAGAGTGATGGATTAGAGGCTTAGAACTTCAACTGAATGCTTAATGCTTAGAATATTGTGGAAGAGGAGTCTCAAATGAAGGAATGAATAGTGAATTTGAAGTAGAAATAAAGGAAAACGACCATATTTGGGTCGATTGGTCAAAGGGGGCATTATAATTAGACTTCCAATAGGAAGTGTAATGCCTCTACAGGAACTAGACATGAGAATCTGCCAGGGGTGCAAGCACACTGCACGAACATCTACATGATGCATGGGTGTCCTCGACAGTTATTCCTCTATCGACACACAAAACAATACAAGGTGGAATGAAGGTAGCGAGCTAATATAAAATTTTTCCTTTGAATTTGGTTTTCTAAGGTGAGGATGTGTAAAAGGGGAATTTGTGTAAGGGATGCAAATTCACTCCTATACATTTCCCCCCACTTTAGTGAGTACAAATATTGATGAGTTCTTTGGTAAAGTAGATCAAAGAAGTAGTAGGGTTAGAAATGTATACTTGAATTATCGAGGAAGTAGACCACGATCTGGTAAACTTGAGAGTGCAAGATAGGAAAGTGCTTCATAACTATACAAAACTATGAAGTTGAAGAAATTAAGCACCTTGAAATCTCGAGAAACGTGCAAGGAGGATGTATCCCAAGATCTCTCGCTTGAAGGGACCCATGAAGTAAGCACCTTACAGGCCTACAAACCTACAAGGAAGGTGTATCCCAAGATCTCTCTTGAAGGAGACCTAGGAAGTAAGCACCTTATAGGCCCATAGACTTGCAAGGAAGGTGTATCCCAAGATCTCTCGCTTGAAGGAGACCTAGGGAAGCGGACTCCGTAGAGTCACAAAGTGGCTTTACAGGCGCACCTATAAAGCAACATGTTTATCTATAGATAGAACATGTCAGGAAGTGGCCACACAGGAAAGTAAGTGGACAATCATGCAAACCATCGACAAGTTGGAAGAATTTCAAAGGGGTCCCTTAGGAACCCTTCAAAAGGAAGAGAGGTCCATTAAAGGGATGCACTATTTGAAAAGTGAGGTCTAGTCAGTGTACCCCCAAGCTAGACACAAAGATGTGAAATAGGTCTAGTTGGGTTTCCCCCAAGCTAGATGCCATAGAATCTATTTGAGATAAAAAAATTTAGAAGGGGTCCCTTAGGAATCGTGCAAGGGGTCCACTCAAGGGACGCGTTGTTCGGAAGCTGGTGTCTTCTTTCTCTAATTGATTCATCATCAAGGAATCCTTTTGAAAGATGTTCACTTCATCAAGGAATTTGAAAGGAAGAATATGCCCCAACGTGAGGGGAAGATAAAAGCTATTCCCACTTTGTAGGAAGGTTCTCAAGTTCTTTCTTTACAAACCCTTGATAAAGGAAACATGTTCCGTTAGGGTTTCAAGTTAAGAATGCAATTCTTACAAAGAAGCATGAAGATTCTTGAGAAAATATTTGTTGGTAATGAATGTGTCTTCTGAAGATCAAAGTGATGTAGAGGTGGCATTGTCACACATGAGAGGGATAACTCAAGCAAAGAAGAGAGAAATACAACAGAAAAGCTATAAAAATAAAGAAAGCATGAACAAAGGGCACAAGGGTAGCCTAATATTTCGAGGTCAGAACTTCTCATAAATATATAAGTATAATAATATTATATAAATGAACTATCATCAATCCCCTACTGTATCGGGCCATGTGAAGAATGCATGATAAGACAAAGTAAAAATAAAAAATTGGGTCAACATGGAAGGGAAGCCTAAATGCCCCCAACGCTTTGCATCATCCCTAATTTTCTAAAAGTTAATCACAAACATGGAAGAATGATGATACAGATAGAAGAAGGCTTGCAACATAAACACCATGCCTATATCCAAGCACCAACAGGGGTGATGAGGGTCATCTAGGCACACATAGCATGAGTACGGGGGAAACAAATCACAACACACACACATACACACGTCTAATATAAAGATAAAGAAGAGGCCTCCCGCTAACACTGATTGAACAAGAGGTCATCAGCTTCAAACTCTATATCATCGGAGGGGGGAGGAGGAGAAGCTTATAGTGGTGGAATGTTAAAGGGAGGAGCTTCAGATCCTCTTGCAACAAGGGATAAGGAAGAGGGACCCACAAGGTCTCCTTCACTCAGTTCTTGTGCATCTAAGGTCAAAAAATTTGTGAAGATCACTGACAGGGTCAGAACTTCATCCATCGAGTTAAACATGCACTTAATAGGAGTGCCATGTTTCACCTTGACGGATGGGGAAGGTTGCATCCGAGGTTCATTGCTAAGCTCACCGAGCGATTCAGGATCAATGACGAACTCAGAAGAAGCCAAGACTAGTTCTGTTACTAGGAAAAAACAAGTTAGTGTGAGGCCACCCTTTGGAGAAGGTGGGATCCTCT
Source organism: Sequoiadendron giganteum (assembly GCA_007115665.2). NCBI lineage: Eukaryota > Viridiplantae > Streptophyta > Pinopsida > Cupressales > Cupressaceae > Sequoiadendron > Sequoiadendron giganteum. The sequence continues at coordinate 667,823,049 of CM021100.1, forward strand.
TATGTCCTCTATTGCTGGAAGGACCACTCTCTACCTTCTTACTAGTCAAGGGAGGTGAACTCCCCATAGATGAGGCAAGAAGGGAAAAGGAAGAGGAGGAGGAAAGAACCGCAGTAGATATGACTGAGGTGTTAGTCATATCTATGGGCTTTGGGAAAGGTGGGACATCTAAAATAGATGTCAACAAAGGTGGCTCCACGAAAGGAGCGATAAACACTTGCACCTTTTTGCGGTCAGGCGCATGTGCACTCATAGCAGAAGTCAGAAGGGATACAAAGGGAAGGAGAGAGGAGGACACAATAGGATGCCTTGACATAGGGGTGGTCGTCTCCTCTTCCTTCCTCTATAAGGCGACCTGCTTAGCCAAGAGAGCCTTTCACCGTTGCTTGCACTCGTGCGCAAGGCAGTTTCTGTGACTCTTCGAACTAGAGGCCAGAGGTTGTGAAGGAACGAATGACTCTTGCTCAGCCATGGGAGTGTCCTCTACAATTGTTTACAGTGGAGGGGTAGATTCCTAAATGGGAACAAGGGGAGTAGGTTCAGAAACAATAGGAGGAGTCGGATCTAACGAGTTGACAATGAGCCTTTTCCTATTCACTGCTTTAGGAGTAGAGGTGGTAGGAGGGCATGGAGGCTGGGGCATAGGGGATTTTCCATGAGGGGATTTATATCTATCGTATCGAATGGGCCTAGGCTTTGTGGGTAGGACAAGAGGCTCAAACGTGGGATGCTTGGGCCTTCGCCAAGCGAGCACTATAGGATTCTCTCACAAACGTGAGATAGAAGCAGATGGCACCATAGTAGAGCGAGAGGAAGCGCCAAGCTGAACAATAGAAGAGGAAAAAGGAGGATCTTAGGACCACTTCTCTTCTTCTCTTCTATGTGCCTTGGTGGCATCACTGTCACCTTTCAGGCAAGCCTTATGTGAAACAACATAAGGTGAAGGAGGGTATCTCACTTTCGGCCTAGAACAACCTTTCTTGTAATTTTGATGTGTGATAAAGGAGGTCCTTCCTAGGCGGAAGAGGACCAATGGGTGTAGGAAAAAACTAATCTAAAGAGTAACTACCATGTGCAACCGACGGTCTATAGCTGGTGTCATGGATCACATGCATGGAACCCTCATGAGTGAATTTCAAACATTTATGCACAACTGAGGGAATTGCATTCATAGCTATCGACCAGGGGATACCCAGATTCACTCTAAAGAGTTCAGACCCTAGGATAATGTCAAACATAAGGTTCATGGACTTAGGTCTAATGAGGACCAATAGGACAATACTACCTATAGGAGGTATGAAAAGTCTATCGTGTGTACGAATACGATAAAGAAGATAAACAAGAGTAAGGATAGCGAGGATGATCTCACAAAGATGTTCATATGCTAGCCAGCTCCAAGAATACTTCTACCTGTACATAAGAGAGAGTAAAATTTTTGGGGGCTGTATAGGGATCTACATCAGTCAGAACCTCATTTTGGTGTTTCCACCTCCACGGACAACCAAGATGATGAAGAAAGAAATGGAGTGAAGATAACTAAAGAGCTACAAAATAGTGTTATGCTAATCAACCAAATCATAGAGGAGAGGAGTAGAAAGCTTACCACCTCCACCAAGAGCTCACTAGCCAATGGGGGAGAAAATGGGAGGACTCAAGCCTCTGCTGCAATGGTGTTTGTTCCACACTTGGTCTACGGAGTTTACAGAGTGTTGATGCTGCTACTATGGAGCACAAAATTTTTGTTTGAGAGTGAATAGATTGAAGGCTTATATCTTCAAATGAATTCTTAGTGCTTAGAAGATTGTGGAAGAGGAGTCTCAAATGAGGAATGAATAGTGAATTTGAAGTAGAAATGAAGGAAAACGGCCATATTCGGGTCAGTTGGTTGAAGGGGGTGTTACAATTCCACTTCCAATGGGTAGTGGAATGCCTCTGTAGGTAATAAACATGAGAATCTACCAGGGACGCAAGTGCACCTCATAAACGTCTGTGCTTCACGCGAGAATCCTTGATAGTTATTCCTCTGCCAACACACAAAATGTATGCCAAGTGGAATGAAGGCAACATGCTTATGTGGAATTTTTCCTTCGGATTTGGTTTTTTAAGGTGAGCATGTGTAAAAGGGGAATTTGCGTAAGGGGTGCAAACTCGCTCCTATACAATAAAAAAAGACTAAGAATGATTGTTGAAAGTGTGAGTGTCAAGGTTGATGAAGATTTGCAAAATTTAGTTGTAATAGATGGATATGAGTCAAATGAGCTTGCTTACGGAGAATATGAAGAAAAAGAAAAAGAAAAAGAAGTGTAGAATGAAGAGGAAGAAGCTCTAAAAAAAAACCCCTAAGACCCTTAAGTACGTACAAAGAAATCATTTTGAAGAATAGATCATTGGAGACAAAAACAAAGGTGTGTTGACAAGAAGAAGAGTTGCTGAAGTAGAGATAGATCTATGTTTACTCTCTAAATTTGAACCGAATATGGTAAGTAAAGCATGTAAAGATGAACATTGGATTAAAGCAATGAAAGAAGAACTTATGCAGATTGAGAAGAATTGAACTTGGGAACTGGTTCCTAGACCTGGAAGCAAAAAAATAATTGGAACTAAGTAGGTGTTTAGAAACAAGTTGAATGAGAATGGAGAAGTGGTAAGAAATAGGGTGAGGCTTGTGTGTAAGGGCTATGCACAAGTTGAAGGAATAGAATTTGAGGAGACATTTGCTCTGGTGGCTAGAATGGAAGCAATTAGGATGTTTTTGGATTTTGCAGTGCATAAAGACTTTAAATTTTATCAAATGGATGTGAAGTCTGATTTCTTGAATGGAGAATTGGAAGAAGAAGTTTACATGGAACAACCAGAAAGATTTTAGCTATCAAATAAACCTAATATGGTTTGCAAATTGAAAAAGGAATTGTATGGACTGAAGCAAGATCCTCTAGCTTGGTATGCAAGGTTGGGAAAATATTTGATTCGAAAAGGATTCCATAAAGGCACTGCAAATAGTAATATTTAGTTTAAAGTTGAGGAAGATTGAATCTTGATAGTGGTTGTGTATGTTGAACTAGATGTATATGGAGATGCATCAGTTTAGTGGATCTATGGATTTATTATTTATGTGGATTGATGTTGGTGGATTCCTCTCAGGGGGAGTCGATAGTGACATTGTTGTAGTATGGAATAAATGTTGTCATTGTATAGAGGTTGCTGAGTTGGTTGGTGTGTACTCCTAAGGGGGAGTATTTAGAGCAGTTGCAATTATTTTGGTTCTATGTCAAAGGGGATGAAACAATGAAAAATACCTTATCCTTTTTCATTGATGTCAAAGGGGGAGAAAAAGAGTTGTCATGTGAAAGAAAAAAGGAAAGTATCAAAGGGAGACAAAGTGTAATGAGATAGTTGTGCAAGGGGGAGAAAATAGAAAAGGAAATAAGTATGTTCAGAGCTATTATGTGTTTGATGGTTTTTCGCATCTTGTGTTGCCATAAATGATAAAGGGGGAGATTGTTTCAAGTATGAAGGTGTTGTCATTAATTTCAACAAGCTTGTATTGTCATTGATGATAGTAGTGTAGTGGTTGAGAAGAGATTGTTGCTTTGATTAGTTGCATTATGTTTTCATCAATTAAGTTGCTGATTTTGACCTCTACTATTGCTTTGATAAGCTTGTATTTATGGTTTAGATGTCGAGGATGCTAAGAAAATTGATAAAATAAGGAAATAGGGTGTTGCAGAGGTGTTCTAGTTTTGCTTCACATTTATTTTGGGTTGAAGATATTCTTGTGTGGTTTGGATATGTTTGTTAGAGGTGTTTAGAGTTTCTATATTCAAAATTTTGGCTTCTGGATCGAAGGTTAGAGGAAGTTATGTTCACCATTGTGTGAACTGGGTTTGTAGTGTTGCTTACATAGGTGTTTGAGAGAAATGTATTTGCTCTATGTTTCTCTATAGTTTTTCTTTAGGTCTTGTGATTATAATGGTATGTTGATGATGTTGATCTCTTGCCTATGTCAAGAGGATTTGTGGTTTGGTACTCTGGAAGTTGGATTGTAGAGTTGTACTATTTGGTAGTATAGTCTAAGTGTACTAAGTGTGTACATTTTGATGGTGCAAGTTTTTGCGAAAGAGGTTAAAAAATTTTAGGAGGATAGAGGAATATTCTAGATCATGATGAAGTGTGGTACATGGTTCTCAAGTCGTTATTAGATTTGATGAAGTGTATAAAATTTTAATGGTGTTTGCATGGGTAACGAATGACTTGGTGTTTACACTACATTCAAAGATGCTCAAGAATTAATGAAGCATTAGGATTTCCACGTAAATATGGTGTTGGTTGTTTTAGTTTCTATTATTTGGTTTTCATGTTTAAACATTATAAGAAATTAAGGGTTTAATGAATGCATGTGGATCTGATTACTATTGAGGGTTTTTATGTTTTAATTTGGTACAACTGATTCATCCCCCTTTCAATTATCTTTTTCATTCAACAAGGTAGGATAGATGTAGATAAATAATTAAATTAAATTATTTACCTTAGGCTAGTACTTAGGAAAATAGAGGAAATAGATTAGGATGAAAGGGTAGGGGCTAATTGAATATTAATTAAATAATACCCTATTATTTAATTAATATAGATGATATGAAATTGGTCGAATTAGGGATAAATTGATCAAATAAAAATGGTCAATTTTTAGTGTCTATATTTTCCCCTCTTTGAGATGGTGTTATGAAATAAAATCATTTTAAATAATAATAGAACCATGAAGAAGATGGTTAGATTAGGGAAGATACCCTAGTCATTCAAAGGAGTGACTAGGAATATGATGATGAGAGTGAAGATGAGGATTACGATTGAGGATGTCCCCTTGAGAGGACATATAGGTTTGGGAGAACACATGTGTGCTCTCAAAATGAATAAGAGGATGCAAGGATAATAGAGGAAGATGGTGTAAGATGATGACTAGATAGCAAGGTGGGAAGAGGAAGAGATAATGGAAGGATGAGATGATAAGCAAGAAAGAACAAAAGGATTGAAGGACAAACATGAGTTGCCTTAATCATGTTGAAAATTCATTATTGATTGATGATGGATGAAGTGTTTTTGATGTGGGAAAAATATATCCCAAAATAACACAAATATTGGGAAGGATACATCTCGATGATTATGATCAAAGTGTTGTTGATGGAATGATATATCCCAAAATAACACAAGGATTAGGAAGGATAAATCTCGATGATGATTATTGGAGTTTTGTTGATGTGGGAATGATATATCTCAAAATAACACAAGGTTTTGGAAGGATACATCCTGAATATGATTGGATTTGAATCAAGGCTTGCAACAAGGCTAGGAACAAGACCAAAGATGTGTTTGAATGATTTGTGCTAGATTGAATGGATGAGTATTTTCTTGTGATGTGATACTGCTAGAAGCAATAGGATTGATGAAATAGATGAATATGATAGACAAAAATATTCTTAGAATAACAAATCTATATTATCCTAAAAATATTGAATGGATGATGACATCATTAGGATGGATGAAAATATGTTTAGAATAAAAAGTATATATTAGCCTAATGGGGTTGAATGGATAATGAAATGATTAGGATATATGAAAATATGCTTAGACAAACAAATATATATTAGCCTAACAAGATTGAAGGGATGAGGAAATGATTGGATGGATGAAAAGATGCATATAGTTAGTGCAAGAGAAAGATGAGAGTATAAATAAAAATATGCATAAGGATTCATATGCACACAAAATTGAGAATTAAGTGTGGTGAGGAAAATGGATAGGATAGGAAAATGGGGAATATTAATGGGGATGAATGGTTTAGAAATATGTAGGATAAATGGATGGGAAGATGGATTTGGATCACTATATTAAAACTACCATGTAGTGAAAACTTTATCTGATATAGCATGGGATACTAAGCACTAGGGTATGAGGAACCAAGATGAATTTGTATCACATGCATAGGACTGAAACAAAAAATAAGAAAGGTTAGTCCAACATCACACAAAGTCACAAAGGGCTTTGGTGGATACGATGTTGGAAAACCAAAAACACACAAGGATGCCCTAGCATAATAGAAGATCACAAAAACTCTTGGTGGGTACTACGTGAGACAACCTAGAAGACACAACAAATTAAAATCAAAGACTTGCATCTATTTTCACCAGTCAAAGCACACCATGATATGATGGATCATGGTGAACTCAAGTAGGTAAAGTAGGAAGCCCAAAATAAAGATAAAGAAAGATTCAAAAGCACCAAAGAAATAAAAAAAATTCTCAAGTATCTTTTTCCATAAGAATGATGGATGGGGTTGATGTGGTCTAATGTGAGGAACACCGTATCCTACGAAGACCCAAGATGGATGCATATGACCTAGGACTCTCACGACAAGAGATGATTGAGATACTTGATACCTAAGGGGACTAATGGATATTGTTGAAGTACCAGCTCGATAGGGGATCTTCGTGACACAATGGACACAAGGATGAGACCAAGTGATAAGTATGCACAATCATGGGCCTAGATGGTGACACAAGACTCATATTATGTACAAGACATAAGATATATACAAGATGCACAATATTTACAAGAGGATGTTAATTGTGTGATGCTCAAAAGTGGGATAGTTATCCAAATCATCAAAAGATAAATTGGGATGATGTTGTGATGGATATATGAGTAATGAAAGGTGATAGGAGATTAGAAAGATGTGGTAAAGATGTAGGAGTGATGATAGTGGGATAGATGGCATTGGATTACATGAGGGTAGCCTATAGCTAGATACCAGTGACAAGGGATTATGGGATGGAGTGAGGATATGGATGAGTGGATAGAGAGATAAGGAGGGGGAGATGGAAGGATGATGGGATGGAGGGATGAGGGAAAAATAAATTGGAGATAAAAGGGATGATAGGATGAATAGATAGGAAAATAAGGATGGGGATATAGAAGGGATTATTGGATGGATGGATGGGAAGATAAGGATGGGGAGATGGAAGGATGATAGGATGGATGGATAGGGGATAAGGATAGAGAGATGGAAGGATGATATGATGGATGAATGGTAAAAAATGAGATCTCCAAGGACCATGTTGTAAAGAAAGAAAATTCCCCATTTTGAATAGTCATGTGTGATGAGGCAGGAAGGATGGAAGATAAGAGGATGGGTAGATAAGGAATGAATATGGATGTGGATATGATGCATGGATAAGGAAGGTATATGGGTGAATAAGGAATTTGATAGTGTGTGGATATAGGGGATGCATGCCAAGAGGGGTCAAAATCATGTATATATGTGCCCCTATCTATATCATTATTACAAGGAGGATGGAGGGATTGAGATAAATGGGATATGATATGTAGGATGGAAGAGATGGAGGAAGGGGATGATCAAAGTGAAGTCTCCCCAAAGTATGGAAAGAAAATGGATGGGGGATTTATACATGACATCTTTTTTCCAGGTTTTCATTATGGTACTCACTCAGAGTGCTTGTTTCCCAAGTTTTCATCATTCAACAAATTTTATTTGTTACTATTTTTTTTGACTTTTTTGATTTTTTTGCATTTTTTGAATTGTTTTGATTTTTTGGAAAGTGTGTGGATGGAGGTGGATGAGGATAAGGATGTGGATAAGTGGATTTTGAAGATAGGTGATAAGGATATGGGGGAAGGACTCAAGAATCTGGTTCTATACCGAGGTAATAAGAGCCCATGTTTAAAGTGATTGTTGAATGTTGGTATAACCTTATTAGGATGGATGAATTATGAAAGGTAATGGATTAAAGGGATTTGATGGGGGAAATATGTGGGGTAAAGTATGGGATGTTGGTAAGTGTATGAATGGAATGATGGAAGAGGAGTGTGATGGGAAGATGTGTTCAGAACCAACATTGGCACATATTATGGTGGATGTGGAATTATTGGAAGCTTAATGGATGGAGAATTTTGGAATGGTGGAGGAGTTGTGATAGTGAATTTGGGATATATGGAAAAAATATATATTTAGGAGATGGAGGATGGGGATTTATATATTTTGGATTAGAAACTTTGGATGCCATTATGGGTTTTTCATTTGAAGGCATTGCATCTTTTTTCTTTATGATCCACATGGTTTTGATTTTCACTTTGATGGGAATTTTTAGCCTTTGGGATTGATTGTGCTTTTAGATTGGATTTTCATTTTATTCATCATGTATTTTTGAGGGGACATGGTTATATTTTGATACATGTGGATTTTTGGATTATGTATTTTTACTTTGGTATCCAAATTGATTCCAATAGAAATAATATGGGTGTGAGAAAATGGATGATGTGGAGGGAATATGAATGGAGGGATTGAGGTAAGATTTTGTAGATGGAGAATAGATGGGTAATGTTGGTTGAATTTCATGGAGGTGTTCCTTTTTTGATCCTATTGGGGATTATGAGAGTGGGATGTATATGATGGGTGATAGGGATAGGTGATTGTTGGATGAGGGGAGGAAGGATCTGAGATGGAGGATATTATTTTGGGATATACAGGCCCAAAAAGGATTTAGTAGATGGAGGATGTGTGATGGTGGATGGTGGGACATAGGAACACAAAATTGATTTGGTAGATGGAAGATGTCTGATGGTGGATTGTGGGACATAAGGACCCAAAATGGATTTGGAAGATGAAGGAGGGATATAGATAGTTGTCTTGAGTTGATATTATGGAGGGGGTATGATGAAAAATGGTTTGGTGGAGTGATGTGAAGTGCCTATTGTTCATTTGGAAGAGGATTGCTTAAGATGTATGAAGGTTGTACCAAAATTTGTGTATTGTGAGTCTTGAGATATATATCCAAGAACTTGTGCTTGTGGATTTTATTTGACATGAATGGGCTCCAATATACCTTGCTCATGAAGACCTAAGCCTTTTCCTTGATATTTCATGGTATTGAGAATTTGGTTTATAGTAGGATGCTTGTTGTTTTGGAAGCATGACATGAGTCTATTATTAGATGGAGAAGGATGGGTTATGGATATTATTTATTCTTCTACTACGAGAGAACCACTATGGGTGAATGCAAGAGGACCAAGGGGATAATTAGGTGGTGTTGGGATAGTTTGGATAGGAGGTGATAAAGGATCATGAAATGGAGTTGATAGGATGGTAGTAGCTGTATATGGATGCGAGGATGATAAGGAATCATGAGAGGAATTAGATGAGATGGTTTGATCTTGATTTGGATGAGGGTATATGTTGGCATTCTTTGGAACAAGATCTTGTAATGATTAAACTTGTGTGGATGGTGTGATGGTAGATGAGTGTTGGATGGACTCCTTGGATGGGGTGGATGAAAGGGTATAGGATTCATGATGTCCCTAAGTGTGGATTTGGTTAATTCTATGAGTAGTAGAAGATGATGGGAATTGGGCATCTTGGATGGGTTAGGTGGTTTCAATGGTTTGGATGGTGTCAGAAATGGTAAGAGGAATGATAGGTGTGGGATGGAGAAGGGCCTCATAACTAGTGACCGTACATGGTGGAGTGTGGTGGCATGACTCCACAAATTTGTGATGTGGATTTGGTGATGAATTCCTTGTCATGAGTCCTTGGATGACATAAGTAATGAGATATTTATATATTTTAGGCTTAGGTGGATGGTTGGGAATAAATGAAGATTATGAATGGGTGGATGAATAGGAGGATGGATTGGAGGATTAGGATTAGATGGAAGAGGTAAGTATGATGGATTAGAGGGAGGATTAATATATGAGGGAGTGGAAGGTGAAGTGATAAAGGAGGGAATGGATGGTTGATTAATATAGGAGGAAGTGGATTGTGGGTTGAGATAGGAAGATGTGGATGGTGGATTGAGACAAGATGAAGTGGATGGTAGGTTGGTATAAGAAGACATGGATGGTGTATTGATCATGGATTTTAGGAGTAGGATTATGGATTGGGAGATGGTTTGGAGGATAATGGGATTGTGGATTTGAACTAGGGATGAAGGTGATAGTGTTGTTTTGGAAAGGTGGAGGTTGAGATATGGCTAGAGGAGAAGATGGAGATATGGATATTGGATGAGAGGGATATGTGGAAGATAGATAAGAGAGTGATGTGGATGAGGGATAGGATGGAGATGTGGATGGGGAAGCTAATGGATTTCTAGTGGGTGTGGATGGAGGCATGATGGGATAGATTGGGTGAGTGATTGGATTGTGAATGACACTTTGAGAAATATTTCTAGTAATGATATCATCAAGGGGATCTAGTTCATACTCATCTTGATCAATAAGACTTTCATTCTCATCTTCAATGTAATTGGGATCTCCCTTGACTACTATTTTTGGTTGCAGTGAGATAGGATGAGGATTAATGATATTGGATTTTATTGATATGGATGGAAGATATGCGAATAAATGATTAGAAGATAAATGGAATGGATTAGGAGAATATGAGAGAAGGGATCTTAATATTTTTTTCAATATTAGAAGCTATTGGATGTGGATGTACTAAATATCAAGTTAGAATTCAGATTAAGCTCATATTAGGATTTGATTTAAGCTCAAGTTAGGATGATTTGGAATATATGGTGTGAGGGGTTCCTAAGTTCAAGGACGAAGTTAAACTAATGGGGTGATTGTTGGATGGATGATTGATAGTATCTCTCAACTATGGTCAAGATCTTATGTAAAAGTTTGATTTATAGGTTTCCTACTTGAGATAGGCTAAGTTCTCAAGAGAGAGGAGATATCAATAAAAATTATACCTTTGTCTCAAGGTGAAATAGTTTAGACAAGAGATTACTAACTTGGGAAAGGCTTTGTGGATGGCTTTGTGGATGGCAGACGATAAGATGGCCATGGCTGACTACCTCCAGAAAGAAGTTGATTTCACTAAAAAACTTAAGAAGGATGGGGAGAACCTTGGAAAATAGATTGAGAAAATCAGGGAAGCTTTGAAAGCCATGATAGAACACAACCACAAAATTGTTAAAAATAACTCTACTATCTTGAGGGCTTTGGTAGAAAAAATGGACAACACTCAGGAGGGACTTTTGATTGTGGATCTGGACGCTGAGAATAACATAAAAAAAGTAGAGGATTTGGGCCCTTCAAAGAGAACCAGGGCCAACATGAAGAAAAATAAGGATACAACGCCTCTACAGACCTAGGATCTGAAGATGGTGGCCCAGGAATTGGACATCCTGGAAATGGAAGTGGCAAAGACCTTAAAGTCTCTGGGTTAGGTTTGGTTGTGTTTTTGTTGTAGTTGGTTTTTTTCTTTCCTTTTGCTTTCCTTTTGCTGGTGGTTGCTGCTCTTTTTTGTTAATCTTTGGTGTGCAACCAGTCTTTTCCTGAACTTACTTATGATCTATCTTTTAGTGGTTTGTAAACTTTATGGTTTCAGGTCCCTGTAAAACCCATTTTTTCCTCAATCAAAAACTTGGGATAGGCTAAGTTCCCAAGAAAGTGTTACAATGGATGATTGATTTAGATTTGAGGATCTCGATTAAGTATTTGAGGTTGGATTTTTAGATTGGGGGTGATTTGGATGTTGATAGGATGGGTTTAACTGAATCCTTGTTCAAAGGGGATGATGTTTTGGATAGATTTATGGTGGTTGACAAGATGAAAAAGATCATTTGGAGATGGATGTGTAGGGGAAAAATGATCGAATTGTGGGTTTGGACTCATGAGAACACTGGCTATCCATGATAGGAAGGATTTGATCTTTGGATTTTTATATGGAGAATGGATCTTCCCAAGGATAGTAGGGATCCACCTAAGAAGGATGAATGACTAGCTAGAAAGAAGATCCACTTATGGACATAGCGTATCTGCCTAAGAAGGATGACTGGGTGAAAAAGGATTTGCTTATGGATAGGGCATATCTCCCTATCTAGTATGACTAAGTGAAGACAGATCCACCTATGGATAGGGTGTATCCACCTAAGAAGGATGATTGAGTGAAGAAAAATCTGCTTATGGATAGGGTGTATCCACCTAAGAAGGATGATTGAGTGAAGATATATTCGCCTATGGATAGGGTGTATCCACCTAAGAAGGAATAATGGAGGATATGATCATGATCTGGGTGGATCCACCTAAGAACATAGTGGATTCGCCTAAGAAGGAAAGGCTAGTTAGAAAAGGATAGGGGATGGTAGCTTAGGTGGATCTACCCAAGAATATAGCAGATTCACCCAAGGATGACTTAACAAAGATTGGTAAAAGGACTAAATATTGCAAGAAGATAGACACAAGATGGACGATGATAGGATGGACTAAAGATATGCACTAGTAAGCATAAGAAGACATGCTAAAAAGAACAAGCCTAGATTAGTCAAGTAGGTTTGATAACTTACCAATTGTGAGGCTAATATCTCAAGATTGGCATGAGATGCCACTCGATCAAGAGTTGGTAGATAGGTATCCAGTGGCACATGCCCAATATGATAACATGCTCACCTTTTCCCTTTCTTTGGAGGTCCTGAGACATTCCCCTAAGATCTCCTACCTCTACTTAAGGAGATACATTATGAGTAGCTTTAGACATGATACTATACCCTACACCACACTAAGCAATGATTGAAAGGTCTTAAGCTAGGCTGAAATAGGTGATCTAGTGAGTCCTCTAAATACTAGGAGGGTATGCAAGGAACATCTATGAACACTAGCCTATCACAAGTGTGAGTTGGGAGCATCAGTCAAGCCATTGGGACCAAATCTGCACTCCTAGTTTGGAATCACCCAAACATCAAAGCTTCACTAAACATGACGTGAGTAGATTGGGGTACAAATTTCATTCTCCCCTTTTATATACCCCACCGGTTCACATGGTTGAGGTTGTCCCTTGGGGTGAAATCCCCAGGCAAGCCTCCTAAAGGGAAGGATATGCTAGGAATTTTTGATCTCCAATCTTACACATAGCACAAGGAGAGAGCATACATGCAAGCTAGCACTCCTAGGTAACACAAAGGACTTGGATTGATTTGTGATTTTTGATCCCTAGGTTTACTGAAAGGTACAAGGGGAGAGCATACATCAATAAATGATTCCAAAAAAAGCACACAATATATTGAACCTTTTAAAAAATTAAAGTGTTCCTAGATTAGTAATAAAAAAGAGATCTTTGACCACAAACCTGTAGAAGATATTTTAGTAGTTTGATTTTTGATCTTGGCCAAACGATATCAAGCTACACAAGAAGATGATTAGATAAAAAAGAAATCAAAGATAAATTCATGTTAACCCAAGGGGTTTGAGACACCTACCTAAAGAACATGGGGTACTCATGTAAGGGGTCTAGGGGCAAAGCCCCTAAATTTTTTTTTGGAAAGGAAAATGATAAGGCATAATGAAATTTTTTATCGAAAAATGGATTTTTTAATACCTTATGATGTTGTCATTTTTCAAAGTGGAATAGCCCAAGAATAGAGTGGAACCACCCAATTATAGGGCAGATCTGCCCTTGTAGCTTATGGAGCTACCTATCTGTGAATCTTCTTATGTGCAAATTGTTGTCAAACAGATTGCACCTGAATGCTTGAATGTTGAAATTCAACAATCTATTGAAACATTGGAACTAATTTCAGGTTGTGGGTAACCTATAAGGAATTAGACATCCAAATTCTAGGCTGGTTTCTATGAATTTTTCTGATTAATATTTGGGTAACTTGCTAGGAAAAGGATAAAAGATTTAACTTGAATGCAAAACTATGAAACTTTAATTACGGTGATGCTTGCACCTAAAAATGATGAGCTAAAAAGTAGTTTGGTTCACAATTGATTCTCAATATATCTAATTTGCACGTCAAAATCTGAACAGTTTGAACTCATATAAATGCTCAATACAAAGGCTCATAGAACTATCTTCTTTCAGAGGAAAAGAATAGCGTTCTCATAATTAAGAAGATACTCTTAAATTACGAACTCAGTGTATGAACTATGAATTAAAATTGAATGCATACATATAATTATGATTGAGACAGAAAGATAAAGGTTTCAATGCTGAAACACAATATAATTCGATCAAAAATCAAACACAAGAATGATGCCCGAAAGCTTGAAGGAAAAACATGACATTATTGAAAAGATAAAAAGGAAAAACTCTGTGCAATAACCAAGAGTAACTTGTAAAACCTGCTATTGTGTATTAATCTGAAAATAATGCTAAGTTACAAAATAATATGCTTTTGCAGAGTGCAAAGGAGAAAAATAAGAACTAGAGGAGAAAACCACCTCATTTGTGTCAATCCGCCCATGCCTTACTGAAACTCTACTTGGCCTAAAAAAAAAAACCAAAAAGCTATATTTAGCTTGACTCACCAATGCATAATTTTGCACTTTGCTAAATGATTGTGAGTAAACAATAAAGTAATTAAATTAATTACTTTACTATTTAAAACTATTACTCACTTGACTTTACAATTCGTAAAAAACTAAAAATAATAAAGTAATTTGAAGAATATTACTTTATTATTTATTTACAATTATTCTGCAAATTGTAAAGTCATGCACATAATATGCAATTCCTTAACACTCCATAAAAGCTATGCTTGAAACACATGATCTAAAGGCATTATTCACCTCTTACATAATGGTCGGCCACTACAAAATTATGCAACATGCATAAGTCTAAGTGTTTATCATTTAGGAAGGAAAAATGATTTGGTCATTTGCAGTTTACTCCACCAAACGCATGACTCATGCAACTATTAGGTTTTATTGACTTCAGAAGCTCTAGACCACATTGTTAATAATTTGCAATGATAAAAATAAGTTATGATTTTGTGAAGACAAAATAATACCACCAGATTAGGGCATGTGAAAGACATAGAACCCTAATCATTTTTTACTTTTACTCTCACAAAGCACCCTTCTCTTCTTCCTGTTGTGCCACCATGCTAGGTTTGGAGCTTTGAGGCTCGAAATTCAGTATTTCCCTTGATGTTCTATATTGAATCCTTCCTAGAAGCCTGTATGGTGAGTGATTTGGAGGAGTCTCTGAAGCTTACTGGGTGATTTCCACACACGCAAATCTATGAGTAAGTTCACTGTCTGGCACACAAATGAAACTTCCTTTTGATATTCTTTATTTTGAAAGTGTTGTTCATGCCTTCAAGCCGCGGCTATGAGGATTTTCTTTACGTTCACTGTGCCTTGTTGTATTGCTGGGTTTTATTTTTCTGGGCATCTTTAGCATATTTTGAGGCTGACGTTGGCGTCTTGGTCAGAATCTTTGTGGCGGACTGTATGGTGGTTTGAAGAATATTTCTCATAAATCCATAAGTTCCTCTGCTCGAAACCTTTGCCTAGTTTGATGCTTTTGAAATTGCACTTTCATTTTTCAAAAAATAGCATAAGACTAACATTCCCTTCCTTCAACAGAAATAGAACACTTCGATTTTACCCTGGATTGATATTAGATCACATTTTGAGTGTAAGAAACTCAAGTTCCATACAAGAAATACAAGAAAAACCATCATTCTTGAAAGGCCGTAGCCATCTTCTTAGCATTCTCAACGTATATAGTTTTTTAAATTTCAAAGGTTTGTAATTAAATTTTCTTCAATGCATTTCACAAGGGTCCATGAAGATTGTTGCCTTCATGCAAAGCGTGGCCATGACTGCTTCATTTATGTGGACTATAAACTTGCAATGTGCATGACAGTCATTGGGACTGTATAAACTTACAAGCCTCTCCATTGATTGTGACTCTAAGTAGATACTATAGAAATTTTGACTGTCATATTTGGCCTCTTCACTGAAAAGGCTAATTCTTGTACCTTGCTGCTGATAATGACCTTCTCCTATCACTACAAATTTATTCTTCATAGCTCTGTTATCTTTATTGTTGCTAACTTACTAACCTTGGATGGATCAACTTTGAAGTTGATGAACCGATTACCTTACAACAGTTGATGCTTCTTGACTGAGATTGTCTGGAAAAATAAGTTGGTTTCTTTTCTGTTGGTGATTTATGGGTTTCTTTTAAGATGCTTAAAAAGCTTCATTGAAGTAGCATAATAATGTCAACAGGCTATCCATCATGATTTTTCTGTTCTAAAAATTTACTTTATAAAAAGGCTCAGCCTTGCCTCATGAAGGGTATTTATTTGCTGACCTGCTTTCTTCATACAAGATGAGACTTGAGGCTCTATAGATATATGCCTGTCCATTATATAGACTATTACATGCACTTTCCTGCTTATCATGCTGCTACTAAATGCTGTTCAGATTCTTGTGACTGTCAACAAAAGAGATAACATAAATGTTGATTATTTAATCCTTGCTGGTGGCAATTTATCCTTTGCATCTATTCATGCAAAATTAGCATTTCATAGATGATAACTGCAATCTATAATTAATCCTTCCTTCACATGCCATAAAATGCTTTTCCTGATGTATGACCTTCTTCTTGAAAGGCAAAAAAAACATTATTTTCACTGTTTCTTGATCATAGGAATGTCAATTGTCTTTTAGTGTATATGAAGCATTTAAATATTCATGACAACGTTATGACTCTGCTTCATTCTATAACTTGCATATAATATATGGTAGAGCTAAAATAAGGTTGCTTTTATGATTATGTTCTTAGTTTCAGCAGCTCTCTTAATGACTATTATCAATATTAATGAACTCTCATATGTAATTTGAGAGTGTGTCCTCTTTGATATGTCGGGCTCAACCCTTGTGGGAGCCCGTTTTACTCCACATGTCTGAAAAAATGATCACGAACATAATGAACCTGTTCTTGCACAGTGAACAAACGTGTTAGCAAAATAAAAGAAGCTGAAAACTTCCTCTTAAGTTTTATGCCTTTGAATTTTGAAATCATCTAATGTATGCCTAAATAGATATAAATTATATTCCTGCTGGCAATGTAAGCATAGGACTGATTTTGATTCATCATTGCATAGAGTTAATCTCTAACATCATTTCTATTCATCCTGCAGGACAACTCAAAGAGAGCAAAGTTGAGGAACCTGGAAAGCTTCAACAACACCAATAAAAGACATCAAGCATCACGGGTTCCATCATTACAGGCAATGATGAACCACTCTCCCTTCTATGTTTATTTTGTCAACAATTGTATAGCATACAATTTGTTTTTGCACCTATCGTTTGATTATGCTAATCAAATTTAGCTACTCCCACGGCTTGTGTGGGACTTGATTTGCATATTATGAATAAAGCAACAAAAATTATGCAATCTAATGATATAATTTTAAATTTTTTTTGCATAATATCACTAAAATTCACATGTAATGAAAAATTGCACAATAATGAGTATTCAACAGAAAATTTGAACATCTTGTGTACCTTTTAGCCTGAATTTGCAATTCAGCTCTACCTATTTGAGCTGGTGGTGAAAAATAGGTAACACAAACATAGTCATCTATGTAGGTATGGATCCACCTATCTACACAAAAATCCTCCTATCTACATGTCCACCTATCCGGGTGCAAATCTACCTCTGAAGGGTTTAGTGGATCCACCTATTTGGGTGTAGATCTCCCTGTCTATGTTCAAATCCACCTATTTGCAAATCTACTTTTGAAGGTTTTAGCGGATTTTCCTATTTGCGTGTAGATCCATCTATGTGGGAGTTATAAAATCCACCTATGAAGCACATCCACCTTTACATCTACTGGATTTATGAAGGGTTGGAAGCCAAAGTGTATCCACTTCTAAAGAAGGTGGAGCCATCCCTGAAGGAAAAACTTGCAACTATGAAAACTCAAAAAACTTGTAGAAAAATGTTAGCAAACCGATGATGTGGGTCCCACTAGGTGTGCTAGAAATGTGTGCATGAAATTCGTGCTCTGTACAAATGATTTAAGAAATAAAACCAAGCAAACATAAATAATAGAAAAACACTCCTGGATTAGGTGTAGAAAGCTCAAACCAATGCTAGGAGCCTCCTATTGTGTATATTTTCCCATGATTAGTCAATTGCAAGTGTTCTCACTAGAAATCTTGGTAGCATAATGACACTCCAATGAAAATGAGTGAGAGATAGGGATAAAATGGCTAAGGGTTGAATATATAAGATTGGAGGAAAATGGATAGAGGGCTAGGATTTGATCTTGGGATCAAGGGTTGAGATGAGAGGTGATCTATTAACTCATGAGATTGTGCCAAGTTGCATAATGAGATACACTAAGAGGGATAAGGGTGTTATGATGGGACAAGACCCATGTGACATGGTATCAAGTCCATGTGCTTGATGTGATGGGGGTTGACCCACTTAATCAAGGATTAAGTGTGTGCACATGCTTAGTGGGTAGATTAGGCAAGGATTAGGATTAGAGGACAAGTTGCAAAAGTTGGAGGATGTGACATGTGAGAGGGTAAATTAAATTAATAAAAAATATTTATTTAATTTATGGGATAGAAAGGGTAAGGTAGGATAGATGTAGATAAATAATTAAATTAAATTATTTACCTTAGGCTAGGACTTAGGAAAATAGAGGAAATAGATTAGGATGAATGGATAGGGGATAATTGAATATTAATTAAATTATAGGGTATTATTTAATTAATATAGAGGAAATGAAATTGGTTGAATTAGGGATAAATTGATCAAATGAAAGTGGTTAATTTTCAGTTTCTACAATCACATCTCATGTGAAAGATAAATACCACTCTTCATCTTATTTATTTTTATGAGCTTTTCATGTTGTATCTATGATTTGTGTTGAAGCAACGGGGTTCTAATATTTATAAATCAAATGATTAATCCTTTGAAATAAAAATGAATATCAATTATGATTCTAAATCCTCATATCCAATTTCTACTACATGTTGCATGTTTAAAGATCATACCATTTTAGTTAGAATTGATTTGACACACTTACATGATAATGAAACATTATGATTATGAATATTAGTATTTTTATCAATATAAATTCCTATAAGGTAACCTATTCTCAACAATGCTAAATTAGTTTCCTAACTTTTTTTTGACCTAAGTCATCTCGTCAAATGAGGATATTCATGGGAATCCCTAGTTAGAGATAATGAGTCAAACCCTACTTTAGCACGATTATAAAAATCTAGAGACAAAAGTTAAAATAACTTCCTATAGCATATTAATGAGGTGTTATACAATGGCTTGTGGTAATTTTTTTCCCTAAGATAGCATTGAAAAATTTTAGGTGGCATTTCAAACAAGTATTTAATTTATTTATTTCTGCCATAATCAACAAGATTTCCATAATGTGCATTCCTAAAATTCCTAAAATAATTTTAGAAATACAAAAAAGAAAAGAAGTGTTGGAAACCCTAAACAAGACCAACACCCTTAAAAAAAATTGTTTATCTTTTGACTTTGTGCAGGTGAGTAGTTGCAAAGAGGATCATCCTAAATATTTCATGCCCTTTGAGATTCCCTTTTGTATTTCATACTCTAAGGAGAAGGGCTTTGTGTAGGTGAGTAGTTGCAAAGAGGATCATCCTGAAGATTTCATGCCCTTTGAGATGCCCTTTTGCATTTCATATTTATATATTTTCTGTTATAATATAGGTTTAACACACATATATGTGTATATAGACATGTAGTTACATGTATCTATATATGTATATGTAATACATGCATACATACATATACACACATACATATACATATACATATACATATATTGTAGACATTAAAAAATGATTAACCCATTTCTTCTAAAACATCATCACTTTAGGTCATCATGTCTTATCAATTCTTCTTCTGATTTTAATCAAATAATTTTATTATTTAATTAAATTAACATCATTCCCCTTCATCCTTGATAATTAGATACTTTTAATTATTTAAAATTCGAATCTTCCCTCCATTTCTTCTTTAATTAGTTAATTTTGAATTATATGATTAAATCAATTATTTCATCATTTTCCTCCATATTAATTATTCCTCTCTTGCACATTGTTTAAATAACTTATATTATTTAACTAGTTTATCTTCAATTAATCTTTTCTATATCTTAATAATTGAATAATTATATTTAATTATTTATGTAAACTAATTATTCTTCCATCAATTATCTTCTTCTAAAAATGAATAAAATGATTATTTTATTTATTTTTTCCATGTGCACGTGAATTAAATAATTTATTTATTTAATTCTTTTATTAATTCCCGATGCATCCTCCACCTCAACAATTAATTCACAATCAATTCTAGTCAACTCTTTAATCAAATTAGTCTTCTATCCAATCTATTTAGTTTGAATTACAATCATTCCCACTTCTCTAATCAATCAATTTCACTTCACTACCTCATACACTCAATTCACTCAAATTATGCAATCAATTAACTCCTCATCTCTCTCAATCAATTCCTCTCAAACATCTTCATCCATTGATCTATTTAGTCTTTTATCCAATCTTAACCATTGATCGATATCAAGCATAATCTATGAATACAATCTTCATTCATCTCATTTTCTCCTCCATAAATCTATAAATTTTTACTATCATTATCATCTCTAAGTAATTTATGCTAAATTCTAAGAGCACTTACAACACTATTCTTGAAGGTGACATTAAAGAACAATGGAGCTAAGCCAGGTTATTGTATGAGGTTGTTATTATAGGTTTGCTTCATTGGGTTATGTAGTTTCCTTATGCTTCATTGAGATTTGATTAGATTGTGATTTATTTCTTGTTGTTATTGTTCATTTTCAGAATTCATTTCTAGATCATATATTTTTGCATGCCTGATGGGACATGCATCCCTAATATATAACAAATTTTGTGAAAGATTATGTGTTTTAAGTAGCTATAGGATAAAACGTTGCAAGTAATTAATTTTTTGATGCATTTAATTGACCATTCAACACAATTGATTCTCCAATCAATGAATTTGATTATGGGATGTAACTCAAAGATTTGAGAAATTTTGACATATTTGATTGGGGTTTTATCTCATCCAATCAAAATTTTGACACGATTGAGTGGAAGTTTATTGTATTTGATTAACAAAATGGTCCTATTTTACAAAGATAGAGTTTTTTTTAGATCATTGCTATATTCTAGTATTTTTTTGTTATTTGTTATTTTCCTATTAATATCTGACTATAATCTACAAGTGTCTAACCCTATAACATTCCATCCATTATTATTCTAGGGTTTTTTATATCCTTTTTTAGACAAAATTCTATTTTTTCATAGTTCAATGTAATTGATCTCGCTTACATCACATTTGATTTGGGAAATGCCACACATGATTGGAGAAATGATATATTTGATTGGGTAAATGATGCATTTGATTGGGTATTTGACACAATTGACAAGTACATTATTCAAGTAAATTCCATTTTTTGAGAAAATTCCTCATGTTTAATACATTTAACTCTATATTTATTACAATTGATTCAATTTTTAACATAATTGATCTAATATTTTGTGTAATTGATTTATGTTTTTCAAAATTAGTTATTTCCTAATTCTTTTATGTGATTTTGGATATTGACTTGATTTGTGCAACTTGTATTTCCTTGGGAGAAGACAAGAAAAACCCTGACGCTACTAATACATTTGATGCAAGGTTTATTGCTTTTATTTCTAGACTATTTTACAATTCAATTTCTTAAGGGGAAAGAACGTTTTTGCTGTGTTTTGTGGAATCATCAGTGTGTATGCTCTCCCATTGTGCCTAGTACAATCTTGGGGATCAAAAACAATTTTAACTCCATATTTATTTTCTTTTTCACCTAAGGAGTGTTAGTTGTCTATGCTCTCCCCTTGTGCCTCATGGAAGCTTAGGAATCATAAAAACTAGTATGTTCCTTCATTTTTAGTTTTAGTAGGAGGCATGCTTGGGGATTTCATCACCCTAAGGGTGACCTCAACCATGTTTTTTGGAAAGGTATATAAAGGGGGAGAGAAAATTTTATACCTCAAAGTGTGGCTAGCATCATTCAATCTAAGTCACAAGACCCTCACCCTCAATCTGCCAAGAATTATTAGGCAAGGAGAGAGGGGGAGACCCCCTAATCTCAGGCAATATCAGATGGGCTCACTATTCACAAATACAACTAAACACCTTTTTTAGAGACCTAAGACTATTAGTCGTTGATCTAGTGTGGTGCAAGGCAAACTATCATGCTTGAAAGTACCCAACATGTACCATATTGAGGATGCATAAAATTTCTTTAGAGGTGTAAAAGCCTTCAAGGGAAGGAGGAAGGTGAGCCCTTGTTTCACTAGAGACCTAGCTATTCCCTCTTGAGAGTGGATAATTCTTGCACAATCCTATAATATTTTATTGCTTGGGCCTACACTAGTGAGACACACCTTGATTGAATAATATAGTTTGTTATCATGTTTGGCATGTCTTAATTGTGCAAGACCAACAAAACCATTTGGTCTCATCCATGTCAAGTGGGTTTAATACCACCCCCACTTAATGCTAAGACTAGTCCTAACATAGGTGGGATAGTTAGAGACTTAACACCTAAAGAGTTGGGATAAGCATAATAAGATGCTAATGCCATAAAACTTGTAGATTCACTTATTGTAGCCAATCATGACCAATATTTCCTAGTGATAGAAAAAAAGGAGCCAAACTACCTTTCATATTTGATACCAAACTCATCTAATTCATTACCAACACCACTTCATCATAGTCTTTGTGGAAAAAAGTTCCAATAGTATTCCAAAATAAACTAATTTCTTGATACAACCACCTAACAACATTTCTACTCTACAACAAACCAATAATTTCACACAATATTTCAATACCATATCCAAAAAAAATTCCACCACCATTCCATAATTAATTACACCAAAAAAATCAAGCAAGGTGTATGTACCTTCCATAAACACTCAATTTACAACATACACCTTACAAATCACTAATCCATTATATTAATAAAATGCTTCATCTAGTAACACTATCATTTCCATTCTAATGAATAATCCAAAAAAACCTCCATATACATCGTATATCTCACAAGAACCTACATCCAAATTACACACAATCACCTACATTCCTCAAAACCATACATTCATACCACAAAACACTTCATCCAATAACACTATCACTATTGGAAAAAAGCTACACTGAGAGGGGGGGGGGGTGAGTCAGTGTTGTGCAAAAATTAACTTTATTAACCTTTATCTTCAAAGCATTAACAAAATTCAACCATAATGCATAAACATGAAGCAAATGAACACAACACCATAACACCGGGATTTTTATGTGGAAACCCTCTTAGGGGAAAAACCATGATGGATGGCCAATCCACAAGTTAATCTGAGTATACTCAAATGAAGTTTACAATAAGGGGAATGCACTTGCATTCAGGCACACTGCCTAGAGCTCATTGCTCAAAGGGAAGGCTCACTGCCTTACAAAGAAAATTAGATTAAAACCATCTGAGAGTTTGAACTCATAAAAATAGCATCTACATATGTCTGATTATAGTTCTGTTTAGGTGTAATATTCAATCTTCTATCCTATAGACTAATTCTACACTTCTGCTCTGTTCTACTCACATTCACAACACAAATTCTCTATGTGCAAGTGAAACTATGAATTATCACTCTTTTGCTCTACTCTAACTCACAATTCACATCACAACACACTTCATACTTCATACAAAATGATACAGATGATCATATATATATATATATCTGCAACATAGAATTCAATTACACTTTGGCATCTTCAATAGAACAAAAATAATTAGAACTATCAGCTCAAATCATGAATAATATGCAATGCGTATCCACAACAGTCAACCACAACTTGGCTAGGACCCAAAAAAGATGTAAAAACACAAAAATACTTAACCAATTGCTTCTCATACATCCGTGACATAATGCATTCATGAAGTCGGCTCCAGTATTGGTAAAACTAAGAATTAGCCAACCAAACCTTCTAACTTCCACACAAATTAATATGAACCACTGCACTTCAATAGTAACAAAGATAATATACCAAATTTTTTTTCCTGAGATGAGTAACACAAGACAATAAATGAAATCTTCATACAAATTGATGAACACTGTGTTACCGGATACTCTGTTCTTCCTTGTCAATCTTTAATCTATTTATCAGGATGACCGAATGATGATGTGCATATCTAATCATCGATTAGGGTTTCCATCAATGGAAACACCAAGTGATACTACAATGTCTCTTGCCAACAATCTCCCCCTTTGGCATTGATGTCAAAACTTAGTGAAAAATGACTAAGTGCCAGATCAGTACCAAGATAGACTGCAATGCCATCCCCAAAATTCCAAAAGTATAATTCTCCCCCTGAGATGATTAAGAATTTTTCACTCCTCTTCTCCCCCTTTGAAATCAATGGCAAAGACAAGGATCACATACCAAAAATGGATCAATCAAAATTGTTATACAAAAATGCTTCTTTAACTTACATAAACTGAAAAATGTCTGCAAAATATTTCTTTAGTTGGATCAGATTAGCGTCCCAAACTCTTTTGAGACTCTCCATGATTGTTATGTGACCATAGATTAGGTAGGACTAGGTCTCTATAGATTCCAAGTTGGCTAGATCACCAACTGCCATAGTGTCCTCTCCTTCCTTTAGAGAGATTGACATTATCTCAATTTTTGGACTAATTATGCCTCAAAGTTTACATGCTCTTGCAATGATTTTTTCATTCTCATGCTTCAGTATTTTTATTTTTACAAGCAAAGACATCACTTCACCTTCTATTTTTCCAATACCACCAGTTAGAGGATCAAATGCTTCAAAAATAGTACTTAACTATTTTTCCAGATCCTTAACCTTTTTCTCATTAGCTTCAGTAAGTTTTGAAAAAGATAAACATGATTTGTAGATCTTTCCACCTTCTGATAAAGCATTCTATAAATTTTTCACACATTTGGCTAAAATGGTTTTATCTTTAGAAATCAATACTTTCAATCCAATAAGCATTTTGACATCAAATTATTTTTGCACTTTCACCATAGCTGATTTTTCTAGTGACTCAAAGTGAGTACTAACATAGTTGATAAGATTTTTCTAGTGTCTCTTGCTTGAACTGGGATTGATTTTACATCATCTTTCTTTTCTTAAATTGTTGCTTCCATAGTTGTAGGTTTTGATTTACCTTTAGTGACTTCTATTTCCTCAACTGATACATTTTCAGGTATCTCAACTTCCATAGGGATTTATGTGTTGTCTTCCGCAGGAGGAATCTGTGAGTCCTCACCTGTATCAAAATTTTCTTCTTCTGCTTCCTTTTTTGGACTAGATGGGGCATCATCAACATGTGTTTCCTTAGATACAACATCAATTATTTTATTTAATAGTATCTCCCTTAGGATTTTCTCATTTTCTTTTATGACTTCATCGGTTAGACCAATCATTAGCTTGTTCACCTTTGTTTTGCTTTTAAATTTCCTTTTGGATTTGTTCAAGAGTGCCTACATGTCATCCATAGACATCACCAAACACAGTTCTGCAAGAATCCTTTCTCTCATATGTTCTTCTTCTGTTTTGGCATTAAGTCTCCTCATTTCTAGAATGTCATATAAACTTTTGGGCAGATTCTGCATTATTTCTATCAAAACTTTATTGAAAATATTCATATGTTTTATTGTCCCTTCTTCAAGAATTCTTTTATCAGAATCATTAAAAGACTCATACCATTTACAGTGTGGCTTGAGATTTCCATCATTGACTAAATCTTTTTCAACTTCTACTACTGACATACCTGAATTGTTAGTCTTTTTCTTCTTTTTCGCTTGAGCATCTTCACCTGAGGGTTTTCCTTTTGTGACAGTTGCTGCCTTGGTGCCTTGATGTTTAATTTATCTGACTTATTCATCAGAATATGCCACTTCATCCTCATAAATAGCCATATACACTCTTTTTCTCTTATCTTTCTTCCTCTTACCTTCTTTTTCAAATCCCTTGGATTCAACTTTCACAGGGATGGATTTTGCTGCAAGAGCTGAATAGGATGTAGAGCTTCTAGTTGTTCTAGTTTGAGAAGATGGTGCTGCCAGACCAATTGATTGAGTTTTTTCTATCTCCTTAGCTTCTTGCTTTGCTACTTTAGTTTCTTGCTTTGCTACTTACCCTTCTTCCCTTTTCTTTCTAGCTTCTTTAAGTTTCTCTGGAGATATGCCTAAACTTTCTACAAGTACTTCTACCTCTTTTCTGACTCTTTTAGTTACCACAGGTTTCCTAAGCTCGCTATGAACCAGTATGTCCTTCTCAACATAGGTACCAAACCTTTCTTCTACTGGATCTAGAGGTTTACTTAGCAAGTGTTGTGCATACATGTATGAAATGTTCTCTTCAAATTCATACCCCATAGACATGATCCAAATTATTCTAGGATCAACAACTTCCATCATACACTGATCAACATCCACCATGAAGCAAATTGAATCCTTGTATTTCTCTACAATTGAGGTAGGAATCCTCTCTCTCGCTTGCATCATAGTCTGAATTTTTTTAAAGTATCCCCAAATAGCTACATTCTTTGTTTTGGTGTTTTCAAAATTATGCAATAGATATCTGATCTGCGTGGCTACCGGCTTGTCCTTTTTCCAATGAATCTTTCCAAATCCCGAAACTTCACCCATGAAATAAAAGAATAAGCACAAAATCAAGTTACCATACTTGAAAGAGTTTTTCTTATCTTTCTTAATTTTTGCAAGATTTTCCATTAGTTGACTCCTCAACAATTCACAGAGATCATAATCTGCATTTTCCTTCACCATTTGATAGGCAACATAAATTGTTTCGTTGAACACATAGTTGTCTCAACTAGAATGATAAATCTTGTATCCAATAACCATAGATGAAAATTTGACATCTACGTCAACAATGTTATCAATAGTCATTGCTCTTTTGTCATATGTAGAGCCTGTAGCATCAGTGACCATTTGATTTTTCACAGACTTCAGAATTGGTAGTCCACCAGAAGAGTTTAGACCGGTTACAACACTGATAGCTTCCTTTGTGATTTTGAATGGAATGCTTAACCACATAAATTCATCATGGACTCGACTCAGAACATAATGAACCCATTTCGACTCTTCAAACATGGGAAGTTTGACCATTTGTGTAAATTTCTTTCCTTCAAGGATTTTATGTTTCCGCTTTACTTAGTAATCTTTGCCTATGATATGATTATTGTACAAATTCAATAGTTGAGAACTTCCTAGTTCTTCAATATTGGTGTGAATATAAACCCTAATGTCCTTTGTGTGTAATACTCTGTACGGAACAGACAAAAATGCTTCTAATGGATCAGTCTCAAGAGACTTGTAAGGATGCCATTTGAATTTAGGATGAGGTATATCTTTGACTTCAACTACCAGATGAGTATTCATTTTGACCAAATCATAGATTCACGAAGTTTTATGAAAAATACCTTTTTTGCTGGATCAAAATTTGATTGCCGAATCATGTCCATGCTTGAATTTTGCCTCAATTCGCCAAAGTTCACCTATGAGCTCTCCAAACTTCTTTTCTTCCAAATGTAAAGTGAAAAGTGAAGAATAGAAATGACTTTTTATCACTTGCATACCTAACCCTTTTTGTCGCAATAAATTCTTTAACCCTAATTCATCTGGTTACCCTGTGTACTGTGACGAGTAAGACTTCTGCGAACCTCCAATACGGCATACCACTTCCTCCAATGAGTTCAATGACATTTGTTGAGAATCTATGCACCTTTTGTATACATCCACATCTGGTGTTACTTACCGGTTAGGGGGTTATATTATTTTCTTGACAACTCCCCCTAGGCCAAAGGCCTGAAACTAATTCCCAAAGGAATTACCAGAAGCAGGTTCTGGTGCTAGCACATTTTCTTCAAAAGGGGGATCTTTCTTCAGCCATTTCTTCTGCATCTGCTGTCTGACCACATTTGTAGTGATTTTTCCTTTTCCTTTGATATCCTTCTGCATGTTTTTCCTTTGATTTACCAGATCCTTTCTATTCCAATAGAATGTAGCAATATGTCCAGTTTTGTTGCAATTATAGCACACTACATTTCTCTGTCCAATCTAGTTGTTCCATTGATTTCTTCTTGATCTGCATTGGTTAGCAGTATGGCCAAGTCTGTTGCATGTATAACATCTGACATTTCTATGGAATTGATTCATCACATTTCTGCATTCATTTGACTTATGACCAACCTTATGATTAAAACACTAACCTAAGAATGATGGACCACTTGATTTCATTCTAATCTACATTGAGTAGCCATGTGTCCAAATTTATGGCAACTGAAATAGTAACCATTAAATCTCTGAGCATTAGGTTGCCTTATCAGATACCTTCTAGATTTGTTCATTTAATTTCCTTGTCTGAATCTCCTTTGCTCGGATCTAGAACTTTCTCCTTCTTCATAAACAAGACCTCGCTTGTCACCATGAGTCCTTTGACTGCTAATTAGTTCATCAAGCATGGTAGAGCTAGCTTTGAACTTCTACTTGTACTCATTTGCAGCAACAAGTTCATTTATGAGATCATCCATCTGCTTTTCAAGTGCCTCTTCATTGTTTTTAGATTGCTCCAGTTCATCATCCAATTGACTGCATACTTCAGATTTTTCTTTTAGGGACTGAGCTAGGTTTTCTTTATTCTTCTTTCTATCTTCAATATCCTTGGTCATATTCATCATGATAGATTCCATCTCATGCTTTAGGACTGTATTATCTCTGGTAAGCTTTTCACATTCTTTAGTCTTTTATTTCAGGGCTTGACTGAGTTGTTCTTCTTCAATGCTCTTACTGTCACTCTACTTAATCTGATCACAGAGTTCCTTTCTCTTCTCTCTAGACTTATTGATTTTGTCTTTCAAAGACAATGAATTTCTCAGCATTTGAGAGGTTTGCTTGCAATTTCTAAACTTCAGCCTTTGACTGATCAAGATCATCTAGGGCCACCAAGAGCTATTGTTGAAGACTGCTTGAATCCATTGAACCACCTTCCAAGATCTCCCCAATTTGTTAGGCTTCTTCAGAGGAATTAGATTTGATACCAATTGTTGGAAACAAGCTACACTAAGAGGGGGGGTGAATCAGTGTTGTGCAAAAATTAACTTTATTAACCTTTATCTTCAAAGCATTAACAATATTCAACCATAATGCATAAACATGAAGAAAATGAACACAACACCATAACACAAGGATTTTTACATGGAAACCCTGTTAGGGGAAAAACCACGGTGGATGGCCAATCCACAAGTTAATATGAGTATACTCAAATGAAGTTTACAATAAGGGGAATGCACTTGCATTCAGACACACTACCTAGAGCTCACTACTCAAAGGGAAGGCTCACTGCCTTACAAAGAAAATCAGATTAAAACCATCTACATATGCCTGATTACAGTTCCGATTAGGCACAATATTCAATATTTTGTCCTACAGACTGATTCTGCACTTCTGCTCTATTTTGCTCATATTCACAACACAAATTCTCTATGCGCAAGTGAAATTGCGCATTATCGCTCTTCTTCTCTACTCTAACTTGCAATTCACATCATAACACACTTCAAAATTCATACAAAATGATACAGACGATCATATATATATATATATATATATCCGCAACATAGAATTCAATTACACTTTGTCGGCTTCAATAGAACAAAAATAATTATAATTATCGGCTCAAATCATCAATAATATGCAATGCGTATCCACAATAGTCGACCACAACTTGGCTAGGACCCAAACAAAGATGTAAAAACACAAAAATACTTAACCAATTGCTTCTCATCCATCCACGACATAATGCATTCATGAAGTCGGCTCTAGTATTGATAAAACTGAGAATTGGTCAACCAAACCTTCTAACTTCCACACAAATCGATATGATCCATTTCACTTCAATAGTAACAGAGATAATATACCAAATTTTTTTTCCTGAGATGCACAACAAAATAAAATAACATGAAATCTTCATACAGATCGATGAACACTGTGTTATCAGATACTCTGTTCTTCCTTGTCAATCTTTAATCTGTCTATCGGTATGACTGAATGATGATGTGTGTATCTGATCATTGATTAGGGTTTCCATCGATGACAACACCAAGTGATACTGCAGTGTCTCTTGCCAACAATCACTTCCATTCCAATGACTAATCCACAAACACCTCCACATACAACCTAAATCTCATAGAAAACTATGTTGAACACACACATGAGTACCTACATTCCCAACAATCAAAATATCATGCTACAAAATTAAAAATCCATATCATAACCCTAAAAAATTGTCACCACAAATCCAAGCATCATTCCTCCAAATTAAAACATAATCTCACCTAGTGAAAACATCCATCCACAAAACCTACCTCAAAACATCACAAGCCTTTAGAAACAAATCATATCATAAAACCCTTTTTCCATGTAATAAATATCCACCAACACTTGTATTCCCCAAAATAACAATGTATGCAACCCACAAATAAAATTTCCCCAAGGAAAATTGTCCACTCATCACATATCCAGTTATAATCCCATCAACATACCCACTTTCACACAACCAAAAGATTTGGATCTAAAAATTCAAGACTTGCAACAATAAATCTCAAACATTCAAACATGACCAACAAAGAAAAGATATAAATTAGAGGACATATGTCCTTATCCCTTCGACAAAATAATACCAATGCCACCCTTTCCTCATAATTTTAAAATGCCAAAATTTAATAAAAATAGGGGAAGGGGGGATCCTTGAAAACATATCAGAGTATTTTATATAAATTTCTTAGAGGTTACCTATGACGATAATTATCTTATGTGCCTCTTCCCATAGAGCTTAGGAGGACAAGCCATTGAATGGTTTTCTCGTCTCCCACATGACATTAAAACCTTTCATGAACTGGCTGAGAAATTTATTTTTCACTTCTCGTATAACATCGAACATGAAATATCCATGACAGACTTATGTAATACCAAATAAAATAATGGGGAATATTTTTCCTCCTTCCTACACTGGTGGATAAACTTAGCTAGCAAATGTCTATGTCATATACTAGAGAAGAAATTGGTTCAAATATTCTTACAAAATTTAGACTCAGAGATAGGATTCCACTTATGAATTTAGTGTTCTGACACTTTTGAAAAGATCATAGAGAAGGGACTCACCATCTAAAAATCTATTATAGGTAAATAACTTATAAACATATATAAAGACAACGAAGACAATGCAAGTTCATCCAATGAAAATTCTCAATTTTGGTCGAAAAATAAGAATGTAGTCAATGACGGTGTAGTTGATGCCAAAAATGACCCGAAATGCTCAACCCACATTAAGTATACAAGAACCACCTAGTGTTCAAACATCATCAAATGTCTACGCAACTTCACAAAGTGGTCCACCTAGATAAAACAATACTTGAAGGAAATATGCTCCTTTGGGAGAATCTATTGAATCCACACTTCAAAAGTTGGTCCAATCAAACTTGATAATGCTTCGAGAATTCAAACAATATGAACCAAAAATGAAATCCTCATGGTGGAAAGACACAATTTTTTGTGATTATCAAAGAGTAAAAGGACATATAGCTCATGACTATTTCAAACAAAAGAATCTCATTCAAGACCTCATTGACAAAGGAGATATTACAGTTGAAAACTAACCAAACACATCCAATAATGACCATGTGATTTTAAAGGATCCACTATATAACCATGGTAAGGGAAATGCCTCCAATAAAAGTAATACATTTAAAAACTACACAAATTACAATGTGGTTAACTATTATTATATTGTAAATCAAGTTCAAGAAATTGATAAATAAGTATCTACTATCCCCATAAAGAATAAAAATCCTAATTGTGTTGTTACAACCCACAAAGGTGAGGTCACCCTTTAAGGAGCTATGTCTAGATACCAACCTACCACCCAGTATAATTTTTGACATTTTTTATTTTTTTAAATGGCCATTTATTTAAAACTAGGAAAAAGTTGAAAGCAAAAGAGGAAAATCTTGTAATTGAAGATTTTAAGAATAGGAGAAAATGAAAATTTTGACTAAGTCTTTAGGCACCAAGTAAAGGAGGATGGGTTTCAATTTTGTTAACCCACGTAGGAAGGAGATTTTTTAGGGTTTAATTTTGAATGGCATTGAAGGAGTGCAATAAGACAAATATGAAAAGATAGATATAACACCAC
Source organism: Sequoiadendron giganteum (assembly GCA_007115665.2). NCBI lineage: Eukaryota > Viridiplantae > Streptophyta > Pinopsida > Cupressales > Cupressaceae > Sequoiadendron > Sequoiadendron giganteum. Next base: position 667,855,172 of record CM021100.1, read on the forward strand.
ATTGAAGAAGCAAGATGCAAAGATAGATATAACACCACATTGTAGATGCATAGATATAACACCACATTGCAGAATATAGATATAATAGAATATAGATATGACACATTGAAAAAGTTGGAGTTGCAAGAGTCCTTTTTCACTCTACCCATGTTACAAATTGCATATTTATCTTCATATTATTGTAGGTATGCCCTTTTTATTAAAGTTTTAAGCTCCTCAGAGGTATTTAGGTTTATGAGAAGTCCAGGTTTTGTAAGAATAGAGGTATAGGTTTGTGAAATATTGAAAGGTATTCAAAATACATAGCAAATGATAGAGGACAACTAAATAGTTTTATAGAGAAATAAAGCATAGACATGTGTAGCAAGAATGAATAGATCAAAAGGGGAGTTTAGTAGGAACTATGTGAAAATGTGAGGAAGGCATGAAACAAAGGCAAGTGAGACCTATGATAGGTAGTGAATAGAGATGTGAATGAATATCAAGATTTTCTAGAGACTAAAATCCCTTGAGATAAAATATAGTGGCAAGTCTATGAAGAGTAAAGGAGGACCTTATGCCCTACTCAGTTATGTATGACATTCACCAAACTAACCATGCAACATGATAAATAAAAATGACCTAATATAGGGGAATATTTGAAGAGTATGTGATAAAGAGCATGAGTGAAGATAGTGGTGCCATTCAGAGTAGTGAGAACATTTATATGAGAAAAGGAAAAAATCTAAATATGATGGGCATAACAAGTTTCAAAAGCAATAAATGGATAGAGAATGGTGGAATAAGCTAATAGAGATGGTCTTAAGCAACTTACAGTCCTATAAAAATGAAAAATGATAAGAAATTTAACATTGTTTGTGAACCTTTGAGAGGAAGAGAAATTTTTTATTCTCTATTCATCACTCATTTAAGAAAATCCACACAAGAAGGGCTACATCCAAAGACAATGTTAGTAGAGATTGTTGAAAGAGATGTAAAAGGCAGTCAAATAATTTGAACTAAAAGTGATAAGTATGACAATGTGGAAAATAATCCACATGTTGAAAATGATAAAGTATAGTTGAAGGCAATGACAATGAGTTCATCATAAGATTTGACACTCTATTAAACAAGGAGATAATCTACAATGTAAGGAAAAATATAGAGTTGAAGATGACAACGGGTTAAAAGTATCATAAAAATGAACCATTGAAACATAATATGATAGTCCATAGTCCAAAATCAAGGGAAGACCATAGAAATAAAAGTACTCAATGCTCACTATGATAAAGCAATGATAGAGGAAAAACTTACAAAAAATAGTTAATAAACAGGTTTTAGTATGAATATGTGAGCAAGTGATCGCAATCATAATGTGAAAAGATAATGTAAAAGATGATAGTAATTGAAATAATTTGTAGGGGAGATGAAAGGGATGATAACTTGACAATCCATAAATGGATAGATATAGAGAGTAACATTTCAATGGACTTTCAAATGTTTTAGGGTAGTTATGAGGTAGGTTTGAGGATTTTTGTGTTACAAATATGAACAAGATTATGATAGAGGAATTAAGGACCATGAGTATTTCAATTAATAAGAGCAAGATGTTAAAGGGAAATCACATAAAATATCACAAAAGGGCAGTGAACTATGAGTAAAGGGTTAGTGAACTAGTTTCACTATGAACAGGGTATAGTTAGAAGAATAATGATAAGGAATAGTCTACAAAGAGGGAAAATCCCAAGTATAGGTAACAATGATAGTGAATGAAAGTGTTTCAAGGAGATTGTAAGGTAGATACAGCTCCAAAAATAAGAATGATGCAAAGTGGTTAAAACAATAATAGATCTTCTTTGTATGTAGAGGATAACATAAATTAAAATCACATGCACATTATAATTCAAAAGAAGGGTGTAGAATGTGATAAGGTATGTTAGAGATAGCATTGTTATAGTAAAAAAAATATCTAAATAATAGTAGTATCATGGATAAATCCTCACATACATATGGGATAGTCAAATCCTTGAGATGGTATCAAAAAAACATGAAGAGTAGGACAATCATCATTCAAGGAACTATGAATAATATGATGACAATATATAGGGTTATATTGATGACAACTAGTGAATAAGTTGATTGAAGAAAAATTAAGGATGTAGCAAGAATAAATTCAAGTGTAAAAGAGAGGGCTAAGAGAAAGACAACAAATTATACATGGGAAAAATGATGTCACCTAAAGAAATAAAATTACTAGACCTTACCAATCCAAATACAAGGTTAGTTGAAGATGTAAAAAGAGTCTATGCTATTCATGATTCTTCATCACAACCAATTGAGGCCCATATTACTCAAAGATTATCTAGTGTGCTTGTTGCAATACCATAATATTTACAACCTTGATAAGGACATACAAGATTCAAATAATTGTTACAAGACAAGGTATAGTAGGGTGTTAATGTATAACAATTAATTGAGGGAAGTCTTATGGATAGTAAGAATCAAAATACTGTGAGAAAATATAGAGGTCAAGACATTGGAGAAGCTAATGAAACAAAGGTATTAAAGTTGATTAATATAATGAAAAGTCATGCAGACAGTTATGGAAGGGTAGTGGAATTTGTAAAAGACACATGAAGGATACTGACCTATAATATTTTCCAAGTGGATAGAGTTTAAGGAATTGGTAAAGAAAAAGAGTAGATTATAGAATAACCTACAAGGCTATAAAGTGGACATAGTGCTCATGCTAGTAGATAAAGTATGTGATCTTGACAATGGATTGAGTGGTGATCTTGATGGCCAACATCAGTAATGATATCATCAAAGGATAAGGTATGGTAGACCTAAAAATATGAAATTCAATTGCTTGCAAACTAGAGTAGAATGAGAGAAAGAATTATTTAAAAGAGAAAGAAGACCTTGAAAGAAGGCATATGGAGACCTAAAACACATGTCCTATTATCATGGCCATGATAATTGAAAAGATATGGCAAACCAGTAGTGAGTGATGGAAACATCATGAGCAATTCCAACCCCTACATGCCTCTTGATGAGTGGTTGAATAGTTGCAAGTATATAGAGACAGTCTGGATGACTTTGAGGATAGTTTGAAGGAATATATGGATAGCTGCAAATATCTAGGAATTAAAAAAGGTTGAAAAGATCAAGACCATCCTTCCTCAACACCACTTTGGAGTTTTTAGCTTTAATCCAAGAAAATAGTTTTCAAGCACCCAAATGAAGAGGAAGTAGTCAACTCAAGAAAGTAAATGGTAACTAGATAATATTTAAGAGTTTGTCCTATTTTTTCTCCAATGAAGGGATAGGAAAAATCAAGTCTAAGCTCATCTTTGAGGGAGTTCTTATATTTTTAACAAATAATTATAACTTGTTAAAGATTATTTCTTGTCATGCAATTTATTGTAACTCAAAAAATTTAGTCTGGGGACTAAAAATAATTGTAACACTTTAATTTTTCAAGCATCTTCAATCAATCAAATCATCTTTCAAACTACATGTTATACTATAAGTCATAAAGAAAATTTTCACCTTCATTGTGCCAGTTCTTGTGGTGTGTTGGTTAGTATTATACAATTTTCTTATGTTTTTGTATCAAAAACCTCTAAATCATGTATGATTGAACACTTGAAAAAATTGAAACTTCTCTTTATATGTTGGTTAATATTTAAAAAACACTTAGATTGTCTATTTTAGTTGTGAAAAAACTCATTTTCCTCCTAAAACAATAGGGATAGGTCACAACTTAGAAAATAGCTCAAGACATAAGGTAGAACAACAAGGTTGTGTGACACAAAAAACATCTTTTCATTGAACATTGTATTCAAAAGGGTTTTAAACACTTAGTCTTCAATATTCTAGTGCATCACCATCCATAAGTTTTAGTTTCAAATTTAAGTCCATGTATCATGGCATAAGTAGTTGCATTAGCTTAGGAAAAAATCAAAATTAGGAGAAGCATCAAGGGAACCAACCCTCTCTAGAGGTTGATCTCCATTATCTGAACCCACACTCAAGAGATCATCCCATGTTTCATGAGGTGGCTAAGTGGTTTTATCAGCTCAACAAGGGTGCACACTTCCATGATAACAATAATCTCTTAGATAATTTAGGTAAAAAATCTATAAAAAATATCCATTTTAGAGCTTTTATGTATTTCTCCTATTCACAAGGATATCCTAAATAAGGCTCTCAAGGGATCTTTGATACCCACTAACCTAAATGTCGACCAAATTCAAGCCAAGGTAAGACATCTCACATCAACACATCATCTCACACTCACTAATGAAGATGTTTCTTACCATGGGCCTATACATAATGAGTCTCTCCACTTAGAGGTATTCCTCCATAAACATAAAATCAAACAAGTCCTAATAGATGGTGGAGCTAGTCTAAATATTTGTACTTTAAAATTAGTTAAAACATCAAGATACTCTAAGGGAGTCATAGATCTAAACAAGAAGATAATAATTAAACATTAATATCTCATATAACATCCTTGTCAGTCACCGATGGATACATTCCATGCAGGCTAATCCTTCTACCTTCTATTAGTGCTTAAAATTCCCTCAAAATGGAGCCAAATTCACCATCTTGGGAGATCCTAACCCCTTCCATTATTGCCATACTTTCAAAGGAAAAAAAAAAATGTTTGAAACAATGGTTAGGCCTCATCCTCTTCATCCTACATTTATCCTAATACATTAAACATATCATCTTCTCAATCCACCATCATTCTCAAGTTCAAGGTCCAAGTAAAAGACATAGGGTGTGGCAAATACAACATGAAACGATACTTTTACATTGGTCAACTTATGTAATCACCAAGGTCCTATGGTAAACCACATATAAATCAAGAAGTTTCCATAATTTTCATAAAAATAAATCCAACCATATTTTAAAAAATGGGGCGAACTTCATAAAGAAACCATTGAAGAAGATATATCCAAATGGCTGTATAAGGATAAAAAATATTTATTCATAATCCATGTTGAAAGATACATAAATAGATTTTACATAATGGAATAAATAGAATATGATGGCCATAGTGGTATTGGTCTATAGAAATAAGGACTTATGGAAGAAATTATAATGATGAAGATACCATGTTCTCAAGGGCTTAGGTTTAGAAAATAGGAGACAATGCCCTCAAATATTAGGTTTACCGTTGTAGAGGTAGCTAAAGATTTCCCCATTGTTGAGATCTCTAATAAGGATACCTTTAATGAATCCTTTGAGTCTATTGATTACCTATTCAAAGATTATAATGTTAGCACCATATCCTAGATATCCTTCAATATCACATCATCCAACAATAATCTTTTATTAATCTACCTCTAACTCATCAGCTAGGACCAATGAGGACCTCCAGGCATAGATATATCCTAAAATGACTAAGCTATTGCTGAGTTCATGGGACTACCATATGGGGTACCCCTTAAGGATCATAGAGCTGGTTCTTCTATAGAGCTTGAAAAAATTAATCTACTCATACAAATATTAAAAACATAAATAGGTCCCCTAGTGAAAACCATAATGTGATACTTCTAGAACACAAAAAAATAAAAATAAAAGAAACATCCAAAGGAAAAGTAAAAAGGGATTAGAAGGTTGCTTAATGATTATACAAAAATACTCATACTTCACAATGTTGTCATGTAGGTCATAGTTACAATGGAGATCTCCAATGGATTTTTTTCGAAGATTTTGAAAGATGGATTAGTGTTGGTCAAACAAAATGAAATCAAATATGGAAATACCTGGCAACAAGGTCAAATGGATACAACCACATTCATGAAGGCCTTAAAATAGTTCTAGAGAGAGTTTAATGAAAAATTAGAAGGAAGAAAGGGAAAACAAAAAGCTAGAGAGCCTAGGTTCTATGCTAATGAAGATCATGGAGGAGAGGAAGCTAGACCCAATGAAGAACCTATTGTTGTTGAAACTTTGTTGGCCTGAAGGGGCATGTAATCCTACAATGAGAGTAGGAAATTATAAAGGAATAAATAGTTGGATAGTTTATCTATATCTGATATATGAATTTTGGCTCTAAGATGTTAATATTGTACACAAGAATAGTATATATGTAAAAAACGCAATTAAATGTTATATATCTATAAAAATTGGTGACAAAATATAAATAGGGACAACTAGTATATGCATAGAACAAAATTTAGATGCAATGGTTCTATCTTGTAACTGATCTGGTCCTATTTTGAGAATAAACTATTAAAACTACAAAAAAAATTTCTAAGGCACATACGGATGGAAGGTTTGACATTCTCCTTATGTCCATAAATCAAGAGAGATCCCTAGTGCTTATAGAGAAGTCTAAAGAAGTAAACATTGGCACCACATACAATAATAGAATCACATATTTTGTAGCATCACTATCAGAATAAGAGAAGGCTAAATTCATGGTACTATTCTAGGAAAGATAAGTGAAATTTGCATGGTCCTACATAGACATTCCAGGGATAGAACTTGATTTGGTTTTTCATCATCTAATAGTATTCCCAAGTGAAAAACCACTCAAATAGAAGCTACAAAAAATGCATCCACATATTACATTGTTAGTCAAAGAAGAGCTACATAAATTATTAGATATAGGCTTCATCATACCTATTGATTATCTTGAGTCGGTATCTAATCTTGTACCTATTACCAAGATAACTTTGGGCATCTATATATGCAACGATTTTAGACCTCAACAAAGCATGTCCGAAAGATGATCTTCCTTTGAAAACACAAACATGATTGTAGGTCCTTGAAAATTGGGCATGGGATGTTATATTTAATGGATGTATTTTTAGGGTATAATTTGTATAGCCCTTGAGTATCAACACAAAATAGATTTCACATTTCCATGAGGAACTTTCCATTGGAATGCCATTCTATTTGGTCTTAAAATGTTGCAGTTACTTATCAATGAGAAATGACCATATTATTTCATGATATTATGCATACTCTCATGGAGGATTATGTTGATGATATATTAGAAAATTTAATTACAAGAGAAGGTCATCTAGATGTGCTTGATAAATCTTTTGATAGGCTCAATAAATACAATGTGAAATTGAATCCAAATAAATGTGTCTTTGAGGTTAAATCAAGAAAACTACTCGGGTATATTGTTTCTCGCACATGCATAGAGGTTGATCTAGAAAAGGTAAAAGCTATAGTTGATATGCCTCCTCCCAAAAATATCAAACAATTGTGTAGTCTACAAGGAAAGTTGCAGTTCATTCATTGATTTATTGCACAATTAGCGGATAAGTGTCATCCTTTTACACACATTTTGCATAAAGGTGTTACCTTCAAATGTCATAAACATTATCAATGAGATTTTCAAAAATTAAAAGATTATATCACATCTCATTGAGTACTTATTTCTTTGTTTTTAAATTCCAATTGATTCTTGAAACTATTTAAAGAATTGTCAATTCTTATGCTCAAATATTTCAAGAGGTTGGTCAATAAACAAGAGATTAATTTTATATTTTTCTCCTCTAGAATTCAGATTTTGTAAGACCTAAGAGGGTGATCCTTAACAAAATCAGATGGATTTACACTTTATTCATACCAAGATATTGTTTAAACACAAATTCTCTCATGAAAAGTGCCAAGAATTACAAATAAAGCAAACTTAATTGACAAGATTCTTGTAGACTATTTATTTAATGGCTCTAAGAACATGAAATAAAATTTAGGAAATAAATTACAAAATACGTTGGATTTTTTTTGAAATGTAATGACAATGGACATGTAACCAATATTCATAATTAGACTATGTTGAAAGAATGAAGAATAAACCATTTGATGCATTGTCATTGATGCCAACATTAATTATTGACAATTTATCTAATTTGATAAATAGAATGAAGACATCTTAATCCGATAATTTGGTCTAGAATTGCTTGTGTAACAAGATAAAATTACAAGATTATAGTATGTTATTTAGGACCACTAAATGCACCTATGATCAAGATTTCAATGATTTTGGATGAGCATGCTGAAAGTTTCAAGTAACAGAAGTTCGACATACAATTTTTGGCTTTATACATTATAAATGGGTATGAGTAATCTGGTTCACATTCCTCCAATGTTTGGAATCAATCTTTACATTTTCAAGATTTTTCTTATAGATGTCAATAATTTATATATCCTAGATGACAAGTGATTATATGATCAGATGGATCATTGGTGTGTGATCACTTGGCTTATTTTTTGATTAGGTCTAATTCTTGGCTGACCTAATACTTGATAAGTGTTGAGAAGATTAATTAAGTATTGTAGATGTTATGGGGATCTATTTTAGATCTATGCTGACTTGAGTTAAGTGTTGCACACTTGGTTTGAGTGTGAAGATGTTTTTGAATCGAGTATGGAGCCGACAAGGTTGTGATGAATTAAAATAGGAGTACATCTAATTAAGTTGACATAATTGATGTATGTAGATGTAATTGGGTATATATGTGAGACATTTTTGAGCTGTATGAAGATATGAAAAGCAATATGATGTTCAAAAGATATGATATTATGCAAACATGCAAATTTGCATGTATGTGATCCAAATGATAGTAGAATTGTTGTGAATGTTGAGCAACTGTGAAGTAGAGATTTTTTTTGTATTTAGAGCTTCAAAGGAGATGAATTCAACACAAGGAAGGTGCACGGAAGGTGCACGTTGTATCAGTTCACATTTTGCTTATATAGCCATTTCTATTTTGTATCTATTTTTGGATACGAGCCTTATAAGGATAGTGTGTCCTAGAAGTGAGCCCCTATAATATCTTATAACCGGTTATAATATATTGTGAGCTAATCCTCACCATGGTTTTTCCCTTTTTGGGTTTTCCATGTAAAATTCTTGGTGTTCATGTGTTATGTGATCTTGTGGTTACTTTATATTTTCATTCATTGCCATAGTTAGATATATTTTGTTAATTGGATGGTTTGTCATTAATTTGTCATATAGAATACTGATTCAACCCCCTCTCAATATTTTGGGTGTTTAACAATTGGTATCAAATCCTAGTTCCTTTTAAGAAGCCTAACAACTTGAGGAAGATCTTGGAGATTGAACACATGGTTGATAAAAAGTGTCCTATTCCTCTAGAATAAATTTTTATAATTGATTACATAGAATATGACTGCATGTTTGACAAAGAACTTAAAGTTTCTCTTGAAGATTTTGATAGAGTTGAAGGTGAGAATAAAATTTTGAAGGAAATCCTAGGGGAAGCAAATGAATGCATCAAAAAGTTGAGAGAACAAATTAAGAAATTTAGAGAGAGACATAGAGAAGTCAATGAACAATTGAAGAAGGAAAATTATACTCATAACAAGGTTGACAATCAAAAGTAGACTCAAGGCAATGGTAGAAAGATCAAAAATCAAAGAAACAATGCTGGAATACCTCCTATCAGACAACCAAATGCTCAAAGGTACCCATGTTTTAATGGTATTTGTTTTACATGCAATAAATTTGGACATAAGGCTATAGAATGTAAAAATATAATGAATTAGAATGTTGGATCCTTTTTCGAACAATGTTTTGCATGAAAGAAATTTGGACACAGAGCTATTGAGTGTAGAATTCAGATGATGAATATATTTAATACTGGTAGAATGCTTCAATCTTTCAATGGTTACTGTTACACATGCAATGTATTTAGACATAAGGAAAACCGGTGTAGATCAAGATTGAATGGAAGTTAGTTTGGTCAGAAAAATATATTCTACAATTGCAACAAACCTAGACACATTTCAAAATTTTGTAGAAGTAAGAATGAAAGGCAAACTAAGCCGGGAAAGAGGAATGAATGAACTACTGAATAAAATAGATCCTACTGAAGTAAAGAAGGAAATGGAGAATATTTGGAAAAAGAAAGAGGAACTTGAGAGTAAAGATGAATCAAATGCATCTATACCTCCCTCTGGTGCAAATAATTCTCTTGGAAATTAAACCTAGTCATGGGTTTAGGGGGAGCAATAATACTAAAATATTACAAATCCCTAAAAATATGAAGTTTCAAGGAGTGACACAAAGATATATGGTGTAATATGATAAGATTAAGCTTTTGGAAAAGAAATCGGTAGAAATTATGCAAACCTAAAGAATTGCAGAGCATTTTAGGGTTTATAATGTATTAGTGAAGTGTTTACTAGCTTTTTGGAACTTGAAGCAATTAATGTGAAATTAGGGAAAATAGGAAAGGAATAAAGTGAGTTTCTAAGTTTATTCTAATCACTTTTATGCATTTGGAGAAAATTAGAGTGAATTGAAAGTGAGTTGAAGGCGATTAAAAGCAATTTTTTGTAGAACATTCAAACCGTAGATCTTGTCGTGAACATATAAGGTATTTACAATGATCTGTTATTTATGGGTTTGAAATAGAAGTGATTTTATAAGAATTTGAGGTTGAATTGAAGATTACAATGGCTACTCTGACTGTAGTTAACATCACAGAGAGACCTAGACCTAAGTTTAAGTTTAAGAGTTATTCATGGAAAGTCTTTGATAACGACTTTGGCGATGTTTTTTCAAAGATTCCTTCTAGGGTCTTACCCATTGAGGACACAAGGATTAAAAATATATGGAAAATGGATGAATATGATCCCTAGAAGATTAAGGATTTGTGGTCTAATAAGCTGAATGGATATAATTTCTTAGTAAAACTAGAATACAACAATCTAGTGTGAAAGAAACTAGATGTTTGGAATCTATTCCCCAACTACAATAGTGAATTAGATGTGATGTATGTGAGGATTGCATTAAGTAGAATGCACAATTTTTTTATATGGACAAACATGCCTAGACTAATCTCTAAGGAAGTGATCAAAGCCATAACTAGATTGTGTGATACTAGATCTATACCAATACTAAAATCTATGAAAAATGAAATGGTTATGAAGCTAACTGGCGTAACCTTTGACAGAAGAGCATTGGAAACTAAACCTATCACAAATCCTACTATGAGATATGCCTCAATTATGATAGGCCATAATATTTATTTCTCAAATCGAGATAATTCAGTGTCTACAATTGCAATTCATGTTGCTTATGATATGGTGGTGAACGATAAGGATTACGAATTATGTAAGTTGCTTCGATAGAAACTTTTGGAGAATCTAAAACAAATCAGAGAGAAGTAAACATTTAAGTTTGGAACCCTGATTGTGTGCTTATTGTTTTACTTTTTGAGGGAGCTACCCATAAGAAGAGACATTATTTGGGATAGAAGTAGAATAGTGGGTCATTAAATTTTTGATTATATGCACACATTGGTGGCTTAAAATCTCAGGATAATGCATTGGTTTCATTCTTTGCAATATTTTAAAACACCATGCATGATAGAGAGAGGATTCCTCATAATCTAGTGGACAAGTATGCAAAGGAAATAAATTTCCTTGTATCTATTGATGAATGCATAATAGAGGCTGTTGAACATAGGAAAATATGGATTGAGACTCTCAATTATGAAGTTTCAGAGAAGATGTTGAAGGATACATTGAATTGTTGTTGAAGAGTCCTAAGAACTCCTCCTTTCCAAGACATGGCATATATGAGGAAAAATCAATTGAAGTGCACTTGGAAATATCAACACCTACAAGGAATAAAAGAGTAACAAAACAAGTAAACCAATACTTTGCACTACATGAACTTTCAAAGGAAGAAGTAGATAGGTTAAGGGAAATTGCTGTTATAAGGGATGCCAAAGTAGCTGGTGAGTCCTCCAGACCACAAAGATCAAGAAGAACAACTTCCACCCCTGCCTCTATATTGCCAAAACCATCTAGTACAACTACTATTAAAGGGAAGAAGGTGGAGCCCAATGCTCTGGTATTAGAAGAAGTGACTGCACCCTTTGGACCCAATACTCAGACTACCAAAAGGAAGAATATATATCCAATAGCACCCCCTGCTACCTCTAGAAGGAAGAAGAAACAAAAAGAATTTAGAGAGAGAAATTTGAGCATTGTTGTAGAAGAAGAAATTGAGCTTGGATTAGAAGAAGAAGACCAACTAAAAAGGGAAAGAAGAAGCAATGACTTCATGAGTGGTGAAGATGCCTCACAAGAGGCTAGCACGAAAGCAAAGAAGCACATTACTGATATTGTGGACACCTCTAAAGAAGAGGAGATAGAGAAGGAAAAGGGGGCTTTCATTGTTCACATCAACAAGAATCTTGAGAAGAAGAAGGAGAAGAAATTAGAGGAAGGCACTTCAAAGCCTAAAAAGAAGAAGACAAAAACTCCTTTGGTAAGAGCTCTCTCACCAATAAAGTGAGATGCCTTGGTTAATAATATGTTAGAATATGATGGTCTATTATTAGGAACTACAAAATTGTATGATGATGTAGATTAGGAAGATAAGAAAATAATGCTTGAATCCATCATATAGTACATCATCATTTTAGATGCAAACATGAATAACATTAGGAAGAAGGTGCCTAGGGTGGTGTGGGAAGCCTTAGTGGAAAGAAGGCATGAAGTAGTTGAAGCAAATGACAAGATGAAATTTGATTATCCAGAGGAAATTGGGTCCTCTTTATCTGAAAATGACAAAGATACATTAATTGAAGTGTATACAAAAGAGTTCAGAGTGAAGCAAAGGGTCACCATTCTAATGGGTAGAGAAAAGGATAGTGCAAATAAACTAAACCAAGAAACAATGAAGATAGTGTGAGACATAACAAAGAAATTTGGGATGATTTCTACTTCATCATCTGGAACAAATCAATGAAAGGAGATTGAAAAAGAAAAGGTTACTAATGTAGAGGAAAATATTCCTCCTAAAACAAATTTTCCTATATTCAAAATGGGTGTAGAAGAAATGGAAGAAGTAGATAATCATACTACAAAAGAAGCTCCACTATTTATAGAGAATGTGGTATCCTCACCACCATCGGTATATGAACACAAATGCTTCTCTGAAGAGCTCTACTTCTTTGGAAGACATAAACACCACCATCAATGCTAACAATGAAAAATAAAATATAGAACAAGAGAAAGAAAAGGAAAAAGAAAAGAATGTTGATGATGATGCTAACAAACAAAATCAGGAGACAAGAAATGAGAATGAGAACAAAAAAAATGGAGAAGAAGGACAAGGAGAAAAAAAAGGAGATGATAATAGAAAATATGATGAGGAGAAGAAGGAGGATGGTGACAAAGACACCTTCGATAAAGAAAACAAAGAAGAGGAAGAAGGGAAAGAGAAGCATAAAGAAGAAATCAAGGTTGAAAGGAATGAAGATGTGCCTCAAAAGACCATGGAGATATCAAAGCCATCTAGAGAATCTTTCAGTAAATCAATTAAGGGTCTTTTGACAAAGAATATGAGATTTCAATTGACTATTCCTCCCTAGTTGATTTAGCTCCCGTTGAACCAAGGCAGTGTAGATCTAAACAAGGATCTCACCTATTCAAAAATTAGAGCTCAGAGATGCTTTTCATGCCTCCAGAAGAAAGGAAATCATAGAGATTCATAAAAGGGGAACAAAACTGATTAATGATGCAATCAAATCTCTACAAGATGCTACTCGTGGTGTCACAATTGACAATTCATTAACTCCTGTTAAAAAATTGAATTTTTTAGTTGATTCACTCAAGGAGTATGCCTTCGGTCCTGTTAGTAAACAAATTATCCTCTTCAGATAGTAAAATACAATGACTCAAATATTCCCAACAATGAAGACTAATCAATTACCAACAGCTCGAAGATCGCTATTGGATTAGCGATCGTCCTTTGAATTTTAGAGGTACAACTCCCTCTTATGATCTTCAATGAATTAGGGAAACTAAAAACAAAACTAAAGTGTGATTTTAACTAGAAAGCAGTAAAGGCAAACAAACATCTACGCATAAAAATGACACAAATGCGAGAGCGATTTGGAATAAAATATCAAAGTAAATGACACAAAGACCATTCACTCAAACCTACAAATGATAAAGAGGAGGAAAGAAGATGATTCCCAGAAAATACATGAACAAAACGAGACTCAAATATCCTTCAATGAACACATCCTCAATCTGATGTAATTGAGAAAATACGAATGAATAGTTGCAGACTCGCAAAGGAAATCAACAATTCCAAAGAAGACAATAAAACACAAAGCTTAGAAATGTCTCCTTTATTCAAAAACATAAAACAGAGCTCCAAGACTCTATCTCCCTGTACAAAGATTAAGTTCAGAAATTAATATCTTTCTCCAAATTAATAACAAAAATGATTTGATAACTAAACTACCCCAACCTTCATAGAAGCTCCTGTGTCATAGCCAAAAGATGCCTCTAAATGCCTACAATTACATATTTAAGGAATCCCAAAATGAGCCCTTTCAACTGCCCATAACTTCTTGAAAACCAATTTAAAGTAAAGAAACATTTCCTTCGCAATACTTGTAATCGCCTCTTGACTATTTCTTTAAAATCAGTTACGAAACCAATTCTTCACCTCCCACAATCACTTCTTGAGTTCATATCCTTTTTTTATTGTGGGGGGGCTTTTCGCATTCTTGGTATTCAAGTAATTTCAACTTCCCTTTATTGGAGAGCTTCTTAATTCAGGCATATGACATCTGTCGCTGCTGAGTTTTGATGAATAACACTTATTATTGCTGGGCATTTGGCACCGTAGTTATTTTTAAAGTGCAAGCTTATCTTCAAATTGTCTCGTCTAATATTACTGAAAGAAGTCGATGCCAGTTGATATTTGAAGAATAAGGCTCAAGATATTTGTTGAGGCTTTGAAAGCTTCCTTATATAGACCACCTCTTTCAGTATGCTTGACATGCCGAGCCTTGGTTTTGTCGTTCAACACTTTGTGTAGACAGAGTGAATTCTGAATGGTATTCAATTTTGTTTATGTGAACGATGCTCTTACTATTTTTCTCACATGTGTCCCGACTGTATTTGATCAAACCTTTCCAGAAGCTATCAATGCAATTGTTGAAGACATAATAGATATACTTGATAGAACCTTGCATATATGTCTATCATGAGCTTTTAAGATGACGTTTTGGGTTTTTCCATCGACCAAGGCCTTTAATCGATGATGAAAGAGGTCGGTCCGTGACCTTCTGTCTTCTTACCCTTCTCGCAACAACTAGTGCATGGAGAAAAATCTCCTTCTCATTGCAACCTGCTATAAACCTTTAGTTGTTTTGATCTGCCACCAAACACTCCAGATAATCATCCACCACACCCATTTTCCCAAGCTTTTGTACGCCCTCCATGAACATTGATTTGTTTAAATCTGTTAAAGAAAATTTCCTACCCCTCTCCATGTGGTCTAGTGTTTGAATTGACTTTAGATGGAATACAACAACGCCTAAAATCATCTTCTCATTTGAGCCAACTCCACCTGAATACACAGTATATCATAGTGCCTTAATAAGAACAAACATTGATTTGAATCATTATGACATTTGATCTCTGTCTAAAGGAGCTTTTGGATTCACTTTTGCTGAGTTTAAGAAGCATGATCAAAGAAATGACACGTGTACCATTACCTTTAGTTGACCCGAGCTATCAAATGACATCTAATAGATATAATGGTACCACAATAATTTGAACACCCACAACTGCTTCCTCTGATATTTCATTCTCCTGAATTATCTTCAAAAGATTTACCATTCCCCCACTTGTTTTGTAAATGGTAGTTCCTATTTTTAAGATCGACGTCCATGCTCAAGTCATCTAATCTTGAAATGCCATAAACATTCACTAGAGAATGAGAAATCAAGACATCATCTTTTCCCGTGATTTGAAAAGCCTTCTTTTGAATATCCAACTGTACTCTCAATGACCTTTTTCGCGATTATACAAACTTACCGCCTATAGCATTTAATATGCAAGTGAACCTTTTGATGGTTCATATAACTATGTAAAATTCCATTGGAGTTCGCTTACCCAAGCAAAATATCGCCAGCCTATGTTTTTCGATTAGAGCCAATCAAATGAACACCTTATATGGAAAAGCTGATATGCTAATAAATCGTTCTACACCTCGAAGGTTAACATGGCACCCTTCTGAAACCTATAAAATCTAGTTCATCACATTGAGCAATACCATCTTTACCGAATACCTTGTTGTGCTTGATGTGATCTTTAAGCAACTTCGGCGCATCATATGTTGCTTTAAGAGAGTACATGACATGCGCTATCTCGCATACCTCTTTCTAAATCATTCATCAATTCAACAGATCTATTTTGAGAAACTTTCCTACTTTTATAACACCAAAGGACCAAAATCAAGCCACACACTAACATGGCTTTGTAATCAGAAGCCAACAAGAAAGAAATATGAGTTACTTTTACCACTCCAACTCAATGATACACCATAATGAGAATTCGTATGTCAATATAGGATTAAAGATAAACAATCATGCTCATTAAAATTGGAGATGGCAGTGAAGATCCTAAAGGTTATTATCTGCTTCTAGCGTTGTTAGCAGTTCTCTCAATGGACAATGAAAGTTCTCGAAGCTATTTTGAATCAATTGATGATGGAGCCTTTGTCAAAGAGCATTGAGTTGTAGTTGTCTTTGGAAATGCAATGTCATCTCTTATAGAAGTTTCACCAGCCAAAAGCATAACCAAGCGATCAATATGATAGGAAATACCTCCATGAGGTGGATCACCCATATCCAAAGCTCCAAGTAAATATCCAAACCTTTCTTCTGCCACATTAGATGTTATTCCAACTATTTCCAACACTTTTTCCTGGATCTCCTGCTTGTACGAGTTTCTAAGTCTCATTTGGAACAGAAAAAAGGGGTATACATTCATTCCTCGATTCTTGTATTATTGTATGAGGATGAACCATAAAATATTCATCATTTCTATTCTCATGAGCTTTCCATGTGCTTTCCTGAGTATTTGAAAGTTTACCAACTAATCTCCAAATATCCTCACCAGAAAGTAGTCATTGCGCTTCATTTTGAGCTATATCATATTGGCATTAAAATGATTTATGTTTATTGTGCTGGTCCAAGCAAGGCCAATAATCTTTATGTGTATTAAACAAATAGACAAGAAGGGTAACTGTGAATAACCGATTTATATTCATAAATAATTTATAGGTAGTAGGAAACGAGACTACAAAACATGGAATTTTAAAAATTTCAGTAATCGAAATTGGGGGATAATAGGTCCGAAGGAGTAGACTGAAAAATATGTTGAGTCAAGATTTACAGAGAAGAGGTTACTTGAGTTGTAGGACAGATGTGCATCTACACATGGTAAAGTAAAAGAATGTCTAAAGGAAGTGAAGGAATGTGAAGATGAAGCCAAGACCTTGTTCTTGTATTGCATGAGGTGATCAAATACCACTCAAGGCATTAAGGACTTAATGGACTCTACTGAGTCATAGATATATAATGCCTCTGGTACTTTTGACCTTGCACAAGATAAAGCTTATACTTCTTGTATTGCCATTACAGATCTACAAAGAAAGTTTTTACTCTACAGTGGTAGAAAGAAGACATAATAAGGAGATTTAGAAAGCTTGGGGACTTGGTGAAGACCAAGCACATACCAGTATCTAGTGCCCTTGCTGATGTAGAAAAGCTTGAGAATATAAATCCTAACCCAAGTACTTCAGAAGAAGGAGAGGAAAGATTAGTTGAATTGGAATCAATGTACAAGCCTCTTGTTCCAGCTAAGAAGATTTGGAATGAAGGAAAATCTGCATGGCATGAAATCCTTAAGGATATTGAAGGTTCCTCCTGCTTTGGGTGAACATATTTCACTTGTATATTATTTCATTGTTTTATCTTTTCTAGTGTACATATGATCAGATCCAATTATTGAGATAACTCCCTGAGGGGGAGTCAATTTAGTTCATTTCAATTGTTTTTTGTACATTTGCATCAAATTTTAGATCTTACATGTGTGTTTTGACACACCCTTTTTCCTTGATGTCAAAGGGGGAGAAGAATTGGGTATAAGTTTTGGTGATAGAGAAGTTGAAAAATGATAAGAAACATTTTAGTTTGTTGTATGGGGGAGTTCATGCAAGTTGGAAGTTTTGAAGATAATTTTTGATCATAAATTTTGGAGATTCATTTTTTGCACATGTTTCCATCAATGAAAAAGGGGGATATTGTTTAAAGAATGAAGAAGAAACCCTTTGATGGGTTGTCATTAATTCCAACATTAATTATTAACAATTTATCTAATCTGGTAAATAGAATGAAGACATCTTAATCCGATAATTTAGTTCATAATTTCTTGTGTAATAAGATCAACTTATGAGGTTATAGTATGTTATTTAGGACCACTAAATGCACCTATGATTAAGATTTCAATGATTTTGGATGAACAAGCTGAAAGTTTCAAGTAACAGAAGTTTGACATATAATTTTTGGCTTTATACAATGTAAATTGGTATGAGTAATCTCGTCTACATTCCTCTGATGTTTGGAATCAGTATTTACAATTTTGGGAGTTGTCTTACAAGTTTCAATACTTTATATGTTCTAGATGGAAAGTGATTATGTGATCATATGGATCATTGGTGTGTAATTAGTTAGCTTTTTTTGTGATTAGGTCTAATTCCTGGCTGACATTATACTTGATAAATGTTGAGAAGATTAATTAAGTATTACAGATGTTATGGGGATCTATTTTAGATCCACACTTGAATTAAGTGTTGCATGCATGTTTGGTTTGAGCATGAAGATGTTTTTGAATTGAGTTTGGAGCCGACAAGGTTGTGATGAATTAAAATAGGGCTATATCTTATTAGGTTGACCTAATTGATGTATGTGGATGTAATTGGGTATATATGTGAGATATTTTTGAGTTGTATGAAGATATGGAAAGTAATATGATGTGAAAAAGATATGATATTTTGGAAACATGCAAATTTTCATGTATGTGATCTAAATGATAGAAAAATTGTTGTGAATGTTGAGTGACTACAAAGTAGAGAAGAGTTTTGTATTCAGAGCTTCAAAGGAAGTGAATTCAACACAAGGAAGGTGCACTGTGTATTAGTTCACATTTTGTATGTATAGCCATTTCTATTTTGTATCTATTTTTGGTTGTGATCCTTATAAGGATAGCGTGTCCTAGTAGTGAACCCCTATAATATCTTATAACCGGTTATAATATATTGTGATCTAACCCTCACCGTGGTTTTTCCCTTTTTGGGTTTTCCATGTAAAAGTCGTGGTGCTCATGTGTTATGTGATCTTGTGGCTACATCATGTTTTCATTCATTGCTGCAGTTAGATATATATTTTAATTGGATGGTTTGTGATTAATTGGTCATATAAAATATTGATTCACCCCCCTCTCATTATTTTGGGTGTTCAATAGATTGGTGCCTTAAACTTGGGTTATCGAGTCAAAAAAATACAATTATATTTTAAACAACAAATTTAAAAAAATTATGTGAAAGCTCATATATTATTGTCTTACAGTGATATTCTTTAGAATTGACAACTAATTCTTCTTAGAAATCATTGAATATGTTAGAAATCTCAATATTCTAGACACAATAATTTAGTCCATTACTTGAATAGAAGCTATATGGGAAACATTCATTTTGTAGTAAAAACAATGATGAAAAAAAATGATCCTTGATCAATTTTATTCATAAGAGTAGTAACATATACATTTGGAGACAATTAATTGTAAATTTGTCACAATATGTTCATATATTCTAAATTTGTATTGATGTACAAAATTAATATTACATTTTCATTTCTTCCTTGGAAAACTTAGAGTAAAAAACAATAAACCTAAGAAAAAATTCCTTGCTTACAAAAAATCTAAGATCCTTTCAAAATGGCTATGAACTCCCTCTAATAAAAATAAGGGAGAACTATCTCGTGTTGTAGACATATCTTCCACTAGAGGATAAAACAATTTGTAGAAACTATTGAAGAAGATATTTCTAACTTTGCAATGATAAAGAAAAATGGGGAAGGTGCAAGATCATTCTATTGTACCTCCTAGCCCGTGTTGTAGACATATCTTCCAAGAACCCATTTGAGATGATGGTGACTATAGCACAAAAGGAAAAAATTGCAAAAAATATAAAATTGCCCAAGGGACAACTGGACACTCAAAATACCATGTCATTATCTAAGCTATATAATGCATTAGGAACTTAATGACATGATGGAAATGCACACATTACAATTTATTAAATTTTTCATCCCATCCCACAGAAATTATTTCTGAGGGCCATGGGAATGCAAGAGATTTATCAATATTATAATCATATTCAAGATACCTTACGTCTAAGAGTGCCCTAGTCTCTTTGTTAAAAGTATCTAAACCCACCTCCGAGGAGACTAGCTTGTCTATAGTGGAATTTAAAAAATTTATATCCACATCATCACTAGCAGAGATGAAGGTTGCAAGGGTTGGGACCATTAATCTAAATATTTGATCTCTCCATTTCCATCCAAGATATTAGGTATGACTTTCATTTCTATGCTTTCAAAATATTTGAATTTGATCTTTATTTGCTGCACCAATTTTATCATATATGCCTAAATTTCCCCTACCAATTTAGCCATATCCCAAGTAGAAAGAATGTTACTTGGCATATCATCTTCAAATCTTGTACCTTGGTAAACACCCTGTAGATTAGCAACTCTAGGTACCCACTTATTCATTATCTGCCCTAACTTCTCTTGATCCTTTGCAATTTTTATATGGACATCCTTAAGGTTTGAATAAGATGAGTAAGAATCCTCTAACTTCCCATGGATTTTTGACACTCTATGATTAATTATGTCCTCCACTATATTATTTGTTTTCTTTTTTGCTCTCCTTGGGAATTCTTCATCTATTCTTCTAGCTTCTCTATCTTTGTAGTCAAGGCTTCCTTTTCCTCCATTAGAGCACCTAAGAATATTGGAGTTAAAGAACTTATCACATTAGTGCCTTTTCATGGTGATCATGTTGATGGTTCCCACATCTTCAAATTATTATATTATGCATTAAGCTTAACATGATTTTTGAACAACTTATCATATTCTTCTTATAGTATTTTGGTAGTTGCTTCATTGAACATAGTTATATGAACAAATAATGAAGAAACTTGGGGGGCTATGGTGTTTGATATTATTTTCACAATCAAACTCTTATCTGTGTTTGGGGCCAAATCCCATATGGCCAAGGTTTCCCACTTTGGATTAAAACTTGATCCAATGTATTCCTTTTCTACCTGTTCATCAAAATAAAAACACTTCATTTATCCTCCTAATGGTGTCTAACGCTATTGTAGATGTAATGTAACATTATGGAAATAGGAGTACTCCACTCTCTCTTACCAACCTTACCACCTCCTCTGGTGTTATATTCTTGACATCAAAGCCAATTTATTTTAACACCCTCTGTGTAACTTCATACTTGGAAGGGTGGACTTCACCTTTAGCTTTGTTCATTTTCTCATGAAACTCTTCTCTTTTGATCCTTATAAAAAATTCCTTAAACTCCTTGGATTTAATAAATTCATCATCAAAGATGAATTGGGAGCAAGCTAGGGGTCTCATGTCATCAAAATCATCTCTACCACTTCCCACATTGATACCTAATCGACCCTATGATATGATAGTTACATTCACCCTTGTTGGAGAAGGCATTGCTTGATTCACCTCCCCCTTAGTAACCTTTATTTCTTCTACGTCATCAATAGCTAAAGGATAATCAATCAAGGATGGTTGATCAGGTTTCCTTTTATTCTATGGTTGCTCTTGTGAAGTATTATTGGAAATAGGATGCTCTTGTGGATGGGTAGCTATTGTAGGTGGTTGTCCTTGATGATAAGGCTCTTCCATTGATGGTCCCTTACCTATTTTATCATATCGGTATATTGATGGATCGACTTGTGGTTGATAGGATGGCCTTTCTTCAACCATTTGGGCTTTCTCAACAAGTTTATTAGCTTTGTCAAGATTTTTTTGGATCCTAGCAATAGGATCTCTTATCTCAACAAATGCTCCAAGATAATTTTCCACTTTCTTCACCCTTTTATCTCCCCCTTTCTTGAAAGCAACCCATTTCACTCTTCTTTCATTGATCTCTTTATCAATTGGGAAATCCCTAATAAAATATTCATAAAATAAGACTTGGTGTACAAATTTTGATATTCTAATACTTGTTCTTACTTGATTGATGAAGTCTTCAGGGTCAAATTCTCTTGTGGCTTCCTGAATCATCTTGCTTGCTTGAATCATGGGATAAATGAGTTCTAGTCCCTCCTTGATTAGTATGAAATATGAGAAAGCTATAGTAAATGAGAAGAATGAACCCTTCTTTTGTCCTTTTAGGTGAGCTTTATCAAATTCATTTGAAACTACCATATCATCTCTAGATATACCAATATCAAAGGAACATGCCTTGGTGGTATGTGGGGTCTCGTAGGGCAACCATGATGATAGTTGAATCTCAATAGATAGAAATCTCCCCAATTATGTTGCACACCAAGTTCTATCACTCTCTCCTTAGGTCTTAAGAAATACAATATTTCTTTGTGCAACTTGCCATCTTCCACAACCATAAATCCTAAGAACTTATTGATAAAATGGTCTTCAAAGATCAGATGATTGGAAGTTTCATGATGAATATCCTAGATATGAGACCAAAAATTGACAAGGAGAGGCTTGCCAACATCATCTACCATTCTGACATGCATGGATTGATCCCACTTTGTCCTTCCCCCATAAAGAAACATGTGGCAAAGAAATGATTACGATATGAAATTGACCACTTTATTGTTGGCCTTAATCTCCGTTAGCTACTTATATATTCCATTAGATATGTATGTAGAAAAAATGAGTTCATTATTCACTGGAGGGTTTTGAATATCAAATGCCATATATAACAATGACACATGGATTTTGGTCTTTTCATCCCCACCTAGGACTTGACATAGAGAATTCTATGTATTAATAAATAATCCTCAAACAAATCAATATTGAAAGGATCAAGCTAATTAGCTAGAATTCTGATAGACCTTTTGTCAAATCCCTTCAACTATACCTTGGTAACCATGGGACTCTATAACTATGTTTATCCTACTAATATTTTTGTTTGAATAGGTCAAAATCTATAATATTTATTGGTAGCTAATTTTAGACAAAAAACCTTAGAGATGAAGTATTTTTCAACTTGTACTAAAACTCCCCCATTTGCAACCCTAATTACCCTAAATTTTTTATCATAGTTCTTGGCAACCTACTTGAAAAATTCCATATTCATGAAGATATTGGGAATAATTACTTCCCTAGGTAATATGTCCATACATTTGAAATAGAAACCATAGCTTCCCTCTTATTATACCAATGGTTGAAAAGATTCTATTCAATAAAAGAGAGTTATGCATCTCTACATTTTTTTCCATTGTCAATTAAACTAGTCACAACATTAGTCCCATAGGAATGTACAAATTTTCTTGATGAATGAAGGAGTTGGACAATTAAGTTTTTTGATGAAGACAATTGACTTTGAGATTGGATCATTCTCATAGGTTTTTTTTGACCTAAGGTTTTTGTAGAAGTCTAGGGTTTGGTAGTTGAGACAATTCACTTGTTTTATAGCTGTAGACACTGAAAAATGTCCTAAGTTTGTGAGTGCCATTTTATTGGTCTTTGTCTTTGCATAGTTAAATAATTCTAATTATTTAATTATTCTTGATAACGTTCCTCTATTAATTAAATAATTTTTAATTTTTTAATTGATTCACTTCTTAACTTTATTCTATCTTGATCAATTAAATAAATTAATTGTGTCGCTAATTCCTCCTTTCTTCAATAATTAAATAAATTGTTATTTATTTAATTATTTCCTTATCATTGTTCATCTATAGTTAAATAATTAAAATTAATTATTTGACTATTCACTTATCTTTAATTCTTCTATAGTTAAATAATTGTCAAAATTATTTAATTATCTTCTCAATGTCTCTCTTTTATTAAATAATTAACTCAAGTTAATTATTTAATGCTATTTTCCTATTTCCTCTCATTTAATTAAAATAATTTTATAAATTAATTCAATTAAATGCCTACTTTCCTTTTCCTCAAATAAATAATTTAAATAAACTATTTATGCCTCCACTTGTCTAGAGATTCCTTCTCATGAATTGATTATTTTCAATTTTTAATTTCTTCATATTCTTCCTCCACTATCTCATTTTCAAATCTCAGTCGTCGATCGTCTCTTGGCTCTTGATAATCTTGATTGTTTGTTTTGTAACCTCCCCTTTCCTGTGTTTCATGTCTTCTCATCTATCAATCTTGTAATCTTTCTAGAAGATTGATCTCATCCGTCTATTTGAATGGTTGTCTATAAAAGAAGCCTTTCTCCTCCATTTTTACCTTAACAACCACTTATCTCCAACTTTCTTGCTTACAATTTGTAGGTATTTGCACAAATTCTACTACAAATCTGAGCGCATATTTGCAAAAGAAGAAATAGGAGAGACAAGAGAATTTCTTCAACTTCAATGTGAAGTTCTTTGTTTCTTTGTTTTCACATTGCTCTCTTCATTTGATTGTATTCTCTTGTTTAGATTTGGTATTAGCTTAGAAGAGTTGTGGTTGTCACTATTATCTAGGCTATCTTGATTTTCCCCCATCTTATATTGGTGAACCTGATGTGAAGACAAGATTTTGTAGGATCCGTACGACTTTCTTTTTGTTTTTGCAAGTTTTTCGTATGAAACGATGCATTTGAGACATGGAGCGATGCAAGTGATAAGGAACGGTGAAACTATTAGGAGAAGCGATACAAATGTTAGGCAAGAATCCGCGTTCAAAAATATGATGCATTTGTGAAAAAAAGTAATGCATCCACGGGTGGGAAATTTATTTCAAAATTGTGACACAACTATTCTAGTGTGACACAACACAGTGATGCATCTATAGTCCCAAATGATGCAACTGCTTGCTTGGTATAAAATTTTCTATTTTCTGTTTGCTTTCAATTTTCCTTTTGGGTTTTTGAGTAGGTTAGGTTTTTTGGTTCTAATTGTCTATTTCCAATGTGTGGCTTTGGATTTAAGGAGTTCTCAAAATTTATTTCTTTAGAAACAAAAAAAAAATCGAGCTCTTTATTAGTTTAAGTTTAAGCAATTTCATTTTTGTTTATTTTACACAACTACAATTTGCATGAGGATAATAAGGGTAAAAAAAACTTGCATATCTCATTCATAGGGATTTAAAAAGAACAAAAAAATGCATATTTTCACTCATGGGTATTAAAATGAACTTGCATCAAATGTCATTGGTATAAAAAGAATCCAAGTGTCTTCAAATCTTAAGCAAAAGGTTAAAATTTACAAGTGTCTTTTATGTTTGGTGATTTTCAAATTATTGTAGAGTAAGTATGCTCTCCTCTCATGCCATTTGACAATCTTGAGGATCAAATCACTTCTTTGGCATTTGTATAATCACACTCCACATTTGTATTTGGGCTTAAAAATAAAACCATGCGAGTGTGAGGCAAAGACACTATATATACTCTCTCCTTGTGCTTCGTGTGATTTGGGAGATTAGAAATAGTGTACTTCCTTGCTATTGTGTACCTTTATTTTAGAGGGCCTACCACCCTGCTTCGAAAGGTGGGAATAACCCAAGAGGTAACAAGCTAAAGCTAAGCTCTTCTAAATCGCTATATAAGAAAAGTGCTTCTTGACGAAAGTCATTTAGCAATTGGCATGGACGTGTCATACCAACAAGTACCACCCTCAGTAGCCCTGTGAGCTATGTCAAAATTCCTTTCCTAGGAAGGGATTGGGAGGCGTCTTGATTAACCATAGTCTTGATCTAATCTTGTCACATGTATGGCCACCTTGAACGAATGCCCTTACTAAGAACCAATTGTGTTAGTGGCCAAAATCCCTTTTTATACACTCGTTGATCATAGGAGGTTGGACCTCTGAAGCTGCCCCACATTTTCACTGAGCATGTGTAGAGACATGAATTCCTCCTTGGGGGAATGAGACTTGGTGAGCCTGAGAAGTGAGTGTTGTGGAGGGGAGCCAATGCCACCAAGTCTCTAGTTGTCCACCTTGCTTAAGTGGCTGGAGAAATCCAAGTGGGGATATTAACCAGTGGTTTCCTTGACAACCATAAGAATTGTGCATTGTTGTCTATGTGTGTTTGATTTTGAAATCAAAACATTTTCACATTTAAAATTAGAACAAAACAAGTGTTTGTGACTATATTATGTTTTTTCCAAATAAATTTCCTCAAAATCAGTCAAAATTTACTCAACAACCAAGTCAAAAGATCAAAACTACTAAAAACAACATTTTGTGAACCACAATTGTAAAAAATAGAGTCACAACTACATTTTTGCACCAAAAATGATCATTAGAAAATGAAAACTGTCATCCCTGAACCACATTTATAGAAAATAGAGCCGCAACTATCATCTTGAACTACAACTGCACTCTGAAAACCCACAATCTAAAATAACAAATTTGTAGAAAATAGTGCCACAACTGCTTGATAAACAAAAACTATCAAAATCATTATTCCAAATCAATCAAACCATTTTTATAGTGACCCTAACTGATAAATGTGAAACTCGCAAGCCCTTACCAGTGCATTCCAATATTTCCATTTAGGATTACATCATATTTTAGGTTGCATCCTTATCTTGCATAATCAATCTTGGACCTTAGTTTGCATCTCCCTTTCAAATTTTAGACATAGGAAGACTATCAAGCTTTTGGATAGTCCTTGGTTTCTTATCCATTTTGTCATTGACCTTAATCCTTCATTTTATCAACCTTTTTCATTATCACCTTGGTCAAACTTGA
Source organism: Sequoiadendron giganteum (assembly GCA_007115665.2). Taxonomy (NCBI): domain Eukaryota; kingdom Viridiplantae; phylum Streptophyta; class Pinopsida; order Cupressales; family Cupressaceae; genus Sequoiadendron; species Sequoiadendron giganteum. Next base: position 667,881,972 of record CM021100.1, read on the forward strand.
GTCTCAACCTTGTGTCCAAGCCTAGACCCTACCTTGTCAAAATTATCATCTTGATTATCATAAAGGTCAATGACATTTAGGTTTGTTATCTTGGACCTACATTAGCTTGGTTGCCATCCTTTCTCTCAAATTTTAGGGTCCATGTCCTTAACATTACCATAGTCTCATTTAGATTCATATCATACCCTTTACCATAGCTTTGATTATCATCCTATCAACTCTTAGCCTTGCATTTAGCTTGCACTTTCACTTTGCACCCTTATATCCCAAAAACACAAAAAAATAGCTTAATTTCATCTTAACCTTAGTTGCATCATTACCTTTAATCATTAAACTTAGCATAATTTTAGTCTCCTTATCATTATCCTTGTTCATTATTTAATCAACCTTTATCATCCTTTAACATCCATTAGCTTCATTTAGCTTCATCCTTTGGTCATTATTATCCTTGCATAATCACCTTGCATCCTTATATTAAAAAAAATCCCAAAAACATAGTTTAGCTTCATTATCACCTTGCATTAACTTCCAACTTGCAAGTCTCACATGGTTGAAACAAGGTCATGAACCAAAAGAAAGGACATGGATTTTTCAAGTGACCCTTTTCACGATACTACCCTTGGATCAAATTCAAATCAATCCACACCTCAAAGAGAGACACCACAAAGAGACCCTACATTGGAAAATCTAAGTCTAGATGAATTAAACAAGAAATTGACTCTAGAAGAAATTGAAAGAGCTTACCAAGATCCAAGGATTTTAAGCATGGTTGATCAAATTTTTGGTGCTGAACCTAATAGATTATTTTATGCACTTGTTAAAAAGGGTACCAAACTCCCTCAAGGCTTTGATGTCTCAACCATTGTAGAAGAAGATACCCAAAATCTATTTGCACTAGGGATACCCTCTTCACAACAAATTTCAACCATACCACTTGGGAAAACTACACACATGACCACCACTACCACATAGATCCCTAGCATCTCCACACAAGGAAAAAATTTCACATTTGGAAGTTCATCAAATTCCATGGGTAAGACCTTTACAAATCCCCTTTTTCAAAACACAAATCAAGGTTCCTATACCACAAGGTCCCACATCTCTACTCCAAAATATAATTCAAGGTCAAAACATAAACTAAGGTCCTTCATTCCAATTTCAAAGCACACCCTCATCAAACCAACATTGACCAAATAAATCAGGAAAGGTTCACATTGTCCCATGAAGGATCCCAAATCAAAAAACCAATCAAGGGCCCACTCCCACATTGCAGGGACCTACATTCTCAAACATTAGTCAAGGACCTACCCCATCATTTCAAGGAACTAACCCATCATTAAAATGCTAATCAAGGGCCTACACCATCTTTCCAAAATGCAAATCAAGGACCAAATTTTCAAATCCAAGGAACAAATCAAGGGCCTACACCTCGATTCCAAATTGTTATACCAAATTCAAACATGGCCTTTGAGACAAACCAAAATGCCAGTTTCATTCCAAACCAAAACAACACACATGATAACCAAGGTCCCACACCTGAAAATACCAATTCCAATTCAAATTTGACATGTGACCTTAACACCCACACCATGACACCAAATCAAACCAATGCAAAACCATCTCTTGTAGATACTTTGATGCAACAAATATAGGACCTCCAAAACAAATGAAAAACGTGCAATTGGGGACCAACAAGATAACCTATTCCATGGAGGAATTGTGTCCCTTTCCATTTGAAAAAAATCTATACATGCCACCCTTTCCCCCTCATTTCATGACACCACCTTTTCCTAAGTATAAGGGGACAAGGGACCTAATAGAAAACATCCAAGAATTTAACACATCATGTATGGAAGTCTTGTGTGATACTACCTATTTGATGAGACTATTCCTATAAAGCCTCACAGGGCTAGCCTTATAATGGTTTAAACTGGCTCATTAATTCATTAATCTCTTTTCCTTCAACATTAAAAATGATGTAACCCTTGCAACATTAAGCACAACCAAACAATAAGAAGAGGAATCACTTACCTCATTTTACTAGAGATGGTGAGGGTTGGTTAGCAAGTTACCTTGTCACATTCTTGAGAAATAATTGGTCACCATGTTTGTTGAAAATCTTGACAAATAAATGATGAGTAGTCTACAAATCCAAATTTTCACAACTTCTGATGAGATCCTAGAGAAAGGTGCCCTTATTGAAAAAGGTCTTGCTGCAAAAGGACTAGTCAAAATACACAAAGAGACTCCAAAGCCTAATAATGACAAAAGAAAATATTGGTCACAAAACAAGAATATCACAAATTATGGAGTTGTTGATACCAAAGTGATAACCAAAGGTACAACCATTCATCTCAAAGTTCCTTCTTCATGAAATACATCAAACACACCAAACACCCAAACACAAGGCCAAAACCAAACATTGAATGTAGTGTAGAACAATCAACAACACAGAGGTCCTTCCTACACTAAGAGAACATACACCCCATTGGGTGAACCTATTGAACCATCATTAATCAAACCCAATTGGTGGAAAGAAGATGAATATTGTGAATATCATCACAGAAAAGTACACAAAATATCTAGATGTTGGACACTCAAAAATATCATTCAAGATCTTGTCGAAAATGGAACCATTTGAATACGTGATTCACAAGGAAAAACCAATGTTGATCATACCATATTCAAAACTCCCTTGCATGACAAAGGAAAAGCCTCTAGTTCAGGGAGTGACAAAAAATCCAATTATGCAGCCATCAAACATGATTATAACACTAGTATCCTTAACATAAGGCCCTTTGATGATCACATTGCCACCATCACCATAAACAAGCCAAATTTAGAATGCGTTGTTACCACTCATAGAACAAAAATAACTCTTCCAGGACCACCTTCTAATCAACATCTAAAAAACCAATACAATCTCCTAGATCAGCTAGGGAAGACCCCCACATAGATTTCTATCTTAAAACTCCTTCACATATCACCACAACATAGAGCTATCATTGATAAAGAATTGCAACAAGAATCCGTACCTACTAACTTAGATTTCAATGAATTTCAGGCTAGAGTTAGATACTTAGCTATGCCACACCATATCACCTTCTCTGAACAAGACTTTTCCACACAAAAGTTCGACCATAATGATGCCCTACACCTCAAAGTATGCATTAATAAACACACGATTAGACGAGTCCTAGTAGACAGTGGAGCAGGTCTAAACATTTGATCACTAAAATTGGTGAAAGCATTGGGATACTCTGAGAATTGCATAGACCAAACCAAGAAAATTATGATTAAAGCTTATGATGATGTTGAGCATTCATTCAAAGGCATAATTTCACTTCCTATAAGAGTTGGCCTAGCCATACAAAATATAGTGTTTGATGTCTTGGATTTGTATTTACACTACAATCTTCTTCTTGGACACCCATGGACCCATGCTATGAAGGCTATCCCATCCACCTACCACCAATGCCTCAAATTCCCATATAATGGAATTGAAATTACTATTCTTGGTGACCCTGATCCTTTTCAGTATTGCACAAACCTAAAAGGAACCATTGAATGTCAAGTTCCCATCAATCAAGAGGCCTCATCTTCCACTTTATCCACCACTACATATAACTACAATTAACCATCCACCCTTGTCAAATAATCCACTCCATTCACCACACATTCCACACCTAAAATCTATATTCAAGACAAAGGATGTAGAGAATACAACATGAAGAGTCTCTTTTTCTTTGGGAAGTTACCTAAATCACCAAAGTTTTATGGAAAAATGCATCCCGTGCAGCCTAAAGTCATAATCCATAATCCCCCTACCACCTTCAATAAGTGGGGGGAACTGGTTGTACAAAGAAGAGGAGGACACTGAAACTAAGAAATTTCCAGTTGAACAATATCCAAAAGGGTTCCTAATAATGAAACAACAAGGATATGATGGACAAATAGACTTGGCCTAAATAAACAAGGAATGTTGGAATCCTTACAACCTCCTAAATTACTAAAGCACCAAGAGTTGGGGTTTGAACCAGTAAAAGTGACTATCTGGGGTATCGGGTTACCTTCAAGTGAGGTTGTTGATGCTTCAGATGAGATCAAGAAATACGAGGACTCTTTGGATTTTGATGCCAATTCCAATGAATATGAATGGGATTCCCTATCCTCCACTACTTTCATGGACCTTGGTAAATTTTTTGGAAAACTTGATGAGCCTTCCCTTGAAGAGACATTCCATCAAATGCTTACAATTGGTTCCTCGCAAAATCCACCAAGTCCTCATCCAAAAGCCCCTTTGAAAAGAGAAGAATGGATAAAACAGTTTTGGGAAACCATTAATACTATCTCTTGGGAACTTGATGACTCTACTTCCATCTTTACCATATCTACTTACACCATGACCCTTAACAATACAGATGATGGCTTACCCCTTGTCTACTCACAACTCATAGATTGGGATCAACAAGAACCACCAAGTTTGGACACATTCGAGAAAAAAAAAAGCAATTGTTGAGTTCATGGGACTTCGTGAAGGAATACCAAGTGGGGATCATAAGGTTGGATTTTCCATAGAAATCAATTATGTAACATAATTTTGTGAGGCTGTACTATCCTCTAGTCACAAAAGTGAAAATGAAAAAAGTAAAATTAAAAATAATAAGTCTTTAGGTGAAAATTGAAAGGAACCTTCCGACCATGAAAAAGTAAAAATAAAGGATGTATCCAAAGGTGAAAATCTCTTTGAGGTGCCTAAGGATGGAGGACCAAACTCTCTCCCTATAGATTGAGAGAGATCACCATTGTTGGTAGAATAAATAGAAGAAGTGAACACTGGAACACAAGACAACTCCATAATCATATAGTTGGCAACATCTTTGACCACAAAAGAAAATCCTAAGTTTACAACATTCTTTTCAGAAAGACAAGTTAGTTTTGCATGGTCATATGCTGATATGCCTAGATTGGATCCCAAACTTGTTCTACATCACCTACCATTATTTCCAAATTCCAAACCATATAAATAAAAGTTAAGAAAAATGCACCCACAGATTGCACTCCTGGTCAAGGTGGAACTAAAGAAGCTCATGGAAATTGGGTTCATTCGCTCTATTGATTATGCAGATCAGATATCAAACCTTGTTCCTATCACCAAACCAAATGGTTAGATTAGACTATGCACTTATTTGAAAGATCTCAACAAAGCCTATCCTAAGGATGATTTTCCTCTACCAAATATTGACATCATAGTAGACCTCACTATTGGATATGAAATGTTATCACTTATGGATAGATTCTCGAGTTACAACTAGATAAGAATTGCTCTTGAAGATCAATCGAGGACAACTTTCACATGCGCTTGGGGAAATTTTTGTTGGAATATCATGCCATTTGGACTTAAAAATGATGGTGCTATCTATCAGAGAGCCATGACCACTATTTTTCATGATTATATGCATGTACTTATGGAATATTATGTTGATGACCTTCTCTCACAATATCTTGAATGAAGTGGACACCTAACAATCTTGGATAATATTTTCACATTATTCAAAAAGTATAAACTCAGGTTGAATCCAAAGAAATGTGTTTTGGGCTCCAATTTGGTAAACACCTAAGATATATTTTCTCTCGCAGAGGAATAGAAGTTGATCCCGCCAAAGTAAAAGCTATCTTGGACATGCCACTTCCAACCAACTTTAGTTAGTTAAGGAAATTACAAAGAAGATTGCAATTAATCTACAGGTTCATTGCTCAACTAGCAGACATGATCCATCCATTTCAACATCTATTAAGGAAAGGAATTCATTTCAATTGGACAAAAAAGTGTCAAGAAGAATTTGATCAGATCAAGAATTATCTATTGAATCCACTAGTTCTTATGCCTCCAATTAATGGAAGATGTTTGATATTTTATGTGACCAAAGCTACATCAACACTAGGGGCATTGTTAGCACAAAATGACAATGATGACAAAGAACGAGCAATTTACTATATCAGCTGCACCTTAGTAGGATATGAGTTGAATTATAGCCCTATTGAATGAGCATGTCTACAAGTTATATTTGTAGTACAAAAATTGAGACATTACATGCTAAATCACAAGACCAAACTGATTGCCAAAATTGATCCTTTGAAATATCTTCTCAGTAAAGAATCTCTAACAGGAAGATTAGCTAAGTGGGTTATGATCTTAAGTGAGTATAACATTGAGTACATTGACTGAAAATCAATAAAAAGAAAAGTGATAGATAATCAACTTCTAGATGCACCAATAAAGGAAGATCATCCATTGGTATATGATTTTCTAGATGAATCTATCTTTATCATAGAAACACCGACTACATGGAAACTATATTTTGATGGATCTTGCACAAGTCACGATTCAAGAGCTATACCTTTTTTCATCACACCTCAAGGAGATTCCATTCCCAAGTCATTCCAATAGCATTTCCATGCACTAATAACATAATTGAGTACAAAGCATTGTTGGCAAGACTTCGAATGGCAATAAAATGGAAAATCAAGGATCTTCAAGTCTATGGTGATTCTCAATTAGTAATTAAGAAAGTTAATGATGATTATGACACCAAGGATGAGAAGTTGATGCCCTACAAGCTCATGGTGGATAGTTGCAGACTCTACTTTGATGCTATTTCCTTTGAATAGATCTCAAGAATCTAGAACAAAGTAGCTAACACAATGGCAACAATCGGATCTCTTTTAGACATTCCCAACAATGCATCACAATATGAGTTTTTGGTAGAATAACTATTGGTCCCTGTGTTCGATGTCCCTGAAACTAAACTTGTGTGTGAACTTGTTGGTATAGAATCTCCTTGGTATAAAGACATCTACGCTTATTTGTATGAATAAATTATCCCTCCTGACTTGTCCCTTAACCAACACAAAACCTTTATTTGAAAAGCATCTAAATATGCCATCATCGAAGATACCCTTTGTCATCATAGCCTAGTTAGAACCCTCCTTCGATGTCTTGACTCGAATGAAGAAAAAATGAACTTACAAGAGGTACATCATGGTATATGTGGAGCTCACTCTACTGGTCCGACTTTAGCTAAAAATCTCATGAGGATGGAATATTATTGGCCTACAATGGAATGTGATTCCTATCACTTTGTGAAGAAATGTCACCAATGTCAGATTCATGGAGATCTTATACATGCGGTAGCTCAAGAACTACATCCACTTACATCATCGTGTCCATTTTATCAATGGGGACTCAACCTCATAGGAAAGATCCATCCCACCTCTATTAATGGACGTAAGTTTATCTTTGTTGTTATTGAATACTTTATAAAATGGATCGAAGCCACTCCAATGACCTACATTACTGGAGATCAAATAGCCAACTTCATCCTGAATTACATCATATGCCACTATGGTATCCTGTAGTCCATCATTACAAATAATGGTCACGCTTTTAGGAATGAGGATTGATGTGAACTTTGTGAAAAAATTCATATCCAACACCACTTTCCTACTCTGTATTACCACCAAGGTAATGGCCAAGCTAAGGCATCTAATAAGACTATCCTAAAAAATCTTAAAGAAGATTGCCAATGATGCGGGCTGTGATTGGCACCTACAACTTAATCCTGCTCTATGGGCCTATTGTATCAATGTTCAAACCCCTACACAAGCCACTCCATATTCCCTTATCTTTAGATCTGAAGCCATACTTCCTATAGAGGTTGAGCTACCATCCCTAAGAGTCTTTATTCAAGGATTGATTGATCAAGAAGAATATCATGTATCTCGTCTGCATGAGTTAGAGTTACTAGATGAAAAGAGACAGAATGTGTTGAAACATTTGAAATCGTATTAGAATCACCTTTAATGTAGCTACAATAAGAAGGTCTAACCTAGAAGCTTCAATATTGGTGACTTAGTCCTGAAGGAAAATCCAAATAATCAAGTAGATCAAGAAAAACCTAAAAAGTTTGGACCTAATTGGTTGGGCCTATATATCATCAAAGTAGCATATGGATCTAGTTCTTATCAGCTTTCTACTCCTAAAGGAGAAAATTTTCCTGAACCTAGCAACAACATGCACCTTCACAAGTACTACACTAGATTTTCAGAGTATCCCCTTTAAAAACTAAAAAAATACAAAAAAATTACAAAAAATACAAAAAAAAAGAAAACAAATTAAAAAAATAGTCACCCTGATGAAAACCTGACAAATGGGCATCTTGGTGACAACAAAAAAGAAAAAAGAAAAAATAGTAAAGAGAAATAATTTATCCAAAAGTGAAAACCACTTCGATGGTGCTTTGGGTAAGTACCATGGTGAAAACCTAGCAAACAAGCACCATGTGTAGTCAATCTATGCTCCTTTATCTACTATCACTCCACCTAGTCTTCCATCCTTCACTCATTCATTCACACATGCCACTCGCCCATAATAAAGCTTCATCATCCTTCTCATGGACTAAGAACCACTGACATTTAACACCCTCCACTTTCATGATCAACCCTTGCATCCATCGATCCCCTCACACAGAATAAATTGGTCTTATACCTGACTGGGGGAAATTCCTTGACTTATGCCTTCATGGGATATGATGCATCGTATCATCTTTTTTAGACATCAAAAAAAATAAAAAATCATAAAACGTCAAAATCCAAAAAAATCACAAAAACATCAAAATCCAAAAAAATAAGAAACCTTCAAAATCTAAAAACATCAAAAAATAGAGTCAGAGTTAGAGTCTGAGTCTAAGTCAATCTATGTTAGATTAGTTGAACGAAGTTATCTTTGCACATTTTCTACATAGGCAAGGATAATCTTGAATGGGCCCCCAAGACATTAGGTCAGTCCTTTTAGGTTTATCAAAATAAAATCATGACTTAGTATTGTGTCAAATAAAACAAAGTCAACTCATGTCGAGCTACGAGGTCTCTGGATGTATAACCTAGGAAAGGCCATCCATCAATGAGCCCCTGAGGCCCTAGTTCAATCCTTTAGTTTTTGTTGAGTCTTGTCATTTTCTTTGTTTTCAAGCAATCATCATTCAAACCAAATTGAGAATCATCAACAAACAAACATAAACAACAAATCTTTCATCTTCTATTAATCAATCATCTTATCATCAATCAATTGATCAGGTCACTAGTCCTATATTAGAATGGGGAATTATGTTATTTGTCTCATTTTATCTTATCTCTTTTCTTTTATGAGATTGTGTCCTTCTTGATATTAGACTTTGTCTTTGGTCAATGTTGCCATCCACCTTAAGCAGGATATTTCTTTCTTACAGTTAGGTTCTTTTTCAACACTTCTCACTTGGTCAACTTTATCAGATGTGTTACTTTCCCCTACAGGATATTTCTTTCCTAAAATTGGGAATCGTCACATCGATCAATCATAACAATCAAACTTTATTAAATCAAATCACGTCTATCACTTGGTAAATTCAATCTTGTCATCTTGGGAAATTAATCTTGCCTTAATCAGGATGTGCCCTTCCTAAAAATAGGTTCAATCAATCAATTCAATTGGTCAACCTTTTTCAACTTATCATTTAATTCTTGTCATCTTATCAATCAAATCGGTCATTTTGGTCAACCTGGTCAATCATATCATTTAATCATCTCAATCAATTTCGGAAAACACTATCTCTTTGGCAAACACTTTGTTGGTCTAAGTTTGTCTCATCTTTTTGATTGGTTTTGGGTCATGATACTAGTTACCTCAAGGATGTTTGAAAGGATTTAGAGGGACGATGATGGATCATGACCTCTTTTCTTTGCTTGTTGTCTATGGTTTGTCTTGGAAAAATACTAGGATAATTGGGTCCTTAGTATGAATAGGGGCATTCCTTGTCTTTTGTCTTTGTATTTTGACTGCTTGTCTCTCACAAATGGTCACCTTGTACACCTTGGTCTATATCATACCATGGTGATTTTTGTCCATTTGTGACAATTTTGACACTCAATGATGATAAATATAAAAGCATGAAAGCTGGTCCTTTGTCATTTCCCATCTAATATTCCATCACTCTTGTCCTTTTCCTTGCTAACAACCATCTCTTCCACGCTAATATTTCTTTTGTCTACATCTTGATAGAGTCTTGTGATACACAAAAATATCCTGCATACACGATCATGTTAGGGGACATCATAGAAAACATTATCATCATAGGCAAAATTATCACATTAAGTCACATACATTTGCATAAGAAAATACCACAACATAGAAATCATCCATATAGAATCAATATTTTATTACATCATATTATAACCACTCATGACATTGCATTGTACATTACATCATAGTTCATTTCCATTCATCACATTGCATTACATTATGATAGATTTTACGGATTGCATTTCACATCACATTGCATTACATTTCATATATATTGTATTACATTAATAATATTATGATAGATCACATTATATATCACATTTTATATTCATATTAAACATGCTAAATCATCACATTTTGCATTATCATATAAACATTCCATTACAATAAAATTAATCACATTTACATATCACATCACATTTACTCCTACTACATTCATTATTTATCCATATCATAAAAGCATAAACATTCATAACATAATCATAAATATATAACCACAAATCATGTCAAACCATCACATAATCATATAGAATGCATCAATAGACATCATAAAATCATAAAAATTCATAGCATGACATCATCATACACATAAAGCATAATAATATAACATTGCATATCACAAATTACCACCAAAATCATATCATATATATCAGTAAAAAATGTTTCATAGGTACAATGTCATGATGTATTATGTCCAATAAAATGGAGTTCGTAGGCTTGATAATAAAAATACAGTGTCAAATATATAATATCAAAAGAGGACCTAGCCTAAGCTACCCTGATCTCCTATCCCTAGGGCATCCTTGTCCTCCTAGCATGGAGAGTCTCTGGACTTGTGCTCTATGGTGGATGGCCTGTCATATGGAGTGGCCTATCTCACATCTGAAGTCACCCTCTGACTTACTCTGATAGCATCTGATGTGTGTCTTGTTGTGAGTCCTGCCCCATGAACCTCTCTCACCCTCTGAAAATGTGGGATCCCTCCTCTCTGGTGGTACCACCCTCTCATAGAGATCCCTATAGTACTGCATGGCTCTGTTGGCCTTGACATACTCTTGCACGATATCAATCACAAATCCACTGCAAGTGGCAATAAACTCTATCATCCTCTGAGATGTCTATTGTTAGCTAATAACAACTATATCCCCCTTAGCCTACAAGGTATCCCTCTTAGTCTTGAGGTTGTCTCTCCACTATCACCATCTTGACCTCTGCCTACAAGGCCTATACATGAGCCTATAGATTGGAAATCCTCTGCTCTGCACTGCCCTCCTTTGATCCATCCTGAACCTCCTCCAATCCCTCATCCTTGGCCATCCCTAGATTAATCCTCTCTCATATGACTCTCTCTACCTCATCTATCGCAACCTCCTCTCCATGCTCCTCCTGTCTCCCCTCTCCATGCTCCTTGACCTCCATGGCCTCTACATCCAATGTGAGCATCTCAACATGCTGCTCTCCCTCCCCTACTGCCACCTCTGCTACTACCTTCACTTCCATCTCATTCTCCTCCATCTCTACCTCCTCTTGGATTGGTGGTAACTGTACCATCTCCCATCATCCTCTGTCCCCCCTCCTCCTCTACCATCATCCTCTGTCCCCCCTCCTCCTCTATTAGTCTCATCCTCACCCTCCCTGCCCATCTCTCCGATCATCTCCCCATCCTCCTCCATCTCCCATTCAACTATACCCTCTCCCTCCACCCCTCTATCCCTTGTCACCTCTCCGGCCTCTCAAGCCCCTCCCTTTATGCTCTACAAGTGCTAGCTTCTCTAAATATATCGAAGGTAATGGTCGATGAATCAACCACTAGGAATCATACTCTAGTGTGGTCCCTACATCAACATCACCTCCTATCCACCCCTAATATAATGGCTATAGGGTATCAATCTCTTGCTTTGTTGTGGTGACCACAATCTAAGGCCCCCATAGATGAACCTCTCGAGAGGACCGTGTGAACTAAGCTATGCCCATGGGAACACCCTATCTCTCCTCCAACTATCATCTGACCCTCTTTGGAAGATACATCTCTATAATGTGTTGGATTTGAATTGTTTTCCCGATAAGGTATCTTGGCTATCAACACCATGGTAAGTGATCATCCTCACCAATCCACAAATCACACTCTCTGTATGGCCTCTAGATGAAGCTAACCAATGTATCCAACCCATGTCTCCAATAACCTACATCACCCACATGTGTTTGTGATAGTACTCCCCAATATAGATACACATATGGAGCACTTGCACCCAACTGCCAAACCACCGAAGGTCAAAACACTGCTATATGCTCCCAGGCCCATATGGTCAACAATGTGACCCTGCAGCTCAAGATTTGTCTCCCCTGTAGGCAATATCATGTAGCTAGAATAAAGAATATCTAGTAAGCATGGTCCCCATGTGTACACTATACCATCCTGAACCATCCCCTTGAGCATCTCTCCCTAGCCTACCAAGAATCCATGACCTCGCTAATCTAGAATCATCATGCCTACTATCAATGTGCACAATACGTAGTTATGCTAGTCATACCTCTCTACCAGGGTCTCCCATCTGATCTCATATCTCTAGATCCCAAGCTCTACATCATCATCATATTCATAATAATTATAAAGTGCCTGCAATCATTGACTGGGGTCATAGCATACCCACCCATTTCAAATTGGAAGTAATATCTTGTAGACATCCTCGAGGGTGAGTGTCACCTCCCCCATCAACAAGTGGAAGCAGCTAGTCTCGGAGTGCCATCGCTCCACCAACATTGTAAGCATGCCCCTATTTTTCCTAATAATGGGCATATAGATGACATAAAATAAACCAAGCTCCAATAATGCCCATTTCTCTGAATCGTCTAGCTGGTCCTATAGTTGAAAAACCTCTGGTTGAGACTCCCGTACATAGATAGGAGGTAGAAACACTTGAAAACATCACACAAGATAGCGTGTCAATTTAATGTCTCTATTTGACCCTATCAGATGTAAGTTGATCAATTCAAAATATCCTAATCTGGGGAAAATGTCTAACCAGGCAATTACGCCATTTTTTTTCTTCAAATGCATCGCATACATTTTCCACTAGATCACAACTGCAATTGCATCACTTCTCATTTCGTACAATGCTTGCATCACAAAATATCACTTGTGTCATTCCTGGTCACATATGTGACTTAGAAAAGTTGATTGTGTCACATGTTCAAATGCATCATGACACAACTGCCCTTGCCCTAACCCTAAGTATTTGTGTTGTGATGAGATGATTATAACAAAATACTTCTCATCTGCATCGATTGCGCATGTAATTGCATCACATGAAATTTGACACAATTGCCTACTAAATTAATTTTCTACTTAAATGCACGAAAACCAAAAAAATCAAAAGGCGGGTTTGTAGTACTCACTAGGACGGGCTCTCCCTCAGGTTGGTAGAAGGTACAGATACAGTATCCTCTATGGGTGACATATGGAATAGGTGACATCTTCTCAGCCAAATCACTTAGAGCTCCAAGATTTTCTAAATTGGGAATGCACAAATAACCCTTTTGCTCAATCTAATTCCTATTTATAGGTTCAAAATTAGGGTTTTCACCTACCTTGTCTATTGGGCACACTTTTTTATGACTTTGACCTTGAAATTGACCCCCTTATTGACCTCTAAAATCAATTTTGTCTTCACCATTGGATTCCTGGTGATCAATTTTCTTATCGAGACAATTTTCTATTTTTTAAAATTTTTTTTGAATATTTGTAAAATTTTCTCGAAGGGGCATACCTATACCCTACTTTCACTAGGGCATCTTTTGACTAAATTTCTTTGACACAATGTGATGAACTACATTATCTCAAATAGGGGCAAAATGTAGACACTAAAAAAATGTCCTAAGTCTGCGAGCGTCATTTTTCTTGGTCTTTGTCTCCGCATTATTAAATAATTCTAATTATTTAATTATTCTTGATCTTATTCCTTTATTAATTATATATTTTTATTTATTTAATTAATTCACTTCTTAACTTTATTCTATCTTGACCAATTAAATAAATTAATTGTGTCGCTAATTATTCCTTTCTTCAATAATTAAATAAACTATTATTTATTTAATTATTTCCTTATCATTGTTCATCTATAGTTATATAATTAAAATTAATTATTTGACTATTCACTCATCTTTAATTCTTCTATAGTTAAATAATTGTGAAAATTATTTATCTCCTCAATGTCTCTCTTTTATTAAATAATTAACTCAAGTTAATTATTTAATGCTCTTTTCCCATTTCCTCTCATTTAATGAAAATGATTTTATAAATTATTTCAATTAAATGACCACTTTCCTTTTCCTCAGATAAATAATTTAAATAAATGATTTATGCCTCCACTTGTCGAGATATTCCTTCTCATGAATTGATTATTTTCAATTTTGAATTTCCCCATATTTTTCCTCCACTATCTCATTTTTGAATCTCAACTATTGATCGTCTTTGGGCTCTTGATAATCTTGACCGTCAATTTTGTAACCTCTCCTTTCCTATGTTGCATGTCTTCTTATTCATCAATCATGGAATATTTCTAGAAGATTGATCTCGTCCATCCGTTCGAATGACTATCTATAAAAGAAGCCTTTCTCCTCCATTTTTGCCTTAACAACCACTTATCTCCAACTTTCTTGCTTACAATTTGTAGGTATTTGCACAAGTTCTACTACAAATTTGAGGGCATATTTACAAAAGAAGAAATAGGAGAGACAAGAGAAGTAATTCAACTTCAATGGGGAGTGCTTTGTTTCTTTGTTTTCATTTTTCTCTCTTCATTTGATTGTATTCTCTTGTTTATAATGGGTATTAGCTTAGAAGTGTTGTGGTTGTCACTATTATCTAGGCTAGCTTGATTTTCCCCCATCTTACAATAGCTTGAATTACATGTCCTAGATACTAGAAGCTTCATGAAATTTCACACAAGAGGTATGAAAATATGAATTTTTTATGTCATAAAATTGCACCCTCATGCAATTTCACATTACATCAACCTTCACTTTAGCTTAATAAGATGATAATACAAAAACCCACCTACCTAGCCTTCATTTTTGTTCCTTCCTTGTTATTTTTGTCGGTGGGGCAATTTTTATCAGGGATGCTTCTACATCGCACATACATCTATGTGTCACGTAAACATCCTAATAGAATTCCTAGTCCATTGGGATGTTACACTATCATTTAACTACGAAGTGTAACACCTTTGCAGTTGTAGGTGCACCCAGGAATGGCTCTCTAGCATGCAATTCAACCATTTTCTTCCCTTTCATTCTAATTATATTCCATTCTTGTATTCATTCACTCTCTTTCACTCTTTCAATCTCATTCTCACTTCTTAGCATTTTCACTCTCTTCTCCTTGCAACTTTACACCTTTTCTTTCTTTTTTGAGCTCTCTACACCATGTTCTTGCCTGTTTGTCTCAAGCTTCCAAGGTATTTCTCTTCCTCTTGGCTTCACTAGGATCATTGGAGGGAGGGAGGGAGAGTAAAATTTACTTCCATTGCATTATCGTTCTTTTTTATTAGTATAATATTGTCTTGCATGTCTTATTTCTTTTCATTTATATTATCTATCTTCCAATCTCGTTGTCTATTTGGCTATTAGCGGAGGTAGAAAAATGGAAGAAGGGGTTTAAGCATGGTAAGCCCCAAAAACAACTCAAAACATTTTCTATTTTCATGTGTATAGGCTGTCTATGAGGAGCTTGCATGAGGCCTCATAACTAGACCTACCATGAGTTCATCCCTTTTCTTACACTACTTATCATTTCATTAACTAGTTTACTTAATTTTTAATTAGTATTCTTGTTGTTGCACATTTCCTACATTGTTAGAATTTTGTTTAGTCTAGTTAAAACTATCAAACTTCAATATTCGAGTAGTTAGCAGATCCTAAGTTTTTTTGGTGTTTGACCCTATCTATGGTTTGTACAAGATTCCAATGTGCCATAGAGACACAATGTGTCACAATATCGTCCTTGGTCTATGCTTTCTATTGACCCTTTTTGGCATTGGCAGTGATGTTTGGCATAGATGTCAAACTAAGCTTTACAAGGTTACTTTGGTGTTAATCATTGTGTTGGACATTATTTGAGAAGTCAAGTGCTTTGATTTGATTCTATGCACAAGTGTTTGAAGCATATCATTGTTTGATCATTATTTTCAAAGGGCGTAATGATTTATTCATTATTGAAATGCAAAGGACATAGTGATTTGGTGGAAGCAATAATTCTTTGGACTTAAAGGATATGATTTGGGTAAAAGTGAATAATGTGTTGTTTTTTAGGGGACCAATAAAAGACTTTGGTTTTCATTTGAAAATAAAGACATAATGAAGACAACATAATCATTATCATTTCAATAGGGCACAAAGTTTGTTTTAGTGTGAAAGTTGTGGTTGCTTATTATTGCATTATGGCATGAAACTGCTTTCACTCTTGCTAAGGTATTGTGGTGATATTGATGTGATAATTCAAGAGGGTAGTGACTGCAACTTACAAGGCATGCTTCAAGGTAGTTTTTATAAGTTGTGGTTTTGGTGTCGACCACTACTATTGCAAAGTTTGGATCGGGTATTGATTGGTAACACTCTTAAGAACCTTGAACCCTAGTTTTTTGTTTCCTTGTTGAACTTGAAAGCTATGCAAATAAGACATTATGACATTTGAATGCTTGTTCATTGAGGTTTTGGGTTGTCTAGGGTTTCTTGCTTTGAATCTTATTCTAAATCTATATAAAGGGTTTCTATTGCAAAGATTTTTGTTACACAGTTTTTGTCGAAACCTGTTCCTAGGGCATATTGACCTAGAAAACTTACATTTTAATGCTTTAAGATATCAAAATAAATTAGTGGGTATCGGTCATATGACTAAAGGCTATGATCTAAACTTTTACAACAACAATTTCCTGATGGCTTATTTTTGACCATTATCTGAAGTTGGTTATGTGCAATTTTGAAACCAAAATGGTGTTCGATGCTTTTTTAGTTATGTATTCTTGAGAAGGTAGTTGGTAAAAGGAAATTATACTTGCAAATTTTTTATGAAAGATTTATGTGACTTGAATGCATTAAAAAAAGTGACATAGTCAATATGTAAAGGTTTTTGATGGGTATGAGACTTATACTCTACAAAGAGTCATTATTATGTTTATGTTGAAATTATTGATGAAGAATCCATTTTGAAAAACTGAGAAAACGCTTAAGTGATAGTTGTATGTGGATACATAGAGATATAGTTTCTTGAGTCTCCAATAAAAATGGGACAATCAAGAAATACTTTGTAAGGAAACAAAGATTATACTCTGTCCTTTTATTCACAGGATCATATTGATGTGAAAGTTGTATTTTCCAGTGAGGCATACTTGTAACCAGTGAGGTTCCTTTTCTAGAGAGGCATATTGTGTAGTCAGTGAGGATTTTCCAGTGATGCACAAAAATTATCTAGTGATGCTTTGTAATCAGTGGGGTTTTATTAAGCTAGTGAGGCAATTTTTTTGGAGTGGTTTTATATCCCTATATGGGTTTTCCACTCATAAATCACTGTGTTATGGTTTCTTATTATTTATGGTCTACTTGGTTACATGTTAAAACATTCAGTCTTGTGTATCTTTCAACATTTGATTTTCTATGGTGTCTTCAACTTTTATGATTTTCTTATGTTCTTTATGTTCAATCAAGCTTGATAGCTTTACATTCATGATGCAACACATGATAGTTGAACTATTTTTAAACTTGCATTTTATATGTTCAAAGTTGTGAAAGATTAATTCAAGGTCATTTTAAATTGGTATACCATTGATTCACCTCCCCTCTCAGTGGTATTGTACTCCAACACTTTCATCCTCTAGCCAAGAGCATGTCTACCTGTCTTCTGAGACCTCTGAGGTCTGTTCACTTGGCTTCTAAAGTTCCCATTCCATAAAGAATCATAAAACAAAAAAATATTATATAAACTCTCCCTTAGCCATTACCCATCACTTGAGCTTTTGTCCCTAAGGTAATAGAGAGCTATTCACTCCCTATAGACTCTTCCTTATCCTAGAGATGTGGGAGTAGAAAATCCTCTCCATTACATTTTGGTGAACCCAATGTAAACTTTCTTCCTCCTTGTCTTTGTTTCATGATTTTTCTTCTCTCATGTTAGGACATGTAGCTGATAGTGTGTTGTGACAATCTTTATGAGATTCATGACCCAATTGACTACCTCAGGATATGTAGTAAGGAGAAGCTATCAAAAGATAGATATGGGGCCTAGAGGGTTTAGTCCTCCCTGAACTAGCCAAACTTTTGAAGAGTATTCTATAGGGCTTTCATCTAGATATTCCCCACCTCACAATGAAGTTGTGACCCATACTCCTCCAGACTCTCATTCAAACTATTTCACTTCCTTAGATGAGGAAGTCGCTCTTAGAGTTCCTGTATATTAGGTTCACTCTTTGGAATTGAGGCTTGAAGAGCTTGCAAGATTCTTCAAGATCTAAGATTCTTATGCCTAAGCCACTCCCTTTGTTGATGGTATAAATAAGTTATTAATGAAATATTGAAGGGGCTTAGAGATACTTCATGACATAGCAAATATTATGGAAACCCATGTCCCATCTTACACCTCCATCTTGGATAATACCCAAGATGTTCAATTGGAGATTGCTAGACAATAGCTGAATATTTTGATACCTGGAGTGTCTATTTACATGGCTGACATGGATCCTTCCATCAACACTACTAACACCATCACTACACATGAGGAGATCCCTATGGTTAAGGTGAATCAATTTCCTTTAGTTTTTTAGGGTTTTACATCTAGAACTCAGAATGTCTCTGCCTTCGGTGCTAGTGCTAGTTTTGGCACTGGTACGGGTGCCCCTATTGGTGCTAGTGCTTTTGCAGGTGATTCTATTGGTCACACGTTGTTTATAGAACCTGTCATTAATGCTCTCTTGCACAACATGGGATGGATGTAGTCTCAGGTGGAAAACTTGGCTAGCTCATATGCTCAGATGATGTTTTAACCTTTTTGTCATCACAATCCTTTCTATATCCCTATTCCAAACTATCCCCTCCCACAGGGGGTGAAAATTCCAAAGTTTAAGAAGTACAGTGGCCGTCGGGACTCGTAGGCTCATGTCTCATCCTTTAACACCATATGTATGTATTTCTTTCACCATGATACACTTTTGGAAAAAATGTTCCCATGTTCTCTTAAGGACACTACTTTGGAGTGCTATTACTCCTTTCTTGATATTTCTATCTTCTCTTTTGATTATCTTGTAAATAATTTCCTCTATCATCCTTAGGTTAACATTGGGCTAAAGGTCACATTTTTTGATCTGGTCCAGTACAAGTATGGGCCTCACGAGAAGGTGGATGATTTTATAGCTCATTATTAGGCCATTTTCTATTAGATCTCTTATGCCCTACTTGATTCTAATATGTAAAGAATGTTCATAAAAAACTTGTATTTGGGACAGCAAGATAAATTTATGTTGATGAAGTACCCATCATTGTGCATCTGTGTGTTACTCTATGCAAGTACCAACAAATGGTTGCATAGTATAGGGATTCATCCTCACACTCCCATTAGGATGGCTAATCAACTATGTTAGTATCTAGTAAGTCTAGAAAGAAAAAATTAGTGGCAAATATGGTATCTATTCCCATTGATGAAAATTCTCTAGGTTAAAAAAAAATATTCACTAAGTTATCTAAATCTTAGAGTAATATCTTGTAATTATTTTTGAAATATGGAATAATAAATCTACTAGAGATTAGACTGTCCTCTGAGCCATATCCTCAATGGTACAATTCACATAAATTCTATCAATATCATTGAGTCTTAGGTCATGATATTGAGAGATGTGTTCAACTCCATCATGTGATACAAGACCACATCGATAATGGTACAATCCAACTCGATGGTAAGAAGTAGAATTCAAACAAATCTATAGTGAAGCCCAATAGCTAGTTATAGATCTACATAGATCCATTTCCATCTCATTCAAATAACATGGTCACTCCTTCTTTTGATCCAACCCCATTTGAGTATGTGAATGTAATTTTGTTTAATTGTATTCCTCCTTTAAATCATGTGAATGCTACTCTTGATATTACATTCACCTCACATGATTTTCCTTTGAACAAAGAGCTCTCTTTGTTATACGTTCCCACTCATATGAATGATAACATTGTAACAGGTGTTATGGTTGACCCTTCAAGTTGAGTGAATTTTATTAGAAAAGAGACTCTTTTTATTAAAAATTTACATAAGGAGAAGTATTAGGAATCAAAAACTACACTTTGCATGCATGATTGGTTTTTTGTTGCACTGATTGGCTCTATTTATCTATCAGTCCTCATAGGACATAAAGTCTTGGAAGTCCCATTTCTAGTAATTCCTAAGTTTGAATATCTTAGAGTGAGGCTAGGAATTCCATGGCTAACCTCCATGAATGTAGTCACCTTGGTCATCAAGAAATGTTTGGAGTTTCCCTATGAGGGTACCATGCATACTATCTAGGATACTAGGCATAAATTACTGGTATCACATGGGGGCTTCTCCCTCAACCACTTTTGGACTGCCTCAGTTAGACCCTTGCCTCCTAGAGGGGATATTTTATATAAGGCTAATTTTAGGTATAAGATTGGGGGCTGGGTGCTGAAGGTTGGTTTTCCTTCATCTAGTCAAGCTATCTCTTTGAAGGCCTCCTTGTGTGCACATTAACACGCTTTATCCTCTACCCCTCCAAAGGGGAAGGATAAAAATGCTCTTTCCCTTGGGCCTTCCCCCTCTTCTTCTGCTCCTTCTATTTCCTCTTCCCAACCTTTACTAGCATATTCCATTCTTTCTATTATGCTTGACACAAGAAAAAGAAAGGAACCCACATTATGGAGGGAAAATGACCTTCTGGTTCTACCCATGGTACCTCAAACCACCCTTTATGGAAAGGGGAAGCATTCCTATGGGGTTGTTCTTGTGTTTCAACCTCTCGACCTCTACTTATTCCTCCACTAGCCTCAAAGGAAGCTAAAAGAAATGGGTCCACTATTGAGAAACTTGTCTCTCTTTCTATTTCTATGCCTACTCCTCTTGCTCCTCCCCAAGGTTCCACCCTTCCACTAGCAATGGTTGTGGAGGTTTCTCCTCTGGTAGAGTAGAAGCCCCCGACCTCTTCTCAAGTTGCATCCTCTTGTCCTCATAGCTACTATAACCATCTTGTGTGAGAGTGTAAGTGTCGATAAAGGGCCTAAGGAGCATGCTACTTCACAAAATATTGATGAGGAGCCTTCTAATTCTGTTGTTCCTATATCTGCTTCTTATTCTGCCTTAGTTTCCATCATCTATATTCTTATTTTATCTTTGTCAGCAAATCTCGATGAACCTCGCCCTAAAAGGGTGCATGTGTTCATCACTCCCTCTAGAGAGCCACCCCTTCTCACCTTTCTTCTTGAAATTCCTTCTTTTTTGTAGTCCATAGACATGCCTTTCACAAAGGTAGTGTCCTTTTTGGCTTTTTCTCCTTCTCTCTCTTCCACTTCAGCTGCAAGGACCCAACATACTCCATTGAAGTGCAAGTCAGAGAGCAACCTCGCTTCAGGAAATGGTTGAAATTTTTTGTCTTCACCTCTTGAGACTTGTTCTACTTTGCCATGCATCATCCTTATGATGGAGGAAACACCTGCCTCATTAAAGTTTTTCATTGCCCCTCTTCTTGTGGATGAAACAAAATTTTAGGTGTCTTATCCTCCTCCCATCTAGCTGCCACATGTCACTTTTAAGAAGTGTATGCTCAGCTCATTGGAGGACATCCTGAATTTGTCTTTGATCTTTGTTAGATCGATGACTCTAGACTCACAAGATTTTGATGACAGAGACCTTGAGGGCCTTCTTCAATAGCTCTTCTTGTACATGAGTCAACTAGTATCACCTTAGTTATCCCTCCCCTACAATATCATCTTCCCTCCCCCTATAATGACCTATATTGGGAGCTAGATGACTTGCTACTGGAGTCAGACTAGAGCGACTCCTTCTTCTACTTTAGATTAGCTTTACGTGTTTGTTTATGTTCCCTCATGCTTGTATATTTATGTTTTTTCTCTTGCTTGGAGGACCCTTGCCACCCTTGTAGGTGCTTGGATACAGGAGAAAAAAAAATTTGTACACTTCTTCTGTGTGTACATCATTCTTCTGTGTTGTAAATTTTGGATTTTCATGTCAGGAATGATGTAGAGAATTGGGGAATTTAGGCCTCTTCCATGTTGACCTAATTTTTATTTTTACTTTATCTTCATATGATCTTCTTCCCATTCTAATATATTTTAAGGGTGATGACAGTTCATATATATTATATTATACTTATATATCTATATCTATGAGTAGTTCTAAACGCAAGTAATTAGATCCCCCTATGGTATTCATTTCTTCATCTCTAATTTTCTCTCTCATGATGTTGTGGCTTCTATGTGTTGTCCCTCACATGAAAACATCCCACAACTACATCTCACTATATATTTTGTGTCACCACATATCTTTTCTTTCTCTTCTCCTTAGAATGACATGTGCTCCTTTGCATAACACACATCATTCTAAGGGGGGGGCTATCATAAATGCTTAATTTTTAAAAAGTTTCAAAAGGATTCATTGGTATCTTATGTCTTGTCATCTAGCTTGGGGACAACCTGACTAGACTTGTCTTATCTTTTCTATGACTGTCCTACAATGTAGTTTACAACAACCATAAGCCTATATGCTTACTGTATGGTCTCTAGCCATGCTAGCCATACCTATCAACATTATCTTTTATTTGATCAAATTATGTCATGTCTTGTCTATGGAAGTTTTATTACATCTATTTTTCATTTTTTCACCTAGCATGTTTTTCTACAAATAACATATTTTTGGTGAGATTGTAGTTAGTTTAACAAGATCAAAGGCTCATATCATATTCATGTTCTGATTGATTTTCTCTACATTACATATACTAGATTGAAGGCCTACTTCCTCTTCATCCTGGGTATATTCTCTTTAATCTCTTTCTACTTTAGCTTGCACATGTTTAGATACATATGTTTGTTGAAGTGGGGGAAAAATATTTTGTCCTAAAATTAAATCCTCATGTAATTTTACATTACATCAACCTTCACTTTAGCTTAATAAGATGATGATACGAAAGCCCACCTTCCTAGATTTCATTTTCATCCTTTCCTTTTTGTTTTCTATTGGTGGGGAAATTTTTGTTGAGGATGCTTCCATGCTGCATAAATGTTTGCATTCCATGTGAACATCTTGAGATGATTCCCAGTCCTGTGACCATTGGGATGTTACATTGTTGCTTGCCCATGAAGTGTAATGCCTCTACAGTCATAGGCACACTCAAGAATGGCTCTCTGGCATGAAATTTGACCATTTTCTTCACTTTCATTATCATTCTATTCCATTCTTTCAATTCATTCACTCTCTTTCTCTCTTGAAATCTCATTATCACTTCTTAGCATTTCCACTCTCCTTGCAACTCTAAACCTTTTCTTGTTGGTTCAAGCTCTCTACACCACATTCTTACTCATTTATCTCAAGATTTCAAGGCATTTATCTTTGTCTTAGCTTCACCAAGCTTGTTAGAGGGAGGGTAACATTTAGTTCCATTTCATTATCATTCTTGTTGATTATTATACAATTGTCATACATGTCTTATTTATTGCCTTACCATTTCTATTATCTATCTTCCAATATCATTGTATATTTGGTTGTCCATGGAGGTGGAAACACCAAGTCAAGGGTTTGACCAAGGAAAGCTTGAAAAATAACCCAAACACTTTTTTGTTTCTATGTGTGCATTCTATCCATGAGGAGCTTGTGGGAGGCCTTATAGCTGAACCTACCATGAGTTCATCCCTTTTCTCCCACTACTTATAATTTTATTAAGTAGTTTACTCACTTTTTAATCAGTATTTTCTTGTTGTATGTTTCCTAAATTTTCAAAATTCTATTTAGTCTAGTTAAAACTTTCAAAATTCAACATTCAGGTACTTAGCAAACCCTAAGTGTTTCTAGTGGCTGATTGTATCTCTAGTCCATACAAGATGCCAATGCATCATGCTATCATCCTTGGTCCACACTTTTGTCCTCTAAAGAGCCTATCTATTTTTCTCTTGAGACCTCTAAGGTATGTTCACTTAGCTTCTAAAGTTCCCTTTCCATAACTAATCATAAAACCCATAAACATTATATAAACTCTCCCTTAGCCATCACCTATCACTTGAACTTTTTTCCTTGAGGTAATAGAGAGATACTCGTTCCCTATAGATTCTTCCCTATCCTTGAGACTTAGAAGTAGTGAATCCTCTCCAATACAAAAGTTAGTTGAGTTTTTTCTTTGGAAACCCTAGCTCATTGTAAAATTCATAGAACACCAAGAAATTGCTCTCCAACTCTGATGAAATGCATAATTGTATCACTCATTGATTGAATTGTAATACTTATAGAGAGAATACTTTGAAAGATTAGGTAGCAACACACCACTTCTACCATTACTATTCGTTTGTTCAAGCCAGACATATTCAACTACTTATTTCTAAGATTTGAATGTGATTCATTGATTTTTGAAGATAAAACAAGATCAACGATCCAAAATCCGCTTGACCAAATTTAAATATTTTGACAAGAGTTTGACATTCTTTGAAAATTACTGACCAATAATAATAGTCCAAGTCATTCACCTTTCCACATCATCTATGTGGGTCCACTGTGAAGATCTCCTTCAAAAAAGTAAGTGACATCATCCAAGAATCCATGTGGCATCCTTCCAAAATTTTATGGCTTGAAATGGGACCCACCTTGAAGAGCTTGCAGACTCATAAAATCAATGAAACATATCCACCTATCGATCTCTCAAAATTTTGTTCCTAGAAACTTAGTCCTCTTCAAAAAGTAGAGACTTTCGAAACCATGCTAATTGATGCTAGGTGTTGACCTTTTTGTAGTTATGCATCTTCTCTTTTCTTTAAGTAATCAAGCCATTACATACATGTGGAAACCAATAAGAAAAAAAGACAAAATTCAATCTTCTGTTATTCCACCAAATTCCTTTTCTTTCATAAAATATATCCTACAGACTCACAAAAACTAATGAAAACATGAGGATGCTTATGCACCACACAAATGTCTATGTATCACATGAACATCTTGAGAGGATTCCTAGTCTTGTGATCATTGAGACATTATATTTTCGCTTGCCTACAAAGTGTAACACCTCTACAGTCGTAGAAACACCCAAGAATGCTTTTCTAGGATGCAATTTTACCATTTTATTCCCTTTCATTCTCATTCTATTCCATTATTACAATTCATTCACTCTCTTTCACTCTTGCAATATCACTCTCATTTCTTAGCATTTTCACTCTCATCTTCTTGCAACTCTACACCTTTTCTTGTTGGTTTGGGCTCTCTACACCATGTTCTTGCATGTTTATCTCAAGATTTCAAGGAATTTCTCTTCCTCTCAGCTTCACCAGATTGTGGGAGCAAGGGTAACATTTACTTCGATTGCACTATTGTTCTTGTTGATTAGTATATCATTGTTTGGCATGCATCATTTCTTGTCTTGTCATTTCTATTATCTATCTTCCAATCTCATTGTCTATTTGGCTATTCGTGGAGGTAGAAACACCAAACTAGGGGTTTGACCAAGGCAAGCCCCGATCATGAGTTTTTGCACTGTAAATTCAAAAAATTCACCATTTAAATTTGTAGAAAGTAAGAATATACACCATGAGTGTTTGTAATCAGATAAGGTCCAAGAAAAAGGACATCAAATTTTCCATATTTTCCCTTGTCTTGAGATCTTGCATTCCACAATAGGACCTTATCATCTACTTCAAACATCCTTTCTATTGTTTTTTTATCAAAAATATATTTCACTTGATGTTGTTGCTTAAGGTTTTTCTATTGTGTCATTCTCCTTGATTTATCTAGTTTTGTGAGTTGATTTATTCTACGTACCATGGCATCAAATAAATATTTAGTATTATCCTAGATAAATTTGTAGAATTGTATCAAGTTACTAATACACATTCTAGAATCAAACCCATACACTAGTTCATATGGAGAATTATTATTGTCTTTCTTAATAGTCACCCTATCAATCAAAAGTATTAATATAAGCTTTGAGTCCCAAGTGTTTTTGTTTTTCCATCTATCATCATCTTTATGATCTTCATCAAGCTTTTGTTGCTTGATTTTGCTTTTCCATCTCCCTATGGATGATAAGCGGATTGATAAGAAAGACTTATTCTATATTGAAGACAAAAAGTTGCAAACTCCTCAGATTTGAAGCACATTGCATTGTTTGTAATTATTTTGATAGAGTTCGAAATATAAAATAATATTCTCTAGTATAAAATCGATTACAACCTTTAATAGTGGTTTTTTGGTAGGTATTGCTTTAATCCATTTTGTAAAGTGGTATGTTTCTACTAATATCCATTTATTTCGACCACTAGACTTATATGTGATCTCTCCAATGAAATCTATTCTCCATTGTTGAAAAGGGGCCTCTATAGAGATAGGTCTTAAGGGTGAAGCTCCAAAAAAATTCAATTTAGCTAAAAATATTTGACATGCTTCACATATTCTTACCATCTTCTATGTGTCAACAAATAAAGTGGGCCACCAATAACCTAATCTCAAAATTTTGTGAGTAGTAGTCTTGGTTATGAAGTGTCCTCCACAGACTCCACTATGCATTTTATTTAGAATTTGGATAGCCTATGCTTCATCTACACACTTGAGTAATATTCCATCTTTGTTTCTCCAATATAGTTCACCCTACAACACATCATACTTGATACAATGTAGTTTTAGGGTTGGTTGGTTCCCAAATCAATAGATTATTAAACCCTAAAAGTATGCCAAGATTTATGATCAGGTCTAACAAGTGATCTGGCCAATGAATGAAACTAACCAAGATGGTTATAATTCCCCACTCTTTAGGATCTGCTATGCCTAGGCAGGTGTACCTTTATCACCAATGATTGATTATTCTCTGGGATTGAATGATGATAATCAACTAGATTGAAAACCTCGTACAAATTGGTAGAGATTATGTGATCATAATTTTTTCAATTAAATCATCCTCATAAAACCATAATTCTTTTAATTAAATCATCCTCATATAATCACAATTTCTTCAATTAAATCATCCTCATGATCGCAATTTTTTAAATTAAATCAACCTCTCTCAATAAATTTCATATTGGTATGAGGGTTTGAAATAGATAGAAACTAACTACTACTCTTACTCCAACTAGAAATTAAAATATATAGAAAAGATATTTTACAAGGAATTTTTTTGGGGATGAAAATGATCAGTACTTTTCTTCCACTAGGTAATGGAGTGAAAATATGGATTGATATGTGTCCTCCTATTGGTTATAATTCATTTTGTTTGGCACTCTGATGTTTATGACTTGTATAAATATACAAGGAAGTTGATTAGAAGGCTCTTCTAATTAATCCAAATGAATCTCCTAGGTTATTGTGACTTATTCAAAAGAATTTAATTCTTACTTGAAACCAATCAAATAAACCACAAAAGACATGAATGTGCTTTGGTAAACCATACATATACCCAATACACTGATTTAAATAACAAGGAAAACATCAAATTGGAGACAACCAAATAATTGACATCAATAACACAAAATAATTTTGAAACCAGAATTCAAGCACCGAGTTATTCCTTTCTTTCCATTATTGTTCTTCAAAAAGGTTCGTTACAATGTATCATTTTCCACAAAAAATTAATTCCCTCTTCCAATGGTCATGGTTTCCTTAAACCTTTCAACTACCCACCCAGATGTATAACAACTTTTTATTTCATTGATTATCTTTTCTTTGTTACTAATTACACTGACCAAAATATTATACAAAATATAATTGATGTGGGAGAATAGCTATGAGAAATAAAACATCATAGAAATCCAAAAATCCTTGTAACACAAATATGGAGCATGTCTAGGTTCCATTGAGAATCATGAGTCACTCCACAAAACTTGATCACTTTGCCATATTTTGAAACAAGATTAATCCTCAGGCGAGGAAAATATTCTTGTTCCCATTGAAACATTGTATAATCATAACTTGGCCATTTATATTCTTGAACTTGTGGTACATTTTCCAAATGGTATTTCCACATCTTGTTCAAAAATCCTTTGACTTCCATGATGAGCTTGGATTAGCCTGAATCTAATGTAATTATTCCATCTAGTATCAAATTGAAACTATGAACATTCATGTCTTGATCCTTTTGAAAATGGGTGATCGCATTGGGAACTATCTGGTTGAACTCCTTCCAATAATCAAAATATTGAAGATGAGCATCCTCTCCTAGGATATCTAGTACAAACTGATGCTTGAGTGTATGGAAGGATTCCATTTTTGCCCTAATTTATTGACTCTCCATAAATGTATGCTGAAATTCATCAATGACCATCTTCACCATCTTGTTAGTGGGCTTGAGAGCTGTAGGAGCCTCAAGACTTCTTTGTGGAACTTTACACAATGTCAAGAAGGTGTTGAATAGGTTTCCATTTCTTAAATAGATGCTCTAAAGTTGGAACACGTGTCTTCATCTATTCTAATGCTTGTGACAAATTAACATAGCATTCATGTATATCTTTTATTTTATACATAACAAGGTTAACCCTATGCTCCAAATTTTTTTCCAATATACCAAAGAATTTACATCTCACCCCCTCTTTTGTGGCTTCATTGAGTTTTTTCAAATTTTCAATCTCCCTTTCCCATCCCTACTTTAATGCATTTACTTGATCCACAAGAACTGTGTCAGCACCAAATTTTTGAGATGTGGAGCAATGATAAACCAAAATTTCCTTGCCTCGAGAGGAATCAACTCTATTCATTTGCTACTTCATTTTCACATTCTCCATAAATAGTCTATTTACCTCATTCATATCAATTTGGGCCTTCTCATATTCTATTAGCTTGAGCTCCATACTCTTGACAACATCTTGAGTGAACATAGTTGAATGCATTGTCATAGTGGCTACCTCTAGTGCTAAAGTGGCCTTGAGCATTTTAACCATTTCCATTCCCCACATTGCAAAGGTAGCCTTGGTGATATAATACTGAGAGTGGCCATAATTCTGATAAAAAAATCATCATGAAAAGTTACATAGTCACCATTCCTACACCTGCTGTCCCAAATATAACACCAAAAATGTACTAGCATTCTCTTTGCTTGTTGATCAAGCATTCTCATGCTCATTCTTTGATTCCACCAGTCTCTATTTTAATACAAAATTAAATTGAACAATAGAGAATAATACTCAAAGGTAATGGGGGCCTTATTTTCTCTCACTTTTAGAAATCCCTCATGTAACCCCTTTTTAATTACTGAAGCAAAGTCAAACTCAATATTTACTTTTGAATTTTGAATCCTCATGGCCATCATCACAAGACTAACTAGCATCCTATCTTGTGCATATATTGCTAACACTTGACACAAGGAAAAGTATGTACTTTTGAAGTAAACTTCAAAGTCATCCACTAAAAATGGTTCACTACAAGAAGGGGAATAAGTGTCCTTTTGTTATTGACACCGTTCTTCATATACATTGGGAGCTTATCACTTTGATAAGTTTTTCCTAGTCTGTGATAGTCCTCTTCACTCTTTTGAATGTCAATTTTAGTGAGATCCTATTTGTTCAGACTAAAACACTCTATGATGGTAGATTTGGTTAATACCACTAATGGTGAGCCATCATGAATCCTCACAGTTCTTTTTGTTGCATTATATTGTTATTCCAATAGTTTGATTAACTCAATATTTATAAAAACATTAGGGACAACTAAATTTTCCAAATCAAGATTCTAGGGGTTTGAAATAGGGACCTTATAATTTCTCTTGTCACAAAAGTACCAAACCAAGCCCAACATGAAATAGGAATAATAGCATCCCTAAATCCATGTGCCTCATCCCTGAATACCTTCTTATAACCCTTGTCAATCAAAGTGGTCTCTTCTTTTCTTTAGGAGTTGAGGGCTACCCTTTCTTACTTGCATACTCACTTTTCTTAGGGATCATTGTTTGAATTATGCTTTAACTAGGGCTCAATACCTTTAATTCACAAAGCTAATTGAAACCAATAATTGGAGACACTTATGAACTTGACAGAAGAGAGGCACAAATGCACTTACCCATTCATACAATAGTTGCAAAACCCACACCAAGCCTTGAATCTCTTTGTCTCCAAACTCATCAAGCTACTGTGAATGATTAAAATAGCACCAAATCTGAAATATATCAACTTTCAAGCTTAATCAATTCACCACTAATATCAACCCATGATAAAAATTTGCAATGATCATTCAACGTATGTGAATTTTAAATATGCACACTTGATCTAAGAAGATAAAGTGACCTAAAGTATTTTCATATAGTTACTTATGAATTTAGCATAAATGTGGTGTCAACTTGTACCATAGTCCCATTGTATTAAATCAAAATCCTGCAAGGTAGGGGTGACCAAATTCATTTCATTCTAATCCACACTGCTATACTGCACATCACCTCTGACATCATGGTATACCCATCACGGGGCTGCGGGTTACATCTTCATCATTTAATTCCTTATGGCCATCCTACACATACTCCTACTAACTATTGTGGTATCATAGTGAACAGTCACAATGCACTTCAAGCTCCTACATACCCACCAAAGACTATTAGGGGTGATTTCAAAGCTCTACGAGAGTGCGATATATACATATGAAGATGGATATACGAGGATGAAATATATTTATGATAAAAAATGACTCAATTTAGGATATTAACAAGAATTTTGTGATGCTAGGAAAAGAGTGACATAATTTTAAGGCTCATTATAATGGATTTTTGGGTTTCAAACTTGTAAAATTGGGAAAATTTTACAAGTTCCAATAGTGGCTCCAATTGGGGATGAATGACTATGAGATATTGCAAGAATCCATAAATAATCTTTGGGACGCAAACCAAAAACATAAAAACCAAGCTAACATAAAGGAAAACAAATTGGAACAATCTAAACTACTATGCATGTAATTGATCCTTTTCAAGAAAAGAAGCATTTCAATAATTGTCCATACGCTAGCATTCCTGATCTTCACCCACCATATTCTGTAAATAATATGAATCTTCTCCACATCTACCTATGAAAACAAATGGACCCAACCACAAGGCTTAAAACTTTCCATGTTTTCCTTTGTCTTGACTCTGAGCATTCCACATGAGAACCATATCATCTATCTGAAACTTTCTATCCTTGGCCTTCTTCTCAAACAAATATTTCATTTGTAGCTACAATTTCTCATTATATTTTTGTGCTTGAGATCTAATCTCATCTAGCTCTATTAATTGTTCCATCATTTCCTCCATAGGTTTAGGTATGTCCATGTCTTCTTGCAAAATGAATTTGTAAACTAACAGAAGGTTATGCATTAGTATTCTAGCTTGAGCTCCATAGACTAGTTCAAAAGGAAATTTCCTAGTATCTTTTTTCACTGCGATCCTATCTACCCATAGTGCTAACTTTAGTTTCAAATCCCAAGCCTTTTTGTTGTTATCAAGCATTCTTCTGATTATCTTCATAATACTCTTATTCTAGATTCAACTTGGCCATTAGCTTGAGGGTGGTATGGAGAAGCATATGAGATCGTTATTCCATACAACTCACAAAATTTCTTAAACTCATTAGACCTGAAACACATCCCATTATCTGTGATTATTCTGATAGGCACCCCAAACCTTGTAATGATATTTTCCAACAAAAAATTGATCACTACTTTACTAGTAGCTTGTTTGGTTGGGATTTATTTAATCCATTTATTAAAGTAGTCTATAGCAACAAGAATCCACCTATGTACTCCACTTGATTTATTTGTTATTTCACTGATGAAGTCAATACCCCATTGATAAAAGGGTACTTCAATCTGTATAGGCCTTAAAGGTAAGGCTCCTTGATACTTCAATTTACCAAAGAACTTTTGGCATTCCTCACATTGTCTTACATACTTGTGAGCATTAGCGAAGATCTTTTTCCAATAATAACTTGCTCTTAGTATTTTATGCACAATAGTTTTACCTTAAAAATTACCTCCACATACACCTTCATGCATTTCTTTCAAAATATTTTATGCATGTCCTTCATCCAGACATAACAATAGAATACCATCCTTATATTTCCAAAATAAATCACCATTTACAAAGACATACCTTTATGTTTGGAGCTTTAATGCCCTCTTTTTATTGTCACTCAAACCATCAGGTAATTTCATGTGCTTGAGGTAATGAGCCACATTTGTATACCGAGGTGTGTGTTCAATACTGGATATCAAATCATTTTGTTCCTTAATATTACACACTTGTGCAACTTCCAGATTAGATTCAACCATTAACCTTTCCAATCCTTGTCCTCTAACAATTTTTGTAATTTTTATGTCAATATTTAACTCTTGAATCCTATTTATCCATCTACATCTTCTTCTTGTGACCTTTTCTTGCACAAAGACATCCTTAACTACCATGTTAGGTACATAAGCAGTCACTTGTGCTCCTACTAAGTAAGGCTTAAATTCCTTTACTACTTTTACAAGTGCTTAAACTTATTTTTCAGTGGCATCATATTTCAACATAGCACCCTAAAGTGATCTACTAAAAAATAAGATTGGTTGTTCATATCCTTTTCATTCTTTTGTAACATAACAAAAACAACAGTATGGAAAGATGAAAAAGAAAAGATCTAAAATGGTTTGATAAAATTTGGATATTTTAAAATAGGATCTTCCTTGATTCCCATTTTTATTGATATGAATGCCTCAATAGCCTTAGACATCCCATCATTTTTTTGCTCCCTTCTTCAACATTTTAGAAATAGGTTTCATAATTTCAGAAAAAATAGATATAAATATTCTAACAAAGTTTATTTGCCCAAAAAAGGATTGAATAGCCTTCACTATTTTAGGAATAGGAATCTTATCAATGGCTGCGAATCTTTGTGGATCAACTCTTACCCCTTCTTTAGAAACTATGCGCCCCTGTAATTTAGCTTTAGTTATAGAAAAGAGACATTTTTTTATGGTTCAAAGATATACCATACTAAAGTGCCTTGATAGATATCTTCTCTAAGTGCATGCAATGATCTTTTACCTTCTTTGAGTATGTACTTTGATCATCTTAGTAAATGATTATTATAATTATTGTCACAAAGGATTGTGCCCTTTGGCTAAGTGTGGAACTCAGCAATCTCATGAAACATGGGATCAAACTCAGGTTGTGGGTGACCTATTGTGAGAATGAACCTCCAGATTATGGGCTAGTTCCCCTTTAGATTTCTTAGAAACTAATAATTTTTTTTAGAAAAGGGAAGAAGGATAGATAATGAAAGGAAAAGCTAATTCTAAGAGGTGATGCACCATTAATGGATGAGAGTTTAAACTGCTGCACTAACTCACAATTTTCTTCAACAAAGAGGTTAACCTATTCACAACTTGATTCAGGACATGAAGTGCATGAATATTTCATATGCAGGTAGCTGACCCTAGCATTTGTATAAAGGAAAGCAAAGTTTCATAAATACAAACTACTAAAAAGCATTTGAACATAACATATAAACTACAATAATCATGAAATAACTTGTTTAATCATTGCAAAGATGGACATGAATTAAAGTATTTACTTGATTAAATCACAATAATTTCTTTAAAATCATACAATAACAATGAGAACTAAGAATAAAACTAGAAGGAATTGTTGTACTTTCTTGAATCTTAAAGGAATTTTGTACAAAGAGCATTGAGAAATAATTTCAAATAGCTAAAACTAAGTTACAATACCATATCTTACTTGTTTTCAACAAGCAAGAAGAAAAGAGCTCCAGAATCAGGTCTGTGCCTTTGCATATAAAGAGAAAAACAAGAGAAAGAAGGATGGAAGGTGATCTTCAATGAAGTGGAAGAGTCTCCTTGTTGAAATCCTTATCCCTTTCTTGTTGAAGAAGCTGATCTCCTTGATATGTGCATGTGAAAGATTCCTCTTTGGTCGTGCAAGCTTGAAAATCATGCAAAAGAGGCCTCAAAACTGATGTAAACTATCCAAAACTCCCCTTGAGTGATGGTCAACCCATGTGGGACCTCAAAACTGATGTAGGACTGCCCTTTGTGCTTTATAATCCTCCTTAAATGGTGGTTTGAACCAATTTTCATGAATTTGGAAGTTGTTGGGTGTACAAGGTGAGAAAGTCTTAATTTGAGGACCTCAAATTGAGTTAATTTGCATGATTTTAGGCTTTGAATCCACCTCACCCTAACTATACTCAAGTTGGACTCTAAATAGGCCCAAAAGTGCCCCTTATTGCATGATAATTGAGTGTGAAGGCCAACTAAGTCATAATCATCACGTGAATGCCCTATATAATTGCTTTAGGTCTTCAAATTTGTTTGAGTGATTTTATACTAAAATGCCCTTTTGGTATTTTGAAAACAAGTTGTTCATCCATTGTAATTTCCTCTTTGTTGATGATAGTCTTCCTTTGCTAAAAGTAATTGTTCCTTGTTGGGAGCTCAAAATAAATGCCCTTTCACTTGACTGCGAACTTCCCTTTATTCATGATACTTACTCTCTCGTGGAATCTGCCCCATTAATTTTCTCTTTGAGGTCTATCCTTTGCTCATTGTTCATCAAACCTTGTATGCTGCCCCTTGAGATTGCTCATGGTCTTTTCATCTTGAAAGTTTATATCACTATTGCTGCTCTTTTGTGTCCTTATTTGTAGTAATTTTCTATCCTTATTTATTTTGTGACTGTCTCTGCATTAGGAAAATATCAGTATGGACATGCATTTGGACTGACTTCTCATATCTTAATGTATGCATGGTGAATATTTAAACTCTAAAATATGCACTCATGGATAAGGACTATCCATACAAGGTCTTCCCTACCATTATTTCATACTTTTAGGACACCATACTTGTTGTCCTAGTGAAACACTGCTTAATATAGCTTAATGTCTATCCCAAAACCCTTGTTTTAACTTCTACACTTTTTGTTGTATCACCTAACTTGGGTACCTTCATCTTACAATGGATAGAAGAAACATATATACCTTTTGACCATTCAATGATAGTTTATCAACGGTGTCCTTTTCGAGGTGACTATCCTTATTGAATAATTTTTAATGTGTCCTTGATGAATAGGACTACGATTGTCTAGAGTCCTTGAATAATTGAAAGTATCACACCCTTCTTCATTGCACCATGTTAGTGCTACCATGAAGATTGCATCCTTTAGAACAATGAGAAGTAACATTTTTTCTATTGAAAACTAATGCCTTTGGGAGTTAAAAACCTTGCAACCTATCTTCTTTCCATTTGTGACATGGCTCTTGAGGTTTTCCCTTTTGTGACTACCACTACAGTCCATGACTTTCAACTATTTCAACTGGTAATGATAAGAATACAGCTCCAAAAACTTTGAGAGAGAGGAGAAACACCATTGTCTCATATATTCAAACTAAATCATGTCTTGCACCAAATGCAAAATCTCTTCATAATACCTTGATTTCTATTTGACTGAAACATTAAACCTTTGTCTCTATTTTGATTTTAGAATAAGTATCATTGCATTTTCCTTTTAAGAACAAGAGTATCTTGAATGATTGACTTGAAATGGTACATGTGCCTTTCATGATTTTTACTAACTTTCCTTTACATTTACATCCCTTGTGGCTGATATAATAACATGATTTCCCTATATTGATTTCCATAAGAAGATGAGTAGGGATAAGATGTTTATCCTCTATCTTCTTCTCATAGTTCACTACCCCCTTCACATACAACCCCACTCACCTTGCTCACTTGTCACTGTAAAAACCCTCATCTTGACATTTAAGGTTTCCCTCTTGCAATTTGTCCCTTTGTTGATAGAAACCTATAGCTCATTGATGACTATCATTGTTCCTCATTTATACACTGTGACTGCTTTTTTGGACAATCCCTTGCTAGGCCTATGCTCTTATGGTGACTGAAATGTTTGCATATTTATAGCTTATGCATGGAAATTGAATAGCAAATATTTGTGTCCTTTACAACCTTTTCAAGCTCCCTTTTCTCGCAATAAATATTCCTCCACATTCAATCCACATTGGAACAGGCTTTCATGGCATTATAGTTGTCATCTTTTGTCATAATATGACTGCTCCCCAATAAAGTGCCATACCCTTTGATCTCTCTCCATCAATGAATGAATGAGACTGTCCTTGAATGTAACATTGCAATGAGGCAAGGAATGTCCTTTATTTTGTATACATTCAAGATTGTCTTCATAGGGTTCTCATCAAAGTGTTGCTTAAAGAAAAGATGGAAAACCTTCCTCAAACTCATGCGAAAAAACCTACACAGGAAATCCTCTTCTATGAAGGAAAACCTAGTCCATACAACTTAAAAGGGAAATCCATAGGAAAAATAAAAGCATTAATGAGACGTCCACACCTAGAAAATAGAGGCAAACTTGAAAACTCTCTAGAAATGTTTGCATTCATGTGCTCATCCCTTCATTCACACCCATAAATCATTCACAATCAGCTAGTAACTGCATTGGAAACCATGAAAGAGTAGCTTGTTGCTAGTAAACTAGGGTTTCCTTCCTCACAAGTGCAGTCTACTTTTCTTTGGTTTGGAGTCTGCTTCTTTCAGGTGAAACCTTCTCTCTTTTTGCCTCCAATATTTTGTAATATGAGGAAAAGTAAATGAGATAAAATTTGACTTAATGAAAGAAACACAAAAGGTAAATAATCTCCTTTAATCAACCTTTTACTTGGTCATGCAAGGATTTTTCCACCTTTTTCACAATAAAATGTGAAATTTAAAGCCTTTTAAATAAATGAAAGCTTTTTTTTCTAAATCTAGGAGGAAAAATTAAAATATCCCCTTGATATTTTTTAACTAATTTAGCTTGGGAGGAAAAAATAGTTTACATTTTTAGCGATCTCTTTGGGGTGTTTTCTTGCTAAACATGAGGTACCAATAGCCTATAAAAAAAACAGTAGCCTACAAGCATCCATTAGGCATAGGAGTCAACTTCTATCCTTTGCAACTCAACAAATCCTCTGTAACCAATTGTTAGAAAAATTGAAAATCAACCTAAAACCTTCTAAAAAGGATGCAAAACCTATGCATCAACACTCAAAGAAATGAAACTAAACTAAAAGATGTGCCAAGCACTTATTATCTAGAAAGAAAACTTAACGTACCCTACACTAACCAACAGTGGTAGTGTTTAGACAAAGCCATTAACTGGTATTTGGAAATAACTCCCCCTCATAACTAATAGAGGATGACTTGCATGCTCATCAACTATTGATAAGAGAGAACTAACAAGTACACATCCAAAAAGACAATGCAAAACTCCTTGAAGAACAAAAAAACTTACTTACCCTTTGGATATGATCATGCACACTATTGATTTTGGGTGGATAAGTAAGTTGGACATGTTTTCCTTCACTTGGGATCTCTTCTGTTTGTGCAAGGATAACACTTGTTATCTCTTTTGGCTCTTTCATGACTAGATCTCTGATTGGACATCCTCTTGAAAGGATGAAATTTCTGCTCATACTATTGGTTTTTTGCTTAGGATCTATTGTCCCATTGTCACTTGCAATTTCAAACAGATTTGAAAGAGTTAGGTCACATGAATGTAATGAAATAATTCTTTCCTCTTTGATCCGGATAGGTTGATCACATACTGCTGGTTCACATGATACTAGCTTATCATCAATATTAGAACAAAAAAATTCTATGATGCCTAAAAACATGTTCTCATCTAACTCATAATATTTCATTGAATCCAGATGAATTTTATCATTATGTTATTCAATACTAGGCATAGATGTTGGTATGCATGTGATATATTCATTTTCATCCACAAATTCAGGAAGTTCAACAAACAAGTCAAAAAATATTGAGATTCAATCTCTATTTCCTTCACAAAAATATGTTCAATCTGATCTTGTTTTCCATCTAAGTTTGAAACAAAGGACTCAAGATCATTCCAAAACAAGGATTCTTCATAATCTTCATTAATATGTGATTTAGGACTGATTTTTACCTCTTGATAGCGCTCTTGAAGGATGAAATCATCAAGGTCCTTAAAATCTTCCTGCTATTTTAGTTGTTCACGTCCATCATTTTCTTGCAATAAATATGATCTATCCATTTGGGCTTCACAAACAAGTACATTAGCAGCTGATAACCCCTCATCTATCTTAGAAAACTCAAATTTTGGCTCATCAAACCAGCTCTTTTGATAAACAATAGGACCTCTTGGATAAAGACGAATAATACTTGATAGGAAAGCTAAATTTTGGGAGTTTCGTAAGGTATAAGGAGTTGTTCAAAGGGATGTGCTTGATAAATAATGGACTTATTTGACTGATTTTATTCATTCATGGGCTCCTATAGGGTCCAATCTTTAACATTGGCATGACTATTGCCCCTAAAACTTGGAATCTCAAATCTAGAAGACTTACTTGGAGATTGAAAAGAATCACTTATCTTGAAACTTGGAATTGAAACCTTGGGAATCTCTTCCTTTGTTGGCTAATCCATTGAAGTAGAGGGAGCTTGATTGAAGGAATGGAAAGATATGATTGATCCTACAACCTCTGAGCTTGGGAAAGAAAAATCTTCATTTGTTCCTCTACTGCTATTTTTTCTCTTACAAGATATTCTTCATACTACCTTATTTGCACCTCCAATTCCTACTCTTTAAGATAGGCCTGATAAGCCAACTCTTCCTATTGTATATCAAACTCTTATTGTTCTTGAATTTCATCCAACCTTTTTTTGAAATCAAGCAATATGTTCTTGATGTTAGACATCTTTTTTTTTTTTCATTTTGAAGTTGATTGGGAAAATAATAGTGTTGGTTTGACACAATAGGGGCTACTTGATATTGATTAAAATTATAAGAAGTCTACCATAAAGGCTGAGTAGAGGTGGGTGAGTGATAAGAATATTGAACCTGCTAGGTATTTGCTTGTATTGCATTGGAATTTGGAATATAACCAGCTTGGTATGGCTGATAGGAAAGTATAGGAACAACATTTTCATGATCTGGGATTGGAAAAACATGTTGTTCTTGAAAACTTGATATCTTTTTCATTCAATAAGCCTAAAAATCAATGATAAATTAGATCTTTTGCTAAAATTTTGAAACATACCAACACCTAAACTGCTGAAACTAGTGGATTTGGATTTCGAGTCACCAGATGTGTTTAAAGAAATTGCCTCCAAAGGCATGAATTTTCTGATGTACACACCAAAAACCAGAAAATCTTAGGAATTCTTTGAACTTAGGAGAGTTCAAAGAGTTCTACCGGGTGTGCCAAAAATTGTTGTCACGAAGGATTGCACCCTTTAGCTAAGTGTGAAACTCAACAATCTTGTGCAACATGGGATCAAACTCAGGTTGTGGGTGACCTATTATGAGAATGAACCTCTAGATAATGGGATGGCTCCCCTTTAGATCTCCTAGAAACTAATAATTTTTTTTGGAAAAGGGAAGAAGGATAGCTGCTGAAAGGAAAAGCTAATTCTAGAAGGTGATGTACCATTAATGGATGAGAGTTTAAACTGCTGCACTAACTCATAATTTTCTTCAACAAAGAGGTTGACCTTTTCACAACTTGATTCGGGAAATGAAGTACATGAATATTTCATATGGAGGTAGTTGACCCTAGCATTTGTATGAAGGAAAGAAAATTTTAACAACTAAAAACTACTAAAAGCATCTAAACACAACATATAACCTACACTAATCATGAAATAACTTGTTCAATCATTGCAAAGATGGAAAATAATTAAAGGATTTACTTGATTAAATCATAGTAATTTCTTCATAGTCATACAATAACAATGAGAACAAAGAATAAAACTAGAATGAACTATTGTAATTTATTGAATCATAAAGGAATTTTGTACAAAGAGCATTAAGAAATGATTTCAAACAACTAAAACTAAGTTACAGTACCATATTTTTCTTGTGTGCAACAAGAAACAAAAAAAGAACTCCAGAATCAGGTCTAGGTCTTTGCATATAAAGAGAAAAACAAGAGAAATAAGGTTGGAAGGTGATCTTTAGTGAAGTGGAAGAATCTCCTTGTTGAACTCCTTGTCCCTTTCTTATTGAATAAGCTGATCTCCTTGATATTTTCATGTGAAAGATTCCTCTTTGGTCGTGCAAGCTTGAAAATCATGCAAAAGAGACTTAAAAACTTATGTAAACTAAGTGACTAAGTGTCTAAAAATCCCCTTGAGTGATGGTCAACCCATGTGGGACCTCAAAACTGATGTAGGACTGCCCTTTGTACCTTAAAATACTCCTTAAATGGTGGTTTGAACCAATGTTCATGGATTTGGAAGTTGTTGGGTGTACAAGGTGAGAAAGCCTTAATTTGAGGACCTCAAATTGAGTTAATTTGCATGATTTTAGGCTTTGACTCCACCTCACCTCATCTGTACTCAAGTTAGCCTCTAAATAGGCCCAAAAGTGCCCCTTATTGCATGATAATTGAGTGTGAAGGCCACCTAACTCATAATCATCACATGAATGTCCTCTATCATTGCTTTAGGTCTTCAAATTTGTTTGGGTGCTTTTATACTAAATTGCCCTTTTGATATTCTAAAAATAAGTTGTTCATCCATTGTGACTGCCTCTTTATTGATGATAGCCTTCCTTTGCTAAAATTAATTGGTCCTTGTTGGGAACTTAAAACACATGCCCTTTCACTTGATTGTGAACTACCTTTTATTCATGATACTTTTATTCATGATACTTACTCTATCATGCAATCTACCTCAATATATTTTCTCTTTGAGGTCTATCCTTTGCTCATTTTTCATCAAACCTTATATGTTTTCCCTTGAGATTGCTCATGCTCTTTTCATCTTGCAATTTTATGTCACTATTTTTTCTCTTTTGTGTCCTTATTTGCAACAATTTTCTATCCTTTTTTCTTTTGTGACTGTCTCTGCATTAGGAAAACATCAGTATGGACATGCATTTGGACTGACTTCTCATATATTAATGTATGTGTGGTGAATCTTTAAACTCTAAAATATGCACTCATGGATAAGGATTGTCCCTACAAGGTTTGTCCTACCATTATTTCATACTTTTAGTACACCATACTCTCATGTTCAAGTAAAACACTGCTTAATGTAGCTTAATGTTTGTCCCAAGACCCTTGTTTTAACTTCTACACTTTTTATTGTATCACCTGACTTGGGCACCTTAATCTTACAATGGATAGAAAAAAAATATGTACCTTTTGACCATTCAATTATATTTTTTCAATGGTGTCCCTTTCAAGGTGTCTATCCTTATTGAATAATATTTGATGTCTCCTTGATGAATAGGATTGTGATTGTCTTGAGTCCTTGAATAATTGAAAGTATCACACCCTTCTTCTTCATTGCACCATGTCAGTGCTACCATGAAGATCACATACTTTAGAACAATGAGAAGTAACATTGCTGCTATTGAAAACCACTACCTTTGGGAGTTGAAGAAAACCTTGCAACCTATCTTATATCCCTTTGTGACATGGCTCTTGAGGTTTTCCCTTTTGTGACTACCAATACAATCCATGAATTTCAACTGCTCCAACTGGTAACGATAAGAAGAAAGCTCCAAAAACTTTGAGAGAGAGGAGAAACACCATTGTCTCATATATTCATACTAAATCATGTCTTGCACCAAATGAAAATATCTCTTCATAATACCTTGAGTTCTCTTTGAATAAAACATCAAATCTCTATCTCTGCTTTGATTTTAGAATAAATATCATTGTGTTTGTCTTTTAAGGGTAGGAGTATCTTGAGTGAATGACTTGACATGGGACATGTGTCTATCATGATTTTTACTAACTGTCCTTTACTGTTACATCCCCTGTGGCTGATATAGTAGCATGATTTCCCTATGTTGACTATCATAAGAAGATGAGTAGGGATAAGGTGTTTATCCTCTGTCTTCTTCTCATAGTTCACTTCCCCCATCACATACAATATCTACCCCACTCACCTTGCTCACTAGTCACTATAAAAACCATCATCTTGACATTTAAGGTGGGCCTCTTGCAATCTATCCCTTAGTTAATAGAAACCTACGACTCATTGATGACTAGCATTGTTCCTCTTTTATATACTATGCCTACTTTTTTGGATAATCCTTTCTCCCTTGCCTTGCTTGTGCTCTTATGGTGATTGAAATTTTTGCAAGTTTATTGCTTATGCATGGAAACTGAATAGAAAATATTTGTAACCTTTACAACCTTTTCAAGCTCCCTTTTCTCACAATGAATATTCCTCCATATTCAATCCACACTACAACAAGCTTTCATGTCGTTATGGTTGTCATCTTTTGTCATAATATGACTGCTCCTTGATAAAGTTTCATACCCTTTGACCTCTCTCGATCAATGAATGAATGAGACTATCTTTGAATATAACATTGTAATGAGGTAAGGACTATCCTTTATTTTGTATACATTCAAGATTTTATTCATAGGAATCCCCTCAAAGTGTTGCCTAGAAAAAATATGGAACACCTTCCTCAAACTCATGCAAAAAAAAAACTACATAGGAAACCCTCTTCTACAAAGGAAAACCTAGTCCATGCAACCTAAAAGGGAGATCCATAAGAAAAATAAAGGCATTAATGAGATTTATAGACCTAGAAAGGAGAAGCAAACTCAACAACTCTCTATAAATGAT
This sequence comes from Sequoiadendron giganteum, assembly GCA_007115665.2. Taxonomy (NCBI): domain Eukaryota; kingdom Viridiplantae; phylum Streptophyta; class Pinopsida; order Cupressales; family Cupressaceae; genus Sequoiadendron; species Sequoiadendron giganteum. The sequence goes on from CM021100.1 coordinate 667,924,928, forward strand.
TGCATTCACATGCTCATCCCTTCATTCATGCCCATAAATCATTCACAATCAACTAGTAACTACATTGGAAGCCATGAAAGAGAAGCTTGTTGCTAGTAAAAATAGGGTTTCCTTCTTCAGAAGTGCAGTCTACTTGTCTTTGGCATGGATTCTGCTTCTTTCACATGGAACCTTCTCTCTTTTTTCCTCCAATATTTCATTTTAAATATTTTTCAATGTGAGGAAAAGTAAATGAGATAAAATTTGACTTAATGAAAGAAACTCAAAAGGTAAATAATCTCCTTTAATCAACCTTTTACTTGGTCATGCAAGGCTTTTTGCACCCTTTTTACAATAAAATGTGAAAATTAAAGCCTTTTAAATAAATGAATGCTTTGTTTTCTAAATCTAGGAGGCAAATTAAAATAGCTCCTTGAGATTTTTAGACTAATTTAGCTTGGGAGGCAAAATTAGTTTACAATAATATTTATCATATCTACAAAAACCACATCCATAGCCCTTTGGAAAGTAGCACTAGCATTTCTAAGACCAAAAGGAATTCTTACATATACATAAGTACCCCATGGTGTAGTAAAGTTCATCTTATGTTTTTTTGATTCTTTGACTTTGACTTGATTATAACTAGAAAATACATCCATCATGGATAGCAACTCATACCCTACCACTCTTTGCAACATAGTCTCCATGTTGGGAAATGGATAATTATCCTTCAATGATGAAACTTTCAATTTACAAAAGTCTCCACACAATATTATGTCACAATTCTTCTTCCTCACTGGTACCGGGTTTGAAACCCAAGATGAATATCTGATAGGTTTGATTATGCCACCCTCCTCGATCTTCATTAGTTCCTCTTGCATTTTTGGTGCCAGTATAGGGTTTATAGGTCTCTACTTTTGTATGAAGGGTTTGGCATTTGGTTTTCATGGAATCTCTTGCTAAAAAAATTTCTCTAAAAGCTTTTAGGTCATCATATGACCATGCAAATGCATTTTTATACTTCCTCAATATCTTCTTGGTTGACTAGTGCCTGCTTCAAAATAGATCTATCATTCCCATAAAAAAATCACTATAGTGCTACGAGGCCTTTTGGGATTTTATTTGTTTTTAGTTGTACAACCTATTGACCAAAGACAATATCTTTATCATCCACTTCTTCAAAAAAATCATTAAAATCTATCTCTTGGGATTCATACTAGTTTATACACTGAAATAATTTTATTAAATCATCATCATTAAACACTTGTTAGCTATAAACATTGTTAGGGATAAAAGGTCTAATTTTGAGTTCTACTTCTGAGATGCTTTCCATTGTAATATCATCCCTTTTCAAAGCAACATTTACGAGAAAATCGGCCATCAATGTCTTTGAACTCTCTATCCAATCAATAAAAATGCATCAAAAAGCTCCATAGTATCCCATATTGCATGTTTTACTGTTTGAGCCTCTTATTAGATTTGAGGAATACCTAGATCTTATGAAATAATCAAGTCAAAATCTCAATATACAGTCAATAAGTTGATTCCATATTTGATGGAAATATTAAGGCCTAGCAAAAATTCCTCATACTCTGCTATGTTATTGATACACTCAAATGATAACAAGAATGAGTACTTAAGCATCTTACCATTGGGTGCAATGAAAACCACACCTTCAAAGTACATTTGCAAAATACTAGATTTATCTTCTTTGTTGTAGGCACCATCAAAGTACATTTGAAAAATACTAGATTTATCTAGTTGAACTATATTACTGATTGGATCATTGTTCTGTAATTGGGGCTATGAATGCTCAATCCTAAAACTTCCCAAATCTACATCAAAAAATCAATTCATCTAGTTGGGATCAACATGCTCTACCACTTTTTCAAACAATTTCTCTATATATAGCTTAACCTCTTTCCCATTAATAGGTATAGTTGTGTATGATAAATCTAATTGAACATTCCCTCCAAGTGCAACAATCCACTATCTTGATAGCACCATGCCATAGTATGGTGGAATATCAACCACAGTAATGTTAGTTTTATATGTATCTTCAAGACAAGAAGCCATCTTTAACTCCACATCTCATATGAACCCAATGATAGGGACAAATCTATTGTCCATAGCAGCACTTTCCATATGTGGTATCAACCCACAAACCCAACTACTTCATGACTGCCATGGGCATAATCCCTAAATCTATCATATTTTTTACCAACTTGTTGTTTATCAGTAATGTGGTGTAAATAGAATCAACTTGAGATGGATTCTTTGTTAGATTATTTCCTAAGTAGATCTCAAGAGTCTTCATAATCTCTCCTTTGACATTATTAACATAATTTTCATTCTTTTCGAATTCATTTTTTATTCTTGTTTTGACCTTCAAGATTATTTGGCGCATTTGAAATTAACTTCATTGCACTATTTCTATACTAATCAAATTTCACCATTTCCAACAAAGGAATTGACATCTTGATCTAGGATAAAGCTTGTGCTATGTCAAAGGAAGGCATACTTGTTAGTGCTTCCATTTTTCTTACTTCTACTTTAGAATTTTTTTTCTCTTCTATTACCTATTACTTAGGATCACCTTTTATCTTGTTTTGGTATCCTCTTAATGCTTTAGCCACATACTTTTGAGATATCTTTTGAAGATTTACATTTTCATCATTCCTCTAAGGTTTTGAGGTAACTTTCTTATCACCTTGTTGATATTTTACAAATAAACCACCAGGTGTCCCTTGATCTGAATTAACAACTCTATTTCTAAGGTTATAGTTATTTTGGCTTGTGCTATAGTAGCAATTGTGAGTTATTTTATTTCTTCCTCAGTTGGTCTTCTCAATTGGATTTGGCTTGATTGTGATTTTGCATCACCAATTAGAGGATCTCCCATAGTATCATCCTCTTGATAAGAGAATACATCATGTTGAACAACATGAATTGCATCTAGTGATTTGCATCATACTCAAATCCATCTCCTACGAAGATGAATATTCTTTACTTACCCCATAAGGTATGATTGCTAGCATATTTATAGTGTGGTCATCTCTTTCATGATCATATGGTGCTTCACTTTCTTGAATTGATTGTGCAACTGCACAATACTCATGAGAATGAAGAAAGCTAAAAGGCACCACAATGGAGTACCTTACACCATATTAGTTCCATGCCTCTTCAATGGATAAGGGGTATTTTTATTTGAATTCTTCTTTTGATCACTATCAAAGGGACTACCATCTTTCCAATTTGTTTTATAAGGCATGTCATGCAATCCCACTCTTTCATTCCTATGATAATTAGATTTATCATAAGACATCCACTTCTCATTCCTTGCTACTTTATATGGTGAATCCTTCACAACATTCCAATTTTGCTAGACCTTAGGGTTTTGAAATATTCTAACCTCATCTCTTCTACCAATCTTTCCTGAAGCTTTTATATTATTTTTAATATTTATAGAAACTCTTAATTCCTCAATGAGGATAAGAGGATTCCTTGTTCTAAGTTCATAACCAGTCTTTGGATCAAATGTATTAAGGTAAAACACTAGGCACATAGGGTTTGTAGGCTTAAAATCAAGTGGAATCCTATTAAAAAACTTCATGAATCTAGTGTTAAAGTTTGGAACATATTCATTGTAACTTTTCTAAATATTTGTTAGCTCATGTAGGGAAAAATTTGGATAAGAATGATCCCCATACTATTCCTTGAATAGTCTTTTGAACTCAACCCAAGAACTAATGGAGACATTAAGCAAGTTTTTGTACCAATCTCTTGCATCCTCAATTAGTGATTGCATGAACAACTTCATATAAATATCCTCACGTTGTATATAAAAATTGTCCATGACTATTTTGAAAGCCCTTATATGATCTTCCCCTGAGATCACATTGTTTCCTGAGAATTTCGGGACTACATTCTTTACCTCATTGTCAATTGCATTCAGGTATCCTTGAATACCATAGAAATCAAGTTGTCTAAACCTGTCTACATTCATGGGTCCCCTTGTAAATGGATTTTATCTTTGATGAGGTTAATATTGTTGAAGTTGAGGTCCTTATTGTTGATGTTGTTGGTACACACCTTGTTGCATATTTTGGCTAACACCCTCAGGAGGGTTCTTATTGCCCTAAACATTTTGATGTGGAGTTTGATATTGATATTGATAATGCTTGGCATACTAATTATATCCATGATTTTGATAACTCACTCTTCCTTGACCAGGAGGAATATGATAAGCATTCCCCATAGGCTGGGGAATCATTGGAACACTCATTGGATTTGAAGCTTGCATTGTAACAAAATTTGGTTGTGTATGATGAGAATAACTTATATTTCCAAGGATCCCAATTGCATTATGGGGCACTTGTGGTATCACAGGACCACTTGTACTCACATATCCAATCTTATTACAATCATGTATAAATTGTGACACATTTGAAGTAGGCTAGGTATTCAACTGGAGTAGCTCTTGAGCCAATGCTTCTTTTTGCCTTATTATCTTAAGCCTTTCAACTTGTGCTAACATTTATTCTACCTCTTATTTTAATTCTTGACCAATTAATTCTCTTGCTAAAGAAGAAACAACATGGGCATTAGTAAACCATACCATTTGAGTTGTTTTCTCCCTAGGCCTATGTTGTGAGTTTTCATCATATTATTTTCTCATTCTTTCCTCATAGTTCCTTCTTGCACCATCTTTCCTTATTCCTTCATCCACCTGGTCCTAAAATTATTTCATATTCTGGGGGTCAGGTTAAATGGAAATACAGATCTGTACAAGCTATTTTATTTAGGAAGACTATGAGAATATCTTGGTCGAAACTTTTCATTACTAGGTAATCCAATCCAAGATAAAGGATTGTTATATACATTAAAATATCATTCTGAGGTATTCCTTTCTTAATTTTGAAGATTCTCATGTAATTCAGTGATTAAAGGTGCATCTACAAAGACTCCTTCATTACTGGTAGATACATTTGAAGTGGAAGGGGGCTTTGAACCATCCTTATTCTTTTCTAACCATTTTTTTATTTCTATCTTTGTTCAATAAATTATTTAGGTTTACTTGGTATAAGGATCCTCTACCATCCATGTTAGGAGAAACTGTAATTCTTTGATGTCTAAAACTAAACCTTTATGATTTAAAATTTAATTGATCATTCAAACAACAATTCCATAGAGATTTATGACAAGAGTTGCCACCTCCTTTTCTTGAAAAAGAGGAAAGATAAAACAACTTTAATCTCACAGAGTTCTGGGATGAGATTCAAATCCTTTGCTTACTACAAGAAAATCCCTAGTAGAGTTGCTAATCTATTGGTTCCCAAATCAATAGACTTTTAAACCCTAAAAGTATGCCAAGCATTATGATCAAGTCTAACAAGTGATTTGGCGAACAAATGGAACTAACCAAGATGGTTATAATTCCCCACTCTTTAGGCTCTACTATGCCTAGGTGGGTGTACCTTTATCACTAATGATTGTTTATTCTCTAGGATTGACTGATGATAATCAAGCAAATTGAAAACTTCATACAAATTGGTAGAGTTTATGTGATAACAATTTTTTCAATTAAATAATCCTCATAAAACCACAATTCTTTCAAAATAATCCTCATATGATGACAATTTTCTCAATTAAATCATCCTCATATGATCATAGTTTTTCAATTAAATCATCCTCATATGATTACAATTTTTTCAATTAAATCGTCCTCTCTCAACCTATTTCATACTGGCATAAGGGTTTGAAATAGATAGAAACTAATTGCTACTCCTACCACAACTGGAAATTAAAATATATAGAAAATATATTTTACAAGGAATTGTTTTAGGGATGAAAATGCTTAGTGCCTTTCTTCCACTAGGTAACGAAATCAAAATATGGATTGATATGTGTCCTCCTACTGGTTTTAATTCAATATTTTTGGCACTCTAATGTTTATGAATTTCATAAAAGTGCAAGGAAGTTGATTGCTAGGTTCTTCTTATTAATCCAAATGAATCTTCTAGGTTATTATGACTTATTCAAAAGAATTTAATTCTTACTTGAAGAAACCAATCAAATAAACCACACAAAACATGAATGTACTTTGATAAACCAAACATATACTTGATACATTGATTTAAATAACAATGGAAACTTCAAATTGGAGACAACTAGATAATTGACATCAATAACACAAAAAAAAATTGAAACCAAAATTCAAGCATCAAGTTATTCCTTTCTGTCCATTATTGTGCTTCAAAAAGGTTCTTTACATTGTATAGGTTTCCCCAAAAACTCAATCCCCTCTTCCAACGGTCTTGGTTTCCTTCTTATATGTAGATGAAAGAAGCAACAAGCTTCATACCATTACAATTTCAAAAAACCCTTTCAGCTACCCACCCAAATGTATAAAAACTTTGTCTTTCATTGATTATCTTTTGTTCGTTACTAACTACATCGGCTAAAATACTATACAAAATATAATTGATGCAAGAGAATAGATATGAGAAATAAAACATCATAGTAAGCCAAAAATCCTTGTAACAAAAATATGTAGCACATCAATGTTCCATTGAGAATCATGAGTCACTTCACAAAACTTGACCACTTTGCAATATTTTGAAACAAGATTAATCCTCGGGTGGGGCCAAATATTCATGTTCCCATTGAAACACTATATAATCATGGCCATTTAAATTATTGAACTTGTGGTACATTTACAAAATGGTCTTTCCACCATTTGTTCAACAATCCTTTGACTTCCATGATGAACTTAGAGTAGCCTAAATCTAATGCAATTATTTCATCTAGTATCAAATTAAAACTGTGAAAATTCACCTCCTAATTCTTTTGAAAATGGGTGATCAAATTGGGAACTATTTATTTGAACTCCTTCTAATCATCAAGATCTTTAAGATGATCATCCTCTCCTATGATATCTAGTACAAATTGATGCTTGAGTGTGTGGAAGGATTCCATTTTTTCCCTAATTTTTTGACTTTCCCTAGATTTATACTAAAATTCATCAATGCCAATATTCACCATCTTCTTAGTGGGACTGAGAGCTACAAGAGCATCCAAACTTATTTTTAGAAATTTACACAATGTCAAAAATGTGTGATGAATAGATTTCCATTTCTTAAATAGAGGCTCTAAAATTGGAACATGTGTCTTCATATATCCCAATACTTGTGACAAAGTAACATAGCATTTATGTACATCTTTTGTTTTATAGATAACAAGCTTAACCCTATGCTCCAATACCTTTTCCAATATACCAAATACTTTACACATCACCCCTTCTTTTGTGGATTCATTGAGTTTTTTCAAAATTTCAATCTCCCTTTCCCATCCCCGCTTTAATGCATTTACTTGATCCGCATGAACTGTATCAACACTAAAATCCCTGAGATGTGGAGGGATGATAAACCATAATTTCCTTGTCTCGAGAGGAATCAACTCTATTTAATTGTTTCTTTAGTTTCACATTCTCCATAAATAGTCTATTTACCCCCTCATTATATCAATTTGGGCCTTCTCATATTCTATCGGTTTGAGCTTCATACTCTTGACAATATCTCGAGTGAACATAACTAAATGCATTATCATAGTGGCTGCCTCTAGTGCTAAAGTTTCCTTGAGCATTTTAACCATTTCCATTCCCCTCATTTTGAAAGGTAGCCTTGGTGAGACACTACAAAGAGTGGCCATAATTCTGATCACAAAATCATCATGAAAGATTACATAGTCACCATTCTTGCACATGTTGTCCCAAATATGACACCAGGACTATACTGGAATTCTCTTTCTTTGTTGATCAAGAATTCTCATGTTAATTCTTTGGGTCCATTGGTCTCTATTTTGATACAAGATTAAATGGAACAATAGAGAATAATACTTGAAGGTAATGGGGGCATTATTTTCTCTCACTTACAAAAATCTGCAATGTAACCCCTTTTCAATTACTAAAGCAAAGTCAAACTCAATATTTACTTCTAAATTTTGAATCCTAATGGCCATCATCATAAGACTAGGTGATTCTATTTTGTGCATCTATTCCCAACACTTGACACAAGGAAAACTATACCATTTTGAAGTAAACTTCAAAGTCATGCATTGAAAATGGTTCACTACAAGAATGGGAAATAGGTATCCTTCTGTTATTGAAACCCTTCTTTATATACATTGGGAGCTCATCACTTCGATAGGTTTTTCTTAGTCTGTTATAGTCCTCTTCACTCTTCTGAAGGTCGATTTTAGTGAGATCTTGTTTGTTCAACATAAAACACTCTAGGATGGTAGATTTGGTTAATACCACTAATGGTGAGCCATCAAGCATCCTCACAATTCTTGTTGCTACATGATAATGTTGTTCCAATAGTTTGATCAACTTGACATTTACAAAAAACATTAGGGACAACTAACTTTTCCAAATCAAGACTCTAGGGGTTTGAAACAGGGACCTTAGCATTTCTCTTGTCACAAAGTTACAAAATAAGGCTTTTGATAACTTTTATTACTCTTGAACACTCTAATGTTTCTACCTCCATTCCACCACTTGCAACAATTATACCAAATTTAAATATGCTAATTTATATAAAATTAATATCAATTTATATATTTAAAACTTGCTCGAATCATGATATTGGCCAATAGTTTTATATATAAAAATAAAAACTATAATCTCACATTTACTTTGAGTTTTTTTAAATAGAAAATCTAATCCATTTATGTTTCATTAAATAAGGATGGAATCCATTTTCATTCATATGAAAATCAAATAAAATAGAATAAGATAATACCCAGTAAAAACAATTCCTAGGAAATCATTTATATCCCTGCTTGAATTTGATTATCATTTATTGCCCAATGTCAATATGATAATCAATTAATGTTTAATTTACTAAAAGTCATATTTTATATCTTTTCTTTTTTCAACTTTTGCATTCATCTGCAAAATCTGTTATATTGTCATTTTAAATCAAATCTTACATATATCTTTCAATATTATTCTCCTAAAATCTTATAGATAATTGACCCACGTATTTTAGCTTACAAAAGTGACTAGTGTCTTCTTATCTCAATCACATATGAGTTCATTTAAAGATTCATTTTCGTAATTTCATTATAAAATAGTTATGTTGAACTATCGATTCTATAGTTTCATTTGTGGTTGCTTTCTTTCTTTTTTTAAAAACAATTTTTTATTATTTGTTTAATAAACGTGTCTATTTTGTGGTTTTAAACATGGCAGCTTTTACTCTAAAAACATACTACTGTTATGAAGGCATATATTATCCATCAAACTACTATTACAAAGGAATCTATCCTATAGATAATGAGTTCCAAAAAAAAAAGTGATCTATTGTACATTAAATCGGGTTATTAGTTGTCACGTATAGATTTTATTGATTATTTAAATGCAATTATTAATCATGATATTGTTATTTAAATTAAAGTTAAATGATTATTTAAATTGAAGTTAAATTGAAACTTAAATTGAGGTGAAATTGAAATTGAAATGCAATTTTATTTAAATTTGGGTTTGTCATTGCTAATGAAAACTCGAGTGCAAGTGAAGGCAGGAACAGGTGAACGTGAATGAAGGTGAGAACAACGACTGGGTAGAGTCATTTTAGCCATTAGACATTTATGAGGATGATGGAATCACACACACCCACTTAGTTAATATTTTAAATGCATTTTTGTGATTATGTGCTTGCAAATTTTAAATTAAGTTTAAATTGATTTCTCAAAATTGGTGAAAAGAATATGTCTTTTTAGATGGCGATTTGAGTATTTTATGAGGAAATTGTTTCTATTCAAAAAATTGGATTCCTTATGTCAATATTTTTCCATTATTTAAAAATAATGATGCTTCTATTATTAAATTAATGGGATAGACTTTTAATTTCGGAATTTATTAAAATGTAATAAAAAAATTGTGTTATAAATTTAATTTTTTTAATTTGAAAAATGAAAGAGGAAATATTGGATGATAAATAAACAATTAGCTAAAACTAAGTTAGTGAAGAAAAGAAAAGAAAAAAATCAAATTGTAAAACAAGCATACATTCAAACTTGAAATTTAATTGGAAACAACAATTAGCAATTTGATAACAAACACCTTTTAATAAATTTAGCATGCAAGCACCGTGGAACTTGGAGTTATGATTTTTTTTTGGAGATCATAGCACTAAATTGTGGATCTAATTCAAGGATACAAGGACTCTATTTGCGTGAAATTTAGGGAGGAAAATCCATCCAAACAGGAAAAAAAAATTTTAAAGAAAAGGGAGATATGATCATAGGCGGCTAGAAGAGAAGGGAAGAAAGTGGTTTTACAGAGGAGATTGAATCAAGGGAGAAACTCACACGCAGCTTGGAGAGAGAGAGGTCAGGAAAATTGGAAAACTACAGATCTTTTCCCCATATGCATAGGCTCCCTTCATTGATACGCGGTTAAGGATAGGAGGGAGGAAGAACATAGTTCTCTCTGAGCAAGTAAGGTACATGCTTAAGAGGAGAAGGGCAATCGTGTGAAGAAGAGAGGAGTGTTGGTCTAAGACTATCTTCAAATCCACGCGGCCAAGAAGAAAAAGGAGATTCATATTTAAAGAGAAAAGAGTTATGATCTCCCTTACACAAGAATTTAGCAAAGTGAACAGGGTGAGTGTGGGGAGAAGTAAGAGTAGAGGTGTGCCAAGGAGAAGAGGGAGTGCGTGCCAACCAACAATGAAGAGATTATTAAGAAATGAAGCTTGCCTCCCCTCTTATCATGTAAACCAAAGGGTGAAGAAGTGAAGAGAATCACGAACAAAATTAGAAGAAGGAATAGACAGACCAGTAATCAACCATAGAACAGACAGAGCAGTTAGAGGAAAAGAGACGAAGGAAGCAATAATCAATTTCCAGAATTACCAGGTAGGAATTGAAAACCAATCCACAAATTTTGTAGAAGTGTTAAAAATTTCTTCTTTGATTCTTGTTTTTAGTTTAGAATTCAAAAGAGAATCTTTGTTTTATTAATTTAGAAAAGAATAATCTCCAAATTTTGATTGTTAATCCATTAAAAATATCACCGTTCCATTACATTCTGTAGAAACTTTCAAACAATCAATTGTAATTTTTCCAAAAAACATTGAAATTAGAAACATAAAATTGTAGGAAAAATAGGATTAGAAAACAATAAAAAGCAGCTGAATTATAAATTTAGAAGAGAACTTAGACTTGGAAAAAGATTTTAGACATAAAACTTTATTTTAAATTAGACTTGAAAAGAATTCAAAATAGAATAGATTTTGATGAAATATCTTTTAAATTTTTAAATGTGATTCCAAAATAGAAGTTAAAAACAATAAATTTTGTAATAAAAAACTCAATCATTCAAAACAGAAACAGAAATGATTTATTTAAATTTTGTTCATGAAAAAGTATTTATTTATTTTCTGAAAGTATTCAAAGTAGAAAATAAATTATTTAGATTAAAATATGATTTTCTAGAAAACGAAACAAATTAAGATTATTTCAAGTGGAAACAAATTAATTGAGTAAATAGAATTAAAGAATGTGTGCTCTTTTATGATTGTTTTTAAATATGTACTTAATTACATACTGGAAATACACCTTCTTTATTTTTTTTGTTATTTAAATAATTCGATTTAAATATTAAATTAATGATATTTATGTTTTGAAACGATCAAAAGAACAACTTTTAAACTGTTTTCGCTTCAAACAAGATTTATGTTTTATTGTTTTTGAAAGATTGTATTTAATTGATTGGAACCATGCATGCTTGATAAATGAATGTGCATGTCATGTTTTTGGAAAGTTACCTTCCGGGATGGGTGCCGAATATGGGTTATTAGAGATTGTAGTTTTGCTTTTCCAAAACTGCTTTATTTGTCGTGCATGACATTTTACTTGGCCAAGTAACTTAAGAACCATTGGAATAGGTGGAATTAATGAACTCTCTACCATATCCTAATATCGAACTTGCTTGTTTCTTAAATGAATTAGAAAAATGAAAATGCTTGTGGTTTTACTAGTTATACTAGGCACACACTAGATTCCATCTTGCTTATCGACTACTTTTTGCTAAGCGATTCATGCAGGGTCGAGTATTCTTTGAATGATTTAAGGATTCTGGGGAAGCGTAAGCTTTGAGGTTGGGTGGAGAAAGTGCCCGATCCTTGTTCTCATCTTCATTATGAAGATATGCTATTGGATTGAAGATCAAAGGATGTCTTCTTCATTTATGTTATTTGTATTCTTTAATTATGTATTGAAGAGCTTAAGGCAACTGAATGCCTAAGTCTCGAATTGTAACTTATATTACAACTTCTTTGTATTATAATCAATGTCATGTATTATGACACGTTTATGTATTTAAATTGGAATTGTATGAATCTATCTTATCGACTTTAAGTCATTTTTGGAAACGACTAGTTTTTATGACGTCTAAATGAATGAAGTGTCGACTTTATTTTGAATATAAATGAAGTTATTTAAAGTTTTATCGATGTTTGATTTAAAGAGTTCCATTCTTTACATTAGTGGTGCATTTCATGCATGCCCAGAATGGGCAATTCGATCCATTGGCAAACCTATATCAGCATTGACTTTTATCACTTAACACCTTAGTTAATACTTTTGGCCTAAGAGGAGCTAGGAAGATTTTAAGCAAACAAAGGTGTAATTTTATTTATTCTCATGAATCCCATACACAATGACAATGATACATTGAGAGTCCAAAAAAATCTTGAGTTCTAACACTACCCACCTCTACACTCATTAATCTCTCATCCAAAAATTTGATCACACTAGGGCAACTAAAATGCACAAATATAAAGCATTCAAAGAGTTGCATTAAAATAATAAAAACCACTCCAATCATGGGTATCATGTAAGAAGAGAATAAATATAAGTTAGCTTACCTGTATAGCACTCTCCCAAGCTGGTTCTTGTGACTCAGAGGAATTTGTGAATTCCCAAACCATTCTTCTTGTCTAAAATTAGGCAACTCACATCTAGTTCCAGTGCTCTTACATCAAAGGAAATTATCTGTAGGCACTCTGTAGCTTTGCATTTTCCCATAGCCAGTAAACATAGAATAGGAGTTTCTACTACCTTAAGAGACTAGCTATTGTGCCCTTTTGCACACACTCCCCATTCGGAATGGGGACCCTCTTTTCCCTGCCTTTTTCGCTTTTTTGGTCCCTTTCATTTCGCCTTGTTTTGCGTCCCCCCCTTTTTTTTTGTGTGCCCTAGAGTCGGGTGGTGGCACGTTCTCAATGTCATATTTTAAGTTTTGGGCTTTTTGGGTTTTCCTTGTCAAAATTCTGGCATCTATGGCAATTTTCGGGTTTCCTCTTTCGGATTTCCCTTGCTGGGTTTCCCCTCTCAGGTTTCCCCTGTTGAACTTCCTCTGCCAGATTGCCTCTACTGAGTTTCCCCTCAGGCTTTGCTGTTTCCAATGGTTGTCCCAGGATGGCTTCCCAGACCCCAAATCCTGGACCTCCTGTCGCCTCTGCGTTTTTTGAAGTTCACCAACCGAACCTCCAATCGTACGGAGTCATTAATGCTACATTAATGGCCGCCTTTTGCTATAAAAGCGATTTTGTCAGCTGTCATTATCAAAGGTTCGAGTGATAGATAAGATTGAAGAGCTCCCGATGAATTTGGCTTTCGTCCTGTCGATTTTCGAGGTGTTTTCCCGGCGACGTCACCGCATCCGACAGCTTGTTCTTCGGATTTTCGAGGTAGGTTTTCCGTCTGTGCACCCTAGCTTCTCTTTTGCAGTTTTTGGGATTTTCTTGAGGCTAAATTGTAAAATGAGACCTGAACTAGCTAGATTTCCCCCCTGCGCTCAAAACCCATATCTTGGAATCTAAAATCAACCCTTTAAACGCCCAGAAAATCGATCCGGAACCTTCCTACGTCGTGGCTGTTCTTCGAAATGGCGTCGACGTCTTCTGGGCCTGGGTCTTCCCGCGGCCATCCATACCATTGTCTTCCAAATTTTCAACCTTTTTTCTTCCTTTCGGGTTCCTCCCTCTGGAATTCCCTTCTTGGGATTCCTTTGTGCCCCCGCCGTTCCCAACGGTGTCGTCCGAGCATCTTCCCAACCCTCGGATCCCAGACCCTCGATTTCCTTTTACCACCAAACTGCACGATTTTCTTCAAATCCGTTCCTGGGATTCCTTCCTTGGAATTCCTCTCCCAGAATTCCTTCCTCATCTCACCATTTCAAACGACGTCCATCTTGCGGCTTCCTGGATCCCGAACCTCAGTCCGCTATCTACCGGAACCCCTAGGCTTTGGGCTTTCTCTCCGATCTGCCTCTGGATTCTAGGCACTGGAATTCCTCTTCTAGAGTTCCTCTCTCGAAATTCCTTTCCCACTACGCCATTCTAAACACTGGGCACAGAGCGTCTTCCTGACCTCCGGGTCCTGGTGTCCCGTTTGCCGTCTGTTTCTGGATTTCCTCTTCCGGGTTTCCCCTCCTGGGTTTTCCCCTGTGTTTTGCCATTCCACATGGCTGTCCACCTTGCGACTTCCCGGCTACGGCAATCCGAGACCCAGATTCCGTCGCTCGAAATTTCATCTCCTCTGCACCGTTTCAAACGGCTTCCTTGCAGATGATCCCCGAACCTCCGAATGGGGCATCAAATGACCTCCAAATCCAAAATGGATTTCGACCCACTTGCTAAAATTTGGTCTTCTTCCATTTCCAACTTCAAATTTTCAAATCCCACTTCGGGAAGTGCATATGGAAATTCCATTCTCATTTTTCCCTTTCAAGAGACATTCTACCAAGGGATTTCCGGCCCAGGAACTTTGGATTGTTTGCACTGCCCTCTAATGATGAAATACCTTGCCTCTGAGATTGTTAAAATATTAATTATGATTGCTAGACTAATCTTGACATGCAGGTATTTGGCGTTAGCCATTTTGTCAAGTTCGTTGTTACTAATTCTCGTCTGTTGTGCAGGATTTATGGAATCCGGCCCAGAGACTTTCAGTGCTTCCAGAAAAGGAAAAGGAATAGCCAAGCCACCAAGGGGCAAGGAAGACAAGGAATTGATGAAGTACAAGTTCCAAGGGGTCCTTATCCAGTCCAGGGTCACTACCCTTTGGAGGGATGTTTTAGATACCAACATCGGATAGGTTGATGTTGATGAATTTACACAGAGGGTTAGAATGAGCCCGAAAAATGCAAATGCCAAGTTAATAAAGAGCAGTGGACTGGCTAAAGTTGTAGGTTTCCCACCAGCCCTGGTGGCCCCGAAATTGGTGATGGCGTGTGTTGAGGCATACCAATCTGACACCAGAACAATTGTGGATCATGAGGGGAATATCCTTGCAGATATGTCTCCATCAGGCATTACGAACACCTTCCACATTCCAACCTTCGAGAGCATGGAGGTCCCAACCTTGGAAGACTATCAGGAGGTATGGGAATAGGACCCGTTGGATTATAAAAGGCTCATCAACCAATGCTGGTTGAAGGACAAATGGGCTAGTGTTGGGAAGCCTCCTCAGGAGCTCTACCATAGTGACTTCCATGAGGACTACCATGATCTGGTAAAGCTGCTTAGCCAAGTCAAGGGCCTTCCTGGTGCGGTTTTCTTTCAAGAGTGGATGTTCTATTTCATAGAACTTATCCTCTGAGGTAAGGGTACCACCTTCTATTGGGGCAAAATCATCAATGACTATTTCAATGAGCAATTTACCACTGTGAAGAAGACTAACAAGTTCTTCATGACATCATACTTAGTGTACTCCCTCACCAATCGACGACACTATCAAGGTTTGACAGTAATGCCAAGTGATCCATTAGGATAGGAGCTCAAACCGTATGACAAGTACCCTCAATTGCAATTCAGAAACTTCAAAATGAACTACTGCAGGGTGAATGATGCGTTCATTGCCCATGTAATCCGGTCAGTAGGAGGAGATTTTCATAGGAGGACATCCCATAGTGCTAGGGTTCTCCTTAGACAATATGCTTTTTGGTACATCCAGTTCCCAAGGTTCACATACATCTGTGCCGAGGGCTTCTCAGATAAACCAAACAAGCTGCCCCAGTACCCAAATGACCGGATTGTTCTCTTAGAGCTGACTCGACAGCTGTGACACATTCACAGTGTCTTGAGTGAGAAGCATCTGGCAAGCCTCGTCTACCCCATGAACCTTGGATAGGGGATGTATAAGGTCCAGACTTCCCAGTGTGCAGGATATTCAGAAAGGGAGTTGGCAGAATATAATTTTGAGCAATATACAACAAGGCCACAGATGGATCCCTATGGCCATGTCAGGAAGGCACTGGGGTGCGGATATGCCCACCTCCACAACATTGAGGACTTCTAGGCCAACTGCAAGGATGATCTTGAGGCACAGTTGTGGTATTATATGCGCATGACCATCATCCATGCATGAAGGGTGAACTTATGCCTGATCCTTGATCAACTAGAGGAGGATGAAGAAGCAATTATGGATCCAGTTTATGATACACTTTCCAACCTACCATTGCCTACTATCAACTAGGATACATCAGAGCTTAATGATATTGGTGTGCTCACCAGGTTCATTGAAGCCCGAACGAGGGCATGGATCAATAGAAAGATGGCCCAATTGAAACAACAAGGGGTCATCCTTACATACACCGGGCTTGCAAGTGAGTACGTGAGTGAGCCAAGTGGCTTCAAAGGTGGGGAAGTTGTCATTGCAACCAGGGAAACATCTAAAGCACCACCACCTCTGAAGACCAAGAAAAGAAAGGAGGCCAGCCAACAGCTACCCAAACCAAAGGTCTACGCCCGTAAGTCTTCCGAGCCAGAGCCCTCTAAGAAGAAAAGAAAAACAACAGGAGGCACAGAGACAATGGTGATGCTAAAGGGTTCACCCCTCGGGATCGCGAGCAAAAGATCTGGCTCATTTGGATCTCCGCCCGTTATAATTACCACAGCCACCCCGCTTGCCTCAATTCTAGCTTCCGCTTCCTCCCCGCCTGCAGTGGATATCTCTGTCCACCTTGCTCAGTCTCCTCCAGTATTGCAAGTCATTCTCGTGGATTCATCATCTACCACCACCTCACCTATGACCTCTCCCTCCATGTCTCCTTCCCTTCCTTCCATTTCCGCTGCCACAACACCAGCCCCAGGCCTTCCAGAATCTTTTGTAAAGTATATGTAGAATGTGCCTTCTAAGCTTTCGGGGATGCTCACCAATCCGATAGTCTAGGCTGCAATAGCTCAGGCTATGGCCTCCACCCCAACGACATCCCCCTCTACCAAATCACCAAAGATGAGGGTGACCATGCAAATATCGAACGAGCGTGAATGACAACAACTTGAGGCTGAGAAGACACCAGAAGATGAAGAGTTTGAATATCACGAACACCCCTTGTTCGAGCATCGGAAAATTGATAAGGTAGCCTATGAATCTTCAAGTGAGGGTAGTGAGTCTAGTTCAAGCAGTGAGGACCGTAATGCTGAACTGATCAGAGAGTCAAATGATCCCGGGCTCAATGAAGAATGGGGTAAACAACTTAAGGAAATTGAGGACAAGGAGGCCGAGGATCGGCTTGCACAGGAAGAGGAAACTGCTACTCCAGAAACGGAAGGTAACAAGTCTCCCATCGAGGAACATGGCTGGACCCCAGAGCATGGTGAGGAAACTTTCCTCCAGGAGAGCAAGCAAACAGAAAGCCCCGAGAAGCATCAAGATACTCTAAACATGGAGGAGGATGCTAAGAAAGTAGATTCACCCAAGTAGCAACTACAAACTGAGTCCCTCGCTAGGCATGAAACATTTGAACAGATTTCTGATGAAGGAAAAGAGGATGGAGGAACGAGTGAGAAAGCACTTTTCATCAGAGATATTGAGCTTGAGAAGGAGGATAGCGGGACTCAGAATGAAGTACTAGACAAGGAACCTCAAATGCCTGATTGGTTGCAAAGGCAGCTCAAACAAAAGACTCCTGCGACAAAGGATCCCAAGGTAAGGCTGGAAGCCATCATGGCCAGAGCATGAATAGGCACTATAAAAGAGAAGAAACCAAAGATCAGATCGAGGATAACCATGGATGCCTCGAGATCAAGGGTCGTGCAATTAGCAACACTGATGGTTGGGGAACAAGGTATCACTTACAACATCTCCACCATCGATTTGGGGGTAGCCACAAGGGAGCAAAAGGTTGTGCATCTCCAGGAGTCGTTCGCCACTATAGTGCACCTTATCCAGCAAGATAAGATCTCCAAGGAAGAATTAAAGGAGCAGGTGAACAACTTGACCACATATATTCAGCAGTGGTCATCTTTGAATGATCAGCCCACGACATCATCGGCCCCGCCTCAGCTATTGTCCAGGGAGAAAATTGATAAACTAGAAAAGAGGCAGAACCTGGGTAGAACTACGAAAAATTGGTTCCGACAGGTTTTGGACCTAGGAAGCACGGGTATCAACGTGGCTGTCCGAGCAGCGAATAGATTCCTGGAGCTCCAGAAAACTCTAGAGGACACAAGGCAAATCTGTGAGAGGTTCCCTGCGAAATACAATGCAGCCTACCCAAAGATTGAGGCTATTCTCGCTTTGCCAAGTGATATCTGGGAGAGGGACCTTTCCTTCAAAGATGATGACCACTGGCTAGTGGATACTTGGAAGAGAGACTATGACCATAGAAAGAGGCGTCTGGAGTAGGTTTTGGAGCGGATAGCACTCGATATTGAATGGGCAAGGGAATCCAGAGAGGAGTGTATGCAGTACCTCAAACTGATGATGGGGTATGAAGTGCTTGCAGTCGAGATCAACTCCGAGAACATCAAGCCCCACTTCTTCAAGGCTATGGAAGATGGAATGTCCACTGAAATCACCACTAATTTCATGTGCTTCGCAGCCTGAGCCTTTGCACAGTCAGAAGCTTGCCAAGAAAATGATGTCAAATATGAGGCAGATTGGAAGAAGCTTGGCAACAATTCCCAGGAGTGGAGTTATCAAATCTTGAAGGCTGATATCCTGGAGGTAGAAAAGTTCCAGTCTCTGATCCTGAATTTCATGGAGTATGCTGCGTTGAAGAAGCGAGAGGGCAACCCAGTCATCGACGAACAGTTCCTTGAAGAATAGCTATAGCAAAGGGAAAATCACTAAAAGACAAATTTGCTACAGTGTTGTCACTAGATGACGAGATAGGGAAGAGACAAGAAAGTATTTTATAAATGTAATATATTGGGGGGTAGGTGAAACCCTAATGTAAAAGGAATCTTGGCCACATAATGGAATCAAATCTTGGCCACTCATTTTGTTTTGTGAAAACTATAAATAGGGCTCTCCTCCTCTCATTCTAAGAGAGTTGAGTTGTTGTAAAGGCATGCTGAAGAAATTATAAATAGCAAATACAGTCAATTTTGGTGTATTTTCTGAGTTTCTCAATATGTTTCATGATTCCTCTCCCTTTTAGTTATAGCTTTGCTTTAAGTTATTTTGCTGTTCTAGCACCTTTAGTTTCAACTTAGTAGATTTAGTATGTTATTTCTGGTTTTGGAGATAGTTGTTGTGTGTATACTTTCCTTGTCCATACTTTTGGTCATTTGTTGAAGGTAGATGATTGTGCAAAGTTAGTCTAGACTTTGATTCCATTTCTACTCATTAAACTTCATCTTTTATTCATGTTTCCATAGTGAGTGAATGATGAACATCTGCAGTCCCTAGAAGATAGCACTGATTTCATGATATTGTGAGAATTCTGGTTAAGTGAAATCTCGTTTAAGGAAAATGTCCACAACAGGAACCTCCATGATCATTGTTCATTGGTAGTTGCAGGTCCGGGAAACATCTTTCTTCCTCACCTTTTCTTTTTTCCTTTTTTTAGAATTAACTTGTGTCGAGGTTCATTGCACATTATAAAGCCAAATCCAATGAAATAATGGAGTCTTAGACTGCTGTTTGAACCTGCAGCAAAACATATCAATTCCAAACCTATAGAACTCCATTTATTGACTCAATTCCCCTATAGCTTCAACCACGTAAGGCCACCTTGTGATTCCAGCAAATCACACAAACAACTGAAATATTCCAAGCACTGTCAAGACCTAACATCCGAGAGACCTTGGGATAGTGTTCTGCAATTTGATTGTGGAAGATTGTCTTTCAAGAGAGGTAATGCACCTATGCATTACCTGTGTTGAGAAGTGCATGAAAACATAATCAACACTAGCCTCCTCCATTTCCTCACAATATATAAAAATGCAAACCCTGTTGCAACGCTTTTCTAGTCAAATTTGTAGAATGGAGAAATAGAGAGGTAGGGTAGTTGACTCGGTAACCATAGAAAACTATTGCAATGATCTCCTCTTTCTGAAACCCTATATGAAAATCTACAAATTCTTCTTGTAACAAGAATTTTTATCCATCATTTCCTATCTCCAAACAATCTCATGCCTCCGCTAAATGCCAAAATAAACTACCAATCCAATCCTTTTTTGTCTACGGCTTTAGATTCCTATCCACATTATGGTGTTCTCCCCAACATGTTTAAGTTTGAATCTTTTTTGAATCCTAGCCTTTATCATTCTTTTTTACTCCTCTAAAGTCATTCTACCTAGTGCAATACACATAGAATTTCCCTTTTGGAAGCGTAGCCTCCCAAATGTGTAGTTGCTACAAATATTTAACTCCCTTTCAACTTAGTCAATTCTCCCCTGACCAAAGGCTACCAATTCATTAACTCCTACAACCCTTGTACCTCTCAAGAGCCATTGTTAGGTGAAGAGTAATGGTCAGTTGGTGTGTTCTTCCAACGTAAAGGTTGTGATGGTAACTACCTATGTTGACTGTGTTCTGAAGATTCAATACGTTATGGAAAATGGGATATGTGTTGTATATATAAACCATGTCAAATAAGTCAGCAACCCAACCAATATATGTGTAGACATGTAATTGTAAGCATTGATGGTTGACCTAAGAGGAAGATGCCAGTTTTATCATCATTCTTAGTCACCATACTTCTAGCGTAAATTTACAACTAATATGATCATGCAATGCGGTTAAGTTTGATTTTTTCTTCTATCTTGAAAAATGTTTTTTTTAATATTTCCATAAATCTCAATCCAACACTGCTTTGCCAGGCACTCAAAGTTCTTAGGAAAGAAAAAACATGAGTATTAATATATATATAGATTTTAATTAATCCACCCTTATGATTCCTGCTGCAATATGGCTGGAAAAAAATAAATGTTTATACACATTACTTGTTGGAGTCGTCTACCCATTCGCATTAAAGGATGACAATAATAACATTATATGCATTAGTTATAAGTTCAACATCGATATGGATATCAAAAGAATAATGATTGCATTAATGTCATGCTTGTATGTCGACACTGCATGCATTAAATATATTTTAATATCATAAAAGACAAAGTGAATATCATTATGAGCAATGAACCAAAGAAAATAATAACATTGATTATAATTTATATCATGTTGAGAATGGGGCTGCAGTTAGCATGGCTAATAGGAAAGTTATTAGAATTTATGTTAAAGAGGTTAATTTTGGTATTTGATACTCTAGACATCAAATTTAGGTTTGCTCTAACACTTAATAAATATTCTTAGATACATTACATTTCTCTTCGAGGTAATATGACATCTTACATTGTTAATGTAATTATGGCAAAGTCTTGATATTGAAGCTATGCCAATGTTGGGGTTGGGGCCCTAATTCGGTTGGCTAAATCTTTCCTATTGTAGGAGGTTGGTCACGAGGTCTATTATCCCCCACCCCCGTGGTACCGGAGGGCATGTCGCACCAGCACTACTGGTCATGTTAAAAAGTTTACCAGGCACACTGTAGTTTATAGGGGGTCGTGCTACCCGATTCCTACAGTCTAATAAAAAAAAAAAAAAGCTACGCCAATGTTATAATTAATATTATTATTAGCATCCATCATGAAAATAAATAAATAAATAAAAATAAGGATAAAGAAAATAATAAGCCACTGATAATATTAACATATTATATTGATAATTATGATGATAATAATATATTATATTAATATTCACATTGTAAATTATAATATTAATGTTTCATAAATCCCTTTTGACCATACTTCTATTGTTATTGAATTTACGTGTGCACCTTGATGCAACATTATTATTTAATCAATATCATGTCATTAATCAAATTACTATATGTTTGACCAGTCGAACGTAAGAAATAAGGACATCTATGTTTAATCACTATTACATTTTGCATGAGAATCAACTTAAATCTTAAATTCTTTATCTCTTCATAAAATTTCATATGGCTCAAGATTTGAGGCATACTTTAAGTATTCTTTAAATAATTTATAATGATCACCATCAATTATAATTATTGAATTTTTAACTCTCTCTTCCTCTTTTTTTAACCTTACAATTAATTAATAATCATTAAATCACTAATATAAATATATTAACATATGGTTTAATTGAATATGTCATAGCCATCTATAGGTGGGGCCTCACAATGGCTTACTAATAGTACCTCAGAGAACTATAACTGATGTACCTAAGGTTGGGCCTTACAAGAAAACTCATCATCAAGTGAAAACCACTATGGTGGCACTTTGGACAAGTACCATGATGAAACTTAGAAAATGAGCATCATGTGTAGAATCAAGAATCTATGTGTGCCATTTTAGGTGGAAGCATCTCATCCTTTACCTAATAAATCTAATATTCCATCCATCATCCATCCATATTACCCATAATAAATCCATGAACCATTCATCCAACCCATTTTTTTTCATCTAAATCCAACTTATCTTGATCTTGACAAAGGTTTGGTTTACACTTTTAACTTTCTTATGGAAAACATCTTGACATGGGTCACTATCATTGATCCTATTCTATCTAGAATTATCTGAGCCATGAGGCATTGTCCAAAGGGGCATACTCTATCCAAACATGTTATCTTATCACAAGATAATACATTTTCTACATTGCTAGAAAATGCTAGAAAGTACTTACATCTTGCTTTAGAATAAATCTTGATCTATTTCTTCTAGCTCACATTATGATCTAGGCATCATCCAAACAATCCAAATAATCCATATCAGTTACATCTTGCTAAGACTTCAATGTGGTATTAAAGCATTCGACAATCTTGTTCCTAGCATGGCTACAAATCTCGATCAATCATTGTCCAATCAATCAATCATCATCTTTGGATGTATCCTTTCCAATCTTCATGTTGTTCCTATCTTGAAAACACTATCTTTGTATTATTGTGCATCCTCAATAATGTTATCGTTATTGAAAATTACTCAATCAGATCAATCGGTTTTAGTTGGCCTATCAAAAAAATCTAAAAAGACTATCGATATCCCTACATACTAATATCTCTTTATCATTCATCCATATGATTAGCATCAAAACCCAAAAATAGTTATAAAACCATCAAAATACAAAAAATGGTAAAACACAAAAAACTCAAAAAACATAATAGGTCATCTTCGGATGGGCCGTATTGAGTCAAATAAAGTGAACTACAAGCCTCTATGTTCATTACGTAGGCAAGGCCATCATAGATGAGCCCTCGAGGCACTAGGTCACTCCCCTTAGGTCCCCCTTTTGGTCTCTAAATATCTTGAATATCCTTAAACATCAAAAACAACATCAAATAACCCCAAAAGCACAAAAACATTAAAAAAATCTCAAAAAATCCTATCTTTGTTATCACCTATCTACAATAAACTCTTCATCCATAATAAATAATTGCCACCCTCACCCTTTGACAAAGAAAACAAGAAAAGAAAACATCAAAATCCAAAAATTTAATGCAAAGAATCGAAATGACTGAATCATCTTTAGACTAAAATAAATGCTAAAGTATTAACTACCCTACCTTTTGAATTTAATCATCATCAACATCTTGACATATGTCTTAATGGATAAATCATTCCTACAATAGATATCATTGATGGATAATCCTAAAACATCAAAACAATGATGGCAAGTTATACAACAAGCTCTGTTTATCTTTTTATGGTCTCATCTTTTTGATTTATCTTATTGTCACATTCCCAGGATCTCTTGAGGATGTCCATAAGGATTTAGAAAGGAAGGAATGGAAAATTGATCATTGATTTTTTGTCTGTTCTATTTGATGGATATTTTTGTAATATTACCATGGTGAATACTTTCTTTGTTTTGTGTATGGAATTTGTTTTAGGATAATTTGTGTAGTGGTTGCATACTAGGTACTCCATACCTTTCTATGTAACTACTCTGAAATGTTTTCTAACCTCTCATCCACACACTCTAATAGGGTTTTTGTATGTCTAGTATGAGCAAGAATACTCCTTGTTTGTGGAGTCAAATTCCACACAATGTATATAAATCCACCATTGGTCATTAATACCTTAGTGCATCATGTCTATTTGCTACATCAATAAGGATTGCTAAAAAACTACGAAGCCTCCATGAAAGAAAAATCAAAATCATCAATGCATATAATCACATATCATCAAGGTATAACATCAAATCAAGTCATGAATACAGGTTATCGTAATCATGATCCATAGGTTTTCAAAAAATTAGATCAATCATCTAACACTTCTATACATCTCTAATCATACTAACATATCTTATGACTAAAATCTTCATCCTGCTAAACTAATCTTGAACCTTTTTGTGAGCCCAACCTAAAAATGTAATTTTTCTAGCTAACCTCTCGAGGGGGAAGCCCAACATATTATCATCCTTTTGCTAACCACCGGGGCACAGTGGGGCATATTAAAATTTTCAAATCTTGATATTATCATTGAATTCTTTGAAATAATGTAACCAATACTTTGTTTCAAAGAGGGGGAAAATGTAGACATGTAAAAATGACACAACACATATCACACATCCTAAACTGTATTTTTCCATCATCAACATCATTTTCATTAATATAATTGCATTTCAAATCATTTACATCATTATTCCTATTTTTCTCTATTAATTAAATAATCTTTAATTATTTAATTAATTCACTATATCATCACCTAATCTAACTTTATTCCACCTGATTAATTAAATAAATATCCATTATTTAATTATACACTAATATACCCTATTCATCTAAATCAATTAAATTTTTATCATTAATAATTTATTTAAAGTCACTTTCCCTTCTCTAAAATTGAATAATTAAATCAATTTATTCAAAATCATTCAACATGGTCAACAAAAAAATATATCTTTATTTGTTAAAATTCAAAAGAAGACTTGCATGTTCATCTCCAATATTAATTAATTATCCTTACCCCTTTGTGATTGACTAAATCATTACCATTGATTTCTCAATCTAATTGGTTGACTAACCCATCTATTTCCTAAATCAACCTAACTTTCTCAATCCCACTAAACACTTAACCTGACTTTCTCAATCCCACCAATCATTCCAATCTAATCCCATTGATTATCCAATTAAAATCCTTAATTGGATCAATAGAGGAGTTAATTGACCAATCTATTTACTCTCAACGGTTCTCAACCTTTAATCATGATCTTTCACTATCAAATCTTGATCGTTCATCTGAAACTTGAAAATCTATAAAATAGCCTTCTTTGTTCTAAAAATGATCGAAGAATCTATAGAGTTTATGCAAAGAGGTCATGCTGAATTGACATTTGAATTCTTGAGAGAAAATACACACATATCTTTGATCACCATTAACACACATTTTGAAGCTTTTGCAAACAACAAATGGAGGCTTCCTATTGATTCAAATGCAATTCAACATCAATACAAATTACACTTCAACATGGGATGGTAACATTTTAATTTTGTGAATTCAGTTTGTGTAATCTTTATGATTGCATTGCTTTCTTATTTCATTATTTTATAACTTCATTTCATGAGTATGGGTTGAGGATTTGATCTTGTTTGAATTGAGTTGGTTTAATTCATCACTATTTCCTATGCTTATTTCCCCCTTACAGTATCATAGCATCATCATATATAAATCATAATTTCATCACATAACATGCATAGATGTGGTCGCCAAAAATGAATCTCGTATCATATGTCTCAAAAAATAATGTGTCATCATACATCAATATAACAAGTCTATACATGGGCTCATGAACCATAAATATACAATATAATTAGCCCACAATAAAAAATAATAGTCTGTCTACAAAATAGAACCATTTTTACAAAGAGCTATAGTGAAATCCCTATCTCAAAATGGGAGGGATTCAACTATTGATACCTTGGTGGTCCTGCCACTATCTATCTTTGGGACCCTACTTGGCCCTAATCACCACCTACCCCTATAGTGGTCTACGAGGTGGTGAATCCATCACCCCCTCACTCACTGAATATCAAGACCTGTATCTCTTCAGTCTATTGCATGTGAAACTTAGATATCAATGCTTCAAAGGTACCGACATTTTATATAAATATTTGTAGTATATGGCCTCTTGGGTTGATCGTGTGATCTCAAAAATCATGTCCCTAACCTTGAGTAGGGATTGCTTTGACCTTTGAAAGTGGATCACCACCAGATCCATCTCTATGATCATGCTAGATAGTTGAGCTTGAAATTTTTGTACCTAGGCTTATAGTGTAGATACTTTTCTACCATATCCTCCCTCACCATCTCCCCCACCATCCCCTTCCACTAGTTGTACAACTGGTTGTTATAACATTGGCTACACTACTGCTCCTACCACACCCCCTCCACCCCCTCCTTCTCCTTCATCTCCACTCCTTCCATCATCTCCTCCTCCTCCATCTCCACCCCCACCTCCATCTCCACCACCTCCTCCTCTGTAACCCCCTTGATCAACTCACATGAAAAACTATCTTATCTCTCATCTCTTCATTTCCACCTCACCTATTGTACCCCTATATGGTCTATCAACTGGTTTGTTCTCTAACCAACCCACCAAGTTTCATCCCTACATCTACCATATTTGGTTGCAAGTCCCACTACATAGGGACTATCCTCTCAAAATAACTAGTAGAAGTATCAAGACTAATAATGGGGCCCCAATATGGGGTCTCTTGTTGTGACCTAGTAGATAAGACCTCCCCAAATGAGACATCATGTATCATCTAAACTATCTAAGTGTTCAATCAAGTAGATATAACTCTATGATATGTGTCATGCGACCAATCAAATATTGGGTATGTCAGAATATGGTAGGTGATATCCATCATTTGACCAAGCCTCACATTGTTTCCATGGTCTCCACATGAATATCACCAAATCATCCAAGGCTTGTCTCCAATAGGGTATATCACCCAACATATGTTGGGTAACAAAACTATCATAACACCAAAAATATGGTAAACCGAGTGCTCATGCTCTATTAGCCACTGGTCTAGTGATTGTTATATGCTCCCATACCCAAATGTATAGTAGATTCACCACACAACCTATTTTGGCTCTGAACCTATAAGCCACCTTACATAATTTATGGTATAGGGTCGTCAATACATAGGGACCCTATGCACATGAAAACACATAGTCTATAGAGAACTCACCACCCCTCTTATCTAGCACTAATACACTGCTAATCACTGCTACCATCACCACTGGTGATGCATCAAAATCAACCATCATATAGCTCAAACTAATCTCTTAATCCTCAATTCTAAGATCATCTATTAGAAACACATGTCTCAATGCGCTCTCCCCACTATTTGTTTCATATACAATCCATGCACTATGGATCAAAATCTTTCCTATCCTCCACACATCCTTGAGAGTGGTTGTCACCTCATCAATCAATAATAAGAATGCACTTCGCTCACTATACCGTCTCTCAGCTAATTTAGTCATCATCCCTCTATAATCTAGAATCTCAAGCATATACATGATGTAAAACAAACCCGCCACTCTTAGAAATGCATGCTCATCATCAATGAGATGAGACATTAGAATAAGCACCTCTAGATGCCTCTCCCAAGACATCAATGCCTCTCAGACATCTCACAACCATAATGTACACTTTAGCAATCACACTTACTAAGAAATCTCTATAGAAAAGCTAACTACATACTTTTCCATTGACCAATGGATTAATTTTTCAATTGTGCCATTTGACTAATTAGTTGGGAACCAATTTTTCAATTACCTCATTTTTTGGATCAATTATGCAAAATTTATCATTTGCACTATTCTAGCCATTATTTACAGCTTACAAATCAATTGAAAAATTATAAATCAAATGTGATTTTAAAAAAAATATATGTATAAAGCATTTCATTTGTGCCAAATTAGGCATCAATTGCATCGAATCACATCAATTGCACCATTTGTGGTGTCATTTTCATCGAAACAATTCCTATTTCACAAATGATTATCCTAAATATCTAAGCCTAATAAATGCACTTAATGTGAAATTCAAAGGGCATGAGTTAGGTACATACCTCTACCAGTGCACCAACTAGTTGTTCATAGGTCCTAACTCTCTCAACATGGTGATCTCCTACTAGATTTCCCACCATCATATCAACTAATTCACTCTCAAGATCTATGACTAATAGGAGTGAAAATGAGGAAATTTGACCATAAAACCTACTATTTATAGCCACCCTAACCCTAATTATTCCCACCCCCTCCTCCTCCCTCCCAAAATTCATCCTCAAACCCCTCATTGCATCCATTTGACTTTTCTTCTCCTAATTTACTATTTTCTTCACATATATCAAGTTGATCACATCTTTTCGTGAGTTTGACCCATTTTTTTAAATTTTTTCGTCAACCTCTTGATGGGGCACCCTACATCCATTTATTCATTCATTGGGGAAAATTGTGGTAATACCATAATAAAATATTTCCCACTTTCTTTGAAACAACACTATAAAAAGGCATTATCTCAAAGAGGTACAACATTTAGACACCAAAAAATGACTAACTCATTTCTTCCAAAACATCATCACTTTCCATCACCATGTCTCATCAAATTCTTCTTCTAATTTTAATTAAATATTTTCATTATTTAATTAAATTAACATCATTTCCTCTTTTTCCTTGATAATTAGATAATTTTAATTGTTTAATTATTTAAATCTCTAAAGCTTCTCAATTCGATTGTGTCCTAATTTTTTGCATCAATGTTTTGGATCACACTCCATGATCCATCATTAGGATGAAAGAGAGCAAGAGGAGAAGAGAATGGATAATTGCAGACTTAGACAAGATAAAAAGCAGAGAGGGGGGAGGGAAGGTTACACGAAGATTGAGGACAAGAAAAGAGATAAGGAATAAAAAAAACAATAATAAAAATAATGAAAAAGAAAACAACCACCTGAAAAAAGAGAGGAAAAACACTAAATGAAAAAATAAAAAAACAACTAAAAGAAAAATAACAAATTCTTAATAAATACAAATAGAAATACGAAACAATAAAAAGAAGAAAAAGATAAGCAAACACCTGGAATACACATATACACAAACGCTTGAAAAAAACATACACACACACCCACACACTCACACACACACACATAAATATAAATAAAAGAACCTCTAAACTAAAAGCAAAGGATAAAAACAAGAAGATAAAAGAAAATCAATAAAATGAGAGGGAAAAACAAAAAAAGAGTCCAAAGGAAGAAAATATAAAGACAATGTCGATGAAAAAAATACAACGCCACAATCAGAGAAGAAGGTGTATGAGCTCTACTAGGGTTTTGTGGTTTCTGCGGTCACCCTGGGCCCCTCTTGCATCATACTACGCAGGAAATCCATTTTTTCTTATGTGTACAGTCGCATTTACTACAGTGTTTGTGTTTTAACATGCCTTCAACTGGCTCTAACCCACCAATTCATGTTGGTGTTAGCGGTTCGACGACACAACTCAATGGCTCCTCCTCTGAACAAACGTCCCCATAAGTTTATTTTGAAAGTCTTTCACGAGGTAAGAACTTTGATTCCCCAGCTGATGTGATTTTTCCTTTACCAGATTTTGATTATGCTTTCCAGTGGCTTGACAACACACCCTTGTGGGTTATTTTGTTGGGAGGACTCCCCAAGAAAGTGTGTTGAAAGAATGGGTCAGCAGGCCTGGGTCCCTCATGGGGTACGCCTTGACATGGTCCAAAACTTGACCAAGGGTTTTTTTTGTTCCGCTTCATGGAATTCAATCATGTCTAGGCTATCTTAGCCCATGGTCCCTGGTATGTTAGGTCATCCTTATTGGTTTTCCAAGCATGGACTCAAGATTTTATTGTCTCAGATGACACCAAATTGTGGGTCCCAGTCTGGATTGAATTCCCTGGTTTTCCCTTGCCTTGTGTGCCTTTTTTGAATCACATTGCTTCCTCATTGGGGAGGGTTATTTGTGTTGAACCAAATAGGTTTTTCTAGGCCTGGCCCCAAAAACGGGTCTGTGTGGAAATTGACCTATCCAAGGATTTGAAAGAATCTGTTGATATCCAAATTGGAGCTCTCAGGCATACCCAGAAAGTCATGTATTTTAATTTTCCCAACACGTGCTATAGGTGCCAGTCAGCCGACCATAAGATTAACGACTTCCCTTTGGTAGTACCTCGTACGTCTTCCCCATCACGAGATGTTGAAAAGCCTCGTCAAGCGAAGCCTTCTACTAAGGCTGATGCAAAGTGGACTATGGTTACAAATCGAAAAAATAAGTCAACTAGTTCTAGGTCGGCCTCTAAAGCCTCTAAACCTCCAAAGGTTGCTTCAAACCCTTCAGAGAAGGGGACAGATGCTCTTATTGGAGCTGCTAATGCTTCAGTGCAGCCCAGGACAAAGGCAATGCCTCAGCCTGCTGTTGTTATGTTTGCTCAATCGAATGTTCCTCCTCCCGTATCGGGAGCTCAAAGGCAGTCTCACAGCCCATCTCCACCTCGTGAAGAGGGTGAATATGTGCAAGAAAAGCAGATATTTTCCCCTCTGTTTGTTCAAATTGGATCAGTTCCACAAGATTTTTTGTAGACTCGTTTCTCTTCCTTGAATGAAGAGGAACCGGATTCTAATAATATGGAGGAGTTTCATCCATGAACTTCCTCTCATGGAATGTTTGAGGTCTAACGAACCTCTCTAGAAATTATTTTGTTAGAGATACCTTGCAAAATCATTCTGGTATTGAAGTGCTTTGTCTCCAAGAGGTTAAAATTTTTGGTTTTTTGCTTGCTTCAGCTTACCGCTCTATTTGGTCAACTAGTAAAATGTTTGTTACTATGCACGAGGTTGGGCGTGGCAGAGCCATCACCCTTTTGTCCCCATGATGGCATGCTTGCGTTGTTGATCATGGGACTGATCCTTCTCATCGGCTCATCTGGATTCTTCTTAACATTGATAATCACTCCTTTGGGATTATTAATGTCTATGCCTCTAATGATGTTGTGGAACACTCTTTTCTTTGGCATTGGATTACTGATTCTCTACTAGTCACCACCTAGTTACTCTGTGAGGATTTCAATATGGTTGAGATGGTATATGACAAAGATGGCACCCTACCATTCAGATGGGCAGCTAGCGACTGGGAGGTGTAGTTTTACATGAACAATAAATTGGGGCTTTTCGATCCCAATATTGGTCATCGCCATTCTCATTCCCTCTGGCATACTTGGTGTAATTACATGGCTGACTCTGAAAAAATATTTAAATGCCTTGATCATGCCATGATCTTGGCTCAATATTTTTTCTTCTCCACTTCGGCCACCTCCTCCCACGGTTGGTCGCCTTCTTAGGGCTGATGGCAAAATGGCTTTGCATGTCCCTGGTCTCAGCCTCCTCTTCGGTGGGACACTCACCCTCCTTGGCATACCCGCTCTCCTCCACCATGAGCTGGCCAGGGTGGCCCTCTCGTGGTGCTTCGAGGAGCGGTGATGGCGGATCCAGGTGGCCCTTTGATGATCCTCCTACCTTTGGTTCTGGGTGGCTAGATACTGGCAAAATATTTCTGCGTTTGGTGCTTGCAATCTCGCCTTGACGCGAGGAAGAAGATAAAGAGAAAAAAGATGATGATGATGGCTGGGGTGCTTCTCTTAATGTCACTCCAGACCCTGCTGATGTATGGGGAAACACATGGACGAAAAAGACCCTCCTGGCACTACTCTGGCCACTTAATGACCTTCTTTTTATTATGTTTTGTAATCATGGAGTTACGGGCTTGGTACATGTGACTGGTTAATTATTTTGGTTTTTCTGGCCGCTACCCATGTGACTTTCGGGGTGTGCCTTTTTACCACCCATATTTTTTTGTGAATATGTAACTTTATCTTTATATTAGTATAGATAGTTGCCTATTCATAAAAAAAAAATACAAATAAAATTAAAGAAAAAGGCAAAGAAATAAATATAAATATAAATAAGAAAGGATAAGACAAAATGCAAAGAAGATACAAATAAATGAGGAAATTAAAATAAAAAAGAATTATATATATATATACAAACAAACATACATATATATACATATACATAAATATGTATCATTATAAGAAAAACAACACTAAAAATAAAGAAAATAAAGAAAAAATAAAAAATAAAAAACAAAGAATATAAATATAAGAAGATAAAAGAATATAAGCAAAGATAAAAGTGAATAGATAAAGAGGTAAAAGGGAAGAAATAATAAAAGTAAAAGAATAGATGAATGAGACTAAATAAATCTAACAACAAAGGAATAAAAGTTAAATATAAAGAATATATATATATATATATAAGAAAAAAGAAAATATATATATTTTCTTCTTAATTTATATAGCTTTTATATTTTAATTGTTTAATTATTTAAATTTGTATAGCTTCTGGATCTGATGGTGTCCAAATTTTTTGCATCAACGTTTCGGATCACACTCCATGATCCATCATCGAGATGAAAGAGAGCAAGAAGAGAAGAGAATGGATAATTGCAGTAGAGAGGGGGGTAGGGAATGTTACATGAAGATTGAGGACAAGAAAAGAGATAAGGAAGAAAAACAACAATAATAAAAATAATGAAAAATAAAACACACACCTGATAATGAAATATATAAAAGCTTATATTTTTTTCTTTTTGCTTCTTTATATAAATAATAAATTATATATATATATATATTCTTCTTTATATATTTAGCTTTTATTCTTTGGTTGTTAGATTTTATCTATATATATAGCTTTTATTCTTTTTTTGTTAGATTTATTTAGTCTCCTTCATCTATTCTTTTATTTTTATTATTTCTTTGCTTTTATCTCTTTATCTATTCACTTTTATCTTTGCTTATATTCTTTTATCTTCTTATATTTATATTCTTTGTTTTTTTTTTTTCCTTTATTTTCTTTCTTTTTAGTGTTGTTTTCTTATAATGATACATATTTATGTATATGTATGTATGTTTGTTTGTTTGTATATATATATCATTCCTTTTATTGTTTCACATTTCTATTTGTATTTATTAAGAATTTGTTATTTTTCTTTTAGTTGTTTTTTATTTTTTCATTTAGTGTTTTTTCCTCTCTTTTTTCAGGTGGGTGTTTTCTTTTTCATTATTTTCATTATTGTTGTTTTTCTTCCTTATCTCTTTTCTTGTCCTCAATCTTCGTGTAACCTTCCCTCCACCCCTCACTGCTTTTTATCTTGTCTAAGTCTACAATTATCCATTCTCTTCTCCTCTTGCTCTCTTTCATCCTGATGATGGATTGCAGAGTGTGATCTGAAACATTTATGCAAAAAATTGGACACAATCGAATCTAGAATCTATACAAATTTATGATATGGATTGTGGAAAGTTATTATCATTAATTATTTAAAATTCAAATCTTCCATCCATTCTTACTTTAATTAAATAATTTTGAATTATTTAATTAATTCAATTATTTCATTATTTTCCTCTATATTAATTATTCATCTCTTGCACATTGGTGAAATAATTTATATTATTTAATTAATTTATCTTCAGTTAATATTTTCTAAATCTTAGTAATTGAATAATTATTTTCAATTATTTAATTAACATAATTATTCTTCCATCATTATTTTCTTCTAGAAATAAATAAAATTGCTATTTAATTTATTTTTTCATGTGCACATAAATTAAACAATCTATTTATTTAGTTCTTTAATTAATTCCCCATGCATTCTCCACCTCACTAGTTAACTCACACTCACTTCTAGTCCACTCTTCAATCAAATAAGTCTTTTATCCAATCTATTCAGTCTAACTTATGGTCACTCACACTTCTCTAATCAATCAATTTCACTTCACTACTCATACACCCAGTTCGTGCAAATCATACAATCAGTTAACTCCTCATATCTCTTAATAAATTTATCTCAAGTATTCTCATCCATTGATCTACTCAATCTTCTATCCAATCATAATTGTTGATTGATATCAAGAATAATCTATAAATATAGTCTTCATTCATCTCATTTTCTTATCAAAAAATCTACATACTTTTGCTATCATTATCATCTCTAAATGTTTTGTTCTAAATTCTGAGTAAGAAAAATACCATTTTTCAAGTTGTAATTGAAGAAAAATGGATCTAAGAACAATGCTATCCTTATGCTTCATTGAATAATTTGATTAGATTGTGATTTGTTTCTTGTCATTAATGTTTGATTGGGAAAAGGGATCTAAGTCCTAAATGACACTTCTCCCAATTATAGTTGGATTAAAAATGATCTCAATACCCACTTGGCTACAAAACTCAATGGAAGAGCCAAAATGGTGGATTAAGGTTTTAATATAGTGGTTTTGTGTGATGTCAGATTGGTTGTAAATAGACTAAATTTTAAGACACAGTGATGTTCTTAGGTAACTATGAAAATGTAGTAGATTGTTATGATTTCTGAGAAATGAAATGAAGAAAGACACAAATGAAATTCAAAAAGGGGAGAGTAGACATTGAGGAACCTGATATGAAAATTTGGTGTTGATTTAGCTGTTTAGGGGCGTGGTGTGCCCTAGACTATCCTCTTATTTTCTAATTTATAATTTCATAGGCATGAGTTCTATGGTCAATAGGTTATGTTCTCCTAAGATCACTATTGGAACTTTTTTTTTTATTAAGAAAATCCAATTTCCATGGCTTGACAACTTGTAGGGCTTGAATGCATAAATGAGTAATTAATCTTCAATCTTCCTCTAATTACTTTAGATATGGAAACCTGCACACATGAAAGAGGAGGAAGGATTGTGCTATATAGGGGTTTTCCTAAATCAAACCCTGATTTGGTGTTTCTACCTCCACAACGACTATGATGATGTATAAAAGAGATCTTACCCTTGGTTGGGCAGAGGCTAAATGATAAAAATGAAATGAATTGAATAATTCTATAAAACACCACTTAAACCTACATTCCTTGATGGGTTGAAGTCATGTACTCATCACCTTCAAGGAGAAATTATTGTTTGATTTGAAGTTTTGTAAGTGTTAGTACTCACAAAACAAATTAATATAAAACATGAAAAAACTTACATAAAAACATGATGAATGATTTACATGATGCTTGACTGAAATAAATGATGCTAAAATATTGAAAATTCTACTCTTGACTGCTCTTGATTGCTTTTAGGATGCTCAATTTTTCTCAATGAAAGTGCTACGATTAAAATAGTGAAAATAATGTTTATTTATACGCAATTCTTCTAATTTCCCAAAAATCAAATACCGATAATTGATAGATGAATTCAAATTTTTAAATAATAAAATATCAACACTAACATATCCAAAATGGAGCTAAAAGAGGGCTAGAAAAGGGCACAAGGTGCCCCAGTCTAGACCCATCCTTGTCGACACCTAAAACATCAGGGGAAAATATTAAATGCTTATTTTTATTCCCATTGTTTGATTTTTTAATATATTTATAAAATGGTAATTAAATGCATAATTAGGTCTGAACACATAGGAGGAGCTAAACCTAGTGTGAAATTGTCAAGGGTGGAAATTTTTGATGCTATATTTAGCCCCCACTTTAGTGAGAGTATGAAATTATGCTCAAGCTCACACTAAAGTACGGATAAACTAAGAAGGGTTCAATTATCCAAATATTGAAGGGATAGGATGACATCAAATCTAGGGGATGTGTTAGCCCCTAGATTCATGATACTATGACAAGACAATATAAGGACAAAGGAACACACATTAATGAGATACAATGTAGCATGATAAACACTGACCATACATTAAAATGGCACAAAACATGATGCAAACATAAACATGAAAAAAAAAAAAAACATAATACAAACACAAAGTAGACACAATACAAACATGAAAAAGGGAGGTATGACAATCACAAACTGGAAATCTCCATAAAAATATTAATAGAATCCATACCCAAGATGTTCATGAGTCACATTCTAACAAATTTTGATATTTTTTAGGTGAACTATGAACCAAAGCACATAGGCTAGTGAAGTCTGATATTCACTAGGTGAGATTTTCGAAAGTAGCAAATGAGAAACATGCAAGGGCTAGGGAATTTTGATATTCACTAGGTGTATCTTCATGTCAACCATACCAAGAATTATAATCCCTATAACTCTGATAAGGTGCTATAAAAATGATCAATATTCCAAGCCAACACATCACTAATTCCAATACGTGTGAACAAAGTGAATCACATAATGGAATACATCCCCCCACCTTAAATTAATTACTAACACCAGCTACAAGGAATTGCTTTTAAGGTAGAGTAAAACAATATATGCAACATGAAAGGTTATGAGAGCCTATTAGAAAAACCTATGCCAATGATATGTTACCAATAAGACTGACTTATGACAAGAGGTTTTCACCAAGAATAAGCCGCATAATAAGACAAAATATATCACATAATGGATCCATGGATCTGAGGCCAGTATAAACCATAGATAATATATAATATGATTATGATTAGAATCAACATCATTTCATAAATACTCATGGAAATATGAACACAATGGAGGAATGATAGATTAAGAAAACATAAAAGGATTTTGGGTCAAAATGGAAGAGACCTAAATGTATCAACACCTTGCATCATCCATAAAAGGAAAACATAAGATAACAATGTTCACAACATAAAGAAGAATGGAGATACAAATAGAAGAATCTCACAACAGATTCATATTCTTTGTATCCTTATGCCAACAAGAACAATAAGGGTCATCCAAAGAAAACTGAAAAATATAAAAACATGTCAAGGAGAAAACCATGGGAAATCACATCACATGTAAGAAAAAATAGAAAAACACACACAAAGGTATCATGCATGTTAGCCGATTTAAAGCAAGTCGTCTACATCTCAATCTCGATCATCAAAAATGAAAGGAAAAAAATACTCTAAAGGGACTACAACAAGTGTTGTACAAGGAGTAGCACCGGACTCAACACATGTTGAATCACTCTCATCAAGAGAATCATCATGGCTATCCTCATTTAAGCTCATAGATTTTGAAAATATAAAAGCTAGTTCATTATGATCTTCTTTTTGTTGTTCTTCACTATCCAAATATATCATAATAGGTTGTTTATTATCATAATTATTGTGAGAAATATCATTCATATTTTATTCTTTCATTATTTTCTTAGGTTGGATAGGTAAGCTCAATTTCATGGTTTGGAAAAGGTGGCGGGGCGGAGTAAGGTGAGGACAAGGAAAGATGGGTAGAAGGTAATTCATCGGAGTTGGTTTGGATGGGTAGTTGGTCATTAGCTAAGGTTCCCACACTTTTCAGAAAGTTGACTAGCTATGGCATGACATCTATTTTTACACTCTTTTTCACTTCTATTTCTTCTTGCAAGGGTTTTATCTTTTGAAGGGGTGATCGAGGTGTTCCCCAATATAGGCATTTTTCTTCCTTTGGAGGAGGAACTGAAAGGACCCTTGCAGGTTGGGAGACTACCATATTCTTAGGTCTAAATTTTTTTTTCTTTTGAAGGTAAAAATTTGATTATATGATTATCCCTTGATATTTATAAGATGGTGAAGGTGGAATCATATTATACATGCTAGGAGGTTGGGGGAGGATACTCGATTTGGACTTAGATTCCTCTATTGAATTTGGGGTGGGAGAAACACCCATGGAAGTCACAATAGGCTAAGGAACCTTAGGTGGGATAAGAGACAACCCAGTTATTCACTTAGCTTTAAAATTTTGATATGATATGAAAAAGTGATCTTCACAGGGCTTAACAGGTTCAATAGGTTGAGGCCAAAAATAATCTAGTGAAAAATTTCATAGGAAACCAAAGGTTTGAAACTACTATGATAAACTGTATGTATTTCATCTTCAAATGTGAAATTTATGAGCTTGTGGATAACCAATGGGACAAAATTCATTGAGCATAGCCATATGTAGATAGCCTAAATCCAAATGAAGTTGGTCCAACATTTGAATGATGGTGAAGGAAACATCCAATTGTTTGGGTCCATTTTTTATTGAGAGAGTGATTGAACCTATCATAGGACAAAAATAACCATCATAAGTTTTTAACCATGATTTCGATTGTTCATAGTTCTCTTCATAAATTTCATGCACAAAGAAGAATTATTTAGTGATTGAATTCTCTAGACATGCAAGATCAATGAGTATTCCCCTTGTGAGTTTTCCATTAATTCAACTGGTGATATAGAGAGGACCATTAGGTGCATTTATGGATGCATCACTATATGTGAAAGAAATATTAGGCAACAAAGTGGTTCGACCTTTACAAGGTTGAACTCATATTATGTTTACCATGTTGGACAAATCATCATCTTCTTCATCATGATCACCACATTACACAAATTTTGATGAATGAATTGGTAATGGATTGGTGAATATTTGTAGGTTTTGGTTGGGTGGTGAGATTGATTTCTTTCCTTTCTCATTAATGTCAACCAACTAGATTTGATTACAATCAATGAGGTTCTTAAAATTTGTGCTTAGACACATATATCATTTTGTATTGCGTTCAAGTGTACAATGATACTAACAAAATTCCTTTGAATTAATTTTGTGTGCTAAAGGTTTATTTGTGTCAACAAGCCTGATTTCAGGTAATTGAATCATGTTTTTACTTAATAATTATAAAGTTATTGCATGAAGGGGGCCAAGAAGTTGTGGAAATTTCCCACCTATTGGTCTAAATTGATAGGGAGTTGTACTTGTAGTAGCAACATGCAGTGTTATTGGTAGTTTGAGTAGTGTTTATTTTAATTAAGTTTTTGTTTTGCATTTTAAATGTTAGCTAATTTTTTTAAGGTACAGTTTTGGATTGAACAGTAGGAGTTGATGAAGGTGTTCCTTCATACTGACTAATTAAAATTTGATAATCACGAAGAGATGTACACTAGTGTGTAAAGGATGGATACTTCAACAAAATCTTGTCTCAGATACTAGGTTGAAAGTTTCCTATAAACTCTTTGGATGTCAACATCGATAAGACTATAGGAAATTTATGGGTAAAGTGATTGGTATTTTCCTATGAAGTATGTTATCTTTTCCTTGGGTCCTTTTTATAATTCTCTAAGTCTATTAATATCACTTGAGGACCAATGTTTGATTGGAAATTTTGGATAAATGCACTAACAAGTTATGTGAAAGAGGTTATTGAGTTGCTTGGAAATGAGAAAAACCATTCCAAGGCCATATCTTTCAATGTTCTAGGGAAGACTTTGGCTAAGATTACATCTTCAAAAATGAAATCACTACATAATGTAGTAAAAGATGAAACATGGTCATTAGGATCTCCCTTACCATTATAACTTTCAATTAGGGTATTTTAATGTTTTGCAGTATGGGTGTTTTAAGGATGGAAAATGAAAAAGGATTTCATGTGAGATATTATGGAGGTTTACCATTTTGATTTTGATTTAATGTTGAACTTTATTGTTGAAGTGATGTCATGTTTTACAAAAGTTAATTTATTTCTAAATCATTAGGTGACATGTTTTGAGAGTTTGTTGAATATGGTGAACAAGAGTGAGTGACCAATGGGTTACTATGTTGCATGTTTATGAGGGGTGATGAACATGGTGGTGTTATGGGTTAGGTGAAAAAACTATAAGGATTCACACTAGTAAGTCCTAAGCTTAGATTTAGGCCATTGGTATATTTTATTGTTGATGCTATGGATGGAGGTGTAAATTTGGGACTAAAGGCATGGTTGTGGGAGAGGGAAAAAAATTTCCTCCTTGATTTTGAGCATTGGTAAATTCTTGAGTGCAAGTAGCTTTCGTAGGGATGTTAACATCTAATATTTGATCTAGACTACACAACACTTCTATTCCTTGAGCATCATTTATCAAATTCCTAAGGTTATCCATAATATGTTCCATCTCTCTAGCTAAGGGTTCAATACTTAGGTAATCTTGAATACTTTCTAAATCCTTATCCAATTAGTTTAGTTTCTCTTCAGAAACATGGGAAATAATATCCAACTAAGACAACTAAGATAGGATAAGATTCTATCTAGACAACTAAGACTACTAGAATATTATCTAGGACCTAAGTAAACCTAGCATGTGAATATGTCCCCCTAAGTCCCCAATAAGGAAATTAACTAGGTACAATACATTTATTCACACCAACACCCCCCCTTAAGTGTAACTTAGGGAGAATATTATTATGAAAAATACTATGCAAAGAGATTATGGGCACTAGCTACAA
Organism: Sequoiadendron giganteum; assembly: GCA_007115665.2. Lineage (NCBI taxonomy): Eukaryota > Viridiplantae > Streptophyta > Pinopsida > Cupressales > Cupressaceae > Sequoiadendron > Sequoiadendron giganteum. Next base: position 667,965,477 of record CM021100.1, read on the forward strand.
GGCCATGATAGGTGCCCATTTACAATATAAATGGAATCTCTCACAAACAGAGATAAAGAGAAAACCTAGTGGGAAAAAACTCCTCTCCAAAAGAAAGAAAAAAGATAATGCATGGATGACTCTATGATATCCCCAAGGACTACATCCATCATGTATATGCAATCAATGACCCCCCATAAGAGGGAAAATAGAGACAAGATATTTTCCCCACAAAGAATAAGCTCTAGTAAATATGGTAAGCGTTTATAGAAAAAACATAATCCAATGCCTAAAAACAATGTTTCTCCCCTTAGGAAGAAGGTAAACCAAGTACAAATGTAGGAATACTTCCCATTCTAGATAGGAATTTTTATGAAGATGAACCCATATATATGTCTTTGAAACATGCTCATGTGTTTCCAAGTTCTTGGATGATGATGATGATGCCACAATCCAATCAAGTACATGCCTAATCACAACAAATTATGACAAACTAGGAACAAATGGAAACTGATCTTGAACTAACTCCAAAGACAAAGATAAAGTGACAATAGTTGATCCATGACTATCATCAAATAAGAGAGATAAAACCTCAAATTGGTCTTCCAAATTTGAAATGTGAGACTCCAAAAATAAAGATGCAATGTTTGATAAGTAGGAATCCCAATTAGGAAGACAAACATTTACCTATTGCAATGAATCATTTAAATTTCTCAATGAATCATCAAGAAAATTTGTGATCTCAATAGGAGAAGTAGGAGCTACAAGAGAAGTCTTGGGATCATCAAGACACTCAAGTTCTGCATCATATTCAAGCTCCTCTAAGGTCTCATCATTAAAGCGTAGGTTGTCAATATCATCAAGTGGAGTGAGGAATTTGATGCAGGATCATTTAAGAATGGAGGATGATGTGGATCTTCAAAAAACTCAAATCTTGGTCTAAAATATGCGTAGGAATAAGATTCATAAAATATAATGATAGGTCCCTCTAAATATGCTTGCACTAAAACTAGAACCAATTAAGTCTATGATACGATCATTCTTATTACCCCAAACTGATTTCTTATATGTTGTTTTTGGCTCAAGAACCAACCCGTAAAGGTAAGGAAAATTATTTAGCCACCTATAATTTGTTATTATACCTTTTTTGCATGACTCATAATTGTCCTTAGTTAGAATTATTATAGAAGGATGACTTGAATAATCCATGATTACAATAATGAAACACTTCTCAACTAATAGAATCTGAGATCAATACATAATATATGGTTGAAATGAAGTATAATGAACAAAAAAACACCTTCCCAACTATCAAAACATCCAAGTAACCTCAAGTATACCCATTGGGAAAAAATGAAATCACAATATACCTAGGAAAAAATAGGAAAAATGGCATGGATGGTTGGATAAAGCTCCTTTATACCTTTCCAATGCCATAAGAATTGTTAAAATTGAAGATTGTGGTAAACATTTATGAGCTCGGGTGCCACAAAACAAGATATAACTCCAATAAATGATAAATTTGATCAACCAAAAAAACTTTGAAAAATAACCTACACCATTAGAAAATTGAGAGAACTAGCTTTCCGACAATATCTTGTTTGAAAAAAATGGCTTCCTGGGGTGAAAGTTATAGAAAATTGAAAAATGCCCTATTTAGGCAATAGAGGAAAAACATTAGCGCCTAGGGGTTGGCACTTGGTCACTCCATATGAATTCCCTCTTATTACATAGTTTAAAAAAAAAAACCATCGTCGGGGGTGGTGGTAGTGAGTGGTGGGCTTAAAGCTATGTCATTGAGGCTGTAGGCTACCCTCCCGTGGCTATGTCCACGGGAAAAGCCAAGTGCTAAGCACTTATACAAAAGTTGTCGGGGTATATAAATTCACACTATTTAAAATAAAATAAAGAAAACTACAATTGAAAAAGAAAATTCATACACATCGACAAAAAATTGTAGTCGACAAGTCTGCAGTATGGGTTGCAAACTTAAATATTTCCATTGATTTTTTTTATAAAAACCCCGAAACATTAAAATGCCAAAAATTTTTATTTTTTTTTCCTGAAACTTTATAACTCGCAAAAAATTAAAAATATTTTTTCTACGAAAATTAAAATATTGCACTGTTTGTACTTGAGGGGCCATATGACCTGCCTGGGTAATTTTTTTTTGCCTCGAAAAAACCTAAGGTTGAACATAAGTGTATTCTATATCAAAATTTATCTCTCAGGCCTTCTAAACATGATGGAAAGTCATATTTGGCCCAAAGTGCCCCAAAAATTCAGCTACCTCCAAATATGGCAATTGAAACCGCTAACTAAAACCTTTGTAGATCAGTCAAAACATAACAAAATTTGACAAAAAGAAAGGAAAACCTAACTTTCTTTGATGCCCTATATTTAACTAGGAGGTCCTTGAAACCCCAACATGCACCCAAAAAAATATCCAAGCCAATACAAATCCCTCATATCTAGGAAGGAATCTACAACACTGGAGCTCTGATACCAGTAGGAGTTAATAGTGACTCCTCAACACCACCAAGAATAGTTGCTAGACCAAAATATCTTCCACAAGAGATAAAATGGAAAGAATAACTTTCTATGATAGTAGCTACAATATTACAATATTGAGTTTTAAAATGTACATGAGAGGCCTTGCTTATAAAGGCAAGGTGAGAGGAAGGACTAGACAAGATCGCGATAAGTGTCTTAATCTTATATTATAAGACAACTAACTTGACAAAAAAGTGAACAAGATAAGATAAGATAAGATCCCATCTAGACAAATAAGACTTATACAAGACTATCTAGAACCTAAGTAAACTTAACATGTGAATATGTCCCCCTAAGTCCCTTTGTAAGGAAATTAACTAGGTACAAGACATTTATTCACACCAATAGATTTCATGTGAGATATTGTGAAGGTTTACCATTTTTATTTTTATTTAATGTTGATTTTTTTATTGAATTGATGTCATGTTTTGCAAAAGTTGATTTATTACTGGATCATTGGGTGACATGTTTTGAGAGTGTTGAATATGGTGAACTAGAGTGAGTGACCAATGGGTTACTATGTTGCATGTTTATGAGGGGTGAAAAACTTGGTGGTGTTATGGGTGAGGTGAAAAGACTATAAGGATTCACACTAGGAAGTCCTATGCTTGTATTTAGGCCATTTCTATATTGTATTGTTGATGCTACGACTGGAGGTGTAAATGTGGGAATAAAAGGCATGGTTATGGGAGAGGAAACTTTTTTCCTCCTTGGTTTTGAGCATAGGTAAATGCTTGAGGGAAAGTAGCTTTCATAGGGATGTTAGCATCTACTATGTGAGCTATACTATGTAACACTTCCATTCCTTGAGAATCATTTATCAACTTCCTAAGGTTATCCATTTTATGCTTTGTCTCTCCAGCTAAAGGTTCTATACTTAGGTAATCTTGAAGACCTTCTAAATCCTCATCCAATTGTTTTAGTTTCTCTTTAGGAACACGGGAAATAATAGCCTCCATGCCCACATGAATGGTGGGTTGTGAGGAATTTAAAGGTAATGTGTGGTGAGGGATGAAATCTAAAATGGATTGGGTTGAAGCCATACCTTGTGTGAAAGAGTTATAGGACTAGGTTGCACAACTAATGTGGTTGATACATAGGATTCCATAAGTCTGCAACTACATCTCATAAGGGTATTATTAGTATGACACCATGTCATGAAGCTCATATGAGATTCAAAAACACTTAAGGAAGCGTATTATGAAAGGAAAGCACGTGACAATCACATCAAATAAAATAGTTTGCAAAATTAGAAAGCTGAAACATATAGGGACATAGAAATAGCCCTATGGTCCAAATTTGAGCTAAATTTAGAAGGCAAATAGTGCACTCTAGAACAGTAAGTATTTTTGCTAATTTTAAATTTGTATGTTTTCTACAATGTTTGAATACCCTATTTTGCAACGGTTTAGGTCTGAAAGAAAGTAAATTTCCATAAATGTATAGAATTATGATTTTTCTATATGAAATTAAATTATGCATGCAACCTTCAAATTTATTAAGAAATAAATGTGATTCAAAATACAATTTTCAGATTGTGAAGTACATAAATTGACTGACCCTAACTTGAAAAATCTAGAAATTAAAATCTTTCTATGTTTTTGCAACAATGATAATACACTTTTTCCACTTTTTCACTATATGCATATGCCTAAATGATCACTTAAACACTTTAAAATGTTGTTTTCAAATTTGATATGACCTAATGCAAAATTTTCAATGCAATTATGAACTAGGTCTACTTTATAATAACTGAAATTAACTCTAGTTTTCTTTTAAAAGCAAAATGTAATGAAATTTTTTTCACCTTTTCAATGTTTTTTATGACAATTATGTATGCACAAATAATGAATTCACAAAACTTAAGACTAAACTTATATTTTAAAAGAATAAAATTTATATTCTAGAAGATTTAAAGTGTAATAAATAGTCATGTTCACCAAAATGTTTGATTGGAAAAAGGGATCCAGGTCCTAAATCACACTTCTTCCAATTAGGTGGATTAAAATAGATCTCAATACCCACTTGGCTACAAACCTCAATGGAAGAGCCAAATGGTGAATTAGGGTTTTAATCAAATGGTTTTGTGTGTGATGTTAGATGATTGGATTGGTTGTAAATAGACTAAATTTTAAGATGTTATGATGTTCTTAGGTAAACTATGAAAATGAAACGAACTGTTATGATTTATGAGAAATGAAATGTAGAAAGACATAAACAAAATGCAGAAAGGAAGAGATTAGACACAAAGAAACTTGGTATGCAAATTTGTTGTTGATTTAGTTGGTCAAGGGTGTGGTGCACTCTATATTTTCCTCCTGCTTTCTTATATATGATTTTATAATCTTGAGGTCACTAGTCTATGGGTTCTATTCTCCTAGGCAGATGGTTAGAACTTTGTTTGTTACCAACACTACAAAAAAATAGGCAATTAGTGCCTAAAATTGCATCGGATTTTAGTGCATTTGAGTTCATGAATTGGGCACTTCTTTTGGTGCAAAATGGTATGTTCACTTTGGTACCGGATTTAGCACGAGGTTTAGAGTCGACTTTTGTTGCTTCCACTTTTGCTTTTGATTTTTCTTCTGGTTTTGCTTCTTGTGCTGCTTCCACGTTTGCTTCCAGTTTTGATTCTAGGTTTGCTTTCAATTTTGCTTCCAATTTTGCTTCAAGTTTTGCTTCCAAGTTTTCTTCCGGTTTGCTTCCAATTTTGCTTCCAATTTTGCTTCCAATTTTACTTCCAATTTTGCTTCCATTTTTTCTTTTGATATAACACCACTTTTTGCATCTAGCTTTGCTTCCATTTTTGCATCTTTTGTTGCTTCTAATATGGCTTCTATTATTGCATCTTTTGTTGCTTCTAAAATTGCTTCCATTATTACTTCTTTGTTTGCTACCTAAATTGCTTATGTTTTTGCTTCCTAGATAACACCAAGTTTTGCATCCAAGATTGCTTCTAGTTTGGCTTCCATTTTTGCTTCCTTTTTTTCTTCTAAAAATGCTTCTTTTTTTGCTTCCATTTATTAATTTAATATGTTCTATTTCAATTTAATTAGTTAAATATATCATGCCTCTTAAATAACTCATATGATTAAATAACAAGATAATTATTATAACTTGATCATCATTTATAACTAAAACAAGTGAGTCAAATATCTATATAAGTATATCAAAACAAGTGAGTCAAATATCTATATAAGTGATTAAAACAAGTGAGTCAAATATGCCACTATATTAATAACATGTCAAAATGATACATGTCCAAAAGTCGACATAAGTCAAAATGATACATGTACAAATGATATAAGTAAAAATGATAAATTATATAGCTCAAAATGATACATGTCCAAATGATATAATTCAAAATGATACATGTCAAAATGATACAACTCAATAATATGGTACTGCAAGCTATGAAAATGATAGATATGATACTAACCATGAAAAGAGGCATCATAATGATATATCAACAATGATCCATGATGTAGTCTATATGATCATGAATGTCACTGGCTACTACCAGCAACTTCCTCATCATCATCATCACCATTGTGATCATCATCGTCGTCATCATCATCATCATCAGCATCGGTGTCCTTTGTATCTACATCATCATCATCCTCTTCCATGTGATTTGTACCAGAACCAACATATTCTAGATCTATATCATGAGGATCATCTTGATCTTCTAGAAGACCCATGTTCTGCAAAAAAAAACATTTAAAATGAAAATTTATTATTTATTTCATGCAATAATTTATTTTTCTGTTATATATCTAATATTACAACATGTGAAACAAAACCATAATCATATTACATCATATCAAAGTGCACATACCATAATTAAATTTCAAAAAAATTATAGCTAATATGCCATTCCAATGATGTAAAACATGCAACAATTCTAATAAACATTAGTAAAATATGCCAGCATTTGGTGGAAGAGGAAGAAAGATGACTGGAACTCTAGAGGCCCACCATAATGGATTTCGGTATTCAACCATGAGAGCAGAAGAGAGAGCTGATATCATGTATCAAAACAGTAAGCATGCATTCTTCTAGCCAGCAAAGAAGGAGATCATTACTTTGCTTCATTTTCATTTGCATAACCATATCATCGTGTGAACCAAGAAGACCAAGGATGTCCAGTTTTATGTGGAGGTAATGGATGTGGTCCAAAATTTAGGAGGGGCAAGAAGGTCAATGTATGATCCTGATGAAATTGAGAAAGAACAACAAGAGAGGGAAATGAAAAATAAAATCAATGCAGAGTTTCAAGGATTTGTCAAGTGAGTAATAGAGCTATGGGAACACCCTCATCTAAAATATTTTGAACTAGAGTTTGATATACCATTTAGAGAGCTTGGTTTTCATGGAGTTCCTTTCAAAGCGTCTACTTCTATTGTTCCTACGGTAAACTGTTTGGTAGAGTTGGTGGAATTACCTTTCTTAGTAATCACTATTAGTGAGATTGACATTATTAACCTTGAGAGAGTAGGACTTGGGGAAAAGGCATTTGATATGGTTATTGTTTTCATCCTATAGAACCATTGCAAGAAAAGTTAAGCTAGCATCAAATAACCAACAATTTTGAAAATAACATGAAAACTTTTAGTTGTTGCTATGTCAAGAATAAAATAAAAGGAAACAATGTTCCTTCTAGTGCCTTGATGATTGCAAATGAGGATTCATTTAATTTTAGTGGAGTAAAATGAAAATTAAAAGTAGTTGATTCATATAATATATGTACATTAAACAGTTTATGGTGCAAAATTATTTCTAGTGCCTTCTATAGCTAAATGCTACACTCATTTCAGGCATCAAGAAAATGCATCCTACCCTCAGCCTAATTTAGTATAAAACATCATGTTGCAGAGCATCAATACAACACAACAAACTTTCAAGGGTACTTCTGACCCAAACTCAAAACATGAGAAGATCCACTAATCCTTCACCAAGTTCACTATATTTTCACTTGATTCTTCATTGCTAAAAGGCATAAATCCATCAAATCTTGATTCTTTTCTCTTACCAAACCCAATTTTACCTTAAAAATATTTTATTTGACTAAAGAAAAACAAAAACTCATTGATAAACCTATGAAATAATCAACTCATCACACTTCACACCAAGACACCCAATTTGTACCTTGATTTTATATTGCTACAAGCACTAAAACAACAAATCTTGACTCCAAACCTTTACCAGGTCCCAAATTCATCTTAACCATCATTATTATGACAATAAAAAATCAATATCACTTCTTCATAACACAATTTCATCAGCTTCACAACTTCTTGCAGCCATGCCCTCAATTTCTTATAATATTCCTTCATAACAAAAATAGGTATATCTTTTGACCCTGATTGAATCTCCCAAGACCAAATATATTTCTGAGGACCCATTATGGCCTAATTAAACATAATTCAAACTTAGGTGTTGTTTTTTTGAAAAAAAAAATAGAACAATAGATTGTCCATAGCAAAATGCACCAAATTAGGTCAAAATTACAAAGAGACTACCAATAAATCAACCACTAAACACCCCAAACCCATAGGAAGTATTATAAATAGTATCAAAACTTAAGAATCAATCATTTTTAGGGACTAAAAGGCTCCACAAAACGTTGAGCCTCAAAACCCTTAAGTGTAGGCTTTTCAACACAAAATGAATGAGGGTTTATTGGAAATGCATATTGCAAACCTCAAAATCACTTGCCACCTCTTCCAACACATTTTTTTATGTCTACCCAACCTTATTTTACCATCATCTAGCCTTTATACATGTTGGATCTCATTTATCACACTTGTAACCATCAACTTCAAGGGAAAATCACATAAATTCTAATAAGAGCAACATCAAACTTTTCAATCTTAACTCCCCTATTCCTGTACACACTCAATTCACTAAAAAATATACAAAAAAAACTCCCTAAACAATCCATCCCACCATTCTATTCGACCTACATTGGTGGGATGGGAATGACAATCTTCACAAGACTCTCAAACCCTTGACTGGGTTTACTGTCAAAACACGGAAAGTTAGCCTCTAAAAACTGATGGAACCTCTTTAAAACTCATTTAATTGATTATTAAAAAGCTACACCAAGAAAAAATAATAATTTTAAAGCTTATAATCTATTGTGCAGTCCGTATAGGGACTGGTTCAAGAGTTTAAACACTAAAAATACAGGAAACAGGGATTTTATTAAACAAAATGTTTCAGGAATACAAAAGAATGAATCTTTGCCCGCCTTCCAAATAATTTTTATAGATTTTTCCCATTCAACAACTGAATTTTCAACTGCCTACATTCACCTAACCCTTTACTTTCCCACTTTGTCTCTTCATATTCTGATTTTTTTGCCTTTTTTCAAATTTAGCAACTTTTAGCATTTTTTTGCAATTTTGCTTATTTTCATCCTTTTGACACCTAAAACCTATTTGAGATTCAATTATAATTAAATAGGCCTTATCATGACCTTCTACAATGCTTTTACAATTGGAAATTCAATTTTTTACAATTTTGACTAATGGAGGCATATATTGAACAAGGTGCTCCTGTACCACATCAATAATGAGCAAATTAACAAAAAATCAAAAGTGAATAATACATAATCTATGTTGTAAAGTTAAAAAGTTACAAAAATACATATAAAACTCCAAAACATTTTCCATTTGTTCTCTAAAGTTTTTTCCAATCAACCAAAGAAAGAAACATATATCTTATTACTATTTAAATCAAAAGAAGATATCTGATATACAATTTAAAACATCAGTATATGAGCTAATTTGTTAAAGTACCTATTCTCCTTCAAGTACCGATTCCTTGATAAACTCAATTTGGTCCTCAAATACATACTTGTCACAAGTTTCAAAGGAATCTATCATGAGAATTTGACCATGATTATATGTAACAATCTAAAACATTCATAATTAGAGACAAGTTCTTTACAAATTCTACTACACATTGATGCATTCTTCATGTTGAAATGAGTGTTTAGAGCTATGATAACCAAATTTATGTCTTGAGGGAATCTCATTGTCTAAGGAAGAAGTCAAAGTGCCTTGGAGCAGCAATAGCATTCAGCATCGACCATATGGTGTCTACATTTAAATAATTCATAATGGTCAAGTTCACTGAAATGTACCTTGTGATTGGAAAGAAACATACCATAACTCCCTATAAATTAATAGGAAATTGGCAAAGAAAGAGAAAACAATCCCTTGCAAACTAATTACAAATTAGTAGCCTGAGAAGCTTCTTAGAGGCTTACACAAGAGATAAATCAAGAAGCTCGGAAGACATGCATAACTTTGATCATAAAAGTAATGCCATGGTAACTGTTTGGCTCCACAACATAAGAAATTTGTTTGAAAAGCTTTCTCAGCCACATAATATTCATGAGTTCCAAAATCAGAAATCTAATACCAAATTGTTCACTTGACCTTGAAGTTTCAATTAGTATGCTTAATATAGGATTTTATGTTGTAAAATTATATTCCAATGGCATATGAAGTGCATGGTGAAGCATATTATTGAACTGAATCCTCCAGTACATTACTTATACAAGAATATTTTTCATTCCCCCAGTGGATGGCCTAAGCAATGTGTTATGAAACATACCATCTATCTAATACCTAACACTGCCTCTTTGTAATGCTTCTAAAACACTATTCAATTATTGGGGAATGATGAAGAGATCAATGAAATTGTGGAAAGAGAACACAACTTCATTTCTAAGAACAAGAAAAATGAAATTACACTTACATACAACAAAAGGAAATAGAACCATGTTTATTTTCATAATTGCGAACCATATCATTGGTGCAAGGCGCCATGTAACTTCATGCCTCCATGGGGAAAAATTGTAGAATTTGAGTCTTCATCATATTGTGATTGTAAAAAGGTCATATTTGGACCATTTTAAATGCATTTGAGTCAATAATAGGTTTCTAGGAGGTCTATGAAGTCAAAATGCAAAAGTTGTCATTTGTAGCAAAAAAATGCAAAATTGCAAAATACAAAAAAGTGGAATGTGAAGAGTCATTTTGTAAAGGGAAGGTTGTTGGTAGATTTTAACTGAAGGTTCAGTTAGATAACTATTATAGACACCTTTAAAGAGCCTTGTGAAGGTGTGGAAGAAGAGAGTACATTGTATCTTGAATAAATTTTGAATAAAAGTGCAATGTTTTGCAGATTTTAACATTTTCTCACTGTTCTCAGGTGTGGTACTGGTCCATACAGTACTCTCAAGATTTATTTTTGGTTGGGTTTGATATATATTTGAATTATCTTTCAAATAAATCTGGTTTGAGTTAATTTCATTGAGTTTTAAGCTTTTTAGAGCCATTTTTCTGAGGGTAGTCCAGAAACCCTCATTTTAAGGGTTTGAGAGTTAAATAAAAGCATAAAACACCATTCCACCAATGTAGACCTCTGTAAATTGGTGGAATGGGTTAGTTTAGTTTTATTTTCAATGATGGTTGTGTTTGCAACTGCAAGGGTAGTCAAGTTACAGGAGTTCTATTGCTACCCTAGTGATTTTTCATCAATTTTGAGCATGAAGGCATAGCTACAAGTTGGGATTTGCTACAAATGCAATGTGAAAGGGTTGGATATGGTTTGGATAGAATTTTCAGACCTATTATAAGTTGTTTGAAGCATTTTCAAAGTGATTTGTGGTTTGGAGTAGTTATTTCCAATAAACACTCTTGCATATGAGCTAGAATTATGCCTCTAGGACAGCGGGATAGTCATTTTTTGAGGGTTTCTTTCCAAAAAAACCTCATTCTTTTTTTTGATATGTTTAAGAAGGCCGAAATGGGTTCTTGAAAATGTTTTTTTTTTTTTGGAGATTCAATCTGATTTAAAAGATACACCCGATTTTGTCTATGTGGAACACTATAAGCAATTTGTCTTCTTGAGTATGAATAATGCAATAATGAAAGAACTAGTGTTCTAAGAGTTTTTTTTCAGCTTAATCCTATCAATTCTATGATGTTCAAGGTGTGGTAAAGGTTTAGTAATATTTTGGTGTCTTAAAACCTCTTTTTGGTGTATTTGGAGCTTGGAAAACCATGTTTCATTAAAGTAAATGTGTGAATGTTGAGCATGAAGGCATAGCTACAAGTTGGGATTTGCTACAAATGAAATGTTAAAGGGTTGGAGATGCCTTGGATAGAATTTGAAGACCTATTATAAGTTGTTTGAAGCGTTTGCAAAGTGGTTTGTGGTTTGGAGCAGTTATTTCCAATAAACCTTTTTGCATATGAGCCAAAATTAGGCCTCTAGGACAGCGGGACAGTCATTTTTTGAGGGTTTCTTTCTAAAAAAACTCATTCTATTTTTTGATATGTTTAATAAGGATGAAATGGGTTCTTGAAAAAATATATATTTTTTTAGGAGATTCAATTTGGTTTAAAAGATACACTTGATTTTGTCAATGTGGAACACTACAAGTAATTTATCTTCTTGAGTATGAATAATGCAATAATGAAAGAATCAATGTTCTAAGAGTGTTTTTTTGGCTTAACCCTGTCAATTATATGATGTTCAAGTTTTGGTAAAGGTTCAACAAGATTTTGGTGTCTTAAAACCTCTTTTTGGTGTATTTGGAGCTTGGAAAACCATGTTTCATTAAAGTAAATTTGTGAATGTTTAAGTGATCTTGCAAAAATCTATGTTTGTTTCTTTGAAGAACTTTGAAGACCACCATGATCTGTATCAATCATCTCCATTTTTGTCTTGTTCAGAGAAAAATGAACATACCAAAAACAATGCAATTGTCTTGTGAAGTGGGTTCTGAAAAATGAAAATGTAAAATGCTTGCAAGAAAGGGAAGGATATGTAGAATATTACAAACCCATGGTTTAGGGTTTATGGGTTGAGCCCCAAATGTGAAAGGATTTATTTTTCTTTGTGAGAAGTGAAAGATCGTGCCAAAAGGCTTGCACTCATTTTTCTGAGAGCTCGTATCTGCAATATGAGTCACGGGTTTTTGGAAAACCCTATATCAAAGACAAACCTATAATGCCATTGAATAGAGCCCACAACCATAATCATGGAGCCATGAAGGAGGCTCAAAAATATAAGAAAGAAAAGTTTACACTCTATTCTTTTTGGAAGTAGAAAAAATATTCTAGAGAGGCCGCGACCAAGCTATCACCAGGAAAGAGAAAAAATGCAGAAATAAAAAAATATTTCATCGTTTGATCAAACCAAATATGGAGAGTATGATTTGTTTCATTTCTTTTGCTAGTGAGCTAATTCCAGAGAAGATGAGCCAAGATAGAAGGGTTACAAAATAAGGATTCATGGTAGAAATAAAACACCCATTCACTTGGGATCAGCTCGGGGATCTTTTTTATGAAATATTCTCAAACGATGGAGACAGGTCTTCCCAATATCACCAGCTAGAGATCATCAAGTGGGCTCCATGACATAAAACAGAGGTAACATAAGGAGAAATGGCACTTAGAAACTTACTCAACTTCTTGTTGTTCAAATAAATGCAAGCTCCAAAAATGCTTTGATGTCAACCTCAAGACAAGCAAGGCATCGACAGAGTAAAGCAAGAGAAAAATGCATGAGAATTCGAGAAGGAATGTCTTTGAAAACACATTTAGATAAGTGGAAACAAATGATGAACCATGAAAGATTTACTTGATTCGGCCTCAACATAAATTTATGTGAAGAAAACTCTCAAATCAGTGAGAAAATTGATAGATACTCCTTCAGAAAGCTCAAGGTTTCAAACTCTAATGATGGTGGCATGTGCAGGGCAAGGGAGCTCAAAAAAACCAAGTGAAAATGAGTGTTAAAAATTAGGGCTTGGGTATTTTGATCCGATGCTAAATCTGGTGCTAAAGTAGGCACTAAATTTGATGCTAAATCTAGTGCTAAATTTAGCACTAAATCCAGCGCTAAACTTGGCACTAAATCCGGTGCTAAATATGATGCAAATTAACACTTGATTTAGTGCCTACTTGTCTTGATCAACGCAAAAAATGCCAAAAATGGCACCAACCCAATAAATAGCGTTGACATTTTCAAAAAATTGGAGAAAAATACATTAAAACAATGGGTGGAAGCAAAAAAGGGAGCTAATCATAGGGATTTGTTGTAGTGCAAGAAAATCCATTTTTTGTGGCTTGGCAATTTGTACGGCTTGAATGCATGAATGAACAATTTTCTCTAATGTTTCTCCAACTACTTCAGATATGGAAACCTACACAAATGAAAGAGGAGGAAGGGTTGTACCATATAGGGGCTTGGTTAAGTCAAACCATATTTTGGTATTTCTATCTCCAAAATGACTATTATGATGTATAAAAGAGTGCTTACGCTTGATTAAACAAAGACTAAATGATAAAACAAAGTAATGAATTAAACTTTCTACAACTCACCACTCAAATTTGTATTCCTTAATGGACTGAAGTCATGTACTCATCACCTTCAAGGAGAAACCTTTTCTTAATTTAAAGTCCTATAAGTGTTAGTACTCACAAAAAAAATGAACACAAAACATGAACAAACTTATATAAAAACATGATGAATGATTGATAGGATGCTTGACTAAAATAAATGCTCATAAAATTCTAATAATTTTTCTCTTGATTTCTCTTGATTGATTCTAGGATGCTCAATTTTTCTCAATGAAAGTGCTATGATTAAAATAGTGAAAATGATTTGTATTTAAAATGAAGGGGAAAGGGAAACCTTTAGAGATTTGACACCTTTCCCAAAAAAATTTAGGGGCTATAAGAATGGAATGGATGAATGCAAGGATGGAATTGAGATTAATGGATTTGGACAAGGTATGAGATTGACTTACAATGTGAAAGGTGAGTCAACCTACCCTGGACCAAATCTGGAAATGACCTAATTATGAAATGCAATGATCTAATTATCCTAATGAAGTAAATTATCACTTTTATGTAGAAATAGTATACAGAATATCATAGGGGAAATTCGACAATGAAAATAGAAAGGGGAGGACACTATGCACCCGTGATATAAATTTCAGTAGAAATTGTCGAGACATTGGTGGTGGGGGTGCCACTATCTTACTAGGGATTTTTGGATCTATTTTCACAATCCTTTGATATTGGATCTATACTTTTGTTTCCCACTTGAAAATTTTCCAAATCACTTTGGATATTTTTGTATTTGACTTTTTGTGGGTTGTCAAGGACTAGGGTTAAAAATGAAAAAATAAATAAAGTGTCTTCAATTTTTCCTTTGATCTTCTTCAACCTATAACTTGCACATTCAAAAAGAGGGAAAATGTTGTGCCATTTTAGGGGTTTTCCTCAATCAAACCCCATGTTAGTGTTTCCACTTCCACAATGGAGATGTTAATGATAAACCGATAAATGAAAGGAAGGAAATGATGAATGAACCAACTGTTACACCTCACCACACTTCAATAGCTTCCTTGAAGGACTGAAGTCACACACATCAGTTCAAGGATCTTGGATCTTGCTTGATAGATTTTCTTGAATGCTTGAATGCTTGGATGCTTGGAGACCTACAACAATGTTAGCCTTCACAAATCAACATGAACACACATAAACTTTGACATGATGTTGGATCTTGAATTGCTATAATAATGCTAAAAAAGGCTACTCTTGAATGTTGTTGACAATAGTATTTGCTCAATATTTTTTCTTCTTTTTTTTAATGAAATGTTACTGTTGAAATGATGCAATAACTAGGTATTTCTAGGTATTTATTCAATTTCCCAAAAAATAAATCTCGACAACCAACTTTAAGTATTTGAATTTCAAGGGGCGAGGGGCCTAGCTCGATTGTCTAAAGCATCTTGTTGTAGGAAAGAGGTCACGAGGTCTAGTCTCCCCCAAACCCGTGGTACCGAAGGGCATGTTGCACCAACGCCATCAGTCACATGAATTTTTCTTTACTAGGCGCACTATAGTTTATAGGGTGACAGATACCTGACCAATTCTTGTAGTCTAAAAAAGATTATTTGAATTTCAAATAATAAAGTGTCACAATTGGCATAGTTAAATTTGGAGCCAAAATAGGGGGACATAGGCACCCTAGGTGCCAGTGTTCCAACCCTATTTTTGGAAAGTGTAAAATTCAGGGAAAAAGTATTAAATGAGAGCATTCATTTTATGATTAAAAATTATCATAAAATATTTAAAATAATATATGGATGTATAATTTAGGAAGTTGAATGCTTAGTTAGGTCCAATACCTTAAAAAGGGAGCAAAACATAGTGTTAAATTGTCATGGGTGATAATTTATAATGCTACATTTATCCCCCACTTTAGTGAAAGTATGAACTTATGCTCAGACTCGCACTAAAGTAGATAAATATATGTCAACAGGGGTCCAATTGTACAAATTTTGAATAGATGAGATGAACAAGGATCAAGGAGGCAGCCAAGCACCCAAGATCTAAGATCCCATGGCAAACCGACATAGGTACAAAGGAGCACACATGCATTATACATAACAAGACAAGATACACAAACATACAATGTCAAAGTAAATGCAAAGAAAAATGAAAAAGGGGTATGGGCTAATAAGTTGTATTATGCTAGCGGCCATACAAAAATGTTTATAACTCACAATAGAAAAGTATGGTATTTTTTAGGTGAAACTATAAGAGAGGGGGACCAACCACACCAAGGCTCTAGGTCACGAAGAGTCGAGAGCGGAGAGCTGCCCTAACTTACCCCACTCTAAAGGGATGAGGATCGATAATGAAGAGCACCATGTAGTACTTATGCCACTCTTTAGACCCAAATTTTAGGTTTAGGCTAGGCGAGCTAGTTTTTGGAGTCGGTACTATGTCTTAGATAGCTCTCTATCTGAGTATGACACTATAGTTTTGGGACAACAGCATAGTGCACTAGCGTCTCTTGGGTGCATTGGAATTCGTACGGTTAGAAAATAGTAAACACGCCATAAACTACTAAAAAACCTACTAATGGCTTAGCTGGTAAAAATAGAATAAGAAAGTATAGGAAATAGATACTAAACTGATAAAGAAAATAAGTAAGAACTAGGGCGACAAAGATGATCTCACAGAAGCAATAGTTCACCAGCTAGCTCCATGTGTACATCCTCCTGCACACAAGAAAGAGGGAAAATTGTTGGGGTTGTATAGGTGCATGTTGAGAAGTCAGACCCCCATTTTGGTGTTTCCACCTCCACGCAATGAAGGAAAGAAAGTAATAAGCACTACAAAATACTGTTATGCTACTCAAACAAATCACGAAGGAGAGGAGTGAAACATTACCACCTCCACCCAAAATATCACTAGCCAATGGAGGAGATATGAACTTGGCAAAGTCACCATAGTTGTAACTGTGATTAAGGGAGGCCTTGCAAGGCTCCAAGACCACACTTCTATAGCTTGCTTCACACTTAAAATGTGGAGTTGATGGAGTGATGCTACTATTGCAATGCTCAAAAGTGGGATGCTAGAATACTGCTTGAGATGCTCAAGAATTTGTGTAGATATCTTGAAGAGGATGAAATGAATGAAGGAAGAATGTTTTTGAAGGTGGGATGGGAAGAATGTACCATTTTTTGGATCAGTTGGTTGAAGAAGGATGTTATAATTTGACCCCAATCGGGTGTGTAACACCTCTACCAACTTTAGACGTTAGAATCCATTAGGGATGACAATGCGCTATATAGACATCCACGTGTCATGCATTCCTCCCTGACAAATATTATCACACCAACACAAAGGAAAAATTCTAAGTGGATGGAAGGCAGTTGAGTAATGTGTAATTTCACCTTTGGATTTGATTTTCTAAGGTGAGGGTATGTGAAAGGGGAATTTTCCTAAGGGGTGAAAATTTGCTGCTATACATTTTGCCCCCACTTTAGTGAGCATGAATACTATGAGTGCTTCAGTAAAGTAGATCGAAGAGTAAGTAGGGTTAGAAATTTATACTTGAACCATTGAGGAACCATACCAAGATTTGGCAAGCTTGAAATCATAGGAAAAGTAAAGGACTCCACAAGTACTCTGCATGAGGAGCTTCAAACAAAAGACTCCATAGCCCCATAGAACTATGAAGCTTCACAAAGTAAACTAAAGGCCCTTGGACCAATAATGAACAAATATCATAGGATGAAAGCATCTCACAAGTCCATAGACTTGCAGGGAGGCAACCCCCAAGATCTCTCACATGAAGGAAGCCTCGTGAAGTAAGCACCTTATAGGCCCATAGACCTGCAAGAAGGTGACCCCCAAGATCTCTCATATGGAGGAAGCCCAAAGATGTGAGAACCTCACAAGATCATAGAACTATAAAGAGGAATCCCCTAATATCTCTCACATGAAGGAAACCTAGAGATGTAAGGGGACTTTGTAGAGTCAAAAAGTGAGTTCACAGGTGCACCTACAAAGCGACATATCTATCCGTAGATAAAACATGTCAAAGAACAAAAGAAGCCACTTAGGAAATCCAATGAACAGTCATGCAAATCATCAAAATATTGGAGGGGTTTCAAAGGGGTCTCTCAGGAACCCTTTAAAAGAAAATGGGTCCACTTAAGGGATGTGTTGTTTAAAAGTGGAAAAGAGACGTTTTTTCTCAAATCGATTTGTCATCAAGGAGTCCTTTTGAAAGGTGTTCACTTCATTAAGGAATTCAAAAGGATGAAAATGCCCTCTCATGAGGGGAAGGTTGAAGTTTCTCCCATAGGAAAAGTTGCTCCCTCCTTAGAGGAAACTCTTCAAGTTCTTTCTTTACAAACCCATGATGAAGGAAACACGTTCTGCTAGGGGTCCAAGTTGAGCATACAATTTTCTTGAAAAAGTTTCCAAGGATTTTCGAGAAAAGATTCATTGGGGATAGTTGCATTTTCCAAAAACCAAAGTATCATGAAAGAAATTATGACACACATAAGAGGGACAACTCAAGAAAAGAAGAGAGAAAGATAAGAAAAGAGCGAAAGATAAATAATCACAAACAGAGGACATAGGGGGATCTAGTTTTATGGGGTTATATTTTCTCATGCATTTATAAATAATAGGTAACCATGATGCAAGGTGAAAGATCATCAATCCCCACCAAATCAGGAAGAATGCACAGAAAACAAAGTAAATATAAAAAAAATTGGGTCAACATGGAAGGGAAGCCTAAATTCCCCTCAACACTTTGCATTCCCCAATTTTTTGAAAATCAAACACAAACATGGAAGAATGATGATACAAATAGAAGAAGTTTCACAACATAAAATTACTCCTATATCCAAGCACCAAAAAGAGTGACAAGGATCATCCAGGACCACATAGCACAAGTATGGGGGAACACATTACACAAACACTTCTAATCTATAGATAAAGAAGAGGCCTCCCCCTAACAATCATCGACCAATAGGTCATCCACTTCCCAATCTAGATAATTATAAGGCGAAGGTGATTGAGCCTGCAGTGGTGGAATATTAAGGGGAGGATCTTTCAACCCTTCCACAACAAGGGCTAAGGAAGAAGCCCCTCCAAGGTCTTCCCCTCTTGGCTCTTGTGGAGCTATCATTAGTGATTTCATGAAGATCGCTGACAAGGCTTAAACTTCATCCAGAGAGTTGAACATGCACTTTATAGGAGTGTCGTGTCATTTATCAACAGATGGATTAGGTGACACCCTAGATTCACCACTTGGCTCACTGTGTGACTTGAAAGCTATGAAAAACTCAAGGGAAGCAGGAGCTAGCTTCGTCACTAAGATGGAACAAGATAGCATGGGACCACCTTTTGGGGAAGGTGGGTTCCTCTTAAACCCTCCATTGCTAGAAGATCCAACTTCCACATTTTGCTTCATCAGGGGATGTGAACTCCCCACAAACAAGGCTAGAGATGCAAAAGAGGAGGAAAAAACCATAGCGAACACCACCGAGGTATTCGACATGTCCACGGGTTTAGGAAATGGTCGGATTTCCAAAAGGGACATTAATAGGGGCAACTCAATTGAGGGGGTGATAAAAACCTATACCTTTTTGGGGTTAGGCATGTTTACACTCACAGTGGGAGCCAAAATCGAGATTGAACTTGATTGAGTGGAAGCAAAGGGGAGGAGAGAGGAGGACACAATGAGAGACCTTGATACAGGGGTAGTCATTTCATCTTCCTTCTTTTGCAAAGTGCCCTTCTCAGCCACTATAGCCTTTTGCCAATGCTTGCATCCATGTGCAAGGTGGTTTTTGTGACTCTTTGAGATAGATTCTGGTAGTTGCAAAGGTACTAAAGGCTCCTACTCAGCCATAGGAGTGTCCACTATAACCATTTACAATAGAGGGACAAGCTCTTGAATCGGAGCAGGAGGAGTAGATTGAGAAATAATGGGGGGAGTCAGCTCTAGTACCTTGACAGTGGGCCTCTTCCCATTTACTACTTTTGGAGTTGAAGCAGTGGGAGGCCGTAGGGCCAAGACATAGAGGATTCCCCATGGGGACCCTTCCTTCTACTGTATAGGTAGGGCCAAGGTCTAGAAGGTTTAGTAGGGAGGTCTAAGATCCTAAGCTTAGGTCGATGCCAAATAGGCACCATCAAAATCCTTAAATAGAATCTAGGAGTAGACATCCAAAAATATTCCTTAGAAAGAGGAGCAGGAGAGGCACCTCGAGGATGGGCTAGCTTCTCTTTTCCTTTTTAGGAAGAGGGGGAAGCTTGCTACTGCACTACTAGAAGGGTCAGTTTTGGCTGCACCTTGCCCCCAGTCTTATACTTCACATAGTTCTTGTAAAGTAGGTCTATTCTTGGAGGGAGCGGACTAACCTGGGCGAGCCAAAAATGATCCAATGAGTAGCCCCCATGAGACACTAATGACTGGTATCTAGTTTCATTCACCACGTGCACATCACCTTCATGGGAGAATTTTAAACACTTGTGAATGACAAAGGAAATTCAATTCATGGAATTTAGCCAAGGTATGCCTAGCTTTAGCTTGAGCAAATCTAACTCTGAAATAACATCGAAGACCATGTCTACAGTCCTAGGTCCAACTAGGAAAGACAAAGTTGTTGAGCCATACGGTTTGAGACAAAGACCATCATGCATGTAGATGGTAAACTTTATTTTTTTGTACTCCTCCCTTTGTAATGAATTCAACAATAGTGTTACTTCTATAATGACATTCACTCGACTCATGGGATCAACCAAGACCCCTATCATAATGTTTCCATTGAGGTGAGCGAGAATGTAGAGAGGGGAGGGCTTGTTGTTTAAGGGCATATCCTTTGAGTTGAATGGCACATCTGGCAAGCTGGTTGTAGGCTGCGTAGTAGGAGTAGTAATGACCATGTTAACGTATGCCTCGAGCCGAGTGGTAGAATCAGAGGGACCAATAATTAAGTTGACAGAATGTGATGTGAATGGGTTTGTGTATATTTGCAACTCACTATTTTCTTTCTCCACTAACTTGTTTTCATTTTGTTTACTCCCATTGAGACAAATAGTACCATCTCGATGCAGTCCTGTATCT
Organism: Sequoiadendron giganteum; assembly: GCA_007115665.2. Classification (NCBI taxonomy): domain Eukaryota; kingdom Viridiplantae; phylum Streptophyta; class Pinopsida; order Cupressales; family Cupressaceae; genus Sequoiadendron; species Sequoiadendron giganteum. Next base: position 667,986,486 of record CM021100.1, read on the forward strand.
CATGACGCAGGCGCATACAAAATTCAATATCATGTCTATTGACTCGATGGTACTAATAGAAGGTATTTGCATCATACCAATCATGGTAAGGCTCCTTGAGAGGCTTAGGGTTCTCCAAGGTTATGATCTTATCCTTCAACAACTTTTGTAAGATGGAAGAATAATATCTTATTACTTTGTGAACATTCTATTATGTTTGAGGTCGTTATCATTTGTCGCAGCTACTACATTTGCAATAGCCTTTCCTTTTCCTAAGATTGATACAATAGATCTACCCTCTAGATAGGAGTGTGAGGAGGGTCCCCCAAACTGAACTACCATCTGGAGTTATTCTCATAATGTCGCACACAAATGCGTGAAAGAAGGATACTTCATAAGGGAAAAATTTTCTTGCCAAGGTCTTAGTAGGTTGCCTATGAATACCTTTTGCATGCTAGAATCAGACAGTGGGTATGAGATTTGTGAAAAGAGTGCTTGATACCACACAACGAAATCAGTTATCTTTTCATTATCCCCGTTCTTGCATTAGATGAGATCTAAAAAGGTCATCTTCGATCTGATGTTGGCTTGGAACTATCAGAGAAATTGATTCACAAGTTCATCAAATGAGAAGATAAAATTATAGAGGAAGGAATAGTACCATTCAAGTGTTATATCCTTAAGAGATCAAGGGAATTATTTTTCCATGAGCACATTGTGATGGAAGAATTCTTTACACATGGCATTAAAGGCAGATACATGTGTTTGTGGGTCCCCTTTACCGCCATATTTTTCAAATTTGGGAATCTCCATTCCTTGAGGGAAGGGAGTGTTTAGGATTGTCACTAAAAATGAGCTATGTTGGAAGAAGGGCTAAAACATAGGTTGGGAAGAGGCCTGGGAGAGACTCACCAGCTGGTTCTACATGCAACCCATGTTCTAAAGCAAGGAATTCAAAATAGGGTCTTTAGATTACAAAGGACCAGTGGAACCTCCAGAACCACCGCTACTAGCACCACCTCTGGAACCACCTTTGGAGCCACTGTCAGGACCACTTCTATGACCTCTGTCAAAGCCACCACTACCAGTAGGGCCTCCACTAGAGCCACCTCCATGACCTCCTCCAAAGACACCTCTGCCAATGTCTCCTCCACTGCCAAATCCACAGCCACTCATTCCACCAGAGCCTCTGCCACCAAGGGTAGTAGGATTGAAATTAAACCCAAGGGGTATTTTATTCACCTTGAGAGGGACTCCTAAGGATCAGAAGAGATATTGATCATGGGCCTTGATTTTTTCATGCACATGGATGAAGTGGGCATTGAAACACCTAATTGTCTTTTATAGGCATCAAGCACTTCTCCTTGGGTGGTACCCGATCTAGGCCTATACGAAGGGACATAAGCTTCAGGTAGATCGGTGAGGTCATGTAAAAATTCTATGCCCATTCAATCTCTCCCTGGCAATTGTCTTACCTCACTTGCAAGCCTAGAAGCTCTCGCCATGCTCGGTACCTTCTCTAAGTGATTCACAAGGTCTAGAAATATGTTATCTAATGTCATGAGGCTTTCAGTGGGAACATGCACAACATTATCTTCATCTATGGACGAGGGCATAGGGGATGCTAGAGGAGTAGTTACATGAGTGGCTTCTTCCATAAAACCCATCTCGTCAACATAGTTCATAGTAAGTCTAGTAGTAAACTCATTAATTAAACCAGTGGGAAAATTGGGGGTGAAGTTAGAGGTGATCGTCGCCTTCTCCATCAGAAGGTGTCACACACTTCTCCTAACAATTTAACTAGAATTTGTGGACTAGGTTGTGATGCTCATAAACCTCCACAACACTTAGAGTTACAACAATCACAAGGTACATGAGAAAAGTCTCAACACAAACAAATGGACAGATGTGGTTCACATCAGGTTCACCAAAAATGTAAGAGAGGGGGACCAACCACACCAAGGCTCCAAGTCATGAAGAGTTGAGAGTGGAGAGATACCCTAAATTACCTCACTCTAAAGGGATGAGGATCGAGAATGAAGAGCACCATGTAGTACTTTTGTCACTCTTCAAACTCTAGTTTAGGTTTAGGCTAGGCGAAATGGTTTTTGAAGTCGATATTATGTCTTAGACAACTCTCTATCTGAGGATGACAGTGTAGTTCTGAGACAAAAGCATGGTGTGTTAGTATCTCTCATGCATGTTGTCATACGTACAATTATAAAATAGTAAACACAACAGAAAGTGCCAAAAAACCTACTAACGACCTAGCTGGTTAATCTAGATGGTAAAAACATAATAAGAAAGTATAGGAAATAGATACTAAAATGATAAAGAAAACAAGAACTGGGGTTATAAAGATGATCTCATAGAAGCACTAGTTCGCTAGCTAGCTCCACACATACATCCTCCTACACAAAAGAAAGAGGGAAAAAAATTGGGGCTGTATAGGGGCCTACCTCAATCAGACCCCTATTTTGGTGTTTCCACCTCCACGGATAGCTAGAAAGCAACAAAGTAGAATATGCGATAAAGGAAATAAAGTAATAAGCACTACAAAATAGTGTTATGCTACTCAACCAAATCACAAAGGAGAGGAGTGAAACGTTACAACTTCCACCCAAAATCTCACTAGCCAATGGAGGAGATATGAACTTGGAAAAGTCACCACAACCGCAATTGTGATGAAGGGAGGCCCCACAAGGCTCCAAACCCATGCTTCCATGTCTTGCTTCACACTTACAATATGGATTTGATGGAGTGTTGTTGCTGCTGCAATGCTCAAAAGTGGGATGCTAGAATGTTGCTTGAGAGTGAATGAGATGCTCAAAAAAGTGTGTAGAGATTTTGAAGAGGATGAAATGAATGAAGCAAGAATTTTTTTGAAGGTGGGATGGGAAGAATCTACCATTTTCGAGGTTAGTTGGTTGAAGAGGGACGTTACAATTCAACACCAATCAGGTGTGTAATGCCTCTGCCAACTTCAGGCACAAGAATTTTTCAAGGATGACAATGTGCCACGTAGACATTCATGCATGACGCATTTGTCCTTGACAAATATTCTCACACTAACACAAAGGATAAACGCCAAGTGGATAGAAGGTAGTTGGGAGATGTGGAATTTCACCTTTGGATTTGATTTTCTAAGGTGAGGGTATGTCAAAGGGGAATTTTCCTAAGGGGTGCAAATTTTCTCCTATACATTTTCCCCCCACTTTAGCAAGCACGAATAATAATGAGTGCTTCGATAAAGTAGATTGATGAGTTAGTAGGGTTAGAAATTTATACTTGAACCATCGAGGAAGTAGACCACAATTTGGAAAGCTCAAAAGAATAGGACAAGCAAAGGACTCCATAGGTACTCTCCTTGAGGAGCTTTGAACAAAAGACTCTATAGCCCCGCAAAACTATGAAGCTGCATAAATTACATTGAAGTCCCTTGGACCAATGATGGAAAATCTCACAGGATGAAAGTGTCTCATAGGCCCGTAGACCTGCAAGGAGGCAACCCCCAAGATCTCTCACATGAAGGAATCCCCATGAAGTAAGCGCCTTACAGGCCCACAAACCTACAAGAAGGCGACCCCCAAAATCTCTCACATGGAGGAAGCCCAGAGATGTGAGTGCCTAACAAGCCCACAGACCTTCAAGGAGGCATCCCCCAAGATCTCTCACATAGAGGAAAACCAGAGATGTAAGGGGTCTCCATAAAGTTAGAAAGTGACTTCACAGGTGCACCTGCAAAGCAACATGTCTATCCATAGATAAAACATGTCAAAGAACAAAAGCGACCACATAGGCAATCTAGTGGACAGTCACACAGATCATTAAAATATTGGAGGGCTTTCAAAGGGGTCTCTCAAGAACCCTTTAAAATAAAATGGATCCACTCAAGGTATGTGCTATTCAAAAGTGCAAAAGAGACATTTTTCTCAAATTGATTCATCATCAAGGAGTCCTTTTGAAAGGTGTTCACTTCATCAAGGAATTCGAAAGGACAAAAATTCCCTCTCACGAGGGGAAGGTCGAAGATTCTCTCACAGGAAAAGATGCTCCCTCCTTTGAGGAAAGTCTTCAAGTTCTTTCTTTATGAACTTATGATGAAGGAAACACGTTTTGGTAGGGGTCCAAGTTGAGAATGTGATTTTCTTGAAAAATTTTGCAAGGATTTTCGAGAAAAGATTCATTGGAAATTAATGAATTTTCTGAAAACCAAAGTATCATGAAAGAAACGGTGTCACACATAAGAGGCACAACTCAAGCAAATAAAAGAGAAAGATAAGAAAAGAATGAAAGATAACTAATCATAAAGTAATGAAGTAGAATATGCGATAAAGGAAAGAAAGTAATAAGCACTACAAAACAGTGTTATGCTACTCAACCAAATCACAAAGGAGAGGGGTGAAACATTACCACCTCCACCCAAAATCTCACTAGCCAATTGAGGAGATATGAACTTGGAAAAGTCACCATAGCCACAACTGTGATGAAGGGAGGCCCTGCAAGGCTCCAAGCCCACACTTCTATGGCTTGCTTCACACTTGCAATGTGGATTTGATGGAGTGTTGTTGTTTCTACAATGCTCAAAAGTGGGATGCTAGAATGCTTCTTGAGAGTGAATGAGATGCTCAAGAATGTGTATAGAGATCTTGAAGAGGATGAAATGAAGGAAGGAAGAATGTTTTTGAAGGTGGGATGGGAAGAATCTACCATTTTTGGGGTCGGTTGGTTGAAGAGGGACGTTACAATTCGACCCCAATCGGGTGTGTAATGCCTCTACTAACTTTAGATGCAAGAATACATCAGGGATGATAGCATGTCATGCAGATGTCCACACGTCGTACATTCATCCTCGAGAAATATTCTCACATCGACACAAAGGACAAATGCCAAGTGGATGGAAGGCAGTTGGGTGATGTGGAATTTTGCCTTCAAATTTTGTTTTCTAAGGTGAGGGTATGTGAAAGGGGAAATTTCCTAAGGGGTGAAAATTTTCTCCTATACAGAAACATTAACAGGGAAGACACACAGGCTAGTGAAGTTTGATTTTCATTAGGTGAGCCCCGAAAATATATAAAAAAATAAAAAGACACACTAGGTCTACAAGGTGTGCTCATAACCATACTAAGAGTTATATCCCTAATAACTTTGATAAAGTGCTACAAAAATTATCAAAATACTATACTAATGCTTACACTAAGTTTAGCCCCTATGAAAAATTCAAGCCAAGAAAATTTCAAATGTCAATGTCAATGCACCACTAAGTTCGACCTATATGAACAAATGAATAAAAATAATGCTAATGTATGCCCCCACTTTAAAGTAATTTTTGAACAACATGTTGTGATAAATTACTTTAAAGAAGAAAAATGATAAATCCCATGTAACAAAATATCATAAGAGCCTATTTGGAAAGCCCTATGCCAATGATATGTTTCCAAATAAAGCTACTTCATGACAAGGGGCTGCCCCCAAAAGCAATGCAACAAACAAAATAGAAAGGTGCATTGAGGGATCCACAGATTTGGGATCAATATACATCTTTTCTACAATGATATAATTGAGCTCATAATTGACATCATCCTCCAAATACTCATGAAACAATGAACACAAATGAGGAATGAAACATAGAGAGAAGACAAATAAAATTTTGTGTCAACATGGAAGAGACCTAAATGTCTCAATGCCTTGCATCATCCCCAAAAGGAAAATGCAAGACCAAAAGAAAAGATAATATTTACTCGACATATATAAGAACCAAGATGCAACTAGAAGAATGCCACAAGAAGTTTGTTTCCTTTGTATCCTTGCGCCAACGAAGCAATAAGGGCCATCTAAATAAAACTCACAAACATAAAAACACACTAAGCAACACAACACATGAGATTGCATCACATGTAAGCAAACACAAATAACACATGAAAAAACATAAAGAGTACCTCACATGCGATCCAACCTAAAGTAAGTCGTTTGCATCCCAATCTTTCTCATCTTAAATGGAAGGTGGATAACTAGCTAAAGGGACTACAACAAGTTCCATAATAGGAGAATCTCTAGGTGCAACACATGGTGGGTCACTCTCATCAGGATGATTAGCATGGTTTCCCCCATCTAAATTCATTTTATTTGAAAATAAAACATTAAGCTCATTATACACCTCATAAATTTTAGCAATTTCAACATCATCATCCAAATTGATCACAATAGGAGCTTTTATGACAATTTTAGTTGATCTTTCTTGTTTGATTTATTGTTTTGGTGAAATTTTAATTTCTTGATTTGTTTCCATAGGTGTTGTATTATCATGCACTTCTTTGTTCTTTTCTTCCAATTGGTGAGCAATAGTACGATGTCTGCACCTACACTCTTTAGCACTTGTATTTCTTTTTGCACAGTTTTCAAGTTGTGATTGTGTAGGAGTGGGTTCTCAACCATTGATTTCTTTTCTTCCCTTAAGGGAGGAACTAAAGAAACCATCAGAGGTTGAGGAACCACTATCTCTTTAGGTTTATACACTTATTTTATCTTTGGAGGAACAAAAGGATCATTTTACTATCTCTTGGTCTTTTAAATGAGATGGGTGGAGGAACTAAATTGTACTTATCTTGGTTACTTGGGATGGTTTTTGGTTGAATATTAGATTCATCCATGATGGGCTAGGGAGAAGGAAAACCCATGGACCTATCACCCTCAAGAATATTCTGAAGAGATAATTCTGCTATCTGTAGCTCGACTATAAATATCTTAATTTTAAAGGGAAATTTTATGTACTTATGAATGACTAATGGGATGAAATTAATGGAGTGGATCCATGGATAGCTTGGCTTCACACAAAATTGGTCCAATGACGGAATGATGGACAATGAGACATTTACTTTCTTTGGTTTGATTTTAAGAGGAAGAGTTATGGAGCCAATTGTAGGGCGATCAAAACCATTATGAGTTTTTATCCATGCTTTTGCTTGTTCATAAGTATCTTGATAAAGCTCTTACACAAACAAGAATTCCTTTTTTATTACATTCTCTACACATGTGGGATCAATGTGTATTCCTTGTATAGGTTTTTCATTGATACAACCAGCAATGTAGAGAGGACCATTGGGCGCATGTATAAGTGCATCATCATTAGTGAAATCAATGTTAGGTAACATAGTAGTTTGGCCCTTACGAGGCTGCACATCTACAAAACCAACAATGCGATCTAAACCATTCTCATCATCACTCTTATCATCATTCATGTCATCACTCATATAATCAATTTTGTCAATATTCATCACATCACTCTTAACATCATAAGATTTCACAAATTTGGTTGAATGATTAGGCATAGGATTGGTAAAAATTTGCAAGTTTTGGTTAGGTGGGGAAACAAGCTTATTCCCTTGGTCATTAACACCACCCAACTAGATGTGATTAGTGTTGAAGACCCAAAATACTGAGAGGGGGGTGAATCAATATTCTTTGAAACCACTTAAACATTTAAACATTCATTCCACATAGAATACTCAATTTGTAGTAAGAAAGGAAATCGTGAAAGCAACCATCAAAGAACATAACACATGAACACCAAATTTTTATGTGGAAAACCAAAAAAAGGAAAAACCATGGTGAGGGTTAGCTCACAATATATTATAACCAATTATAAGAAATTACAAAATTGCTCATTGTAGGTGGACTCATTGTCCTAGTGGGCTCACTACCCACAGAAAGAAGTAAATATAGAATAGAGTGACAACACATAGTGAATATTTGAACTGTTACAAGTGCATCTATAACATGTTGGAATACAGTTCCATTGAAGCTCAATATACTAAATTTACACACTTCATACTGATCTATACTAATATTTTTTTCTTCTCTGCACTTGTATCACTTTCACATAATTCACATCCACTACAATTTCATATTTGCTAATATATCATATCCAACACCGAAATGAACTCATAATTATACCAATTTCATCCCAAAATCAATTAGGTCGACCTAATTAGATGTATCATACAAAATATGCCTTGTCGGCTCATCATACACACATACATACTTCATGCCATGATTCAAAACTTATAACACATCCAAACAGGTCGGAATGACCTATAACAGATCAATACATCTCAAAACTTTGCAATACCCAAAACTTATTAGGTTGGCACCAGTAATGACCTAACAACAAATTCATCAAGTGTACAACCAAAAATAGACATGTGGACCTCAAAACTTCATACCACTTGGAATATAGGCACTACTAACACCTATTAACATCTCCACAAATTTACAAAGCCAGGTACCAATCCACAGAGAAGTGTGGATTTACCAAAACATACATACTATACTAGTAACACTATAACTACTAGACCAGAACTTATATCATTCATAACTTCAACACCAAAGATGGAAACACTATGAAACTCTAGACTTGGACTCTTCTAATAGCCAAAAAAATTACACCAAAACCGTAGAGCAAGATTCTATACAACTGACCAATGTAGATCAAAATACTAGATGTCTTGTACATTGAAAATATTGTTTTGACATAGTCAATTTTCCCTTTTATCAGTCTTCACCGGATAAAACCTTCTTGAAAATATCCATTGGATAACACTATTCAAACATTCTTAAGCTAAATAAAATGGTCTGTATAATGATTTTCATATCAGATCACAATGTTGACATCAATGCAAACACTATACTACATACTATGCAACTTGTGCTCATACCTTAAGCTCATACTTCATGCTTATGTTGCCAATAGGCATATCAATGAAAAAATCCTTAGTCTTTTAATAATTAGAATCAATGAGGTCTTGAACTTGATGTTTAAGATGCATGTATCATTATGTATCATGTCCAATTGTGCAATGAAAGTGACAAAAGGCATTTGGATTAAAATTTGGAGGTACAGGCTTGGTTGTATCCATAGGTTTAACAAAAGGCAATCAAATTAGGTTTTTACTCAAAATTTGTAACATGATGGACTGGAGAGTGTCAGGTAACTGTGTGAATTGCCTATCTCTTGGTCTAAATTGGTATGGATATGAACTTATAGTGGAAATTTGAGGTTCAATGTTGGTTGTTGGAGGTGTGTGAAACTCGATAAAAAAAATTCTTTGATTTTTGAATGGTTGATAGTTATTTTGAGGTGCAGGTTCAGATTTCTTAGTAAAAATTGATGAAGATGCTTCTTCATACTTATTAATTGAATCCAAATAATCATAAAGTGTTGTTCATAGGCTTATAAAGGATGAAATTTTCATTAATATGACTTTTTCCTTGATGTTCTCTTGCAAGTTGTCAATGAACATTCTTTGGATTTTTGCATTAGGAAGAGTTATATTGACTTGTGATAGTATCAACTAATAGTAGCTTATGAAATTTGTAAGCTTTTTACCTTGTCTTTGTTTGCATTGCATTAAATAAATTATATTGATCTTGGAACCAAAGTTGACTTGGAAATGATTGAGGAAAGCATTAACAAGCTCATTAAATAAGTGGAATGGGTTATTGGGTAATGCACAAAACCATTCCAAGGCCATATCTTTCAATGACCTATGGAAAATTTTATCTAGGAGATTATCCTCAAGGATAAAGTCACTACACATGGCAATATATCCTAATATGTGATTGCTAGGATCCCCTTTACCATTATACTTGTCAAATCGAGGTATCTTTATGCGTTGTGGCATTTGTGCTTTCAATATTTCAAGTGAAAATGGGCTTCTTTTGATATATTGTAATGGTTATCCATTTTGGTTTTAGTTCAAGGTTGAGATTTGTTGTTGAAGTGAGGTGAAATTTTCAAAATTTTGATAATGGAATAATTTTTTGATATGATTTGGGAATGTGGTGAACATGGTGGAAGTGTGTATGTACTAGGTGGGCTAATATGTGGAAAATTTATGAGGGGTGATGAAACTTGATGTGTAACATTGGAAGATTCAAAACTCTATGGATATCCAATGGAAGGACCTATTATTGAAGTTATACCAATGGTTGGTTGTATTGTTGAAGAAATAGTTGGATTTGTGTATATAGATGTTATAGCTGTACGGACGGAGACTTGGTTTCCTCCTTGTCTTTGAGTGTATCCCAAATCTTGAGTGCAACTAGCCATGGTAGGTATACTATTATCAACTATATGGGATAGAAGTTACACATAAACTCCAATCCATGATCACCATTAAGTAGTTTCCTCATGTTGTCAATTCTAGGGATTTTTGTACCAACAAATTATTCAATAATCACATAGTTTTGAAGTTTTTCTAAGCCCTTGTCCAATTTTATTATTTTATCTTCAGGAACTTGGGCAACCATAGTCTCAACATTTGTAAAGGTAGGTGCTTGTGAGGTTGGTATTGGCATGGTAACATCATGAATAGAGTCTGAAATGGGTTGAGTATTGACAACACCTATCATGAAGGGGTTAGAAGACTCATGATCCATAATAGATGTAAAACTAGTGTGGGATGCCATAATTCTAGAACTATGTCTTACTTAAATATTGGAAATAAGACACTAGGTCATGAAACTCATGCAAGTTCCAAAATGAATAAGTGTACCCAATATGAACTATAAAATGATAAATAAACATAAAAAAATAGACAAAAACAAAAATTAGATCCTAGAAACCAGCAAAAACACAAAGATAGATATCTGATAGAAATGTAAGCCAAAAAAGGCAAGACAGGGGCACCCAGGGCACTTATGTCCTAGGCAGGCTTTTACACAACTACAAGTTTGACTATCTATTATGTTGTTTAAGGTTTTTGTGAGTGGTTTTAGATAGGTATAATAGTGAATTATTTTTCATATTTTACTGCTTTTAAGATTGTGAATTGAGGAGTGCAAGCATACAACAATGTTGAAATCAAATGATAGTTTTAAATTATAGAAGCAAAATTTAGATAGCAGAATGCAGAAAATAACACGGAGACAAAGATGAGATGCAAATTTTAGGCACAAAATGTAGGAAAAATATGCCTAGGGTGACTATGTCCTAGATAGGGTGTCTGAAATTCAAAGTTTGAGTGTGTTGACCTCTATTTTATGTTCCCAATTCAGTGTGCAAATATTTTTGACAATGAATATTTTTCTCGATTTTAGTGGTTTTATGACTATGTAAATGAAAAATGAAAATATAGAAATGTATGAATGATGAATGACAAATTTTGAATGCAATTTTATAACTAGGTTGAACTAATTGACTGATACGAAGATGCAATATTTTGGAAATGATGATTTGATGCAAACTTGAAATAGAACTATACATTTTTTTTTACTTTTTAATAATATGCAAGACACCTAGATGGATGCAAATGACACTTTTTATTTTATTTTCAGGTTTATATGACCTAATGTAACTTATAAATGCAAATCTAAGCTAAAATGGCTAAAAAAACCTTATCAATGCAATGGGAATGCAATTGTTTTGGATTTTTATTGATTTTTATGACACAAAAATGAAACCCTTAATGAAAAATGTAACAAAATGGTATGCAAACCATAAATCTAAGGTGAATTTTTAGAAGCTATATAATGTTAGCAGGTATGATTCACCAACATGAAACAAATGAAGGGAAACCTTTAGAGATTTGACACCTTTCCTAAAATGTTTTAGGGGGTTATGAGAATGGAATGGATGAATGCAAGGATGGAATGGAGATTGGTGGATTTGGACAAGGTATGAGATTAAATTATAACCTAAAAGATGAGTCAACCTACCTTAGACCAAATATAAAAATAACCTAATTATGAAATTCAATGATCTAATTGTCCTAATGATGAAAATTGTCACTTTTATATAGAAACAATAGAACTAGAATATCATAGAGGAAATCAGAAACCTAAAACAGAAAGGGGAGGACATTATGCACCTATGATATAAAACTCAACAAAAATTTTGGGGTGTTGGTGATGAGAACACCACTATCCTACTAAGGATTTTTTGGATCTATTTTCACAGTCCTCTTGATGTTGGATCTGTACTTCCATTTCTCGCTTGCAAACTATCCATATTGCTTTTAGATATTTCTTTAATTGACTTTATGTGGGTTGTCAAGGACTAGGGCTTCAAATGCAACAATGAAAAAAGTGTCTTTAAACTTCATTTGATCCTCTTCAACTTATAACCTGCACATTCACAAAGAGGGAAAATGTTGTGCCATTTTAGGGGCTTGCCTTAGTCAAACCCCATGTTAGTGTTTCAACTTCCATAATGACAATGCCAATGATAAACTGATAAAGGAAAGGAAGGAAATGATGAATAAACTAATTGTTACAACTCACCACCCTTCAATAGCTACTTTGAAGGACTGAAGTCACACACATCACTTCAAGGATCTTGGATCTTGCTTGATAGATTTGCTTGAATTCTTGAATGCTTGGATGCTTGGAGACCTAAAACAATGTTAGCCTTCACAAAGCAAGATGAACACACATAAACTTTGACATGATGTTGGATCTTGAATTTATGTAATAATGCTTAAAAAATGCTACTTTTGAATTCTCTTGACAATAGTATTTTCTCAATATTTTTGCTTCTTGATTGTTCATGAAATGTTAGATTTGAAATGATGCAATAACTAGGTATTTATAGGTATGTATTCAATTTCTCAAAAATTAAATCTCAATGGCCAACTTTAAGTATTTGAATTTCAAATAATAGAGTGTCACAACTGACATATTTGAATTTGGAGCCAAAATACGGGACATAGGCACCCTAGGTGCTTGTGTCCCAACCCTATTTTTAGAAAGTTTAAAATTTGAGGACAAAGTATTAAATGAGAGCATTTGTTTTATGCTTGTAAATTATTGTAAAATATTTAAAATAAGTTGTGGAATTCGTAATTTAGGAAGTTGAATGCTTAGTTAGTTCCAATACCTTAAAGGAGAGTAAAACATAGTGTGAAAGTGTCATGGGTGAAAATTTACGATGCTACAACATTTATATGCAATTCTTCTAATTTCCTAAAAATCAAATATCGATAGCCAACCAATGAATTCAATTTTTAAATAATAAATACTGACACTAGAACATCCAAAATGAAGCCAAAAAGGGTTGGGCAAGGTGCTAGGTGCCCTAGTTTAGATCCATCCTTGTCAGGGCCTTAAACATCAGGGGAAAATAATAAATGCTTATTTTCATTCCCATTGTTTGATTTTCTAAAGATATTTATAAAATGGGTGATTAAATGCATAATTAGATCCAAGCACATAGGGGGGAGCTAAACCTAGTGTGAAATTGTCAAGGGTGACAATTTTTGGTGCTACAATTACTATTCATTTTCACAATCCATTTCTAGGTCACACGCACATGTACATATATACATTTACATTTACATATATACATGTATGTATATGTATATAAATATAAGTGTATATATACATAAATATATATTCGCGCACATATACATATACACATATATATGCACACAAACATTTATGTGTGTGTATGTATATGTATATATGTTTATATTTATTTATATATGCATATATATGTATATGTATATTTATATATATTCTCTTTCTAGTTGAGCAGATTTTGTGAGGTTCTTCCAATGCTGAAATATTTTACTTATATGTCTTGTTTGTGTATTACAAAGTGGGAAGAAGATCAATTTAAGGTCTCTATAGTCTATAGATGGCTAATACTCTTTGGTTGAAGTCAAAGGAAAATAATGACGACTTTGAAGAACCTTAATTGTTTGATCAATATGGATGATTCTTTATTTAAATTTAGGACAATAATATAATTTTTTTATTTGCTTCATCTATCCATATATTTAACTATTTTGTATCAAGTTAAGCATATAAATAAGGGCTTCACACAATGGATATAGTCTATTTTTTATTTTTTATTCTCCTATATACATTCACTTAAATATGTAATATTACTAAAGCCACTTGAAGAAGAGGCTTCCACAAATTTATTATTATTAATATTTTTGTATCATAGTGCATACATAATACATAATTTTGCAATGCATTCCCATAGATTATTTTTCCTATGATAGTGACTATACAAAGAAATGACACGTTTACGGCATGTAAGTTCTATATATATATTTTATTTTTTATTTTTTTTGTAACAAGAAAAAAATTATTAAGAAAAAATACTTCCATACCTACCTTGGAGGAACATTCAATTTTTTTAACAATAATAATATGTGGGAGACTTTCACTAGATTAATCATCTCATCCTTGCATTCTAAGCCAACTAATAATTTTAGAGTATAATAGCATTCTTTTCTAGGACAAAAATAATGCATACATTCTTTCTTTATATATATATATAAATTTCCTTATAAAATTACTCATTAGTAAATTCTTACACATAATCCTCATATAGGAAAACACTATAATGGCAATATTTCTTCTTAGAGCTCTGCCTAATAATAGACGAATCTTCTTCATTATAAAGAAATTTATATATTTGGACAATCACTTATATAATTGTTCACTTACATACATAGAGTAGTTATATTTTGAAGCAATGAAAATCACATATATTATAGCCCTCTTTATATCCCTTGCAAGTATACATGTGAATTTTGATAAAGATTTGATTTCTTTAATCATTATTATTGTTTACTTGCAACATTATAATAAAGTCCAAACTCATTCATTTTTAAGGGAAGAGTTTATATAATTCCAATAGGTTCGCTACCTATCCATAATACATCACAATGGCCCTTTTGTGGTTCTTTCACAACTTAACACAATAGTTACAATAATAGGGTCAACTTCCACTCATAACTAGTGTAAGTGTGAATAAGTAGAAAATAATAAAACACTTCTTAATGAAACATTGTATCAAAGATCAAGCTAATAATCTACTAAAAGCGTCTCATTGTCTCCTATCTTCAAAGATTTATTAAGCTATTGTGCTCTCGGATTTAAATAGCACTATAACTGTTAAAATGGCAATCTAAAGAATGAAATGATGTTGATGCAATGATGTGAAGCTAATATGATAAAATCTAGATGATAAAAGAAACTAATATGACGTGAATTGACATGAAAACCGATGATTAAAGCTACAGGAGGCAGCCATGATATGAAAGCTAGAATGCTGGATGCTTGGATTCCTATAGAGTAAGAGTGTATAAGCTTGATAATCTACATCATTTTCTTGGTTGAATGAAGCTTTATTTATAGATTTTTTGGCTGAAAGGGATGGCAAAGAGAGGCTTAGATTCAATCTGGAGGATTGAATGGTGAGAGATGGAGGAGATTGAGAAGATTTTGGAGATTGTCTCTACCCATGAAAACACCAGGCAAGAGAAGAGGAAGGATTGATGGAAGAGGATTGAGAGAAGAATTTGCAATTTGTCTCCAAATCTTCTCGTGAAGTTTCAATCAATTAATTTTGACATGAATTTGACATAAATTAGACATAGGATATCTAATTTGATTTTGAGGAAATATAGAGGAATATTCCTTATGCCTTAATTTAAATATTTTGATTTATTTAAATTAACAAAAGAGGGATAAATAATTTAATAAAACAAACTATAGAAGTTTTTTATTAAATTAAAATAGAAGAATATGGTAATTAATTAATAAAGTGTTTGATCTTTATTTAATTAATTTAAGATTGATGTGATAGAATAAAATAGGGAAATGATAATTAAATCAAACCAAGTATTTAATTTTGTTTATTTAATTAAGATTAGAAGAATTTAAATGTGAATGTGAACGTGAACTATATAAATAAATATTTCTATTTATTCAAACAGTAGAGGAAATTAGGATAATTAATCAAATAATTTGTATTTAATTAATCAGATTCTCCAGACCAATTTTAGGTGTATACAACTAGTTTTCTCCATTAAATCATCAATCCTACACACACAAGCTAGCAATAAGAAGATTTTTTTTCTTGGACTAATGGGAACTCACCTCCCAACCTAGTATATTAAAATTCCCACCCCTAAACTAGGGGAGAACTCATGGTGACAAGGAATATTCACAACCATAACACAAAAACACACCACCAAAATTCACAACAAACACTCACACATTCATACAATTTTTTTCCCAAGGAAGTATCTACAAGGGGTTCTGCAAGAACCTCACCAAGAGGGAGTGAGGAAATCAATTTGAGGGGAAAATAGAGTAAGTATATAATCAATAGCATCCATCCCTTCAACAATTTCTCCAATTATATTCTCCACAACTCAAGCTCATATTAAATCCCCAAAAACATAATATGCAACAACCATCAATAAATCATATACAAAAACATCAAATGAATCATTTAGGCACTCTTACCCATTTAAAATTACCATCAAGGACCTCTAACCCAATCTACCTCTAATAAGGATTATTCTCACAAATGTAGGAGACCATATTCCTCCTACCCCCAAAACCCACATCAACAACAATAATGACCACAAGATAGAACCAAAAAATAATTACATCAAAATATATTTACACTTTCTTTTTAAATGAAGTAATGCACAAAACATGAAGCCTACTTTGACAAGTCACCTATACTTGTAGAAGATTAGTTTAGTTCAACATATATATCCTCCTCTAACTTTACCCTTTTCTCTAACAATAATTCTTCTCTTTAGTTTTGTCTCCAATTTCTCATCTATATAAAACTAGCATACAAAACAAAAATAATCTCCAAGAAAACATCATCCTAATATTCTCCCCCCCCCACCCAAAAAAAAAGAAGTCCTTCATCTCATAAAACGGGAACCAAAATTTTAGAGCTCAACCTCTTTATCTTCAAGGGTGAAGGTGACCCACATAACCTCTACTTCTACCACAATCCTTAATCCAATGCAATTCTATTTTTATCACTTTGATTAAGGTGAAAATAAAAAGACTCAATTCTATTTTCATCACTTTGATTAAGGTGAAAATAAAAAGACTCGCATTTCATTCTACACTATTTTTTTATGTCATTCAATGACCCTTAATTCCTATCCCTATGACCTAGGGCCTTAGGGGGAAAAAATGAGATGAATTAATTAACATTTAAAAATTACTTAAAACCTTAAAAAAATTAAATAAAAAATGAAACCTAAGAACCTAAATCCCTTTGTAATGATGTGCTTGCATAATATTAATTAACAATGATTTTATGCCACATATGATAGCACCACAACATAAATACGAGTTTCACATCACATAACAAATTTTACAATGTAAACAACCCGAGTCTCTCCAATAGACTAGGCTAGGTCAATTTTGTTGGGTGAATATTTAATAATCAACTAAGTGATTACAAAATTTTGATATCAGCCATAGTTACAATGAGACTAAATATCTCCTCTCGGAAAGGGGAGGCTCCCTTCTTATTGCTCACTAAAAATAACTAATAACTAACTACAATTATATACACTATAATTAACCATGGTTGTTTCCTTTCATCTTGTTCTCTTGTTTCAAAATAGATGTTTTCCTCTTATACAAATTAAAAATATATCTCGTAACAATTACAAAATGTAATTCACTACAAAATACTAGCTTGAGAAATAATAACCAATATCTAGTTCAATTAAATGAAAGAATAATCAAAGTGATACTATTGAGTGTTCGTAGTGAGAAAAAACATAAAAGCACAAAGTCTTGTATCACTTTCTATGATGATTTGAAAAGAACAAGAATTGTATATATTGCAACCCAAAGTATTTGATATATGCCACAAAAAGATCAACAAAACACTAATAACAACATGCAACCCAAAGTATTTGAACAATTACCAAAGTGCACACATAAACATAATCTTCAAATGTAATAATGCAGCCCAAAGTCTACAAAATTAGATTTGAATCCCCTTCTAATTATATGATATCACACCACTATTCAATCAAGTACAAGATAATGTAATTAGAAGTACATAAGAACAATCTCAAGGCATAATAAAGTAGATCCAAGACAAAGATTGGATTTGAATTTACCTCTTTTATTGACTAAAATATGATTTACACCTCAAAAACATAGTTTCAAAATGCTCTTCAATTGGGTAGCGCTTCGCTTTATTAGCTAAAAGCTATTATTTACAAAAGATCTCCCTCATATATATAGAGGAGAGACAAAATCTAAAATAGGAAAGTTAAAACTAACTTGACTATTGCAAGGTGTCGTACTTGGTCTCCTCAGTGTGGGCTAGCGCGGCATCAAAGCCGAGGTCACAGGTTCAAACCCCTCACTTGTACTGGGGGGAATTGTTGCAAGGTGTTTCCCTTGGTCTCCTCGATGTAGGCCAACATGGCACTCGGGCTTTGTGACATGGTTTAACTGCCTCATGTGGATCTTGGATCTTGTATAAATCTAGAGTTGTATCGGGCATTAACAGGTCGATCTTTTGGTGCAACGACAACCGTCTTTGCAACATTGACTTATTCAACAACAGAGTCCAATTTGATTTAGGACTGTGTTTTTTTTACATGTAATTACATATTTACAAAAGACATGTAATATGTCATCTATAAAAAGCATATTGTATAAAGGGAAAAAAACTAGAAATAAACTATCTAGAAGAGAGTCTAGAAAAAGCGGGTTCATTCAGTCTTCATCATTTTTCTCCATGAAGTCTTCATATTTCTTCAATGCTACTTGGAATTTTGAATCATTTCGTCCTATGGTATGGCTAGAGACTGCAAGTACTCATGTGATTGAGTCCTCGATGTTGATGCATGCTTTCTTGTGCCTCTCAAATATTATTTTCAAGTTATCCAAATTTACTTGAAACTCCACCAATTTTTCAATAGAATCTAATGAAAAAGCTTCATCTTCAACCTCTTTCTAGATCAATGATGTAAATTCTTGGATAACCATATCAATGGGAAGGATTTTTTGATCATCATCTAGCACTTGACTATGCAGCTCCTTAATTTTGGAAACGATATTTGAGCCTCTATCTTTTCCTACCTCTTGAGCTTCTTGTAAATCTCTTATCAAAATAATAATGACAATATTCTTATGGTTCATTATTTCCTAGATTCCAATGAACATATCTCTACTAGGAATCACCCCAAATTCTTCTAACACATCAAGCTTGAGATCTTTCATTTTATTCCAATCTTCATAACTTTTCTGTAACTCTTATAGACTCTGGGATAATGTGTCAATTGTTTATCTCAATTTTTCCTTCACATTCTCCATATTACTAATCCTTTCAATAGAATATTTAGCAAGAGTGCACCTTGAGCCAATATTCTATCGATCCATTTTGTGATAGCTCTACCTTGCGCATGTTTCCTTTTGACCTTTTGAATATAAGGATCCTCTATACTTGTAGCAATTGGATTGACTGACTCAAAGGATTGGGTTATCTTTTGGAGCACATAAGTGAGTTGTTCAACCCTAGCTTTTAATCGATCCTTGAAAATATTGTCTTGATCATATTTCTCAATTAGAGAAGCCAATGCTACCTATGCATCTTGCTTCACACTCTCGTGCATCCTCTTACCAAACTCTATTATGATGATAGAATAATTTGACAAATCAACCTCCTATGCAATTTTATTAGGAGGAGGTTGTGCTACCGCTACATACTTGTAACATGATTTTTCAACCAATACCTTGGAAAGAGTTTTGGCCTTCTTTGTTGACTTAGTTTTTACATGCACTAGCTGACCAAAATCAAAGTCATCTAGAGAGATGGCTTGCTTCATCCTCTTTGGTGTTTGAGAGGAAAACCAAGGGGGAAGAGGAGAACCCCCTTTTAAACCTTCCACCATATTTTGTGTTGATGGAGTGGCACTGACACTGGTAGTAGCCAAAAGAGGTTGAGTTTTGGTCAAAACTGCAACCAAAATTTCCACATTAGATACATTTTGTAAGGGCCTAGTCAAGAATTTATCAAACTCAAATTGTGTATTTATATAAAAAATGGGAGATGAAAAACTAGGCAAAGAAGGTGAGGAGCCAATTTTTTTCAGTTATTCATAGGACTCTGAAAAATGGACCCAAAAGTTGGGGATGAATGAATAGATTGAATAGATATGGTAGGAGCAACAAAAATAATGGTAGATGTAGGAAAAGGCTATTCACTTGTAATAGCAAGGGGAGTAGGACTAGGTAATGTAGCAGTAATGGGAGAAGAAGAAATAGAAGAGTCTTCTAGAGTGGACTCATCCAAATATTCCTATGCTTCTTCATCTAGATTCTCCTCCCCTTGTTCTTCACCTTGATTTGATGATTCTTAAATTTCAGAGTAGATGACCCTTCTGTATCCCTACCTTATCCCCTTTCACTATGAAAATGAACTTAGGATTAGGAGTTCTATTGGTACTTGGTGCATCACCCTTATTCTTTTTTTGAATCTCTACCTTCTTCCTAGTATGCCCTTCAGTTTCCTCTTCTTTAGATATAGTATTAAAATACTTCAATTTTATTCCCCTCTCTTGTAACCAAACATTTGCGTTAGCAAGAATCAGTTGGAACCTTTCCTTGATGGAGATAATTTCCTTTTTAGACTATTGGATGAGAGAAATAGGGGTTTCAACAATATTATTTCTCTCATAAGTAGGATCTAGGATGCCATCTTCATACTCAATATCTTATGAGATATTAACGAGATCCAAGTTTACAATTTGTTCTAAGGTAAGTCGACAATAGTCAAGCTTCCATATATCCTCAAATCTATGCACATATGTATAGCTCTTCTTGATATTTTTCTTCATTTCTCCATAATAAAAGTTAGGCCTCCTTTTGTATTTCTTCATTGTGACCCACTGCATCTCTATTTCCATAGCCTTGGATTTGAGAGATGTAGTAATGGAGTGCCTACCAATTGTGAGAGGGAACTTAAAAAAAGGCTTGTGTGATTTATCCTACCTGATATGAACCACCATGACTTTCGTACATAGCTCCATAAGTATAATCTTGTCACTTGGATACCTTGGAAGCATATATGGGTATTTGTCAAAACACCCAACTCAAATATATGTGAAGGTGGGGAATTGCAGGAACATACACCCAACCTTATTAACCAGAGCCCATGCCTCATCTAATACTCTTCTCTTTTCAAGATCTTTTTCAAACATTCATAGGTATGCAACGAAGAAGGCATCATTGAACCTCTTAAAATGTTGGATACTTTTCTTTAGGGTCAATTGAGAGTAATATTAATAACTAGGAGTGTGCCTTATGTCACCTTCTAACGACAACCCTAAAAAGCTCCACATAGAAGCGACAACATAGAATAGTTATGAAGTCATGTATAAATTCAATGAAGTGGAGACCTTTGAAAGTTGATCATAGATGGCATCACTTATTTGCTTTCCCCAAAATATGTTGTTGTCTCTTCCTTATGACATGAATATAAAGTTACATCCACTCCTAAAAAGTGGAGGAAGTGGTCAATCTCTTAATCAAAAGATACACATTCCTCAAACCTTTTCAGAGGTAGAGACACTCTTACTGCGAATTAAGGTAAAGACCCAACAACTAAACCTGACCAAGACCCAATGGGATACCACATTTTCCATCCTAAAGGATATCTACAAGGATATAATTCCAATTGAGTATTTTTTATTATACAAGAAAAACAAGTTTTGAAGGGACCTAAAACCATTTACAACTTAAGATACAAAATGTTGCTTAAAATATACTATAGTAGGAAGCCATCAGTAGACCATAACCAAAAATAAATAAAAATAGACAGAGTGTTGCATGAGAGATAAAACAGTAAGCCATCAACAACACCTAACAACATCAAAACAACAAAACAATAGGAAGAAAATTGAGACCCAACAGAATTCAAACAATAGATAAAGAGATCAAAGCACTATTTCATACTGCTTAAGGTGTTGGCCACCTCAAGCTCCTAGATCTTGCACAAATCAATCATGTCCAACAACTCTTTCTTCTTAGATTCAAAGGAATTTTTCCAATTAGTAGACCCTTTAATAGCAGGGCCTTTACTATCATCTTTCACACATTTTTTACTTTGCCCTTGGTCGAATTCTCTTTCTCCATTAATTTAGAAAAGTACAATTGGTTCTCCCTGAGCTCACTAATCCTTCAGAACATGACTTCCAAATATTCTACACTATTCTTGATAGAAATATGGTGTGCATGGAGAAGCTTCTTTATGTCCGCATTAGTGCCCACATTCCAATTCAGTATTGTTGACTTAATGACAATTCAACATTTTGAAAGGGGGATGATGTTAGTCAAAAAATAGGATAGTGAAGACATTGACTAGTAAAACATACTGCATCTTATCACAAAACATTTGAGGAGCATAATATTGTAAGGATGACATCTAGACTAGGGGTATCATAGGTGGGTCATGTCCCATCCCATAGATGCATGTATAAAAGAAGATATGAATGAAAAAATTTAATAGGCTAGAAGAGAGAGAGAGATAGAGAGAAATATATAGTTGATAGATGTATGCAAAGAATTATATGTATAAATGTATGAAAGAACAAATGTATATAGATTAGATAAGGACTAAGCAAGAGTATAGGGGAAGATATTACAATGTACTATTTTGTATTTGATCAATATAATGGATACTAGAACTATATCTATATAAAAAATTTTGTTATTATGTGAGTATATAAGTGATTAATCTTATATCTAGAATGTTATTGGTATTCAATTTTATATTTGGGGCTCTGAACTTCAGTCTGTGTTCCCAAAATTTATTTCTAACACATACTTTCTTAGACATACACAAAAAAAATCCTTCATACAACCTAAAAACAACCTTACCATCCAACATACTAATAATACTTCCATTTATTCCTCACACTCTCCTAATATCACACCTCAAAAACATTCCACTATCATCCCACAATAAATCATACCCAATAATTCAACACAAGTATCATTACCTCCCATGCACACTCAAGCTCCCACATACACCATGTAAATAACCAATCCATTATATAACTCAACATCTAGTAATACTATTGCTCCAACTTCAATAATAAATCCATAAATGGTATCACAACCATTTCACATATCACAAGCATATTCACCAAACTTACATGCAAAATAAAACACCATTCAACGTCAAAACACTATCAACAACCCATTATATCAACCAAATATTACATCCAAAAACTTGAGCATCCCTATGTTGATGACACAAACACCCCCACATTCATCCCATAATTATCAACCACTTACATCTAACATTCATACCTACATACCTAACTACAATAAAACCATCCACCAAAACTACAATCTAACATCACAATATCAACAAACTATCACCTCAAATCCCAATCAAACCATAAGTCCATCTAACCAAAACATTTATCAATATAACCCCTCTCAAAACATCAATCCACCAAACTACCATCATCCAAGCCATAATGTGAACCCATATAACCACAACATTCATCTACAATACCCAAATCAAAACATCATAAATTCTCAACAACAATTGTCTACATCAAACCACTTTTCTAACTCCAACACATCCACTCATACCTACATTCCATAAAACTATTCACACGTTCAGCAAAAAATCCATCACCAATTTTCCCCCAAGGTTAATCATCATCACATCCTGTATCCAATTATAACACCATCAACATCTCCACTTTCATGCACTTGAAAAATTTGGCTCTACAAATTCAATATCTACAACAACAAATTTTGAACATCCACATGGGATTAATGAAGAAGAGTTGCACGCTAGAGGCGATATGTCCCTATCCTTTTGACATGACTATATTCATACCACCCTTTCCACATAATTTCAAGATGCCTAAATTTGACAAGTGCAAAGGAACCTTGGGAGACCCTCATGAACACTTTAGTTATATTTATCTTACTTAGAGGTTGTTAATAATGATACTTATCTTATGCACCTCTTTTCGAGAATCTTAGGAGGGCAGGCTATGCCATGGTTTTCTCGACTTCCATATGGCATTAGGACTTTCTATGAACTATTTGATAAATTTATCTCACATTTCTCCTATAACATAGAACATGAAGTCTCAATGACTGATCTGTGCACTACAAAACAAAACAATGGAGAGAATTTTGCTTCCTTCTTACAAAGATGGAGAAGCTTAGCTAGTAAATGACCATGACATATACCTAAGAAACAATTAATCTAAATATTCATCCAAAATATGAATACAAAGATATGATTCCATCTAAAAGTCTAATGCTCCAATACTTTCAATGAGGTCATATAGAAAGGGATTACTATTGATAAATCCCTTATAGCCAAAGGACTCATGAAGATATTCAAAGACAACAACTATTATGTGAGCTCCTCAAATAACAAACCCCATTTTTGGAATAAAAATAAAAATGTGTTCAACATGTTCAACCCAACCTAACCTTAATCTTACAAGCACCATTGAATTTCCAAACATCAATGACAATCCAAGATAACTCATAGAGAGGACCTCCTAAATAAAACATCTCATGATGAAAATATACTCCTTTGGGAGAGCCATCAAATCAATACTTCAAAAACTAGTCTAGTCAAATTTAGTCACACTCCTAGAAATTAGTGAATACAAACCCCAAGTCAAGCCCACATGGTGGAAGGACACTGATCTCTATGAGTACCATAGGGCCAAAGGACATACAAATCCAAATTGTTTCAAGCTAAAAAATCCCATTCAATATTTTATTAATCAAGGTAACATCACTGTTGAAGATAATCCCAATGATTCATCTCAAAATAATCACATTGGTGATATCCGTAGCTAATAGGATGAGAAATTACATATATCAAGATATTTTTCTAAATCATGATCAAAACTATATATCTATGTCTAGCAATGCCTCATCTCAAAATAATTACATTAGTTAGGGCCATAACGTATCCATCTCATTTCACTCCATAATAGGTCATCTTGAAGAAGCTCACCCACAAGAAGGCTCCATCTCTCCTTTCAATTCTTCATCCTTAGAACCTTTACAAAATCAATCCACATCATCCACATCATCCCCATCAACCAACTCATCCAATAATGACACCTTTCAATATTTTCCTAAGGGATATCCATGATAGATAATCCATTCTTTAATACAATTCCAATCTATAATCATGAACTATTAGACCAAACACCATCATGTATCCCACTGTCCATCATTCCCACTCATGTGATTCCTATTCAAAATCAATTACCACCATGCAAACATACTAATACTACCCAAGAGTCTTTATCCCTACCATATTATCAGAACCAGATCGATTTCAAGAACACAATCCAGAGCATAAAGAAGAAATACCTTAAATGAATCAAGATCAAGTTATCCAAGATATCACCATCCCTTTCCATTTCATCCATGATCCCATCATCCCTTTCCATTCCATCCATGATCCCAAAACTAAAGTTGAACCCATCCATATTCTAATAACTTCCACTTCCCCAAATGAGACACTTGCTTCCACTGGACACATAAATGATCTCTTCCTTGTTCATCCAAAACAAGAGTCTTTCTCTTTATATGTATTTGAGAATGATGATTCAATAAGCATGAAATCAAAGAAAGCACTAATATCCTATCAACTTGGATCACTCACTTTTCTTAAATCAACCTTTCTTATGGATGAGAAGATCACTACCATTGATGATTCTCAACAACACAAATAAGAGTTAGCATCTTGTTATCAGAACAACACATATCCTATTGCAAATAAGATCTATCAAAGAATTTAATATAAAGGAAAAGGATTAGGCCTACTTATTCATCAATTAAGAAATTTAATGTTGAAAGTGGTACCTCCATGATACTGGAGGAAACTTCATCTAATGTAAACATCAAAATAGGGGTCATGAATAGTCCTTAAAATAAGGTTGTTTCCAACACTCCTCTAATTCATATCATAAACCATCATTCCAAAATCTTTCCATCTACTACTGGGGGCCAATAGAAGAAAATGATTTACAAACAAAAAGATCAAATTCAAGATTTTGAGGCTAATAAATCCAAAAATCAAAATGGAAACATACAATCAACTACATATAAGTATTCAAACAAATAGCTTGGGTCAAACATGTTATCCTATTATGAGATAGTCCTTCAAAAATATGCCTTATCCTAGACCCAATTACATAATTCCTATCCTTCACATATCTATTTCTATCATACTTGTTTATCCATCCAATCATAGTGTCCCATACATTTCTTGATTCAAAACAAATATTGATATATGTCTTTTAACTCACTTTTTGATCTAGAAACCTTCCAAAAATAAATCAAATATCCTAAAAATCTAAAAAAATCCTTTTGAGCATGTTCAACCATCTCATGAATAAAATTTTCCATCAATATCAATCCAAACAATCCCCATCAATCACATATCATCTACACTCCAATGGGTTATCAAACTATCTAATAGATTTTGTTCCTAGCTTGGCTACAAATCTTGATCCATCTTATCTAATCATCATTAGCATGCATCCTTCCTAATCATTGTGTTGTTCCTATCTTAGCAAAACTATCATTACATTGTTCTTATCGTCAACAACATTATCATCATCAATCTATCAATCGAATCAATTAACTTTAGCTTGGCTAGAAAAAATATCAAAAGGTCTTCGATATCCCTACCCATCCATATCTCTTCATCATTCATCACCATAATTATCATTACCATCAAAAAAATCTAAAAAAAACACTAAATATTATAAAAATATCAAATATTAAAAAATCTCCAAGAACATAAGAAATTCCAGGAAAATCCAAAAATATAACATAATCCACCATATCCACAATAAATTTACATTGCCTAGACAAGGAATTCAAGCAAGAATAAACTGTGCAATACCCAAAGACGTCGAGAATTCATGAAACAAAAATCATAATTAAAGACCCTTGTTAAAATGTCTACAACCTATTGATCTATTTCCAAATCAACTTTAAAACATCTTATCAAAACCATCATGCCTTAATGGATGCATCCTTCCTACAATGGGCATGTAATGACCTATGCTTTGGATCAATAGATTTTCAATTTATTTCTTATTGGATTGACAAAGGTTATCATCCACTATTATTAAGATAGATAATTGAGTTCCCAAATTATATATGAAATAAATTCTGAATAATGAAGTTTGATTCAAATATTAATTTGATAATATAAATTTGATAAATAAATATAATAGTTGTTTCTAATTAATCAATTAAAATCATACATTAGCTTTGAATATAAATCTTCCTATCATCGATATATAGGCCTTGAGAACTTGGATGCCTTTCTTGTTTGATATCCAAGTATACTCATCATCTTACTTGGAGTCCTTTCAGGTTTATATGCTTGAAACATATACTCCCATATTTTAATTTTTTGCTCATATAGAGCAATTCCACAATGGGTAATTTAGTAATAAAAATAAGTCTGCAATGTTTCATCCCTTTTTGCTTGATATGTGTTTACCTTTTTATATCCTGCGATGGGAAGAAACATGACTTCACAATATTGCTTGTAAAAGGGACACATCCCTTCTTTGTCCATCATCACCTTTCTTAAAGATACAACAATCTTTAACATTATTAACTAATGCTCATTGTGAATAAGTTCCCGAGTGATTTTTTTCTTATATTAGATTACATACCACCTTCTTGTCCACCTAAGACTCCTACGCCATATTCCTTGGTCCCTCTTTTCCATAATAGGCTAGATATATTTGCTTAAGAGGAATATGATTTTGAACAAACTCCATGTAAATCTAGAATAATCTATGGATGGAAGCAATAATAATATGTGTGTGTTCCTCTGTAGAAGAGACAAATATAGCAGCAATGATTAAAAATTCCAACAAGCCGATAACAATATTCTCTCAACAATGACTTCTAATAGAGATGTGATTTCCCCTTCTTTGCCATGAGTGTATACCTTCAACCATTTGGCAAATAAGACAAAGGGATGAGGTGAATTCAATGTTTAGGAAGCTTCTTCCCTCTTTGATGGATCTAAAGATTAGAGATTAAGATGATACTTTCATATGACAGTGTATGGGCATAAAGCCTTGAACCAATCTAATCTTTGACTATAATCAATTCTAATAGATTCAAATTTATAAAATGATTTCCTTGTAAATATTCTTGTAGTGGAGCAGGATGACTAATAGCATGGTCTTCGAATAGAGGTCTTGATAATATCTATGGCACTTAGCAAGGACATTTGAATGAGGATCAACATTGACTAGAAAAACCTTCATGTAAGCCAGAAAGGTCTAATAATTTGATTCCTCATTCATACTTGCAAGGTAAAATGTGGTAGTGAATAAGTAAAATCAAATCTCCAAGCATCTAACCAACAAAATATTAGTGAAATGCTAGATTATAGCTTTTTATGCTCAACTAGCATCCAATATAGTGTATCAAATATCAAA
Organism: Sequoiadendron giganteum; assembly: GCA_007115665.2. NCBI lineage: Eukaryota > Viridiplantae > Streptophyta > Pinopsida > Cupressales > Cupressaceae > Sequoiadendron > Sequoiadendron giganteum. Next base: position 668,014,748 of record CM021100.1, read on the forward strand.
CTTCCAAAATATGGAACATTACAGGGTATTTATCCATCTTGAGCACATATTTCTTGGCAAGAAAATATAATGGCTTGTTGATTTATTTGGTCAATGAGTCTTTTTATTGCTTCATTTATCTTATTGTCGTATTCCTATGTTACTCAAGGATGTCTACATGACATTAGAGGAGCAGGAATGGGGCAAGGTCGGTACTTTCATATAACATGTTTGTGTATTGTTCTTATTGCATTGCCAAGGCAAGTGTGCTCCTTGTGTGTGTTGGAATGGATTCTAGCATTAACAAAATTCTTGTGTATAAAAGGTCATCTAAACACCTTTTTTCATCAAGGATATTATGCTTTAAGTTCCATTCTCCTCACATATTCCAACAAGGTTCTATTATGTCTAATATATATGAAGAAAATCCTTCTTGTTTGTATTATCAATGTCCATACAAAGGATACCAAAGTCACCAAGTTTTGTCTCAATTTGGTGTACATATATCCATTTGCCACAATAAAATTCTCTATGATGATAAAAGCACAAAATATAAAGAACAATATCTATCAATATCCATCTACATCAATCTATTTTGATTTATCTATCTCATTTATTATCCATCCAATTATGTGATATCGATCAACAATAACCATCTCATCACTATCCTCCGTATTAACCCACAATCTCATTACCTCCTCTCACTCCATCTTCCTCCCCATCCAAATATTTCTTATCCTACTCTTTTTATTTTATTCACCTCTATCACATCTATCCAACCCTTTTCGAGAGTTTGACCTAAAATTTTCATTTTTATGTCAACCTCTTAAGGGGGGCATCCTACCCTCATTTCTTCATTTCTTAATTCAACTAGGGCATGCCATCACAATTATTTCATACTTTATTTGAAACAACACAATAAAAAAACATTGTCTCAAAGAGGGACAAAATGTAGACACCTAAATATGACTAACATATTTCTTCCAAAACACCGCCATTCTCCATCATTAGGTATCATTAATTTTTCTTATGTATTTAATTAAATTATCTATTCCATCACTTTTCCTCTATATTAATTAAATAATTAACATTGTTTAATTGATTTACTAATTTTTTTTTTTTTGTAGATTAATTATATAATCCATTATTATTTAATTAATTCATTTCCCATTTCCCACTTCTCAAATTAAATAATTATTTTTAATTATTTAATTTATCCAATTACCTCTCAAAATTATCCTCTTTTAAAATAAATTAAATTTATTATTTTATTTATTTCCCCTTTGCATACGTAATTAATAATCTATTTATTTAATTATTTATTAATTACTCATGCATTTCTACCTCACCAGTCAACTCCCACTCACTTTCAGATCTCTTATCAATCCAATCAATCTTCTATCCAATCTATCATGTCTAACTCATAGTCACTCACACTTCTCTAATCAATCAAATCCTATTAACTAGTCCATGCACTTAGCTCACTGAAACCATGTAGTCAATTAACTATCCATCAATTCCTCTCATGTATTTTAATCTATTGATCTACTTAGTCTCTCATTAGATCTCAATCATTGATTGATAATCAAGAAATCTATAAAACAAACATATCATTCATCAATTACATATATTATCAATGCTTTGTGCTACAAAATTTGAGAGAAATTACTAATACGCTTTTCTCCAAGGTGAAAAAGGAGAACAATAGAGCTAAGCTAAGGAAATTATGTGGAGTTGTGTGTGTAGGTTTGTTGCATTTCATTGTGATTCAAATTTATCTTAATGATCTATTGGTGTGAATTATGAATTGATTTTGAATTGTGTTATTTTGTATTTGATTATTCAATTTCGCAATCATTTTTTAGGTCATATAGGTGGAAGAGGGGTTCACATGTTGTCTCTTTTGGTTGTAATCCATGATAATAGATGAGGACCTCAATGATACGATAGTTGTAGAGGTGGTGCAATTTTATATCGAGGATATAATCATAGGTTAGGATAATAGATCCTTCATTATCAAACTTGAGTAAGGAAGACTATGCCTAAATTCATCAACCAAGACCTTGCCTCAAATAGGAAACAAAAAAATGGATTTATCTTTAAAGAGTAAGGAAGCTCTAACTTGTATGAAATGGAACCATTTTTTATAAAATTTTAGATGTTATATAAAATTTGAGGGTAAGTTTATAATGAGTCTTCAAATTTAAAGATAGCTACTTCTATAAATACATCTAACGGAAGACCATGTCACCAATGATAAAGGTGTTTTACAAATGGTATTGATTAATTTTCTACTTCATGCAATTGTGTGATATGTACAAATTATCTTTGAGGGTGTGAAAAGTGATGTCATGTGTGTAAAGGGTGGAATCCATTTACATGTACATTTAAGCTTCATGACAAGTATGTGTTGTGTAGGGAAAGAGGATCTAGGGTCTAAATCACACCTTTAACCTACATCATTTCGGGGACACAAAAATGATCATAAAAGATCACTTGGTTACTATCCTCAAGGAAGAGCCATAATGGCTGATCAGATTTTTGGTCCCCTTTGGGAAGGTTGATGTGTTGATTAGTAATTGAATTGATTTGAATGTGTGTGATTTTGCAAATGTAAACTAGGTCAGCTATGTCACTATAACAAATTGATGTAAACAAAAAATAGCACATAACTATTTGAAAAAAACTAAGAACAAATATAGAGGGAAAAGAGGAGCTTGACATTCAAATTTTGGACTAAAGCTAACTTGTTAGGGGTGTGGGATACCTAGACTAGAAATTAAGGTTTCTAGAATCTTTGAATGTGTACTAGTGAGTTACAGTTTGTAGGCGCTTCCATGTCAGAATCAACTTCTGAATTTTGTATGTTGATGAATAATTTATCTTTCATAAATTTGATGTAGGAATAGGTTTGAATGTTTGATCTTGATATTATGTCTTCAATCTTCTCCAAATCCACTTTGTATTTTTCACTTTCAAGAAAGAGAGGAGAGAAAGAGTTGTGCCATATAGGTGCTTTCCTAAGTCAAACCCTATTTTGGTATTTCCACCTCCACAAACGCTTATGATGATGTTGGATAAAGAGTGCTTACCCTAGGTCGAGTAGAGGAAAATAGATAAAACAAATGATAAATCACAAGTGTTTCAACTTACCACTTATTGCTAACATGAATCTTGACTAATAATTTTTTTTGTAAAATGATACTTATTCTACTCTTGAATTTTCCTTGACTACTTTTTAGGATGCTCAATTATTTACAATTTTATTAGGTATTCGAATGGTGAAAAAGACTTATATTTATATGCATTTCTTCATTTCTTGCAATAATTATTTTAAGAAGCCAACAAATAAATTTAAAATTATTAACAATATTAGTGCTGGAAATAAAATATTAAAAATTGGACTAAATAGGGCGGTCAAGGGTGAGGCTGCCCTAGACCAGACTTATTTTAGAATTTTGATGCTCGTTAAATAAATAATTAATTTTAATTTCAAATTTTATCTTGATTTTCTAAAAATGATTATAAAACAAGAAAATAATAAGAATAATTAGGTCCAAGTGTTAAAGGGGGAGCCAAACATAGTGTGAAATTGTTAGGGCTGAAAATTTACGATGCTACAATATGTCTTAAGAGACCTTGAAAATTGACCATACACAGCTTCATGTAGATTAATCTTTGATTGTTGTATGATAAGTAGTATTATAATATCATTCAACCGATGACAAAAATTTGATCCAATGATGTTACTAATTAGAAGCAAAGTAATATAAATAGGTCTCCAAGAGTTCACTAAAAAAATTAGTTTGGCCATCAGTTGTAGGTGATATGTAGGCTCATTTTAAGTTGGGTACCATGGCATTGGAAAATTTCTTGCCAAAAGTGACTATTCAAATTGGATCATGGTTACTAATAATGAAATTAAGTATGTCATTAAGGTGAGATATTTGGTCGATGAAGGTTTGGGAAATAGTAGAGATGGAATATGGATGGGCTAAGTCATATAAATGGCCATTTTTGAAGAGGAAATCTACCACCACCAAAATGACTTCTCTATAGAATTTAGCAATGCTTCAATAAAATACATAGAAATATCTATCTACACTTGGTTAGGAATAGGAAATGGTTGTAGTTGGCTAGGGTGGAAACCATTTTTCTTTGTTGCATTGACAAATATTATATTACACCAGTAATTACTTGATTTTAATTTTCATACCTTCCTATAAAAAGGTACAATGGGTTCTTTCATATGTTTTGAGGAACCTAGAGTGACCAATAGATGGGATGGACTAGATTATAACAAAAACTTATGTCACAAAATTGATTGAGTGGCCAACACTAGATGCCCTTTATATCACAAATAAGATCCATCCCATGAATACTATAATTATGAAGAGGGATGAATGGACACATTTTGGATATGTGACCATCTTGTTGGTATTCCTTGTGTAAGTCACTTAGTCAAGTAGGTGTGGGAAACAACTTGGCACTTAGAGAAGAATTAACTTCAAATTGATACAATAATGTATTTATCACAATATTTTCTTGGCCTTTTTTTAAGGTAATCACATAGTCATAATCCATCCATTTGGTGACCCAATTTTATTGCTTGGGAGAAGAGACTCATTAGTCTAGAAAACAATTGAGGCTATGATGATTGTTTCAATTTAAATATTTATATTGATAAGGTGTGGATTCTATTTGTGGGTGACATGAAGAATGGACAAAATTTATTTCTCTTAGGGGCAATGAGCAATATTTTTTATAGTTAGTGCCTTACTCATGAAAATAAGGAGTCACCCTTATTACATTAAAAAATACCTAATCCATAATCTAAGGCATCACTTTCAATAACATTTTTTTTGGAGAGGTTATGCATATCAAGAACTAGAGTCATACAAAAGCGTTCTTAAGTATCTCAAAGGTTGTTTTAGTAGTTGGGGACCACTGAAATCAATATTTCTTCAAAATTTCTATGAGAGAGGAAACATTTTTTGCATTTCTTAACAATTCTATATTAATATACATGAAACTAAGAAAATCCATGAAGGTTATTTAAGTTTGTAGGTTGTATCCATTTTTGTATGGTTCCTATATTTTTAGGATCCACCTTAACTTCTTCAAAAATAATATTCCAAGTTACTTGATCACACTCTAATCAAAGGAAAATTTAGAGCATTTGGAACATAATTGGTTATAAAAATGGTGTCATAGGGGAATAATGGGAAATGGTTATAAAGCACAATCAAAGCAATTAGAGTTAACAAACACTAAGAACCCATGAAAGAAATATCAATTACACCCATACTCAATGAAATTATAATGCAATGCTTGAAGGATAACAAAACCAAATTAACAATTCAATTCAAAAGACATAAAATAATGTAAACCTATAATCTCATTGCAAAATTATGCCAATTTAGGATCTGGATTGCTCAAATAGTATATAACCAATGTTGCAAAAGCTTTGATGATGCTCAAATGCTCAAGAATTCTCTCAGAAAGGTCATGAATTCCTTATATTAATTATGAATGATTTTTATGAAGGTGATGGATTATTTTATAGAAATACATATATTCGATCAACGATGGAGATTGAAGATGGGGATCAATGGTTTAGATTAGATCAAGGAGATCAAGGGTGGAGAATTAATGAGATCTTTAGCTAACTCAAAATATCCTCTTAATTCAAGGGAATTGGTTTTGAGATATTTTAGGAGGGAGGATATTTTTTAAAAAAAGTATTCCTTTTTTTAAAATGGAATATGCTTTGTGCAAGTTGGAGGAAAATTAGTAATTAAATAATTAAGGAAATTATTTAATTGTGAGGTGAAAAGAAATTAAGATTACTAAATAGTTGGAGATTATTTAGTCAAAGTGGGAAGATAGAAATTGAATTTAGTTGAATAATTCAAGATTATTTAATTAATGTGAAAAGATGGAAATTTGATGAATTAATCAAATAATATAAATTATTCAATCAATCAAAGAAATTAGGAATTTAATCAAATAATTAGAAATCATTTAATTAAATTAAGGAATTAGGAGATAATGAGGAAAATGATGTCAATTAGGAAAATATGAATGTGTGATGGACTTAGACAATTTTAAGTGTCTACAAATGGATTTAGAAGGTAGTTTTTGGAATATTAGGTGTGCTTATTAGGTGTGAATATAAATAAGTATATCATCAAAGGAGACTATGATGAATCGCCAAAGGAATGGGTGAAAAATCTTATCCACCAATCTCTAAAATTTGGACTATGTATTGGTGAGGTTAAATGGCATGATAATAAATCCATAATGACCATCATGGGTTTAGAAGGTAGTTTTTGGAATATTCTCTTCTTTGATGTGGATTTGATGGCAGTTGGATAATAAATCTAGCTTGGAGAAAAAATGGGAACCATAGAGTGTTGAAGAGCTCATCAACCATTGGAATGGAAAATTTATGCTCGATGGTATTTTTTTAGCTCTCAAAAATTGATATAGAGGTGCCAAGACCCATATTTTTTGTGCACATATAGGAATAGGAAGGAGTAAGTATGGGTAGATATTTAGAGGGGTGGTCCTTGGTAGAAGCTGAATTACATGATATCCAAGGTGAAATAGTGGTAAGCCAATTGGTTTCAAAAAGATAATTTCATAGTAAGACAAAAATTCCTTTAGATCCTTAGGTTGGAAACAAAGGATTTCTTGAGCTAAATAGTTAGAAGGTCAATAATCCCATTAAACTCCCCTTTTTGAGTAATTTTCCCATGTAGTGAGAACTAATAAGACTAATATAGCTAGGTGTTAGTCCTTATAAGGTGTGTCGTTGTCCATTATTAGTTAATTTACATCCAAATCTAAAAAATTCCCAAAAGATAGGGCCAAGAGTGAAAGGCCATTGAATTCCCAAAATTATGTCACAACCTCCTAGGGAAGGGAAAATGTATTAGATTTGAGACTATAGTTTTTGACACTTACCCTTACAAGGTAATGTTCCACCATTAACAATCATTACTTCAAAGCTAGAACAATGGTGAATGAAATGGTCTACTTATTTGGCTAATTTTGGGTCAATAAATTATGAGTGATACTTGAACCAATGAGAATTATGAGAGAATGTTCCTTCAAAATCCCTTTTACCTCCATGGTCTAGGGGGGGAGATTCTAGCAATACATGCACACCGATTTGAGAATAATAATTGATCATTCAATTTTCAACTAAGGGTTTCTCCTCTTCCTAGGATTCCTTAGCTCATCTTCCCATTCATCTACCTTGAGTGAATATTCCACATAAAAAAAATATAGCTTTTGTTTGATGAAACTATTGCCAAGGGAAAATTATTTATCCCATTATAACATAAAAATTTGTCTTGATAAGCTCACATTCCTCCTTCATTGAGATATTTGAGAAGTGTGGTGTGTGGGTTGAGATTTAGAACATGATGATTCATCAAATTAAACTTAAATTGGGTAAAATTGGAGAAGTAATGTTGAGTTATGAACCTATCTTTTGGAAAAATTTCCAAACCTATGGCCATTATCATATCTTTAGGTTTGAATATTTTGATCTCAACTTGAATTTCCTCCTTGATGTTACTTATGAAAAAATGGCTAATAAGTCATCTATCAAGATATTAGTTTGCTTGAAAAAATTCTCAAATTTAGTTTGGTAGTCACATACATAAGCAATTCGTAACAATTTTGTTTAAACTCCTAGAAAATCTTCATAGGCACTAGGTTTGAAGCAAACTAAAATAAGCTCTATGAATTCAACCCAACTAAGTTTAAAATTGACCTTCCTATACCATTTTTACCACTAGATTATTTTTTCCAAGTTGAATAAGGTAATAGGGATCATGTCCCACTCAAGAGTATTAGGGAGAGTAAAATATTGTTCAACGTGATAGACCCAACTAGCAAGGTTTGTAATATCAAATTTGGGGATATCAAGTTTTAGGTCCCTCAAGGGATTCTACTAGAGTGAAACTAGAGTTAGTATTATCAAATATTTCATGGGATGATTCATGATCGGTTAGATGTTTGAGAAAATCCAATATGTTAGCGTATACATCACTCAAATTCCTCCAATTTAGTAGTTATTGTAGCATCCATTTCCTTGGAGTGGTTGTTCAACACTAGAATATTTTTCAAAGTGGTTGAAGAGATTATCATAGTAGGACAATTGACTAGATGATTTTAAAAAATATTCATACTTCTTTACCTAGTGCATTTTGAAAATTTAGATCCCTATTGGCTAGAAATGCAACTAGTTTTAATAATTTCGAGAAGGTGTATCTTTAATTGATTATTAGTCTAATTTATTCTTTGCACTTAAGCTAAACTTAGGATTGCTTTATTAGTTGAGTTAATATTAGATCATTATGTTTCATCTCATGTGATGTTGACACTTGTCATGATCTGATCCATTTCTCATTTAGGGTTTTTCTCTTATAAGCAGTCAACTCTTATTGTAAATATCTCTTAGATATTATTTGGAGCTTTCATATCTTCTTGAAAGTCTCTTGTTGTAGCTTTCCCTTATTGATGAATATTGCACATATTGTTTTGCAGATCTCTTGTGTGGAATGTGTCCTTGTTTGTTGTTTGATCTAATGGCTCGTGATTTTGTGCTTGTTTCACAATTCTAACATGGTATCAGAGTGTGGATTCAGCGAACCCCTTCTCGATTTATGAGGTTTTTTTTCTTCAACAAGGGTTGCAAGCTTCAAATCTGAATCCCCTTTGCTTTCTTTGCAAATTTTGGAGGTGGGCATTTTTCGAAGCTTTTTTGTGTAAAAAGGACCTCGCCGTTTGATCCAAAGCTGTCAAGAAAGTCAAATTTGGCTTTTGTTTCGCCTTATTTTGATTTCATTTTCAGATCTATGAAGGTTTGAAGAAAAGGTTTTTTTGCCAGATCCAGGGCGTGCCTATTTTTTTGGGGCTTTTTTCACGTCAGGAGCAGCCAAAAACCCTAAGATTAACTACCAAATCATTGAATTCTGAGTCGAGAACCTCTGAGGCAAAAAAAAATTGCTAGGGAAGTCATACGGCCTCCCCACTACGTGAATCGAGGTGAAATTTAAAAAAATAATAATAATACTTTTTTTCCCTACAAGCAAAAAAAAAAAAACATTTTTCAAAAAAATCAAATTGAAAAAAAGATTATTCAAACACAAGTTTTTCTTTGTTAAAAAAAATAATATTAATTTTTTTTAAAGGCAGGGACGGTACCCAAGGGTACCACCGCCTGCCATATGGAAGAGCGATGGCCCTTGGGTCCTACCCCCTGCCATGGGGTACCCACAGGTACCACCACTACCATTGGCAGTTGTGGCTAGCATGGGTTCCAACCACAAGTTTTTAAAAATATTTTTTTTAACAAAAAATCATTTATATATATATATATATATTTTTTTTTTAAAATAAAAATATTTAAAGTTTTTTAATGCTTTTTTACTTTTAAAATATAAAAAAAAAAAAGCGTTTTTTATTTAAAAAATGTAATAGTTTTTTTTGGCTTTTTTTTAAACTTTAAAAATAAAATAGTCAGATTTTTTGCAATATATTTTTTTTGCAAAATAATGTAAGTGCAACCAAACTGGAGATTTTTTTTCCAACACTATTAAATTTGGCGAATCTCTACATTTGTCAGAATTTTTGACAAATTTGGCAGAGATGTTCTTTTGCCCTTCTCAGCCCCTTTCTGTTGGGCTTTTCAATTTTGCACCTCAACTACCAAAGGCCATATGTTGGCCATACGGTGGTCTTTTCACGTGCAATTTTTTTTGAAATGGGGTGAAATTTCATGCTCTTCACAGTGGTACAGGTATTTTCCAATTTTTACTTCTTCTTTTTTCAGAATTATGTTTTCTCAGAGTTGTAGTTGTTCAGTTCTCGTTTTGGATACTTCAACAAGCCATATCTTCTACATCTGGACACATTTTTGGGTGCCTTTTTTTTTGAAAGTGCATATTTTTTCATGTACTTCATCAGGGTGCTATTAGTTTCCTCTTTTTCTATCAGAGAATTGTTTTTTCATCATGTAGTCCTTTTTTGGACATTATGGGCTCACATTGCATGTATTTATCTTATGTAAACACACTGAAATAAAGTGCCACAATAGGTATATTATGGAATCTTGCACATCACTTTGTGCCTTATTATACTCACACTATGTTATAAAGTGTCATGTGGGTTGATGTTTGCCTTTGTTTTCCTTCATACCTTTCTCATGTGTGTGTGACTTTTGTTTTCACACCCTTTATATCTGCTTGTACTTTCATGTCTGCATGTTTAGATGTTCCTGATTCTTCTACATGCACTTATTTCTAGCATTCAATTTCAGTGTACCTATCACGCCTCTCCCTTGTCAGCATTATGGGGGGGTTTCTACTATTGGTGCTAATGCTTCTTGGGTTTCACATTGGAGTGAGCTATGTATACAATATTTTTTCCTATGTACTAGGTGGATGCAACGGCTGGTTACCCATTTATTTTAGTGAGATGGAGCACTTACCATATGGACACTCTTGCATTCCTATTTTTGGAGGCAACCTTCCATTTTCACATGATCAGTTCTTCAAACTTTTAGTACTTTCACCATTTGTATCTTCGAGTTCCAGGTGTTTGTCTTTGTTTTCCATCTGATTCGAGTAGTGTCATTGAGGGTAGTCATGCAGATTCATGTCTTCTTGATCCTGATCATCATATGTTTCAGTGGAGGTTCTTGTTTCAATATTTCAGCAGTCATTCTTTGATAGTGTTTGCAGCTTCTTCATGCTTTAGTGGATGTTCTACATGTTCCTATTTTTCAGGATATTGCCTTGTTTGGAGGCTTCTTCAATCCTTCACTTGGATTTCATCTCTTTTTGGAGTAGAGTTTTTCCCATGAGGTTTTCTCTATTTCTCCACATTACAGAGATCTTCAGTTTGTACATGGGTACCTTTTTTGGCCTTGTTTGTTGGGACCCATCATGCATTCTTTTTAGGGTTTTTAGCTACTCCCTAAGTTCATCTTAAGGGGGGGTGTTAGAGTTATCATACATTAGCTAATAATTAATTACTCTTTAATTGATTATTAGTCTAATTTATTCTTTGCACTTAAGATAAACTTAGGATTGCTTTATTGGTTGAGTTAATATTAGATCATTATGTCTCATCTCATGTGATGTTGACACTTGTCATGATCTGATCCATTTCTCATTTAGGGCTTTTCTCTTATAAGAATTCAACCCTTATTGTAAATATCTCTCAGATATTATCTGGAGCTTTCATATCTTCTTGAAAGTCTCTTGTTATAGCTTTTCCTTGTTGATGAATATTGCACATATTGTTTTGTAGATCTCTTGCGTGGAAGGTGTACTTGTTTGTTGTTTGATCCCATGGCTCATGGTTTTGTGCTTGTTTCACAATTCTAATAGTCACTGGTGGTGACATTCTTTAACTCCAAATAGGCCAAGGTGAGAAGACATAATGGGAAAAATAAATAACTCTAAAGGAAATATAGTATATGACATCGTATGTATATTAATGTAAACAAATAAAGTAAAATGTGAGTAACTTCTTAGGGCTAATCACTTACTGGTGCATCACATGCTATAGATGATGGATGGCTTCCCATGACTAGGTTTCAAAATCACATATGGGGTCTTTTGAGATAACTAAGAGTACATGGAAGTGCAAGACTTTATATAGAGATAATATAATTGTGTGGTTTTAGGAGGGAAACCCCTCCATCCTTTATTAGAACCTATATGGGGAATCTAGCTAAGACCTAAATGAAAAATCTTCTATGATATTTGAAAACCCCTAATACAAGCTTTATATACTAAAAATGAAAAAGATTAAAAAAAAAGAATTGGGACAAAATCTTTGTGTCACTATTTTGTAGCTATGCTTTGATAACCAAGATCTCAAGAGGGCGAGATGAGATCATACAATAGATAATTGTATAAGGCCCTAAATATAATATGATACTATAGAAAATAGCCCTAAAAGAGCTCTAATACTAGATGATACGGTTCTTTCTACAAGATATTAGCTAAATAATAGAATTAGAAAATATATGTTGTAAATAGAAACATAAGAATACTATTGCATTGAAATGAAAAATTTACATTACAATATGTGGTTGGCATCTTCAAGGGGGAAATCTCCTAGAATAATGTATACTATAATATAATATGGATGATCTATTTTCTATCAAACCCTTGATTTATAATCATTCTACCTAAAGGAACTACTACTTCCCAATCATGTGAGATAGACCAATTTAGGAAAAGGGACAACTTATATATCATATGTGTTTGATGCTTTTATTAATAAAAAAAACAAAATGTAATTTATTAGGAAGAAATAGATAGGACTAGGGGTCCTAACCTACACCTTACAATCATTAACATAGACAAACTTCCTTCACATAATTTTTTAATTGATGCATCAAATATTTCTACAAGGGAGATAAATAAAGGTATCAAAGATGAGATTTATATATCCTGCATACCATCTAAATGGTTATCTAGCCTCTTAAATCCCTTTTCTCAAAGCTTCAATGCTACTACAAATGTATATCTTCACTTTGAGGATGCAATCATCCAATCTCTAAGTTACATTAGACTACAACTACCTTGTTGTTTGAGGTTCCCTTTAGCACAATATATAGTCTGCTCACTACCCTCTCCAACCAACCCCTAATTAAAACCAACCATCTTATTCCTTAGGTATAGAATTGCATTTATCAAATTTATTTGATGGACCCTAAAATTGATGATCATTTTATTTTTGATTCTCTCCTTATTATGAAATTAGGGGCTATTCTTTTACCTCTTTAGGATTGTGGGATCTAACATACACCTTGCAATAATTAACATAGATAGACTTCCTTCACATTATTTTTTAATTGATGCATCATATCTTTCTACCAGGGAGATAAAATAAGGGTATCAAAGATGATATTTATATAGACTACCTATTATTTAAACGGTTATCTAACCTCTTAAACCTTTTTCCTCAAAGATTCAACACTACTAAAATACATATCTTCACTTTGAAGATGTAATAATCCAATCTCTAAGTTACACTAAGCTACAATTGCCTTGTTGTTTGAGGGTCCCTTTGACACAATATACAATTTGTTCATTGTCCTCTCCTCATAACCTCCAATAAAGACCAATAATCATATTCCTTAGGTGTAGTGTATTTGTCACATTTATTTGGACCCTAAAATTGATGATCATTTTATTTTTAGATGCTCTTCTTGCTATCAAATTAGGGTCTATTAATTTGCCTCTTCAAAGACTTGTACTATTCTCCCTCAACCTTCATAATTTACGAGAATCATAGATGATTGGCTCTTTTCTTTTGAGAGGTGTTTGATTTTTACCAATGTATGGCCAAAGACTTTGCTTCTACAATGCTCTATATTTAGAGCGTTGGTTCTTCCATTCACCTTGTTTCTTCTTCAAGATTGAGTATGAAGCAACCTCATGATAGACTTAAAGATATGATGAGGTATTTAATATAGTTGCACTCCCTATAAATTATTTTTCATTGTACTTTATGGATCGAGTTTAACCTTTTGTGGATATTAATATCTCTTATCTTATCTTATCTTTATGGTTGAATTTTTTATTATTGTTTAGTTATATGAATTAATAAGGAGTCAGCTAACTACTAGACAAAATTCACCTATGTACATTGAAAAACGCATGAAAAACATACACATGAACATGTATGGATACATACATAACATGATGAGACGTCGTAGTGCGGGGCTCGCTAGATACCTGAAACCAACGGAAGTGATGAAACGTCTGAGCTATGGTCAGGCAAGAGTTAACAACACTGTTAGGTGCATTTCCCGCCTGTTGTCGGGCTCCAAAAGCGGGTGGGTTAGCTTCGTCGGCAAGTTTCTTTTGTGTGGCATGGGAAAATTAGAAGGGAATGACGTGGGCCTTTTCTGTTTGGAGAAAGCAAGGCAAAAATACCATTTGTTTTGTTTCATGTCTGCATGTTGAAAAGGAAAGGTGAAGGTCTGAGAGCACGTGGATGAATTCGAGGAGAATATCGACCAAATTAGCTGAAGTGTGGAGTGCACATGGAGGATTTGGGGGAGAATACGCCCGAAATCGAGGTGAGGGGTAATTTTGTTGCAAGCAGAGGGTTTTACAAGTTCTATGTGTTTGAAATTTGGGAAACAGAATGTAGAGTATTTTAGTTCCTCGAATGTCTTCAAAGTCACACATTCCATTGTTACATTTTAATTTCACACCATTGAAAAAAGAAACTGCAAAAAATAATTCTGAATGAGAAATGCAGTGTTGGGTTTCAATAAAAAAACTGTACAAAATTATTCTCAATGGGAAACATAGTGTTGGGTTTCATTTTTTTGAATCTCCTTGTTTTAATGTAGAGGGTTTTACAAGTTCTTTGTGTTTGAAATTTGGGAAACAGAATGTGGAGTATTTTAGTTGCTCGAATGTCTTCAAAATCACACATTCCATTGTTGTGTTTCAATTTCGCACCATTGAAAAAAGAAACTACAACAAATAATTCTGAAAGGGAAACGTAGTGCTGGGTTTCAATAAAAGAACTATCCAAAATTATTCTCAATGGGAAACACAGTGTTGGGTTTCATTTTTTTGAATCTCCTTGTTTTAATGTAGAGGGTTTTACAAATTCTTTGTGTTTGAAATCTGGGAAACATAATGTGGAGTATTTGAGTTGCTCGAATGTCTTCAAAATCACACATTCCATTGTTGTGTTTAGATTTCGCACCATTGAAAAAAGAAACTACAAAAAATAATTTTGAATGGGAAACGCAGTGCTAGGTTTCAATAAAAAAAATTGTCCAAAATTATTCTCAATGGGAAACACAGTGTTGGGTTTCATTTTGTTGAATCTCCTTGTTTTAATGTAGAGGGTTTTACAAGTTCTTTGTGTTTGAAATTTGGGAAACAAAATGTGGAGTATTTTGGTTCCTCGAATGTCTTCAAAATCATACATTCCATTGTTGTGTTTCAATTTTGCACCATTGAAAAAAGAAACTGCAAAAATAATTCTGAATGGGAAACGCAGTGCTGGGTCTCAATAAAAAATCTGTACAAAATTATTCTCAATGTGAAACACAGTGTTGGGTTTCATTTTTTTGAATCTCCTTGTTTTAATGTAGAGGGTTTTACAAGTTCTTTGTGTTTGAAATTTGGGAAAAAGAATGTGGAGTATTTCAGTTGCTCGAATGTCTTCAAAATCACACATTCCATTGTTGTGTTTAAATTTTGCACCATTGAAAAAAGAAAAACTGCAAAAAATAATTTTGAATGGGAAACGCAATGCTGGGTTACAATAAAAAAAACTGTCCAAAATTATTCTCAATGGGAAACATAGTGTTGAGTTTCATTTTTTTGAATCTCCTTGTTTTAATGTAGAGGGTTTTACAAGTTCTTTGTCTTTGAAATTTGGGAAATAGAATGTGGAGTATTTCGGTTGCTCGAATGTCTTCAAAATCAGACATTCCATTGTTGTGTTTCAATTTCGCACCATTGAAAAAAGAAACTGCAAAAATAATTCTGAATGGGAAATGCAGTGCTAGGTCTCAATAAAAAACTGTACAAAATTATTCTCAATGTGAAACACAGTGTTGGGTTTCATTTTTTTGAATCTCCTTGTTTTAATGTAGAGGGTTTTACAAGTTCTTTGTGTTTGAAATTTGGGAAACAAAATGTGGAGTATTTCAGGTGCTCCAATGTCTTCAAAATCACACATTCCATTGTTGTGTTTAAATTTTGCACCATTGAAAAAAGAAATTGCAAAAAAATAATTCTGAATGGGAAACGCAGTGTTGGGTTCAATAAAAAACTTGTACAAAATTATTCTCAATGGGAAACACAGTGTTGGGTTTCATTTTTTTGAATCTCCTTGTTTTAATGTAGAGGGTTTTACAAGTTCTTTGTGTTTGAAATTTGGGAAACATAATGTAGAGTATTTCAGTTGCTCGAATGTCTTCAAAATCACACATTCCATGGTTGTGTTTCAATTTCGCACCATTGAAAAAAGAAACTGCAAAAAATAATTCTAAATGGGAAACGCAGTGTTGGGTTTCAATAAAAAAAACTGTACAAAATTATTCTCAATGGGAAACACAGTGCTGGGTTTCATTTTTTTGAATCTCCTTGTTTTAATGTAGAGGGTTTTACAAGTTCTTTGTGTTTGAAATTTGGAAAACAAAATGTGGAGTATTTCAGTTGCTTGAATGTCTTCAAAATCACACATTCCATTGTTGTGTTTAAATTTCGCACCATTGAAAAAAGAAACTGCAAAAAATAATTCTGAATGGGAAACGCAGTGTTGGGTTTCAATAAAAAAAACTGTAGAAAATTATTCTCAATGGGAAAACAGTACTAGGTTTCATTTTTTTGAATCTCCTTATTTTAATGTAGAGGGTTTTACAAGTTCTTTGTGTTTGAAATTTGGGAAACAAAATGTGGAGTATTTGAGTTGGTCGAATGTCTTCAAAATCACACATTCCATTGTTGTGTTTAAATTTTGCACCATTGAAAAAAGAAACTGCAAAAATAATTCTGAATGGGAAAACGCAGTGTTGGGTTTCATTTTTTTGAATCTCCTTGTTTTAATATAGAGGGTTTTACAAGTTCTTTGTCTTTGAAATTTGGGAAACAGAATGTGGAGTATTTGAGTTGGTCGAATGTCTTCAAAATCACAAATTCCATTGTTGTGTTTAAATTTCGCACCATTGAAAAAAGAAAAACTGCAAAAAATAATTTTGAATGGGAAACACAATGTTGGGTTTCAATAAAAAAAATATCCAAAATTATTCTCAATGGAAAACACAGTGTTGGGTTTCATTTTTTTGAATCTCCTTGTTTTAATGTAGAGGGTTTTACAAGTTCTTTGTTTTTGAAATTTGGGAAATAGAATGTGGAGTATTTTAGTTGCTCGAATGTCTTCAAAATCACACATTCCATTGTTGTGTTTCAATTTCGCACCATTGAAAAATGAAACTGCAAAAAATAATTCTGAATGGGAAACGCAGTGTTGGGTTTCAATAAAATAATTGTACAAAATTATTCTCAATGGGAAACACAGTGTTGGGTTTCATTTGTTTGAATCTCCTTGTTTTAATGTAGAGGGTTTACAAGTTCTTTGTGTTTGAAATTTGGGAAATAGAATGTGGAGTATTCCAGTTGCTCGAATATCTTCAAAATCACACATTCCATTGTTGTGTTTAAATTTTGCACCATTGAAAAAAGAAACTGCAAAAAATAATTCTGAATGGGAAACGCAGTGTTGGGTTTCAATAAAAAACTGTACAAAATTATTCTCAATGGGAAACACAGTGTTGGGTTTCATTGTTTTGAATCTCCTTGTTTTAATGTAGAGGGTTTTACAAGTTCTTTGTGTTTGAAATTTGGGAAACAGAATGTGGAGTATTTTAGTTGTTCGAATGTCTTCAAAATCAGACATTCCATTGTTGTGTTTCAATTTCGCACCATTAAAAAAAGAAACTGCAAAAAATAATTCTGAATGGGAAACACAGTGCTGGGTTTCAATAAAAAAAACTATCCAAAGTTATTCTCAATGGGAAACATAGTGCTGGGTTTCATTTTTTTGAATCTCCTTGTTTTAATGTAGAGGGTTTTACAAGTTCTTTGTTTTTGAAATTTGGGAAATAGAATGTGGAGTATTTCAATTGCTCGAATGTCTTTAAAATCACACATTCCATTGTTGTGTTTCAATTTCGCACCATTGAAAAAGGAAACTGCAAAAAAAAATTCTGAATGGGAAACGCAATGCCGGGTCTCAATAAAAAAGCTATACAAAATTATTCTCAATGGGAAACACAGTGTTGGGTTTCATTTTTTTGAATCTCCTTGTTTTAATGTAGAGGGTTTTACAAGTTCTTTATTTTTAAAATTTGGGAAACAGAATGTGGAGTATTTTGGTTGCTCGAATGTCTTCAAAATCACACATTCCATTGTTGGGTTTCAATTTTGCACCATTGAAAAAAGAAACTGCAAAAAATAATTCTAAAATGGGAAATGCAGTGTTGGGTTTCAGTTATTTTAATCATCCACTTGAAATGTAAAGGGTTTTGTTATGGCCAGGTTCTTGCTTCTTAACACCCACATTTTTCTTAAGGTGGTAGAATTTTGATCCCAGGTTTTTCTTCGACATGGTGCTTCCTGGTGAAGTTGTTGAATGGGAAAATGAGCCAGTACCAACCATTCAGCCTAATTTAATGTGGCTCGAGGAGGAAAAACTCGACATTGTTTCTAAGCTACATTCGCTTGCATGGAAGGAAAATTCTAGCTATGCTGAATATTTGAGGGTGATCTATGTCTTAGATAGAGAGGAAGAGCGAGCCGAATTTAATAATTTGCTTAATGAAATGCTTGCGAAGATTTTATGGGGTCTGGCTCCTCCAGTTGTTTAGTGAACTTGGTTTCTACCGACAGAAACTGAATCTTTAGTTTACATGCATGAAAATTTTGTAATTATGAATAGTGATTGAATTCGTAGGGTGTAATGGAAACAGTGTTCATTTATTAATGAATTAAAGAGACAAAAATGGGGGAGAAGGGCATTTTCTATTTTCAGACAATTTTGTTATGCAGCCATGGAGCCTTTGAACCCATATTTTGTATTGAGAAAAAAGGAAATAAGATTGAATCCTTTAGTTTTTTAATATTTTCTTGATCACAAATGTCTTTGTGCTTCTGCGATTGTTCTTCAATATGATATTTGCTGAATTTGTGAATTCTAAAAGAAATCATCTTGTCAAATTAGTTTGTTGTTTTTATCTTTCCTTGTCTCAATATGGAATGTTACAATACAGTATGACTATCTTCCAAATCACACTTTCCATTGTCGTGTATAAATTTCAGTCGATTGATAAGAAAACTCCACAAAATAATTCTGAATGGGAAACACGGTGCTGGGTTCCAGTTATTTCAATCTCCTTGTTTAAATGTAGGGGGTTGTATCATGGTGGGTTGCTTGCTTCTTAACACCTACAGTTTTGCAACATGGAATGTTATAGGATAGTATGAATGTCTTCCAAACCACACATTCCATTGTTGTGTTTGAATTTTGCATGATTGAAAAAAAAGTGCAGAAAAAAATTGTTATTCAAAAAACACAGTGTTTGGGTTGTTGGACTGTCTGATTTCCAGCATGTGTTTGTGTTATATTTTATGCATAGCTCAATTGAATCTATCACCTTTAATTTTCCTCAGTTGAAGCTGGAACGTCCTATTGGTTTTACATGGGTGAGAGCAATGCAAGCACATTTTATCTTTGTTTAATGAATTATTTTTTCCTTCTTCTTCACACAATCCACACTAATTTTAAGTATTCGTCCAATGTTGTGATTTCCTAGAATGGAGAGAGGTTTGAAATGGAAGAATCTAAACGAATTGGAGGTGCAAGATGTAAAAAATGGAGGCTTTCCTTTTTTGTCTTCCGATTTGGAATGGGCTACTATTTCCGTCAACAAGGATAAGGTCCTTGACCTTGTTGCAGCAATTCCTCTTACAAGACTTGATCAGTTCATTCATAGTGAAACATACATTAAAGGTGCAGAAACAAAAATTTTGGACAAGAAAATAAGAGAACCTACCACCTCCTGTGTCGTCTATGAGAAAACTTATAGAAAAACAATTTTGTATAAGAGGTTTGTATATATCGACATTCGTTTCTATGGCCGAATGATATTTTACTCTCTTGGTTGAACATGATGAGATGATGCCTTTCTTGTAGCTATTGGTGTCAATACGGTCCTAAAGACAATAGAAACCAGCCTCCACCAGAGAAGAAACCACATAAGATGTTTATACAAAAGCGAGGTTGTCAATACCACTTCATGGTAAAGGTTATGGAAGGAAAACCCAATGTTGCCTATATTATCTACAAAGAAATGTTCCACGTAGATAAAATGGTGAATTTTTCCATGGAATTCATGACACAAGTGGAGAGAAGTGTTCTATGTTTGCCACTAATCTATCCACGGAGTGCAAAAGCTATATTGAAAGCCTTTTTCTCATGGATGTCAGTGTCAATGCAATAATGGATAGACACGTTAGTGATCCTCTATTATGTGGCATGATGTCCAAGAGGGATCAATTCCTTACAAGAAATGATGTAATGAATGTGTGGCGAAAGGTGCATTGTACTCACACACAAAAACACAAAGTTGATTCCACAAGTATCCTACTATGGAGTGGAGAAGACTTTGAAAACTTCTTCTACTTTCAACAACCCGATGGGAACAATACGCCTTTTGTTATCAAGGTTCAGACTCCATGGATGTTGGATAGGATGGTTAGTTGCTCACACAATTCAGTCATCTTGATGGATTCCATGTTTGCAACTAACAAATATGAGGTGAGGCCTTACAAACATTGACAAATAGTTCATCGTGTTTTCAATGATATTACTGGCTATAAACTTCACAATGCTCATGCTGATTTGTTCTCTCTACATTACCCATTGTATACTCTCCTCGTTTTCGATGAGCAATAGAGTGGTGTGTCGGTTGCGTGGGTAGTATCCTCACAAAACAAGATTGAGGACATCTCTATGTGGCTATGCGTTTTGCTCGAACGTGGAAGAAGAGTCAGGCCCGACTGAAGAATCAATTCATTTTTGACTGATGATACGAGTGCAAAGATCTAAGCCATACAGTATGTGCATCCCTTTCTTCATTTCTGTACCTTTCTCATTTGCTATTCATTTTCAATGCCACTTTCTCATGCAGTCAAGGGGTAAACAATATCATTGTTATTGTCTATTAGGGCTGTCTTTCAATGTTGTGTGCTTCTATGCCTTTGGCATGTCAAAAGGGCTTGGCTAAAGAATGTATACAAGTATGCAACCAAGGAAAGGGCAGTGGACGTCTTCCGCAGTCTTGGCACGATCATGATGGCAATCGTTGACACCGAAGATTGCGTCACTCAGCTATTGAACTCTTTCTTTGAGGAGTTCAATGATCAGGCCCGATTCTTAGAGTACTTCAAGAAGACTTGGTGCAAAGGAGAAGGTTGAATTGGTCAATTGACAATTTTCATCACCTCGCATGATTCGCACCATTCAAATTATTTGATGCCACATCTAATACGTTGTGGCTTACTTGACTATTGGATGTTTTTGTTCACAGCCATGTGGGCAAAAAATTGCAGACTATTCCCACATGCCAACCAGGATACGAATGCAGCCATTGAGTCGTACCATTGTGTACTAAAAACTCAGTACTTGTGCGATCGTTTAAAAAAATGCAATAGGAGAATGGAATATTTGTATTACACACTTGTGTATAAAATGGAACCATTCTATAGGCAAAAGGAAAAGTTGCAACATTATGGTTTTCTGACGAACAAAAATTATTTAAATATGAGATCTAGTGTGGAGCAGGCCAAGGCAATTTTAGATGATGACTGTATTCCCGATGGAACAGATCCTGGACGCTACTGGGTGAAAAGTCAAAGTAGGTCAATGCACTACCTTGTTCGGAAATTTGGGGAGCACCTTTTTCTTTGTGACTGCCTTGGAGTTTGGAGGGGAACACTTGCAAACATGTCGTGAAGGTTGCTCACTTGATTAAAAGATCATCTATCGCTGAAGGGGTGCTCCATGGTAAGTGAATTTCAATTTGAATTGTGTTACTTTATTGGTGTCAATTGTGTTTTTTATTTTCTACAGCCTAATACAAATTTCTTTTGGGTCCTCATTTAGAGGGGGGAGGTCAACCAATTGATTCAAACATAGATTTCAATGAGACATTGTCAGACGGGCTGTAGAAGAAAACAACCCTGATGTTCTGACCCCTGTGCAAGCTCCTTCTATGACATGTATATGATGAACATGTGGTGACAATGTCTCTTTGGAATGACACTAACGAGCTCTTGAAGAAAGTGATGCGTACATCGCCACAATCTCTACAACAAGTGCAGTCATATGCAAAATGTGTGGATAGGTTTGTAGAAGACCTACGACAATCAAATGCATTTCCATTTGAATTCATTATGGATTATGATCAAGCTGCAAGTAGCACTGTTCACATGCGTCCATGGTTTAGTGCAACCAAGGATCTTCGTCGACGTCCAACCTAGCATACAAAGCATTCCACACAATAGTCAGATCACTGAACCCCTTTGGATGACTCCTTTCCATTGTCCGTGAACAATAGTTTGAATTTGAATGTCAATATGCAATGTCAGACTTCAGGTGCAACTGCTATGGATGTGGTAGAGGATACAACATCTAATACGAGTGAGTATGAGAAAACCCATTTCAATTTCTTTATTGTAATAGGAACTATTTTTATAGATTCCTTTTTACAGTATGTGCTTGTACCACGCCATGAACTTTATGATTTCATTTATGGATTTTTTTGTTCACTTCAGCATTCCAAGCTCGAGAAAGGAGTCCTCATCGGTGACTATCTTTTGTAGGTGTAAACCCAATGGAAGGTATGGTTCGAATTTAATAACTTTGCTTACATAAGTCCATTTTTTGGTATGACGTTATATAATTTAGGAAGTGTATTTGTTGAATGATGTAGGGGAAGTGAACCATTTAATGTTTGGTTGCTGATCTTTATAAAATACAGAAGATTTCCAATGAAAAAGGATGTGTACAAGTTGGTAACTGAGGAAAGTGCATTCAAAGGGGCTGAAAGTTTGTTCCTAAAGCATGGGCAGACATTTCTAAACACGTTTTATATGGTGGTAGAGCATGGGAAGGTTTTGAATACAGTATTCTATTAAAGCCTCATTTGATAGAGCTTTTTTTATGCATAAAGTAAGGGTTTAGTAGATCAACGTTGCCTTGAGCCTTTGTATTTTTAAAAGTAGATGATGATTTAAGACCTGCTCCTTTCTAGATTTCGGCTAATTGAGTGTATTTCCAGCGGTAGAGTCATTTTTTCAAGCATTCTTTTCAAAACAATAGCATCTCAATTTCTGGTATGTAAAAATTGGCACAAATGGGTTTCTGGAACATAAAATACCTTATGGAACAAACACTTGAAACAAGCTCTTCTTCATTGTTGTGGACCCCAAAATAGGCCTATTTTACAAACAAAATAATTAAGCCTATAAAATTCTTCAAGCACGACTAATTAAGACTGACAAGAAGGTGAACTTCGAGACCTTCTTTTGTTACAGTCTGCAAAAAATAAAAATTACAGGCAGAACCCGCTATGTTTTCCATCCTCCAATTGTGATTATTTGCATCTTGTGTTCGTAGTAGAAATATATTTTGTGCAATTCATTACTTCAACTCATGTGATTGCAAGAAATAAAATGCTCAAATTATTTTCCATGTTGGAAAAGACACCATCCATACACAGTTACTTAGTTATGAAAAGTTTTCTTTCGCTTTCAATATTTTTTACCAACTGTTTCGTGTGTTTCCAATTAGAGAATGTTGTTGTATGTGCTGAAATTTTTGTCCTCTTTCCTTTCAGGCATTGTTCTTCCCACTGTTTAAATCATGTGTTGCCATATGCCCTTTGGAAATACTACACGTGTCGCCTCGTTCAGTTCAAACAATAGGTAGAATCTCTTTAGTGCATACATTATCTAAATAAGTCCACTTTGCTCGCTTATTTTTTCACTGTTTCCATTGCATTGACAATGTCCTTCTAATTAGAGAATGCAGGTCTACCATCTAAAATAGTTATTTTGTCTTTCATTTAAGGAATTTTACAACCTGTTGCTGCAGTCCTATAGAAGATGTCTCACAGTTCTCGAGCATGGGTGGCTAGTTGGTTGAAGAACTACCACCCATATCTGCCATGCAATATTCTTGCATGAATTGAGGAACTACACCTCCCATACAGGTTGTGGGAAAAGATGTTAATGAGAATTAATAGAAAAGTTCCAAACAACACAGATTTGCAATATGATAATTATGCTCACTTCTTCAACAACGTCTTTGGAGTTTGGGCACATATGGGCATGGATGTTCAATATTACAATCTACAAATAGAGATTGTCAATTTATGTGATTGGCCAATGTCTGTTTACCGAGAAATTCGAGACCTTTTCCTAGCTGAATGCATATGGAAGGTGTGCATTAGACCAACAATTATCATATAGAGGCACAATCTTACGGATCAGCTGAGCCTAAGTTTTATGAGATTCCTCAAGGGGGAATCTGTAATTAGTAATCACAAAAGTCCTGTGGAGGAATGGTTGTTGGCCGTGTTCAAATTCAACCACATTGTCAGGTTTGAGATCCACCGTGTGAGGCCCTCCTTCAGGCTACTACATGAGAATTATGGGGTGGCAACATTGTATGTTGTCAATTCTACCTTGACAATCAAAGTGTGACAAATGCTTCCAGATGTTGAGAACATAGAGATTATACCTGTTCGTAAATGGTTGACATAGTCTTCAATGTGACCAGTATTAAATGTGCATTGTAATTTTGTTCAGATTGTGTAATATTGACGCGAAATATTTTTACATTTCATTATCTAATGCATATTGTTATTATAAAATTTGACGATGAACTTGAATACACTATTTTCTTACAGTCTGTGTTTTCCATTCTGCAACTTTTCTTGTGCATCTTCTCATCGAAATGTATATGGATATTGAAATGGAATATCAAAATCTGCAACTTTTCTTGTCTTCTTACTATGTGCATAACCGTAGCTACTGTCATTTTACCGTTTTTCTTAAAGTAAGGGGTGTCATAAAACAAGAAATTGAAGTTGAAAAGACTATTTTGTTACAGTCCAAAAAAGATAATAAGTGAGGCACAACCCACTGTGATTTCCATGATGCTACTATTATGTGAATAATGTGTTGGTCAGAGATCGAACAAGAGTGTTTTTCTGAAAGTAAGGGTTGTTAAAAATTATGAAGCTCAAATTCAATACATTTTCCTCTTACTCTGTGCATAACACTAGCTGTTGTCTTCTTACTATTTTTGCTAAAGAAAGGGGTCTCATAAGACAAGAAAGGGAAGTTGAAAACATTATTTTGTTACATTCCGGAAAAAAATAATAAGTGAGCCACAACCCACTGTGCTTTCCATGATGCTACTGTTATGTGAATTTTGTGTTGGGAAGAGATCAAGCAAGAGTGTTTTGGTGAAAGTAAGGGTTGTTAAAAATTAAGAAGCTCAGATTCAATACATTTTCCTCTTACTCTGTGCATAACACTAGCTACTATCTTCTTACTATTTTTGCAAAGTCAGGGACAACCCATTGTGTTTTCCATACTGCAATAGTTAAGTAATTTTTTTGTTGGAAGCATATGAACAGGTAGTGAGCAAGACTATTTTTCTTAAAGAAAGGGGTCTCATAAGACAAGAAAGGGAAGTTGAAAACATTATTTTGTTACATTCTGGAAAAAAATAATAAGTGAGCCACAACCCACTGTGTTTTCCATGATGCTACTGTTATGTGAATTTTGTGTTGGGCAGAGATAGAGCAAGAGTGATTTGGTGAAAGTAAGGGTTGTTAAAAATTATGAAGCTCAGATTCAATACATTTTCCTCTTACTCTATGCATAACACTAGCTGTTGTCTTCTTACTGTTTTTGGAAAGTCAGGGACAACCCATTGTGTTTTCCATACTGCAACAGTTAAATAAATTTTTTGTTGGAAGCATATGAACAGGTAGTGAGCAAGACTATTTTTCTTAAAGAAAGGAGTCTCATAAGACAAGAAAGGGAAGTTGAAAACATTATTTTGTTACATTCTGGAAAAAAATAATAAGTGAGCCACAACCCACTATGCTTTCCATGATGCTACTGCTATGTGAATTTTGTGTTGGGCAGAGATCGAGCAAGAGTGTTTTGGTGAAAGTAAGCGTTGTTAAAAATTATGAAGCTCGGATTCAATACATTTTTCTCTTACTCTGTGCATAACACTAGCTATTGTCTTCTTACTGTTTTTGCAAAGTCAGGGACAACCCATTGTGTTTTCCATACTACAATAGTTAAGTAAATTTTATGTTGGAAGCATATGAACAGGTAGTGAACAAGATTGTTTTTCTTAAAGAAAGGGGTCTCATAAGACAAGAAAGGGAAGTTGAAAACATTATTTTGTTATATTCCAGAAAAAAAAAAAAAGAAGTGAGCCACAACCCACTGTGTTTTCCATGATGCTACTGTTATGTGAATTTTGTGTTGGAAACATATGGGCAAATATTGAAAAAAAGTGTTTTGCTCAAAGTAGGTATCCATGTATGTTCATGTGTATGTTTTTCATGCGCTCTTCGATGTACATAGGTGAATTTTGACTAGCAGTTAGTCGGCTCCAATAAGACAAGAAAGGGAAGTTGAAAATATTATTTTGTTACATTCCGAAAAGAAAAAAAAAAGTGAGCCACAACCCACTATGCTTTCCATGATGCTACTATTATGTGAATTTTGTGTTGGGCAGAGATCGAGCAAGAGTGTTTTGGTGAAAGTAAGGGTTGTTAAAAATTATGAAGCTCAGATTCAATACATTGTCCTCTTACTGTGTGCATAACATTAGCTGCTATCTTCTTACTATTTTTGCGAAGTCAGGGACAACCCATTGTGTTTTCCATACTGCAATAGTTAAGTAATTTTTTTGTTGGAAGCATATGAACAGGTAGTGAGCAAGACTGTTTTTCTTAAAGAAAGGGGTCTCATAAGACAAGAAAGGGAAGTTGAAAACATTATTTTGTTACATTTCAGAAAAAAATAATAAGTGAGCCACAACCCAGTGTGCTTTCCATGATGCTACTGTTATGTGAATTTTGTGTTGGAAACATATGGGCAGATATTGAAAAAGACTGTTTTGCTCGAAGTAGGTTTTGTTAAAAGAGTACAACAGGAACTTCAAAACATTCATTTCTTACAGCCTACATTACTTGATTGAGATATTTTGATGGGCCTATTGTAATCACCTTTGCAATTATTGACATTAGTTTGATTTTCATCATTCTTTTCTTGAGGTATAGAACTTGTTAATTCGGAAGTTGATTTGATCTTGTGAGTGAGTCATGGATAGTCCTTATTTCTATGTTTCTAGGATTGAGACCCAACAATATTTTTTAGGTATTTGTATATATAATATGCATTACAAATGGTCCATTTGAAATATTAGTATATCATTCTATCCACTTGTATGGATTATCACAATCCAAAACTAGATTACCGACACTTGATGGATTTCAAATCCTGTACCTCATGGATTGTCTTAAAAAAAAAAAACTCAAATTTATTGATAAACGATGGCATCGATTGTTCCTATACCAACCACTTTAGCATTAATAACCAAATGTAAAGTGCAAGCTCTAGAGAAATTTAGTTATGAAGCATGTTTGATGATTTTTAACATGTATGAACATAAAGACCATAACCAGATCACGGAGACTGAACATTATACAAACCGAAAAGCTGAAATATTTACAAGATAACATAATCTTACAACAACTTTATAACTGAATGACATATGATAAATAAATGAACATGAGGAGCAAAACTGTCTTCATAATTGTTTCAACTCGTATAATTATATTTACATATAGTCACAATTTTAGATCCTTATCATAATATGCAAGATGAGTGAACATGAAACAATATGCAGTGTACTAGAGTTGAAAAACACTTGTATGCCAAGTCAAGTGATTATCAAAGAACTAAAATGAAGAGACCATGAACTGAATTACCAAACCAATACTGACTTGTTTACCAATCAAGAGAATCTTATTGTCTTATTGCTTTGACATTAATGCCAACACATGCCAGAGGGGACAACACAAGAGTCATGTAAAATTTGTGTTCCAAACATATTAACAGATAGTGAACAAGACTGTTTTTCTTAAAGTCTGATATGAAATGGATAACAATTATTTGTTCCAATGACATGAAATAAGTATATATGCCTATATGTTCAGCATAATTGTACAATAATAAAATAATTAAAGAAGCCCATGAAAAGTCTCATATCAAATGTATAACACCATAGTGTTGAAACATATGCAAATGGTGTATCTCTACACCACAATTGTTCAATATTGAAATATTTAAACCCACAGAGTAGAATCAGTATTTGGAGCCTGTCTCATTAATTCCTATGTTGCCTATTCCTTGCAATCGAGTTCAGGCCTGCGTAAAATACGACACATTTCTTAGGGTCCTTGTGTATTTCGGGGGGGTGATTCTAGATCCACAAACCCTCGCAGATGATGAACATGAAACAACAGATTTCTTCGTACTCTATGCTTTGTCCCTGTCAGGTTTAATAGCTTCACCCTATAGCAAACAATTAATGAGAATTAACATATGCATGGAAATAATATACACAGTATGATATATATACAACAACATATCATTTATGTATACCTCTGAAACATAATGCTTCATCTCGGCAAGCTGCCATATGACAAAGCTGCCCACGCACTCTACGATGGTATCTATGCCAGGCATGGGAAAAGGCACATGGCATTCACCATCAATGGCCTCAACAATGCTGACTCTCGCACAATTTTTTGGGTGCCTCAAGAAATGGGTGTGAGCATTTTTGGCGATAACCTATAGAATGTCTTTCGCAACCCATTTATGCCACCTCCAAAGGTCGACGTGATCACCGACCTTAAAAGTTATGCCATTGAACTCTATCATCTGTTCATCCATCAGATTTTCCTGCAATGGAAACTTCATTGACGTGAAGCATAATTGAAGGCACATTAAAAGATTCCTAAAGAAATAAGAATAGAGCATTGAAGTTTCTTTGGTTTCATACCGATATAGATGGCATGTCGCACCTCTCCCCGTCCCCATTTCCATCTTTATTGCCATCTCCCCCTTGCAGGCCAGCTCTCTCCTCCTTCCTGGGTCCATCCTTATTACCCTCTCCCACTTGCAAGCCAATGCTCTCCCCATCCCCATGTCCATCTCTATCACCCAGTTCCACATTCAACCCAGTGTTCTCCCCATCCTCATGTCCATCTGTGTTACCCTGTCCCACTTCATGGCCAGTGCTCTCCCCATTTGCATGTCCATCTGTATTAGCCTCTCTCATTTCAATAGCAACAACATCGCCAATTAGGTCAAGGCCAACACTTCGTTGTTTATCCTTGCCCTGTAATAGCAAGAATTAAAAGGTCATTTAAAATTCAAGTGCATGCAACCAATTCATTGAAATAATCAAAACAAACATTAAATAAAAGAATTGCAATTCACCATTTCTTCTACTTCCTCAATGTCAAGGCACCTTGACACATTTGATGGCATATGATCATTCTTCTTCTTCTTCTTCTTCTTCTTCTTCTTCTCAACATTGTTAGATGGTGGGTCGGGAGGAACAACATCATCTAGTGCTTCCATGGGCAATTGTTCAACATCAAAAATCACAAAAACCCTACTTGAGGGCAGTAGTTCATTGTTCATCATTGTTGTGTAATAGGAGGAATTGAAATGTTGCACCAAACTCAGATGCATGCAACCAATTCATTCAAATAAGAAAAACAAACTTTATAGTAAACAGAAGATTTGGAGATCACCATTTATTTTCGTTTCTTCTTTAGATGGTGCCTTGAAACTTTCAACTGTGTAGGATGCTTATTCTAAATCTTATACGCAGGGGTGGGAGGAACAACACCATCTTCACCTTTCGTGGCCATAGCTTCCTCTAGCAAATGAGCCCTACTGTGCTGGCGGGAAGAAACTGCTTCTCGACCATCACCCTGGCATGTCATGTAAGTTAACATTAAGTGAACCTTCTATGCATCTGAACAAAAATGATTTAGCAAGGAAAATTCACATTTAACAATTCAATTCGACATTACCATTCCTTCATGTCTCTTTCTCTCCTGCAATCATAATATTCTTTGCCTTCTCTGCTCCTTCATCTCGTCAATGTTGTATAATGCCATTTGCTTCTTCACCTCGTCCTTTCCTTCTTCGGGAAGTTGAAGGAAGTTTTGTTTCCCAAACTTTTGACAAACATGTCTAACAACATGCTTTTGTTGCAAACGTTGTCGTATATTCATTTGGTACTCTATATTTTCCCTCTTCTTTAGAAGGTACTCTTTCAATTTATCAGGGGGAGGAGCAGGTTGTTTTGGTTCCCCCCCCAACACAGCTCGGCCACGCTTTGGTGCGTCAAGAATAGGAAGGTGGTGATGCTGAAACCTATGCATGTTGAACACTCTCCAATCATAATACTTTATGGTACATTCTTCTACAATACAATAATATATATATCTGCCATTCACCGTCTCTCTCATGTATTCAGCAACAACCTGCACAACAAGTTTGGAAAAGAAAATCACTTAATATATTTGATATTCAATCAAATTGAATGCACAACATATATACACAGCCAAACAATGCAATAATTCAGTTATTATATCTACCTTCCTGCCCAACACATCACCCCATGCTTCATTAGATCCCTCTCCATCCTTAGGGTCTCCCTATGCATGCTTTTCCTTCCGGTCATGGACTATGGCAAGAGCGAGATCATCTCCCTAATTATTTTCCTGAATCAAAGGAACGATATATGCCAAAATTAGAATATTTGTGAGACATGATATTTTCGAACTGAAATTAAAAAGCATTCTGATTCATGCATAGGAAGAGAAGGGCAATTGGAAGTTCACAATCAATTACCGAACACGTCGTTGCCTTATGGTTGACCATTTTCGTAAACTGGGGGGACTTCCTTCGTACTGCAGTTGCTGCCTCCTGAATAAAACATTCCCACTTTCCAATCAACCTCATAACCACTTATGAGAGATTAAAATTGTACATTGGATTTCATCTTGTAATCACCAGATCTTACCTGCACGTTTCGTGAATGGGACCACCCCAAAGAAGATACCCTACTACACAACCTTTTAGGTGTGTTGTCCATGTCAATGACATTTTTCACTACAGGAACTAGTTTTTATTTTACAACATGCATCCTTGGTTTCTTGTAAACTGTAAAATTGTTGCAAGTGTTATGGACAGTTAAAGTTCAAAAATTTATTGCACAATTTTGCAGTAATCAAGCATATATTGTTTTGAATGAAAAGAAGAAATTGAAATGCACAACCCACACTTTTGTAAAATGCTATACAAGTAACCCACTCTGGTTTACAACATACAATTATTTTGTCCAATTATTATTGTCAATCATGAGAAAGATAATGAATTGCAATTTATACCATAAATAATAGTTGTAATTTTTGGAGGTGTCATTTTTACATTCATACAGTGTAAATAAGAAAAGCTTTTCAAGACACTCAAACTGTTATCTGAATTTTCAGGTTGGAAAACACAGGGTGTTATAAACCATGCAACCTACAAACTATTAAAAGACAACACTTTTTGTTATGCAAACTGTTACAAAACACTGTATTGAAGTTCACATTCATATTTTATAAGAATCCATCACATGCACTAAACATTCCATTTCAATATCGAAATATGTTTCAAACAGAAGATGCACAAAAAATATTGCACGATGGAAAACACACTGGGTTGTCCTTCACTTTTCAAATATTGTTCAATTACGACACTTAGTGTTATGCACACCATAAGAAAACAATGTATTGAAGGTCACTTTCATATTTTATAACTGCCCTTGCTTGCAACAAAAGTTGCACACAAAAAAAAAGTAAAGTTGCAGTATGGAAAACCCAGCGGGTTGTCCGTCGCTTCTCAAAAGCTTAAATAATTATGGTTATTTTTTAGCTTTAGGATCATTTAGGTTATATATAATGGGAGCAAGCTAAGTCCTAGACAAAATTCACATATGTATATAACATAGGATATGCCGATTTGAAGCATTTTTTATTGTGTCAAGGGTTTTGAAATTTTTGTTTTGTTTCCTCCCCGTTTGCTAGTTATCAAATTTTGCCCTTTTCGAATGAAAAAAATGACAACCCATTGTAGAAATATGAGTGAAATTACTGAATAATGTTTGTAGAAAGTAGAATCTATGGGTTCTGCAATCAAATGCTATATTTCGAAAATCATGTAAAACCTGCAATGTTGCCATTGTTCGCATAGTTTTTCAGAATGGATAGAAAAGGGCATAACATGGCATTCAAAATCATAATTGGGAAAAATAGCAAAAAGCCCACATCCAATCCCATTTTTTCTGCCATTTTATACACTGTTGTTTTGGGAAACACACCATCTCCTAAAACTCAAACTATTGTAAAACCCACTGTTTCACTACGACGTCTCCTCATGTTATGTATGTGTCCACGTATGTTCTTATGTATGTTTTTCATGTGGTTTTCAATGTGCATAGGTGAATTTTGTCTAGGAATTTGAAACCGGCATAACTCGTAGATAAAATTCACCTATGTACATTGAAAAATGCATTAAAAACATGCATGGATACTACACAACATGACGAGATGTCATAGTTGGAAAACACACTATCTCCTCTCTATTGCAGAGGAACCAACATATCCTATGTTATATACATATGTGAATTTACGCTTGAAACTGGCATATCCTATGTTATATACATATGTGAATTTTGTCCAAGAGATAGCTTGCTCCCTCTTTAACTTGTGGACAAAATTCACCTATGTGTATATGATAGCATATGCGGCCATAATGCATGGAGAAAAGAGCCACAACGAAAGAGGTGGGACCCACAGCGATGGAAAAGGTTGCCAGATGGAAGGAAAGACATGACGGTCGGATGTCTCATCCCCCATGCCATTTGTTGTCCTGTCACCAAGAAATCATGTCAGCGTCGGCGGTTTTTCAAAATAATCGTTCAGCGTGGATGGACAAAAAGCCTAAAACATGGCCAAATGAAACCATTATTAGAAAATAATAAAAAGGGCCGACAAGGTCCCATTTTTTCCATTTTGGATGGCAACATTTTGGTGGATAGTGAGGGCGAGAGTAGCAGCCATGTGGATCTCCTTCAGGTATGTATATTTGCTCTGTGTTATGCATAGAGTAAGAGGACAATGTATTGAATCCGAGCTTCATAATTTTTAACAACCCTTACTTTCAGCAAAACACTCTTGTTCGATCTCCACCCAACACATTATTCACATAATAGTTGCATCATGGAAAACACAGTGGGTTGTGGCTCACTTATTATTTTATGCAGGCTATGAGAAATGAACGTTTTGAAGTTCGCATTGTACTCTTTTAACAACACCTACTTTGAGAAAAACACTCTTTTTCAATATCTGCCCATATGTTTCCAACACAAAATTCACATAACAGTAGCATCATGGAAAACACAGTTGGTTGTGGCTCACTTCTTCTTTTTTTTCTGGAATGTAACAAAATAATGTTTTCAACTTCCCTTTCTTGTCTTATGAGACCCCTTTCTTTAAGAAAAACAGTCTTTCTCACTACCTATTCATATGCTTCCAACAAAAAAATTACTTAACTGTTGCAATATGAAAAACACAATGGGTTGTCCCTGACTTTGCAAAAATAGTAAGAAGACAGCAGCTAGTGTTATGCACACAGTAAGAGGACAATGTATTGAATCTGAGCTTCATAATTTTTAACAACCCTTACTTTTAGCAAAACACTCTTGCTCAATCTCTGCCCAACACATTATTCACATAACAGTAGCATCATGGAAAACACAATGGGTTGTGGCTCACTTCTTATTTTTTTCAATCTCCTTGTTTAAATTTAAATGGAAAGTTTAAGGTTTGAGTGCACATGGAGGAGTTGGAGTAGAATACCGACGAAATGGAGGTGAGGGGTAATTTGAAATTTGGGAAACACAATGTGGAGTATTTTAGTTTCTTGAATGTCTTCCAAATCACACATTCCATTGTTGTGTTTAAATTTAAGTCAGTTGATAATAAAACTGCACAAAATAACTCTAAATGGGAAACACAGTGCTGGGTTTCATTTTTTTGAATCTCCTTGTTTTAATGTAGAGAGTTTTACAAGTTCTTTGTGTTTGAAATTTGGGAAACAAAATGTGGAGTATTTCAGTTGCTCAAATGTCTTCAAAATCACACATTCCATTGTTGTGTTTAAATTTTTCACCATTGAAAAAAGAAACTGCAAAAAATAATTCTGAATGGGAAACGCAGTGTTGGGTTTCAATAAAAAAACTATACAAAATTATTCTGAATGGGAAACACAATGTTGGGTTTCAATTATTTGAATCTCCTTGTTTAAATGTAAAGGGTCATCTCATGGTGGGTTGCTTGCTTCTTAACATGCATGGTCTTGCAACATGGAATGTTGCTTGAATGCCTTCAAAATCACACATTCCATTGTTGTGTTTAAATTCCACACCATTGAAAAAAAAAAAGTATAGAAAATAATTCTGGATAGGAATTACAGTGCTGGGTTTCAGTTATTTTAATCATCCACTTGAGATGTAAAGGGTCATCTCATGGTGGGTTGCTTGGTTCTTAAGACCCACGATTTTGTAATATGGAATGTTAAAAAAAAGTATGAAAGTCTTCTAGATCATACCTTCAATTGTTGTGTTTAAGTTTCAAGTATATAACAAATTGCATGCTTCATAACACATTGCATTTTTCAACCTCCACATCACAACATACCCTAGCCCTTTCTGGTTTTTAGACCAGTATATCAAGGTGTGCACATTCTGTAGTGCATGTCGGAAAATACAATGTGTTTTGAAGTCTGCCTTTACTTATACGGTATACCCAACCTTTGTCTTGTAATGCAAATATACAAATGTATAGATGGTGTTTTATTTTATCAAATAGCACATCTCTCATTTAACAGGGACAATAATAACCCTCAACACATAGTGTAATTCACAGTATGCACTTCATTATGTTTCACAACAATTCATGTTGGAAAACCCTACGTGTTAAGAAAGAAGCAACCCAAATAGTGTTGTCAAACCCTCTACAACACTATTGGATAGTACACGTCACCTCAATTTGGTCGGTATTCTCCTCGAAGTCATCCACGTGCACTGAGACCTTCTGCTTTCCCTTTCAACATGCAAATAGGAAATAAAACAAATAGTATTTTCGCCTTGCTTTCTCCAAACAGAAAAGGCCCACATCATTCCCTTCCACTTTTCCCGCACCACACAAAAGAAACTTGCCAACGAAGCTAACCCGCCCGCTTTTTCACCCGAAAACGGGTGGGAAAATGCACCTGATGATGCCGTTAACTCTTGCCTGACCGTAGCTCGGACGTTTCATCCCATCTGTCTGTTTCGTCACTTTTTGTTTCCATGTATGTTGTTATTCTAATAGCTCTTTTACAATTTGTCTATAATATTTAGGGCCAAGTAATGGGAATAGGCCAAATTATCAATTAAGTTATTCCTACCCATTGGCTTTACGAGTTCTATTTAATACAGTGCATAAAACTATTTGGAGTAGTCGCTTGTTATAGGTGCACATCTTTTTGCAGTGTGGTGGTCAAATCAAAATATACTGAAAAAGAGCAGAAATAGAATATAGAAATAGCATTCTACAAAATTGCCATCAGATGTTGTTAAAAAATGAACCATTTATAACTTACTAAATATTGTATACAAATAGTGAAATTATAAAAAGAACTATTACAAAAAAACTTATGCACCACATATATACTCTTTTGGTGAAAGATTTAAAATTACTGCAAAACACTTTAGAGTGACATGAAAATGATAGCTGAATGAAAACCCCAACATTTCACAATTTCAAACAAATCGGCACTTCTAAATGCATATTAAATTTTGGAAATTTAACCGTCCACTACACTTGCGATTCAAGCTATGGAAGCCAAAATCACCTGTATTTACTACAGAAGGTTCACATATCTTGAAGCATCCTTGTCAATTCACCTACCCTTGTTTTGTTGAATCTTCTTTTGTGGCCTATAGAAACCACCTAGAAGAAAGACAAGTGTTAGCGATAGATTAAATTGGAAAATTAAAGACAATTGGTGCTAGAAATAATTGTATTTCTTCCAAATTTCCCCAATATAAAATTTATATGTTTTGCTTAGTGCAAAATGACAACTTGCACAAACAATAAACAAACATATTAAACTGTACATTAGGAATTTAATTTCCAATTTAACCTATCGCTAACACTAGTATATATATCAGCAATCATATGTGCCATTTTTCCATTCTGCTAGAACTGTGAAGCAATGAACGTTCATTTTGTTCTATAAATTCATTTCTTCCAATCAGGAATCAGGAGAAAGCTAACTCGTAAACAAAAAGCACCTATGTATGTAACATGAGATAAAAATGGCATTTCATTTTCGTCATCTGATTTGACCGAATAAATGCTCGCACTATTTGCAGTGTTGGAAAATACAATGTCCCCATATAAGGTGTTGAGAAACAAGCAACCCAAATAGTGTTGTAAAACCCTCTGCAATAGAGAGTTGACAATGTGTTTTCCAACTACGACATCTCATCATGTTATGTATGTATCCATGTATTTTTTTCATGCGTTTTTCAATGTACATAGGTGTAATTGTATGTCTAGGAGTTAGCCGGCTCCTTAACAAACAAGCAACCCAAATAGTATTGTAAAACCCTCTGTGACGGAGAGGAGACAGTGTGTTTTCCAACTGTGCAACTAATGAGAGCAATTTAATTGTTCCAATCAAGAGAAAGCTAACTCATAAACAAAAATCACCTATTTATGTAACATGAGATCAAAAAGGCATTTCATTTTCCTCATCTAATTTGACCAAATAAGTGCTCACATTATCTGCACAGTTGGAAAACACACTGTCTCGATATAAGGTGTTAAGAAACAAGCAAGCTAACTCAAACAAAAAGCACCTATTTATGTAACATGAGATGAAAATGACATTTCATTTTCCTCATCTGATTCAACCAACTAAATGCTCCCATTATCTGCACGGTTGGAAAACACATTGTTTGGATATAACGTGTTAAGAAAGAAGCAACCCAAATAGTGTTGTATAACCCACTGCAATAGAGAGGAGACAATGTGTTTTCCAACTGTGCAAATAATGAGAGCAATTCAATTGTTCCAATCTAGAGAAAGCTAACTCATAAACAAAAAGCACCTACTTATGTAACATGAGGTGAAAATGGCATTTCATTTTCGTCATCCGATTCGACCAAATAAGTGCTCACATTATCTGCACAATTGGAAAACACATTGTCTCAATATAAGGTGTTAAGAAACAAGCAAGCTAACTCATAAACAAAAAGCACCTTTTATGTAAACATGAGATGAAAATGACATTTCATTTTCCTCATCTGAATCGACCAACTAAATGCTCCCATTATCTGCACGGTTGGAAAACACAATGTCTCGATATAAGGTGTTAAGAAAGAAGCAACCCAAATAGTCTTGTAAAACCCTCTGCCTTTTTTCCTTTGTGAAGTCTATGTGCCAAAACGTGATATTTTCCTTGTAAGAGGTGGTATGCATAGTGTGGAGTTTAAGGTAATTGAGACAGACCCTGGGGAATACTGTGTTGTTCCTCCAAATACTGAAATTTTCTGTGAATGGGAGCCTGTAAAGCAGGAGGATGAAGATAGATTAGATGAAAAAGGTTATGATGATGTTAGTGGTGTACGGAAATAAATGGCTCGGATACATGAATTGGTAGAACTTCCTCTCAGGCACCCACAACTCTTCAAATCAATTGGTGTGAAACCCCCAAAGGGTATTTTGCTTTATGGGCCACCTAGTTTTGGGGAAACCTTAATTGGTAGGGTAGTTGCAAGTGAAACCGGTGCCTTCTTTTTTTGTATCAATCGACCTGAAATTATGTCAAAGTTGGCTGTAGAAAGCAAAAGCAATCTCTAGAAGGCTTTTAGGAGGTTGAGAAGAATGCACCTTCCATTATATTTATTGATGAAATTGATTCCATAGCTCTCAAGAGGGAAAAAAACCACGGTGAAGTTGACAGGAGAATTATTTCTCAACTTCTTATAGTTATGGATGGACTTAAGTCTCGTGCTCATGTTATTGTGATTGCAACAACTAACCGACCAAATAATATTGACCCGCCACCTAGAAGGTTTGGAAGATTTGATAGGGAAATTGACATTGGGTTTCTAGATGAAGTAGGTGGGTTGGAAGTGCTTCGTATCCATACGAAGAATATGAAGCTCTCTGATGATGTACGTATTGTAGAACCTAAATTGCTTTTTGTACTTTTAGATCTAATGTCAAGCAGTGCTTGGATTTTGAGAGCATTTATTAATCTTTGTTTTTCTTAGCGATAGTATATATTAATCTTTAGGATTCTTGGTATAGGTTGATCTCAAAAGGGTTGGTAAGGATACTCATGGATACGTTGGAGCAGATCTTGCAGCTTTGTGCACTGAGGCTACACTTCAGTGTATTGGGGAAAAAATGGATGTCATTGACTTAGAAGATGAGACAATAGATTATGAGATTCTAAATTCAATGGCCGTGACTAATTAGCACTTCCAGACTGCATTGGGCTCTAGCAACCCATCGGCTGTCCGTGAAACTATGAGTTTTTCCAAACCATGTCTAGATGTTCATTTTTTCTCATATCGATTAAGTAGGGATTGTATTTTTAAACTATTGATCTGTTGCGCCCCTAAATTTTCAATTCCTAAGTTTGTTTGTTTCTGATGATTTTCATAATGGTAAATTTGCTTATGAATAATGGGAAAACATTGACAGGTTGTCAAGTTCCAAATGTCACTTGGGAAGATATTGGAGGGTTGGAAAATGTCAAGAGGGAGCTTCAAGAGGTATATTGAGATATGTGGTTCACTATACTTGTTCCTTTCTTTTCTTTCAATGCAGAAAACCTGCTTTTGAAGGAGACATGGACTAACAAAATTCATATGAGTTTGGTGTATACTGTTCAATATCCAGTGGAGCATTTTGAGAAATTTGAAAAATTTGGAATGTCTCCTTCAAAAGAAGTGCTATTTTATGGACCACCGGGTTGTGGAAAGACATTGCTTGCAAAATCCATTGTCAATGAATGCCAGGCCAATTTCATCAGTGTGAAGGGCCCTGAATTATTATCAATGTGGTTTTGAGAGGGTGAGCCTAATGTGACACATTTTTTATAAGGCCAGAGGGTTAGCTCCTTCTGCCTTGTTTTATGATGAGCTCGATTCTATTGCTACGCAGGTGTGTTGCTTTTTTTATAAGCGAAAGTTTGAGGTCGACTATAAATGACTGGGAATTTTGTTTGAAATTTTTGAAGTAGGCTCTAACTTGTGATGCATAATTGGTTTGCATGTTTCTAGCGTGGTAGTAGTGTTGGGGATGTTAGTGGTGTTGCAGATAGATTCCTTAATCAGATATTGATGGAGATGGCTTGTATGGTAGCCAAGAAAACAATTATCATTATTGCTGCTACAAACAGGCCTGATATCATCAATCCTGCATTGTTAAGGCCTGGCTGACTTGACTAGCTGATTTATATTCCCTTACCTGATGAGTCCTCATGTTATCAAATCTTCAAATCTTGCTTGAGAAAGTCACCCATATCAAAGGATGTAGACCTAATGGCACTGGCCCGTTATACCCAAGGATTCAGTGGAGCCGATATCACTAAGATTTTTTGGAGGGCTTGCAAGTATGCTATTAGAGAAAATATTGTAAAGGTGAGTTCCAATTATGTCGTCTTTTGCAAACTAGATATGTTTATGGATTTCTAATGGTTTTTATTTTGACTGTTATGTTACTAATTTTTAAGATAGAGCAGTAGTCTACCTATTGAACTTACCTCAACTTGTAGCTTGTTATTTCAATTCATCATTCTAGCATGCGTTTCAATTTTACCATAACCTCTCCCCCCACACTTTCAGGAAATTCAACGTGAATGAAAAAGAGCCAAGAATCCAGAGGCAATGGATGAGGATGATAGTAATGAGGTGGCTGAAATAAAAGTTGCTCATTTTGAGGAGTTTATGAAATATTCTTGAAGAACTATCAATGATGCTGATATTTGGAAGTATCAAGCCTTTGCACAAACACTACAACAATCTTGAGGCTTTGGTTCTGAGTTTCGATCTCTAGACAGACCTACTGGTACTCCTACTGGGGCTTCACATGTATTTTCTACAACAGATAATAAAGATGACAATGACATATACAGTTAGGAAATTTCATACAAAATTGTCATCTTAATGAAGAGACAAATGTGTTTGTTCTAGCAGGGACCTTCTACTGAAAACTAGCCAAAGCTATTAAATTTGGCTCCGCTTTGCATGTATGAGTTTAATATTCATATGTTCTAAACTTTATTTAATTTAGTAGCCCTTTAGTAGTGGACTGAATACTCTTTAGTAACTTGTAAGTTGTTAGACCAAGATCAACTTTATGGCAAATAAAGTTACTGAGCTATGAAAACCTTCGTTCAATGGGTAGATAATGCTATGGAAAATTTTCTTTTTCTTTATGTTGGTATAAAGTATGTTTTACTAAAATAAACTCTGCAACAAAGAAAGCCTTGTTCAGCTCTGGTAGGTATACTATAGAAACTTATTATTCTAAAGCCTTGTTCAACTCTGGTAGGTATGCTATAGAGACTTATTATTCTAAAGCCTTGTTCAACTCTAGTAGGTATCCTATAGAAACTTATTATTCTAAAGCCTTGTTCAATTGGTAGGTGTGCTATTTTTTCTTTATCTTCTAAGGAATATTTTTTCACTAAATCATTTTACAACAAAACCTTGTTGAACTTCTATTTATATGATATATAA
The DNA here is from genome assembly GCA_007115665.2 of Sequoiadendron giganteum. Lineage (NCBI taxonomy): Eukaryota > Viridiplantae > Streptophyta > Pinopsida > Cupressales > Cupressaceae > Sequoiadendron > Sequoiadendron giganteum. The sequence continues at coordinate 668,055,338 of CM021100.1, forward strand.
TTTTGCTTTATACTAACCCTGTTAGGATATAGTTTACAATAAAATGTTAGTTTATGTTCTTACATTTATTATTATTAACATTACTATGCATCCACTACACTTGCGATTCAAGCTATGGAAGCCAGAATCACCTGTATTTACTGCAGAAGGTTCACATTTCCTGAAGCATCCTTGTCAATTCACCTACCCTTGTTTTGTTGAATCTTCTTTTGTGGCCTATATAAACCACCTAGAAGAAAGACAAGTGTTAGCGATAGATTAAATTGGAAAATTAAAGACAATTGGTGCTAGAAATAATTGTATTTCTTCCAAATTTCCCTAATATAAAATTTATATGTTCTACTTAGTGCAAAATGACAGCTTGCACAGACAATAAACGAACATATTAAACTGTACATTGGGAATTTAATTTCCAATTTAACCTATCACTAACACTAGTATATATATCAGCAATCATATGTGCCATTTTTCCATTCTGCTAGAACTGTGAAGCAATGAACATTCATTTTGTTGGATAAATTCATTTCTTCCAATTAGGAATCAGGAGAAAGCTAACTCGTAAACAAAAAGCACCTATGTATGTAACATGAGATATAAATGGCATTTCATTTTTGTCATCTGATTCGACCGAATAAATGCTCGCACTATTTGCAATGTTGGAAAATACAATGTCCCCATATAAGGTGTTAAGAAACAAGCAACCCAAATAGTGTTGTAAAACCCTCTGCAATACAGAGGAAACAGTGTGTTTTCCAACTATGATGTCTCGTCATGTTATGTATGTATCCATGTATGTTTTTCATGCATTTTTTGATGTACATTGGTGAATTTTGTCTAGGATTTAGGCGAATCCTTAAGAAACAAGTAACCCAAATAGTGTTGTAAAACCCTCTGCAACAGAGAGGAGACAATGTGTTTTCCAACTATGACATCTCCTCATGTTGTGTATGTATCCATGTATTTTTTTCATGCATTTTTTGATGTACATAGGCGTAATTGTATGTCTAGGAGTTAGCTAGCTCCTTAACGAACAAGCAACCCAAACAGTATTGTAAAACCCTCTGTGACAGAGAGGAGACAGTGTGTTTTCCAACTATGACATCTCCTCATGTTATGTATGTATCCATGTATGTTTTTCATGCATTTTTCAATGTACATAGGTGAATTTTGTCTAGGAGTTAGCTGGCTCCTTAGGAGAAATAGAAACAAGCAACCCAAATAGTGTTGTAAAACCCTTTGCAACAGAGAGGAGGTAGTGTGTTTTCCAACTGTGCAAATAATGAGAGCAATACATTTGTTCCAATCAGGAGAAATCAAACTCATAAACAAAAAGTGCCTATTCATGTAACATGAGATCAAAATGGCATTTCATTTTCCTCATTTGATTCAACCAAATAAATGCTCACATTCTTTGCACATTTGGTAAACGCACTGTTTTGATACAAGGTGTTCAAAAACAAGCAACCCATATAGTGTTGTAAAAACTTGTTCCAATCAGATAAAGAAAGCGAAATGACATTTCGGTTGTAGCAAAGAGTTGTTCAAAAACGCATGAAAAACATACATGAGAACATACATGGAAACATACATAGCATGACGAGACATCGTAGTGCAGGGCCCACCAGAATGGAGATCGGCACAAAATCAGCAGACAGAACAAAACGTCCGGGCGATGGTCAGGTGGGAGTTAACGGTGTCGTCAGGTGGGTTTTCCCGCCTATTACCAGGCAAAAAAGTGGGCAGGTTAGCTTTGTGGACAAGTTTCTTTTGTCTAGCACAACAAAAGTGGAAGGGAATGACGTGGGCCTTTTCTGTTTCAAGAAAGAAAGATGAAAATACTATTTGTTTCCTGCTCTTGGGACTTTTCTATTTCAAGAAAGAAAGGTGAAAATACTGTTTTCTAGCAACAAATAGCCATTCTTGTCTTCGTTGTTCATTGCACAATGGTAAGATGGCACATACACAGAGTAGATATACATACCTGAAGGAGCTCCACATGGTTGCTACTCTTCTGCTACTCTTGCCCTCGCTATCCACCAAAACGTCACCGTCCAAAAATGGCGAAAATGGGACCTCGTCGACCCTTTTTATTATTTACTAATAATGGTTTTGAATGTGACGTTTTAGGCTTTTTGTCCATGCCAATAAATTATTTTGAAATCCCACCAGCATTGACATGTTTTCCTGACAACAGTTGTAGGTATTGGCCCTTTTCTATTTCGAGAAAAAAAGGTGAAAATACTATTTCTTTCCACTCTGCACATTGAAAGGGAAAGTTGAACGTTTCAGTGCACGTGGACAAGTTGGAGGAGAAATCAGACCAAATTCAGGTGACATGTACTATCCAATAGTGTTGCAAAAGGTTTTACAACACTATTTGGGCTACTTCTTTCTTAACACCAATGGTTTTACAACATGAATTGTTGCAAAATAGAATGAAGTGAAGGCAGGCTTCAAAACACATTGTATTTTTCGACATGCACTACAGAATGTGCACACCTAGATATACTGGTCTAAAAACCAGAAAGGGCTAGGGTATATTGTGATGTCGAGGTTGAAAAATGCAATGTGTTATGAAGCATGCAATTTGTTACATACTTCAAACTTAAACAAAACAATGGAAGGTGTGATCTGGAAGACTTTCATACTGTTTTGTAACATTCCATCTTACAAAACCATGGGTGTTAAGAACCAAACAACCCAGCATGAGACTACCCTTTACATCTCAAGTGGATGATTAAAATAACTGAAACCTAGCACTGTGTTTCCTATTCAAAATTATTTTCTGCACTTTTTTTTTTCAATGGTGCAAAATTTAAACACAACAATGGAATGCGTGATTTTGAAGACATTTGAGCAACTAAAATACTCCACATTCTATTTCCCAAATTTCAAACACGAAGAACTTGTAAAACCCTCTACATTAAAACAAGGAGATTCAAATAACTGAAACCCAACACTGTGTTTCCCATTCAGAGTTATTTTGTGCAGTCTTATTATCAATCGACTTAAATTTAAACACAACAATGGAATGTGTGATTTGGAAGACATTCAAGAAACTGAAATACTCACATTGTGTTTCCCAAATTTCAAATTACCCCTCACCTCCATTTCATTGGTATTCTACTCCAACTCCTCCACGTGCACTCAGACCTTAAGCTTTCCATTTACATTTAAACAAGGAGATTGAAAAAAATAAGAAGTGAGGCACAACCCATTGTGCTTTCCATGATGCTACTATTATGTGAATAATGTGTTGGGCAAAGATCGAACAAGAGTGTTTTGTTGAAAGTAAGCATTGTTAAAAATTATGAAGCTCAGATTCAATACATTGTCCTCTTACTGTGTGCATAACACTAGCTGCTGTCTTCTTACTGTTTTTGCAAAGTCAGGGAGAACCCATTGTGTTTTCCATGCTGCAACAATTAAGTAAATTTTTTGTTGGAAACATATGAATAGGTAGTGAGCAAGACTGTTTTTCTTAAAGAAAGAGGTCTCATAAGACAAGAAAGGGAAGATGAAAACATTATTTTGTTACATTCTAGAAAAAAATAATAAGAAGTGAGCCACAACCCACTATGTTTTCCATGATGCTACTGTTATGTGAATTTTGTGTTGGAAACATATGGGCAGATATTGAAAAAGAGTGTTTTGCTCAAAGTAGGTATCCATGTATGTTCATGTGTATGTTTTTCATGCATTCTTCGATGTACATAGGTGAATTTTGACTAGCAGTTAGCCGGCTCCCATAAGACAAGAAAGGGAAGTTGAAAACATTATTTTGTTATAGTTAGGAAAAAATAAGAAGTGAGCCACAACCCACTGTGTTTTCCATGATGCTACTGTTATGTAAATTTTGTGTTGGAAACATATGGGCAGATATTGAAAAAGACTATTTTGCTCGAAGTAGGTGTTGTTAAAAGAGTACAACAGGAACTTCAAAACATTCATTTCTCACAGACTGTATAAAATAATAAGTGAGCCACAACCCACTATGTTTTCCATGATGCAACTGTTATGTGAATAATGTGTTGGGCAGATATCAAAGAAGAGTGTTTTGCTGAAAGTAAGGGTTGTTAAAGATTATGAAGCTCAAGTTCAATACATTGTCTTCTTACTATGTGCATAACACTAACTATTGTCATTGAACAAGATATTTGCTAATAATGGTTTCGAATGCCACGTTTTTGGCTTTTTTTCCGTCCATGTCGAACAATTAATTTGAAAACCCGTCGGCGCTGACACGATTTCCCGACGATAGGACAGCAAACGACACACAAGATGAGATGTCCCACCCTCAAGTCTTTCCTTCCCATCTGACAACCTTTTCCCTCACTAGTCCCACCTCTTCTATCGTGACTCTTTTCCCCATGCATTATGGGGGCCATATCCTATGTTATATACATAACTGAATTTTCTCCAGGAGTTAAGCAGGGAGCAAGCTAACTCCTGCACAAAATTCACATACGTATATAACATACGATATGCCAGTTTCAAGCATAAATTCAAATATGTATATAACATAGGATATGTCGATTTCAAAATCCTAGACAAAATTCACCTATGCACATTGAAAAAAAGGATGAAAAACATACACATGAACATACATGGATACATACATAACATGAGGATACGTCGTAGTGAAATAGTGGGTTTTACAACAGTCTGAGTTTTAGGAGACAGAGTGTTTTCCAAAATAACAGTGTATAAAATGGCGGAAAAAATGTGATTGGATGTGGGCTTTTTGCCAGTTACCAATTATGAGTTTTAGGAGACAGTTTGTTTTTCAAAACCCTCGACAGAAAAAATATTATCAGACTTACATTTCAACTAAATCCTAGACAAAATTCACCTATGTACATCGAAAAACACATGAAAAAAATACATAAGAACATCCATGGATACATACATAACATGAGGAGACCTCGTAGTGAATCAGTGGGTTTTACAATAGTCTGAATTTGAGGAGACATTGTGTTTTCCAAAACAACAGTGTATAAAATGGCGGTAAAAATGGGATTGGATGTGGGCTTTTTGCTATTTCCCAATTAGCTTTCGCCAAATGGTCGGGAGCCGGCTAGCTACTAGACAAAATTCACCTATGAACATTGAAAAAACGCATGAAAAACATACACATGAATGTATGTGGATACATACATAACATGAGGAGATGTCGTAGTGAAACAGTGGGTTTTACAATAGTTCGAGTTTTAGGAGACAATGTGTTTTCCAAAACAACAGTGTATAGAATGGAGGCAAAAATGGGATTGGATGTGGAATTTTTCCTATTTCTTTTGTGTGGCACGGGAAAAGTGGAAGGGAATGACGTGCGCCTTTTTTGTTTGGAGAAAGCAAGGCGAAAATACTATTTGTTTTGTTTCCTGTGTGCACGTTGAAAGGGAAAGGTGAAGGCCTGAGAGCACGTGGACAACTTTGAGGAGAATACCGACCAAATAAGCTGAAGCATGGAGTGCATGTGTAGGATTTGGAGCAGAATATAGACGACATCGAGGTGAGGGGTAATTTTGTTGCAAGCAGAGGGTTTTGCAAGATGTTTTAATTTGAAATTTGGGAAAGACATTGTGGAGTATTTTAGTGGGCTTTTTGACTATTTCCCAATTAGCTTTCACTAAATGGGCGGGAGCCAGAAAAATGCTAGACAAAATTCACCTATGCATGTCAGGGTGATCCCACAATAGTGGTTTACAATTTTTGGGCAAACTGGACACTGCAATTATTATTTTTAACTAAATCTTCACTTTCGGGCTCTTGTAGCGGCTAAACCATGAGGAATTTGAAAATGATGCAAACTAGAGTCTCATCATATTTTATCTCTAGATTCTAAAAATATTTTTTTCAAAATTTTTGGAATCAGATTGCACTTTTTTTTCCATCTCCCACAAAAACTGGATTTTTCAGAAAACAGTTTTTTTAAAAAGTGACGCTCACCGTATACAACATAACTTTTTTTGTATGAAGGATAAAATTCTAATTTTTTCGAATTTAGATTTGTAACTATAGTATCTAGCATTTTCATTTGGTCTCATAGTTTTTTATTGAATATTTTTTCCTTAATCAAATTTCAAAGTCAAACCAATTACAATTCAGACATAGGCGGACTGTATACAACATAACTTTTTTTGTATGAATCGAAATTCAATTTGTTTTTTTTAATGGATCAAGGACATTAATACCCAGCCTCAACATATTTTTAAAACTTTTATTTTGATAATCTGCTATTTTTCCACATGTGCAGACAGAGATTTTGATTTTCAATGAAAAACCTATGTTTGATAAAACTAAAAAATAAAATACATAATAAAAGCAAATCATATTAAAATTATATTCGACGGATAGCTCATTCCGAGGACTATCATTATCTAGTTGGGTTTTTTAATTTTTCTACATTTTCATTTTCAAATTGAGCTTTGAACGACAATTTTTTACAAAAAAAAACATTTTTTATAGGAAATTGGGGAAAAAGGGTGTTCGGTCGAACCTCTTAAAGAACCCCTTTACACTAAAATAATGAAAAACTTTCACGGGGTCCGAGAAAATGTTGGGTTTTTTTTTTTAATCCCTATTAAGGGGGTTTGGCCGAACCCTAGTTCAGTCGAACCCCTTTATTTTAATATTTTCGGCTCACATGTCAAAGGGGTTTGGCCGAACATTTTGGTTCGACCGAACCCCTTCACTTTGTGTAGAGGGAAAAAATGACTTTTCCCTTCCTCCACAAAATTGTTCACCACTTATGTGGGTTCACCCGACATTGAAAAAACGCATGAAAAACATACACATGAACTTACATGGATACATACATAACATGAAGAGACGTCGTAGTGAAACAATGGGTTTTGCAATAGTCCAAGTTTTAGGAGACGGTGTGTTTCCCAAAACAACAGTGTATAAAATGGCGGCAAAAATGGGATTGGATGTGGGTTTTTTGCTATTTTTCCCAATTATGATTTTGAATGCCATGTTATGCCCTTTTCTATCCATTCCGAAAAACTATGCGAACAATGGCGACATTGCGGGTTTTACATGATTTTCGAAATATAGCATTTGATTATTGGAGGTGATTCTACTTTCTACAAACAGTATTCAGTAATTTCACTCATATTTGTACAATGGGTTGTCGCTTTTTTCATTTGGAAAGGGCAAAATTTGATAACCAGCAAACGGGGAGGAAACGAACAAAAAAATTCAAAACCCTCGACAGAAAAAAACAGTTTCAACTAAATAGATTCTTCGGCAACCCCATAATTTTAAAAACACAGACGAGAGGAGACGCAAAACTAAAACCCTCAACTAAAAATAACAAACCCTTAATGGAGCAACGAATGCCCGTTCATTTCTTTGTTGTTCATAGCATAATGGCAAGATGGCACATACACAGAGTTGATATACATACCTGAAGGAGCTCTGCATGGTTGTTACTCCGGTGCTACTCTTGCCCTCGCTATCCACCAAAACGTCGCCATCCAAAAATGGCAAAAATGGGACCTTGTCAGCCCTTTTTATTGTTTGCTAATAATGGTTTCGTTTGGCCACGTTTTAGGCTTTTTGTCCATCCACACCGAACGATTATTTTGAAAAAACCACCGACGCTGACACGATTTCCCGACGACGAAACAACAAACGACACTGGGGATGAGACGTTCGGCTGTCATGTCTTTCCTTCTATCTGACAACCTTTTCCGTCGCCGCGGGTCCCACCTCTTTCGTTGCGGCTCTTTTCTCCATGCGGTATGGCCGCATATGCTATGATATACACATAAGTGAATTTTGTCTAGCAGTTAGCTTTCGCCAATTAATAATAACTTTTTGATCAAATGTTGAAGATTGAAGATTGAAATATATATATGAATAATCAATTTTTTAAACTAAATGTCAAAATATCCATGAAAATTAATCAAACTTATCTAAATAAACATTAAGAATTGAAAAAAATACTTAAATATATGAATCGCTGAACTCCAATACTAAATTTTAAAGACTAAGAGATCTCCACTCAATCAATTTCAACATGATCAAAGTCTCATCTTTTTATAATGTAAGGCTAATGCTCATCAAATATAATCCCAAGCCAAACAACTTCACCGAAAACCAAAAAGCACTTTGACATGGTTGATAATTTCAAAAAGATCAGGTGTCCTTTTTCTTTTTCCTGCTAAAGAAAGATGTATTGTTCACTCCACCTTTACGCGGAAGCATTCATAAAACCCAGTGCAAAGAAAAGAATAAAAGTGGATGCATAGAATTCTTGCAGTTGGGAGCAAAAACCTATGGGGAACAAAATCTTTAGTCAAGGCTGGATCCCAATAAGCGAAGAAAGATTTGTCAACCGTATCTTGGTGGTGCATGTAGGTATGTATTTTCACAAACATACACCACATAAATTCGAAAATTCTGAGACACACAAAGTAGCAAATAGTGGAATATCGCGTGGAGGATAAAGGCAATGGATATATTTTATTGAAGAATACCCGGAAGAAGGCCTGGAAAAGGTGGGCGGCGACCAATGGGCATCCCTGCTGGATAAATGGCGTATGAGGGAATGGATTGAGGAGAATGAGTGAAGGTGGTCTGTGCAATTGAAGCAAACAATGGGTTGTACATCCTCAAAACATCTGGAAATGGTTGCGCAAGGCGAAGGATTGAAACGCTATACCAAGTCTCTCTCTCGCTCGCGTAACAAAAAGAAGAATAAGAAGAATACCAACATTGATGACCAACACCATGTGGCTCTCACCTCTTCCACCTATGGCGTCTTCAATCCTGAGACATTTGAATCCGAAGAACAGCAAGCCCCCGAGAAAGGTAAGACCTGTGATTCCTCCACATATCAAATTTATGAAAAGTTGAAGAATTTCGAGTCAGAGTCAGGCCCTGAGCCATGGTCTGAAGTTAGCAAAGTGCTAGACAATCTTAAGGAGAAGGACACGTCTAGGGATTTGGGGCAGCAGGGCGGTGTTGGGGGAAAGATCAATTCTTTTGATAGTAATAACATTACATTCCATACTGTGGAAGAATTGGATGCAAAGACTGGCAATGATGTGGGCTTAGATTTGAGGCAGACGCAGGGATTGGGATTGGATACACCCAATATATATGCCCCCCTCAATCAAGTTTCATTTCAGAACACGCTGCAAATAGAAAACCCACCTGACAAAAATGCTACCACAAACAGGGAGATTAATGAAGAAAAACCTTCCTGTGCTATCGTTCCGGCCGCAGGATGTGCAGTCTCTGAGTTTGCAGATATGAAAGATAAAGGACCTCCACATAGTCTTAGGGTTGTTGAAGCGAAGGCGAACCCTCTGGACAGCTTTGAGGAGAAGTGCCCACCAGGTGGAGAGAAAGGAGTGGTGCTATACACTACGTCATTGCGAGGAATCAGAAAGACCTTTGAGGATTGCAACAAAGTAAGATCTGTGCTTGAAAGCTGCGGTGTCCCAATTGATGAGAGGGATGTGTCTATGCATCTGGAGTTCCGGAATGAGCTTAAGGAGTTAATGGGCAACCCTGTACCTGTTCCCAGATTGTTTATTAAGGGTAGATATATTGGTGGTGCAGAGGAAGTTTTGCAGTTTAACGATGATGGCAAGCTGGATGAATTTCTCAGTGGACTTTCAACTGGCACTGCATCCAAGGCTTGTGACGGATGCGGGGGAATGAGGTTTGTGCCATGTTTGGAATGCAGTGGTAGCTGCAAGCTTATCAATAATGAAGGTTCTGCAGTCAGGTGTCCTCATTGCAATGAAAATGGTTTGATTCAATGTCCCATATGCTGTTGATTTATACAGGGTATTGATCAACTTTGGAATCCTCGATGTACACATTTTTTTTATTTTTCAGGTTCAAAGCATACGTGAAGTTAAATGGCCTTCAAGTTGGTTTGGGTAATTTGGTAACCCTTCTACAGAGTTTTGTATCTTTTTGTTTACATATTCCCTCCTGCATTTCAATTGGTGTGTGGGTATTTGGTCTTTGTTGTTCATCTTCTATCTAGAAGAGGATTATTGGAGATTTAAAATATTGTTCCAGTATTGATTTTGTTCAGAGTGGTTTGCTGTCCTTTAAGGAGTCTAGCTTGAGCGGTAAGAAAAAGTTTGGGTAGCAGCTCCATCAATTTTTACGGTCCTCTGGGATTATAGGTTTGGATGGTGAGTACCTTCTGAAGATGTGTGCTTTGCAAAGAGATAAGGCTAAGTGTAGGGATATATCATGCCTTGCAATTCTGTACTTACAAAAAGGCACGCATAGCCATTTTTGCTTTCTTTACCAATGTGTCCTGAAGAGGAAATCCATCAGGATAAATGAAACATATAATTTGTTTAAGGGTTAGTTCTCTTTATTGAAAGCTGTAATTGTTCATTGATAAACTGAGTCTGTAATTGGACGAATTACATATCTTCTATACTGTGATATGATTAAATTGTATTTGGTTCCATTTGGTCAAGTGCCTTTTGTGGGATGTTACCAAATTTGCTGCGATGTCTCAAAACATATGTCTATCAATTTATATTGTTCTGGTATGCAATTTTTCTCTGAGGCTTGTGCTGTCAATTTGAAGTTTGAACGATGCATTATCTTCATGTGATGGATTTATTTTGATGCCATGTTTGCTGTGATATATCCAAAGCATTCAAGTGCTAAATTTTTTATGTATTTTATGGTAGGCCTTTCTTCATTTTTGAAGAACATAGCTATATATCGAATTTACAGACAGATAAACAATGGCCTATTCAAATAATAATTTACAAAATTACAATCAATGAAACCATTGGGTCATGATAGCTCTACTTTAACAATAATTTTGAGATAAGGAAGGCTTATAAGGCATTGGCTTAGCTCTACTTTGACAATAAATTTGAGAAGGAAGGTTTAGAAGGCATTCATTTAAATACACTCATCTGTTAATTGTTAGCAATGTACTTGAAAAAAAGCCATTAAAGTAGTGACTACTCATGGATAATAGTCATGGTGGTGATGATTTCAGTATGAAAATACTCTACGTTGTGAAGAACTCCACAAAACAAACTATCTAAAGAATACTTCACTTTGGAAGCCCAAATAGTTTATTAGGTAGTCATGAGAACATGCTAAACTTCGCCATGACCTGTATTTTGGGAATGACAGAGATGAGGGACAATACCTATATTTCTTTAATCTGTGAGATGACAGAGATGCAAGGAAGATGTTTAAAAAGCCGAATATCAATTCATCTATTTACTTATCATGGCTCAGATATGCAGAGTTCCTCCGCAGTGATTTGTATTTTTTTGTTGTTAGTTTCAAGAATGCAATGCAGACCTGCTATAAAATGCTTTGTTAGGAATGTACCATGGGTATTTCCAAAACATATGAAGCTAAGAAGCCAGAATTGGATTATCATACTTCAGATTACTTACTAAGTGGCAATATGTTTCGAGTCCAAATGGGCTACAATGGGTTGAGTTATAAATTTATTGTAGGCCTCAGTGTTATAGATGCCTGCAGAGTACTTGAACCATATACTGCTTGTTTGTCATCAATTGCTGAAGCCACTTGTATTTTTGGAGTCTGGACCATCTATCTAAAACCTGTAATTCTCAGCGTTCTATGGTTTTGACTAGTGGACTTCATGCATGGGGTCTTTTAGTATCTGACTATTTGATTGGCTGTGACTACAAGATCTTCTTCTTACATGCAAGTTGTCCAGTGGGCACCAATTTAATGCATGGGAGAATTGTTTTTTCATTTACTTCCATCATTGGACTAACCTGCTAACGCTGCATTTGATCCTGGACTTTTGGAGCTTCTCGACCTTTTGTGTAAAATCAGAAAATCCTACATGGAACTGACAAGCTCTGAAGGCTGAACTTTACTCATATCATAAAACAATATTCTCAGATATATTGGGCAGTCCAGAATTTATGTGACTTTCTGAAATTTTAATTTAGTTTGGTCAGAGTTGGGATTTAAACTCTCACCATACCCTTAAAGGTGACATCACTTCTGACAATCAGGGGCGGTTAGTTGGATGAATGGATCCAATCCAATCCCTCTTGCCTCATTTGAGTTATTACTGTGAATATTTATAATGTACAAAACCAAAGAAGACCTACTGTCTTTAATTGTACATAAAGCATTTTAATAAAGATGATTAGTTTTAATAGCATTGCATCATTAGATATGATTTTATTGTTGTTAATCATTATTGTTAGTAATTAAATGAATTATGTGATGTTATATAAGTGTAATAATTAAGCATGATCTAACGTATAATTATAAACTTAAATTTATTTTTGAATATTTTCAATAATACCTTATTTGGCTGCGACATTATATTTGATAATGTAAATTTCAAATTTCAAATTTTAATAAATTAAAAATTATTATTAAAAAAACCAAAATTAAGATACACAAATACTAAATAATTAATTAGAATCTTCAATAATAAACAAAGAATGCTTAACATAGTGTTGTGTCGAGATAATAATGTGTAACCCTTTCAAAATTTACAAAGTGTTGAAAATGCAATATGTCATTAGGATTGAATTTTAAACAAAGTGAGCAAATGTGGTGGACAAGAGGCCCTTTCAACTTGAGATAGGAAATGTATGGCTGCCATTCTTCATTTATTGTATTATGTCTTGAGAAAGCTCTTGCATAGGGTTGATCTAGTGCATGTATCTCTATTTCTAATTAAGTATTTAGAAGGGAAATACAATGGCTTTTCAATATATATTTAAATAATATTTTAAATTTATGAGTTGGTATATAAATCAATTGAGATGGGTTAATTATAATCATAAATAAGTATTTATTGAAATAAAGATAAAGTGGTTAAGATTGTATATTTTGAAATGTGAAATTTTATTGATATCATGTTTGTGATAGAAATTATAAATAAAGAATTAAGATTAGATTTTATATTTAAGAGTTAAAGAGTTGATACTATTACATTTAAGTCTACAAGTGAGAGAGAACTTATTCAATTGATAAGATTGAATAATCACCCATCTAAAACCTAATCTTATAAGATAAGAATAATTCTAACTAATCTAACCATTTTTTAAGGGTTAATTCATGTTGGACCCATGTATCTAAGATACAATCACTTAAGTTTCCTTTCTGTAAATAAGTTTTAAGTGAAGTTAGATATAACCATAAGCTAATTTTATAAACTCTACCTGATTTAAATTATACATAATGAATTTTATCCACTTTTTAGAGTTTTGATAAAAACATATATAATTTATATTTATATCTAGAGTAATTGAGGAACAATAGTATTTTAGCATGTTTATTTATAGTGAAGTGGAGAATATCAAGAAAAACATGGATTACAAGTAATTATTAATATGATTTAATTTAAATCTATCATTTTAAATTATAGAGCTAAATTTCATTACTTTTGGTACTCCTTAGATTGGAACAATAGTATTTTAGCATGTTTATTTTTAGTGAAGTGGAGAATATCAAGAAAAACATGGATTACAAGTAATTATTAATATGATTTAATTTAAATATATCATTTTAAATTCTAGAGCTAAATTTCATTACTTTTGGTACTCCTTAGATTGGAATATTAGCCCATATATATATATATTCAAAAAAAAATTCACATTATTTTATTTAATTTCATTCTTTTGTGTTCTTTTGTGAATTCGTTAAACTCATTAATGTCCTATTCATTTTGGTCAAAGTAGGACATTGAAATGAACATTTTTTATTAAATCTTCATTTTTTGAAATCTATAACAATTAAATGTAACTTAAGAATTTGAAGATGATGTGAACTAGTGATTTGTGACAATTTGTTTGCATATATATTTGTAACATCAATATCTAGTGCATGGACAATTTTTCATAATTTTTTGTTGCATATTTTTATTTTAATTAATATTTGAAGTAAGGGTAATTATAATTTGGACATAGGTGTATGTCATAACGCATAACTTGTTTCATATATATCGAAATTCAATTTTATTTTTTGCTGAAACAAGAACATGAATATTTAGTGCATAGATACTTTTTTGTATTTTACTATTTTTTCACATATGTAGAACAACAAACTTGATGTTCAGTAAAAATTAGAAAATGAATACATAATAAAATGCAAACATATTAAATTATACTTGTTCAAAATCTCATTTCAAGTACTTCGATCTTGCAAATTATCTTGTTAAGCTAATTAGATTTGAAGGTCCAACTTGAGGTTTCAAATTAGAATTTGTGAGGAAATTTTGAAGCAGACACTAAAGTGTCTAGCTAAGGCCCTTCGTTCAAAGGTCCTTCGAACAAAGGTACCTTTGATTGAAAATAATTCCTTTGTTCGAAGGTACCTTCGAACAAATATATTTTGGGGCAACCAAAATAATATTAAAAAAAATTACCAGTAGACCTTCCAAGAAAATTTCATTTTTTGTATTTTTGCAAGTGCTTTACATTTGAAATGTGGAATTGAAAAATTTGTATTTGCAATTTTGGGAAACATTGTACAACAAAAAAATTGGCAAAGGAATTGTCGAAATCATATTTTGCAAGGAAGGAGATGTGAAATAAAAGGATAGGAAAAATAAGACTGCACGGTCATAGTCGACAAAAAAGGAACAAAAATTATGTGAAGAAAGGATGCGAAGATATTATGATCAAAGGGAATGTATGTATTTTATAAATCATTTAATTTTTTTTCAGTTAAGTCATCTCCTACATAAGATTGGGAGATCAATAAGATCAAATTATTTTCAATTGATTTTTTTTCAATTCAAGTATGTTTTATATTCATTTATTTTGTTGCATATCCCATTACCATTCCTAAGTCCTCTATTAAAACCATTATGTTCCCTACTACTATAACTAGTACCCTAAACCCTATTTACCCTAGAAACCATAAATCTTAAAGGTCCTAAACCCTAAACCCTAAATATTATTGAGCTAAATCTATGATTAGATGTCTTGGTCAAATTCTCTTTGACTAGATTAACTAATAATTCATTTCTACTAGTTTTGTACCTTACCCTTGGTTCAGGCTATACTCCTTAAATCTTATGTTTTCTATGGGCCCTAAATATTTGGAGATCTCTTTATTAGATATAGTTTTATCCCTCAAATCACCCTCACAAGTAAATCATAATCTAAACAATATAATCCCATTAAAAATTAAAGATTTTGCAGGTCTTAATTTTCTATAACTTACTCCTTTTGAAACCTTCTCATACCTCTAAATTCATAGAACTTTCAAACGCTTTACTTGCCTGATGGATATATATCCAATGAGTGAGCTAATTCATCTATATCATTTCATTTTTACTTGAACCTTTAAATATGTTTCGTTAAAATGTTGATTAAAACCTTTTTATGTTGAACATACTAGAATATTGAGAGGGGGGAGTGAATTAGTATTGTATGAAATCTTAAACCCTTCGGAACAATCAAACACTTTAAACTCTACTACATAAGCATGAACATGAAATATGAGAACAATGCACAACATACCACAACACCAGATATATGTGGAAAACACCACAGAAGAAAAACCACGGTGAGAAAATTTGCTAGGAGCTACTATCATAATCGAGCTTCACAAGAAAATAACAATTACAACTTTGATTTAGGGCTACAATCCAAGGAAGCTACAACTCCCTATTTATACAACTTTATTTTAGGGCTACAACCCAAAGAAGCTACAACTCCTTGATCTGAGCACACACCCAGAAAATCTTACAAAATGGTAGTCCTCTCACTATCTGAAACTAACAATTAAGCTCACTCCTTTTGATGATTGTAATTATACTTTGTCACTTCTCTTTTGATGATTGCAAGTTTTATTTGTCACTTCTTCAAATGCCTTCTCAATTGCTTACTAGCTCACTTATTTCAATAATCAAGAAGTCTTTCCTTCGAGTCACTATCTCTAGCAAATAATTAAGCACACTTCTTCACTTCCCTTCTGTCAAAGGGATATGTTCAAGATGAAACCAGATATGATCTACCAATTTTTCTCTTTCTCTTTCAGTCACTTACACAAATGTCATAATGCATCACACACATCCATCACCCTTGATCAACTAGGTTTATAATTTATACATGATATTGCATTGATTACATTGCATGTCAACCTATAACAACAAGAATATTGCATCACCAAGTCAACCAAGGATAAAACAATCAACATGAAACATGTAGAGGGAAAGACCCAAAAGACTATACACAACACCAAGAAGAGGAACATGCATTGTGGATCCCAACACATGCTTAACCTATTCCTAAACAATCTTCACACCTTTGATCTTCAGAAGATATCATCTTCACACTTTGCAAACATAAATAAGGTCGGCCATAAACAAGAAAACATGAAATATGTAGCATGTTGGCCTTCACATCTATTGTGGTACACAAGAAGATAAGACATTATCTGAACTTCTCCCAAATGAGTTGGCATGACCCATACAACACCTTCAAACACTCCATAAGCTCTACTCACACTTAAACTTGTGGCACACATCATCAACATGCCTTAGTAGGCCTCAACGGGAGCATAAACCAATGGAAACTTCATTTTGGTCCACAACCTGTACCAAAGAAATAAAAAGACATTTTGTAGAGAAACATCAGACATCACATGATATTCAAGAACACTCTCATACATCCCTTTCACAAATTCATGCAACAACAAGCCAGAGCAAGCCAACAAACATTGAGATCACTCACTGAACAACACAGTTTGATATTTTGTCATCTCTAACTTTCTCTACAAAAGGATTATTGACATGAAATTTTAGATATAACACCTTCACATCCCCACGAATTTAACTTTTGAACTACAAGACCAAAACTTCAAATGTGAAGAAATACAAAGCCAACCTTTACACCTCTGAGAACATCCTCACATAATCAACACCGTCTTCAATCTGTCACTATCAAAAACACCTTTTCGGTAACTCAAATAATTTTAAACTTGAATCACACATTCCTTGAAAAATCCTAAAGTTATCCTCAAAACTGTAAGAGAAAAACATTATCAACAAAGAAATGTGGAGAATTTCTCAAAGACTCTAGAAACCAACCAACCAGTCTACAACAAACTCCAGTGAACATGGTGGCTGTAATATTGTATCTTCCCATGGGAACTTTTCATTGGATTCCTTTTGGCCCAAGCCTATTGAACCTATTAGACCCCATGAGGACTTCTTTTTCAAATCCTATCAAAATTTTAAGGCAAAGTGCATAGCAGAATTATCCCTTAGCAATATGCCTCAACCCGTGATTGAACCGCATATCCTTGATGAGACTATGATTGAACCTAAATCCCTTCCAAATATCCAAGACCATCCTATGAAAAATACTTTACCCATTTCATATAAGAGACCACGAGACAATCAAAAAAATCCCATTATGCCTCTTAAAGTCAAACTAGGTCATTGAACAACCTCGTATGGTTCCTTTCGTTCCTCCCTTAAGGGAAGAAAATAAACCTTTGGTTGATAAACCCGCTCCTACACAAACACAGCTTGAAAATTGTATGAAAAGAAACCGCAATGCTAGAGAGTGTAGGCATAGACATCATGCTACTACTCATTTGTTAGAAGCAAAAGAAGAAGAAAAATGACATAGAAAATCAGAATCCAAACTTGTCTCTAGCAAGGCACGGTGCCTCTCCTCCCTCACTGCAACATAAACATAAACAAACTTCTATGTATATTGTCATTAGATCTCTCGTTGTGATTAATTTGGATGATGACATTAAAATTTCTAAGATTGATGAGGAAGTGCATAATGAGCTAAATCTAATGTTTTCCTCTTCTAGGAGCTTAAAAGATTATCCTCCTAATAAGAGTGTTGAACTTGGTGCTTGTCCTAGTTCGACACTTGATGTTGTCCCTTTGGCTAGTTTTCCTCCTTCCGCATATACTAAACAAGATTGGGATGCGGGTAGCCTGCTCTAGGTTGACTTGCATGTGCCTTACTAGTGTTTTTCTTTATTTTCTTTTGCATGTTTATTTGTGTGATTACATGTGCGTAAAGTGATCCCTCGTACTGTTTTTTATGTATCTCTCTTTATGTGCATTCCTCTATTTGTATTTGTATTCTTCTATATGTCATAAACATTTATCTTTTCATTATCTTGTGTTTTCCTTTTGGGGATGACACAAGGTGCGAGAAATTTAGGTCTCTTCCATGTTGACCCGAAAGCTTTTTCTTTGTTTTTACTTTTTAACTGTCATTCTTCCTGTTATGTGACTATATGGGGAATGATGACATTTCTGAGATCTATAATCACATTATAGAAAAGATATACTGACCCCAAATCCATAGATCCCTTACTTTTTGGGGGGGCAACCCCTTCCCCCTTCATGATGTAGTTTCATTCGGGAAGATATGACTTGGCATAGGGATTTCTGAATAAGCTCTCATGTCTTCCTTATGGTTAGCATTCAATATTTGCAACTTTAAAGCTATTGCTCACAAAAATGGTGTTAGAAATTTCTTAAAGTGGGGGAATACATCAACACTCATGTTTCACGGTGTGATTTTCTTTATTCTTGTGATGTGTCCTTTTCTTGGTGGTGTCATTGGGTTTCATGTCCTCCAAGAGCATGATATTTCTTAGCGTGTGACTTTCCTCTTACTAGTGATTTTACGCATTGCATTCCCTAAGTTGTTATTCTCTTATTCTAGATTTTTCCTCTCTTGAAGACATTAGGCATGAAGATCCCTAAGAAGATACCTTACATGAACTAAGTGAAGTCCCTCTGAAAAAACCTATATGTAAATATAATGTTCATAAGTGTTTAGCATAAGTTTGAACCCCTAAATTCAAGGCCACCAAGCATAACACACCTTGCTTGCTAGTAGAGCCTTTCCCATGTTCATGAGTGCTTAGAATAACACAACTTGTTAGTCCTTGTAAAGCTCGAAGTTTCGTATTGTGGTGCCTTATTGAAGTTTTCAAGATGATAGCTTTGATATGGTATGGGAGCCTAATAAGATTCTCTCATTTACCACCCATCAGGGGCTCACCTAGTGGATGGCCTAAGGTTCCATTAGCCCATGTGAGCGTGTGTGTTGTTTGCATAGTGGACATCAAGTTCTTCTTGTGAACGTGTTGGAAAAATAGCTAAGACATGTTTCACATCACATCAAGGATAGTTAAGGCTTGATCTGCCCTTTTTGACAAACAACTTAGACGTGTTCCACATTCTGTTGGATAGACAATCTCCCTCCCTTTCTTCTAGGCTTTGATGTTGTATGATTGAGTATCTTTGTCATTGTTGCATACATATGTGTCTTGAATGTCTACTTTAGTGTGAGTTTGACATAAGGTCATACTCTCACTAAAATGGGGGCTAAATGTAGTGTAGGAAAAAGTATCCCTTTTTCACATTTAATTTGGGAATAAATAATAAATAAAATGACCTAAATTATGCCTTAATTTAGTGTTGTAATATGTATTTTACATATTCACATTAATTTTAGTGTGCTATTTAATAAAATGGAATTAATTGTACCTTATTTTAGTGTTGTAAGGTGTACCTTTACACTTTCACACTCATCTAGGGCTTTATTAATTGATTGATGTTAATTTGTCTTAATTGGCCCCTTTAATTCAAATATAAGCCTTATTAATTGCAATTTTTGAAGAGGAAAACTTGACACTCATTAATGCCATAACATAACATTTATCATTGGAGAATGTGTGTCCTATTTAAGCAACCTAAGACCCATTCACCCAAGGGCGAATGGGTCCTTACTTAGGCCTAGGACCTAAATTTTTATTATGTTGGTAGTATTTCAATGATTTCAAATGTGTATTCACATGTTGGCTTGTGTTATTTGAATTTATAGGGTTAATGTTAACATATGTATAAATAAGAGTTCATTTCACTATGTTTCACCTACCAACAAGTGTGATCTAAGTAATCTAGAGCTTTCAAGAGCAGATTTATTGAAGAATTATTGCAACAATCAAGATCCATTATCATGTCAAAGTCTTCTTACATCATTCATGTTATTTGAGCTAATATGTTGATGTAGTATTCAAGATCCATTCAATAATTCAAAGACATTGTTTCAAATCAAGTTTCAAGATCAAGATCCACATCCATTAAAGTCATTTCATACTAGTTGTAAATCTATATTCCAAGGTTCAAACAAGGGTTTGGTGAGTTGTGACATTGTTTTGTTCACTCATCATTTCTTCATGTTTCATTATTTCATTACAAGGTTTAATTACCAAAACGGAGTTTGACCAAGGAAAACCCTCATTCACCAACAACAAAACATTTTTCCCTCTTGATTTGTGTTTGCATATTTTAGGTGGAAGATCTCTTGAAGAGAAAAATTGAAAAATTGTCAAAGTTGCATTTATTGTCATCATTCTTGAAATTTCACAGAAACTCACTTATAGGATTTATTTCAGGTTGTCCAACTGTGAAAATTGGGGATCTGAGAGTGTAGATAGGGTAGAAGAGAACCCAAAAACCATTTTTGTAGAGCCCTTGCCAGGACCCATTCGCCATAGGGTGAATGATTCCTCAATTAGCTTCGAAAAAGAACTTTTGGTGACTGGTACACATCATTTTACCTTTCTTAGATCTGCATTGTAATTTTTAGTTCCATTAGAATTGAGCTTAATCTATTAGATGCACTTTGTAGATTGTAGTTTGGAGTTAGTTTTCTATTTTTAATCTTTCTCCCCAAAGTGTTGTTTAGTTAGGAACCCCGTCCTTGCAAAAAAAAGAAAATTAGTAGATTCACACTTTGACTTGAATTACCTTCAGTTTGACAATATTTTCATTGTGTGGCTTTTATTTCCTAATGAAATAGTGAAAGATAGGTCCATCATAACCCCATTTCCCCCCTTTCCTATCAATCAACCTATTTTTCACCTTTTCACTCCCTATCCCTCTTTTTATCCCTTTATTTCTATATTTTTTCCTCTCTTTATCAATCTTCATCTCTTTGTCCTCCTTTGTCTCATTTTTCTCCTTCTCTCTTGCTCTCTTTCTCTTTTTTCTCTCTTCACCTATCTATATCTTATCTCTATCTCCCTCTCCATTTTCACTTCTTTTCTCTTTCTCTCTTTCTCTCTCTATATGTTTGTTTCCTTAAGTGTGCAATGGGTACATTGAAGAGGTCTTAAAGGTGAATTATCACATCCTTAATCAAATGACATGCTATCTCGAGCATAACTCCCCAAAGACACATTTCATCCTTGTATTTTTGACATGAAATAACCAATCAAAAGTTAGTTTATCTTTTCTCTCTATTTTCCTTTGTATCTCTTATATTTCCCTATCATGCTCTATCTCTCTTTGTCTATTCCTCTCTCTCTCTCTCTCTCTCTCTCTCTCTCTCTCTCTCTCTCTCTCTCTCGATATCTATCTATCTAAAATTTTATCTTTCTCTCATTCTCTATCTTTTGAGTTTTTCTCTCTTTATTAGCTCATAGGCTACATATAGTGTGAGATATGAGCCTGAAACAAGTCTCATGCTTGCAAACCACTATTGAGTCATTGGAAAAAAAGTTCCAGTTGCCATTTAATGGTAAACCAACTATTGTTTAATGGTAAACCAACTACCATTTAATGGTAAAATCCTCTAAAATATCAAGTAAAATCCTCCAAAATCTCACTTTTCACATAAACTCTAAAACATCAGGTAAAAGCCTCCAAAATCTCACTTATCACATAAATTATAGATGAATATTGATTGGATAATTGGATGGGAACATTTTATTTCAGTTTGCAGTATTTTTTGTCAATTAGATGACAACTTCTTTTTTTATTTGTCCTACTTTATTTCTTAAATCTAGGTATGCAAATATTTCATAATCAGATAGTACTTAATTTCTTTAAAGAAAAAATCTAGATTGTCTAAATCTATTTTATTTCATTATTTAGCCCTCATTATTACTTGTTTAATCTAAAGTTTTAAAATATATGTGGAGAGGAGCAGGAAAAAAAATTAAAAAATGTGAAATTTCTTCCCAGCGAGCAGGATCCAGCAGGAGCGTGGGGAACAAGAGGATATTCCTTAGCGAAACCCTAGCTATAGGGAGGCAGGAGCAATTCTGGACATAGATGTTATGGAAGAAATCAGAGAGGATGTGAACATTTTGGAGGATCTAGTGTTCATCTGCCGGTTCAATGGGGTAACACCTACTAGGGCATCATTAAAAAATTGGATTAGCGATCAATGGAAAACTGAAGTCCTAATTAAGTTCCCGCGGAAACATTTCTTTATAGTGATTTTTGCGGATGAGGAGGAAAAGTGGAAGGTCACGAAGGGCGGTTTATGGTATATGGAAAAATGCCCTCTATTCATGCAGCCATGGTTTCAAAACTTTGAACCTGTCAAAATGCAACCCTATGATCACCCTGTATGGATCAGAATGTATAACCTCCCCTTGGAATATTGGTTCGGCGAATGCCTGGAGAAGATCGGGTGCACATTGGGAACCCTAATTGAAATGGACACGGAGATCCTTGATGGAGATCTTTGCAAATATGAAAGAATGAAAATATCTGCAATTGACACAATTCCACGCCTCATTGGGTTAGTTGTTAATGGGGAAAGACGGACCCAAGAAATTGAAATCGAGCAAGATCGAAAGTTTTTCCTAAAATGTGGCGCACACAACCATCGTGAATCGAAGTGTAAGATTGGCTAGAGGAGAAAATGGATTTGGAAAAAGAAGTCAGTGCGGAATACCCCCATCCTTGCCATCCAAAATATGCCTGGTGAACCACAGGCCGCTAAGGAGGGGCCTACGGAGAGAACTGGTGAGGGCATGGATGTGGTACTGCTAGATCACGTGCAATCTAATCCTGCCTCGATCTTACTTTTGGCAGCTGTCCAGGCGACAATCGAAATTGAAAAGGATGAAGATCCCATCCAAGCCTTGGACAACTCTGAATCAGAGCAGGAGCAAGAGGTTGACGCATTGGACATAATCGAAGAAAGGTGCATCTCACAATCCGCTGCCAAAATCCTTGGAATGGGCAAACTTGACAGCGGTGGCAAATCTCGGGGAAGGAAGACCCTTAAGCAACTAAGGGAGGAGGAGGCTATTGCGAAGAAACTCACAAGCATTAAGAAGTTTCTAAGTACCAAGGGAGGCAGCCCCTCCCTTGGGAATCAATGAAGATAATCACTTGGAATGTCAGGGGTCTAAAGGCCCTTGACAAGCGACGCCTTATCAGGCGTCAATTGTAGAGTTTTTCTGGAAGTCTAATTTTACTTCAAGAAACCAAATTATCGAGTAAGGAGGGGATTTCCTTTGTGGAATATTGCAAGCCTCGGAAAGGTTGCTTCCAAGATTCGAATGGGGCGGCTGGTGGAATTGGCATAATGTGGCGCGATTTGGCTATGTTAGTGAGTTTAATTTGCTCATTCCCATGCTGGATGGCCACGAAGGTTTACAATTTGGCCATTAACTGGGAGTTCATAATTGTGAACATCTATGGACCAACAAAAATAGAGGATAAGGCAAAGCTTTGGGGATCAGTGTTAAATTTTTTGCGGGATAGAATGGACAGTAGGATCATCATAGGCAGTGATTTCAATGCAATTTTGGAGTTGTCCGAAAAAAGTGGTGGAATAAAAAATGTCAATCAGGTCATGCTGGATTTCATAAATTTTGTAGCCTGCTCAGGCTTGGAGGATTGCCCCACCTCGAACGGGGTGTACACTTGGACTAATCGTTGCAAGGATTTCACATCTATTTTTGAAAGACTGGATCGGTTCTTGATCTCCCCGGCATGGAGGAATAACATTACTCAGGTGAACACATGCATTTTACCCGTCTCCTTCTCGGATCACTACCCTGTTGAATTGGAGGTTATAGACGGTATCAATTCTCAAAAAACTTGCTTCAAATTCCTGAACATGTGGTGGCGAGACGACAAGCTATTGGGCCTTTTGGAGGTTTGGTGGAAGGAATTTAGGATTGGGGGATCGATCAGTTTTCAATTCTTCAAAAAATTACAATACCTAAAACAAAAGCTAAGAGATTGGAACAAAGAAAAATTCTAGAATGTCTTTGTTGAAAAGGTAAAGGTGGAGGAGGAGTTGAAATTGCTGAATGAAAAGGTCATTAGAGAGGGTATGAGGAATGGAGAATTTTTAAAAGAAAAAGAACTAAAAGCCGCGCTCGCTGAAATCTTAAAGAAGGAGGAGATTTATTGGAGAGATAAGTCTAGGGAGGTGTGGCTTAGGGAGGGTGACACAAATACAAAAAAATTCCATGCTTCAGTGTTGGCCAAACGAGCGGCAAATAAAATCGAGGAAATCCGAACCACATATGGACACATTGCAAAGGGTCACGAAGAGGTTGGAGAGGCAGCAACCACCTTCTTCAAAAACCTCCTTGGAGGCAAAAACAATGTCTGCAGCGATGGTGGCATATTGGATGCGATTCAGAGGAGGGTGGGTGATGCGGATAACCGGATGCTATGTGAGGTAGTTACATTGGAAGAGGTAAAACATGCACTTTTTCAGCTACACCCGGATAAAGCTCCTAGGCCTGATGGATTCACGACGAGATTCTATCAGAATTGCTGACACTTCATGGGTAGAGAAATTTGGTGGTTAGTGGAAGACTTCTGAAAAACAAAAAGGTTTGTCAAAGACATAAACAATTCGGTGATTGCACTAATTCCCCAAAAAAGTGATTGCCAGTCGTTCAGTAATTATAGACCCATATCTTTATGTAATACCATCTATAAGATTATTGCTAAAGTACTAGAAAATCGGTTGAAGCAAATTCTAGGGAAACTTATTTCTACGGAACATAATGGCTTTATACCGGGAAGGGAAATCATTGATGAAATTTTGCTCACCAGTGAAGTAGCACACACGTTAAAGGCAGAACAAAGGGCAGGCATGATAATCAAGCTCGATGTGAACAAGTCTTATGACATGGTGGTGTGGGAGTTTCTTTGGAAAGTTATGGAAAGATTGGGTTTCTGCTGGCACTAGATTGAGCTGGTCAAACAATACATATCCTCGGTGCGCTTCTCTATATCTGTGAATGGGTCACTCTACGGCTTCTTTCAAGCCACCAATGGTTTGCGTCAAGGGGATCCCATTTCCCCATCCTTATTTGTGACCATGGCTAAAGCCTTAAGTTGTGCAATCAAATCTTGCAAGCAGAATTTGGAGTGGAAAGGTATCGCAGTGGCGCCAAACGTGGAGTCAATCACGCACTCACAATTTGTGGATGACACGACTCTGTTTGGGGAAGCAAGTTTGGAGGAGGCAAAATGCATTAAAGAGACACTAAAGGAGTATGAACGAAAATTTGGGCAAAGGATGAACAAGGAAAAATCAAGAATCTACTTCTTCAAAACACGCGATAGTTTAAAGCAGGCAATTGCCTCCATTTTTGAATTCCAAACCGAAAGGCTACCAACCAAGTTCCTTGGAGTGAAGATCTTTGAGGGTGCCTGTAGGACTCGCCATTGGAATGAGGTGGTGGAAAAATGCAGAAACAAGGCGTTGTCTTGGAAGAATAAATGGCTTTTCTAGGCTGGGCGGTTAACATTGGTTAGGGCGACCCTGTCCGCAATCCCGATCTTCACTATGTCCTGCTATGAGGCTCCCAGGAAAGTGGAGGAAAGCATAGAGTGTACCCTCAAAAGGTTTCTCTAGGAAGGCTCCAAAGAAGTAAAGAAGATTCCCCTTATTGGTTGGGAAACCGCTTGTAGGACGAAAGAGGATAGAGGGGCTAGCATGCGCAAATTCAAATAGCAAAATATGGCACTGGGTGCGAAACTAATTTGGAAGATGTTCAAGTAGCCCGAGAAGTTATGGTGTCGGGTATTCCAAAATAAGTATTTGGATAATAACGAGCCATCAAGAATACTCACTATTGACAATTTACCCGAGGGCTCCGCGGTGTGAAGGTTCATGAAAAAATGCAGGCCTTTGATTACTTGTCATTTGTCTTGGAGGATTGGGAATGCGCAATCGGCTGACTTTTGGTTTGACTCTTGGAATGGGTGCCAGAGCCTCACTGAGATTTTGGACATTGACCCACATATTGGTTAGTTACAAGACTTGTTTGGGTCGAAGGTTGCTGATTACATGACTATGGACGAGGACATCTTGGGGGGTGAGTGTAATTGGATCGACGTCGGTTTGTTCCCTATCCCACAAGAGCTAATAGAGGAGTTGGAACTGGAGTTGAGTAAAAGGGTGATTAGCCTAAATGACAACGATGACACCATCATCTGGTGTGGGGCCAAGTCTGATGACTATTCGGCCAAGTTGGAGTATCAGATACAGGTGGCTCTTAGTGAATAGAAGGATGGGTTGGCGGTTCTCTGTTGGAATAATGCGGTGCTTCCTAAGGCTGGGGTGTTTCTTTGGATGGCTTTACATCATCGTTGTGTCACTGCGGAGAGATTGAAAAGATTAGGTATTGCCAGTCCATCGAGATGTGTGTTGTGTGAACAAGCGGAGGAGAGTGTGGACCATTTATTTCTAACTTGTAAAGTGGCCTCTATGTGTTGGGACTGGTTGCAGAGGTCTTTCAACTGGTCTGGTTCTAGATTGGACAAATTGAAGGATTTTTTGATCAGTTGGCCAAAGGTGAACAAAAACGGTTATTGGCATAGCCTATGGATGACAACTCCATCCTTATTAATTTGGAATTTATGGAAAGAAAGACATAGGAGGATCTTTAAGGGAAAATCATTAAACATTGAGCTGCTGATTCAAAAAATTCATTGCGCAATCATCGAGGTAGCAAACAACAGAACTAGAATTGACCCAAATTCAAAATTCGCAAGGTGGGATGAAGAGATTCAAAAAGAATGGAAAAGCCTAAAATATCCAAAAACAAAAATCATGGGCATAAAGAAAATCAATCGAAAGGAGGGTTTTTGGAAGAACCCAAAAACTTTCAGGTGGAAGCTAAACTTTGATGGTGCCGCCAAGGGAAATCCTGTTTGGTTGGCGCAGGATGCATAATCAGAGACTACGAAGGACACTGTGTGTGGGTGGCTTCTAAGAATCTAGGCATTCGAACTAAAAACTTGGCCGAAATGGAAGCATTGGCACTCGGCTTGAGGCTGTGTATTAATAAAGGTATTGAGACGGCGAAGATCAAGGGGGAGTCTTTTGTGTGTATCATAGCAGTTACAACTGGGAAATCTTTTAGTTGGATGATGGACAACTGCCTAATAATGATTAAAGGACTTTTGAACAAACTCAACAACTATTCTATTGCTCATACCTATAGAGAGGCCAACAAGGCGACAGACTGCCTTGCAAATGGTGGGGTTGTTCAAGAGGATCAAACTGCCATTGACTCGAATCCTAAGAGGTGGCTGGGCCTGATTGAAATCATCGAGCTTGATAGGCTGAAACTACATAAGTAAAATTTAATCGTGCTTGACAGGCTGAAACTACATAAGTAAAATTTAATTGTGCTTGACAGGCTGAAACTACAAGATTTGGTGGCCTCATGGGCAAGATCTTTACCTAGAAGTGGTGAGACGGAAGATTGGACAAATTTGCTCGGACTAGTGTGTTTTGATCTCTTCGTCGCCCTCTTACATGACAAAAAAGACATGGGCTACAGTGCTTCAGTATGCAAACTGGTTGATGTTTGAGCATGGTTCGGTACATGGACTAGGCTGATAGATGGCGGTTCTCTTGGTGATAAACACATAGATTGATAGTGGGATCTTGATTGTATACTGGAATCCATCCTAATCTAGACTATATACTGGTATCCAACTTGGCACAACATGTAATTAGGAGTTATCCCCTATTGATAGCACTCAAAAAAAATAAAAATAAAAATAAAAATAAATTACTTGTTTAATCTAGCTACATGTAACTAGAATTTGCAGTCCATCATGCACAAACACATACTCTCTAACATATTAACATACATATAGTTTTCTATCGACGTAATCCTCGAACCTCCTTTAAGTGCAAGTGCTCGTATATATACCTCTCTCTATATAGAATTGTTTCCCCATCTATCTCTCTTTATTTTTCCTAATCTCTCCAAAGATCAATTAAACTATCAGATTTTTTATATATTAATTTAATTTGTTCTATATAAAACAATATTAATTATTAATTATAATAATTTCATATTTGTATTTAATAATTTTTATCATAGAATAATTGAATATAATATGTAATAATAATAATAATATAACCTATAAATACCATTATATATAATAATAAATATAATTTTATTATATATCATGTAATCTATTATATAAAATATATTAATTATAATAATTAATATAATATATAATAATAATAAGTAGTATAATTATATTATTTATAATTTATTTTTTATTTTATAAAATATATATTATATATTAATTATGCTAATATATACTTAAGATAAAAAATGGTGTAATGTTAAAATCTAAATGTGCTCATTATTAGGATCTTGGCCATAATTTTCATTTTAATAAACATACTTTAAAACCCTATCAAAACCTTGTTTTCAAGTTGCAGCTCGTCAAATTGGAGAAGTGAAAGGTCAATACCAACGAGGAAGAGTTTGGAGGAGTGGAAACCAATAACGGAGGGAAAACAACAAAAAAATAGCCAAAAAAAAGGGTGAAAAATGATGAACGGTTGAGATTCGTTTAATTGTCTTGTGTTGATACCAATGCAAGATAGCCATTGATACGCTTTTACAGGTTGCCTCGTTCATAGAGGGAATGCCTTCGGCGTAATGATAGAAGCTCCTATATTGCAAGATGATGTTTTTGAAGTCATTCCTCTTGTTAGGGGATATCATACAACTTTGGAACAGGGAAAATAATTTCGTGTTGTGATTGTTCGAAGTGGATTTGAATCTAATTCCTCAATGGGAAATACTCTTATTAGAATATATTCTTAATGTGAAAATATATACGAGACCCGACACATGTTTAATGAAATACTAAAGTAAGATGTGGTTTCATAGACTACAATAGTTTTTGGGGTATGTACCTAACACAACATTTGTGCTAAATGATGCTCAGAAAGAGGAAAAAAACACGTTCTTTATCAACATAATGAGAAATTAGAGATTGCATTTGAGATTATCGACACATACCTAGCCACAACTATCAAGGATATCAAGAAATTTAGAGTTTGTGGTGATTTCCACTCTATCATCAAATTTATCTCCAAGATTATTGGAAGGAAGATTATTGATAGGGAATCCGATTGATATCAACATTTCAAACATGGTTTGTGTTTTGTGAAGAATTTGGTAATTCTAAGGGAAAAAAGGTGCAACTGACGTGTATGATGACAGTCTTAAATATATTGGGCTCTCATTACAAGCCAAGATAGGAATCAATGGAGATGACCTCAAACTCTATTTAGTACTTCTTAATGGTAGGAGTGGAAAGCAAACATAAATGAAACAATCACATCTTAAAGATATAAATGTTTCCAAAGGATAAATGAAAATTATACCTGATAATTAAACATGATTCTATGGTGAATGAGATATCAAACATATTTAGAAAAATGCAAATGAAAAGAAAATGAAAACATAGTTACATGGAATAAAATGTTTGTAAGTCATATCCAAAAATAATATGAACAAGATGCCTTAAAAATATTTTTTCATATGTTTCTCATTGGTGTAGAGCCTGACTTTGTCACTATTACTAGTGTTATTGCAGCATGCACTCATTTATCAAAATTACAAGATAGCGAGGACACCAATGGATGCATTATTACAACAAAAATGAAGCAGACAAAGATGGAAAAGTATCTCATCTTGACCCATAACTCAAAAAATACGAGTTCCTACTTACCTTTCTAAAAAAAGGACTTATGTCACTCATTATAACCAAAAGTCAGAAAATAAGCCTTATTTTTGGAAAAAGGATTAAAATCCTAACCAAATAAGGTTTATTATTTTTAGAATCATTGTGCTTTGAAAAGGTAGTTAAGGTAGTTGTTGGATAGATACTAGTTAATTATCAGAAAGAATCCTATAAATATAAGGCTCTTGCTATTGTATAGGGGACTCTTACAGAGGGGAAATTTTGGGAAGAACATTTTGGAGAGAATTTTGGTTT
Source organism: Sequoiadendron giganteum (assembly GCA_007115665.2). Lineage (NCBI taxonomy): Eukaryota > Viridiplantae > Streptophyta > Pinopsida > Cupressales > Cupressaceae > Sequoiadendron > Sequoiadendron giganteum. The sequence continues at coordinate 668,085,390 of CM021100.1, forward strand.
AGTACTATGTATCGAAGGGTTTTTGGAATCGTATGATTTCATAAAGATAACAAAAAATGTGTTTCAATTCATAAGTTCTAAATGTATTCTTATGTTGTTATTATTGACTTCATGTATGTTAAATCAGTAATCCCTTTGTGTAATTGTGTAAACCATTGATAATCTATGTGATTGATGAAACACAATCATATCTTGGTATTTTGATTTGAATGTGTTGAAGTAGCTTATCTCTTCGTATGTTGAGATTTTTCCATCTTTCCTTTGTCATTGTTGCATATCAAAACATATTTTAAAACCCCCTTATAATTCGTAATCAATTGTGAAATCTCAACTTGTATTCACAGGTCAATGTGAATACATTAGAAAATATTACATAGCTTTCCTTGATGTTTCCTATAATAAAACATACTTAATGTATATCTTTCCTCAAATTTTAGGAGGTCAAGCTATTGAATGGCCCTCTCATCTCCCCCATGGGATTAAATCCTTTCATGAGTTAGAAAAAATTTCATTGCTCACTTTTCATATAACACCAATCATATAATCTCTATGACTGGCTTAAGCAACACTAAACGAAGAAATGAAGAATATTTTGATACCTTTTTATAAATATGGAGTAACATGGCAAGAAAATTCCCATGGCCTATCCTTGAAAAATAACTTGTGCATATATTTATCAAAAATCTAAATCAAGAGATGAGTTTTCACTTACAAGTACAATGTGATAATATATTTGACAAAATCATAGACAAAAGGATAACTATCAAAAATTCTCTCATTCCTAAGGGTCTTGTCAAAATCTACAAGGAAATTAAAGGTAGTGGTTTACATTCTAATGACAAACCCCAACTATTTGGGAAGAACAAAAGCATTTTCAATGATGGTGTGGTAGATGTGAAGTTTTATTAAAACATACAACCATCATTAAACATGCATCCAAACAACTCAAATACGACTCTTCCCAAAGGACCACCTAGGCAAAACACTAACCCAAGACAAAAATGCACTCCCCTAGGGGATTCAATTGAATATGCCTTAAGAAAATTGATCCAATCTAACCTTATTAAGCTGCTAGAATTTAGACAGTATGAAGAACCCCAATTTAAACCCTCATACTACAAAGAGAATGAATATTGTGAGTACTATAGAGTCAAAGGCCATAAGACTCATGATCATACAAAATTGAAAATTCATTCAAGTTCTTATTAACCGAGGTGACATCACCATTGTAGATCATCCCAATAATTCATCCAACAATTTCAATCATGCCTCCACTACAGATGACTCCATTGTGGCATGTATAGAAGAAACCAATACCCATGTTGCCACCATATCCTTTAAAGTAAAAATATTGAATGTGTAGTCACCACAAAAGGAGCTTAATCAAAATCCCATCCTTCATCTGAATATAGCCTCTTAGATCATCTAGGAAAAACACTCACACAAATATTTTCCTACAAATTCTTCGTACATCCCCCTCACCTAATGATAAATTAGGCATATATCAAGATGATTTTCCCAAGCATGATCAAAATCATCCATCTATATCTAGCAATGGCTCATCCCAAAATAATTTCATTAATAATATATTCATAGTCATAATATATCCACCTCATATGATTACATAATAGGTCGCCTTGAAGAAACTTTCTCATAATAATCATACATCTATCCTTCCAATCCTTCATCCTCTAAACCTTTGTGACAAAAATCCATGTCATCCCCATCAAACAAAACATCTAATAACAACACCATATCCTAGATCTCTCAAGATTACCTCCAAGAACTATCCACAATGGATAATCATGAAATCCAAGCTAATTCAAAATTTCATACAAGTCCAATCAATGATCAAGAGATATCATACTAAACATCATCATGCATCCCATCACCCATCATGCCCACTATGGAGATTTCTATTCAAAATCCATTATCACCATGCCAAAATATTGAATCTATCCAAGAACCCCCCATCCATATCCAAACTCATATCACATTAATAGAATTGGATCTATATCAAGAGAATAGTCTGAAACATGAAGAAATAAGCTTTGAAATGAATTAAGGTAAAGTTACCCAAATTCTCAAATTTCATCCTATAATTGATCAAGATCGCTCTCTCTAGATTTCCATGATGATCCTATCATCCCTTTCCATTCCATACATGATCCTAAAATTTAAATTGATCCCATTCATATTACAATAACCTCCATTTCCACAAATGAGACACTTACCTCCCCTTGACACATAGATTATCTTTCCCTTTTTCATCCAAAACAAGAGTCTTTTTCTCTAGACAATTTAAAAAATGGTGAATCTATAGCTGATTTTATGAGAATCTATGATGCTATTCTAGAAATTGATCACAAAAATGGTTTTTATATCAACCTTGATGCAACAATATAGTTTGGGAAATAAGACAAGTTTGTTAGTTCTAAAACCCATGTCAAAGATATCAATAAACAAGCTACTATGGATATGATCAACATCCCATAAAATGATGAAGTAAAAAACATAAAAAGGGAGAAAGAACTTGTGTCATATAAACTCTAATCACTCACTTTTGTCAAGCATGCTTTCTTGTTGATGAGAGGATAACCACCATTGATGATTCCCAATGGCATAAAGAATAGTTAGAATATTCTTCCAAGAACAACACATCTCATATTGCAAACAAAATATGTCAAAACAAATAGTATCAAGGAGAAGGATTAGGCCTACATGAAAAAGGTATTTTAGAATCAGTGCAATTTTTTGACAATCCTAGATATCAAGGTCTCGGTTATTAATCAATCAAGAAATATAATGATGTTAGTGGTCCTTCAATGATATTGGGGGAAAATTCATCTAATTAAAAAATGAAAATAGGGGCCATGAATAGTCTTTATATGACAAGGTTGTTGCCAACACTCCTCTCATCCACACCATAAACCATTATCATTGATCAAGATTTCATCTCTCTAGATTTCCATGATGATCCTATCATGTCCCTTTTCATTCCATCCATGATCCCAAAATTAAAATTGATCCTAGATTGATATTACAATAAGCTCCACTTCTGCAAATGAAACACTTGCCTCCCCTATACAGATAAATTATCTTCCCCTTATTCATCTAGAACAAGAGTCTTTCTCTCTAGACAAATTTGAAAGTAATGAAGCTAGAAATGAGTTCATGGGAATTCGTGATGCTATTCTAGCAAGTGACCACACAAATGATTTTTATATCGACCTTGATGCAACAATGTATTTTTGAAAAAAGCCAAGTTTGTTAGTCTTAAAACTCATGTCACAGATATTGATAAACAAGCTAGTGTGGATCTGATCAACATCCCACAAAATGATGAAGCAAAAAGCATAAACAAGGAGAAAGAACTTGTATCATATTGTGAATAGGGATAATGAAAAGATTGATCAAGATGGACAAACAACAAGAGGTTTAGATCAAATCACAAAACCAAGGCCCAATTGATCAAATTACACCCATTACCAATGAAGTGACAAGATAAAATAAAACGAAATAAGCAAGAAACAAGAGAATAAATCAAATTAAACCCTATTTTTACCTCACCCAAAGATGCAAGTCCTTACTCCATTGTTGAAATTGAGAGAATTATTCCTTGATATGTTCGATTGCTCATGATAAGCATAACTCAATTTATACAAAATCTTGAAAGATTGATAGCTACGGAATATTGATGGTTTGAAGCTCAATTAAAGAGAATTACCAACTAGATCAAAATTTTGAGGAGTAGCATTAATGAAGGCTAAAGGCTTGTTTTATAGATTTCATGATATTTGATTGGCAGTTGAGATTGAAAGATGAAATCAATGGTGGAGAGTGATTGAAGGGTGGAGAGGCCATGCATGAAGAGGATAGGTTTAGTTAACTAAAGCTCCTCCTTAAATTTTAGGAAGATATTTTGAGATATTTATGGAGGCAGATATTTTTAATCTTGAATGAGGATTTGAATTTGAATTTGGAATATTCCCTTTGGAGGGAATGTGTAACTAAATGAATTAAATAATTCATTTAATTATGGAAGAAAATTAGCTAGTTAAATAATTAGGAAATTATTTAATTATGTGGGATAAGAAGAAAATAATGATTTTTAACTAAATAATTAAAAATTATTTAATTAGGTGAATGTGAAGAAAAAAATTAATTAATTAAATAATCAAGATTATTTAATTAAAGTGGGATAGGGTAAATTTGAAAATTAATTAAATAATGAAGATGGAGGGAAAAATGGTGATTAATTAAATAATTAAAATTATTTAATTAATAAAGTAAAATAGTTAATTCAATCAAATAATTAGGAATTATTTAATTAAATGTGATGAAATAGGGATAATAAGTGAAAATGATGAAAATGATGAATTAGAGGAATGTGTGATGTGTAGAGTCTAAACTAATGTATTGTAAACTTGGTAGAACCTACACAATTTAGAGGTTTATCTAACTGAATAGTCCACTCAACATTGCAAAGACTACATTAAAATGTCAACCCAAGGTTTGTAAACTTGTGATGGTGTTGCACTGTATGTGCCTTCAGAGACTCAAAACTACCTAAGTTATCCTATTCAAGATGTTCTACTTGCTAAAAACTCACAAAATTGCAAAATAGTAAAAGAAAAAAACTAATGCTAATGGCTACAAGTGCCTACAACTTAACTTGTAACTGAATTGTAGCTAAAAAGATATTACTATATCAACTCAAAACTAATCAAAACTAAAAACTCGACTAATTTAACCTCTGGAGTACTACTGGTTAATCGTTACATGCATGTTCATGAACATTTATTACCAATAAGAAAAGTATGAGATTCTAGTTTAACTCGCATGTAGTTCATGAAGTAATGATAAATAGAAAACAACTATTAAACAAAAGTAAACAACTAGAAAATGAAGTGAAGAACAGTTAGCTTGAGTGGCCTACTCAAGTGACTATTCTCACTTAATTGGAACCAAATCTAACTAACATATTCTACACATCCATGTGAATCATTCATTACATATCATGAAAGATTACATAAGATCTTCATAGATTGTATTCAATGAAAATCATTTTGAATATCCACCATGTCTTGAAACTGAAAATAACTGATAATGAAAGACTAGAAAAAAAAGTATCTAAGGACTCAACCAACGATTATATACAAGCTTGAGGGAGTCTTATTCTAAGAAACAAATTTTGTTTTCAAGAATTCTCAAAATCTAGCATGACTTGAGGAAACTTTTCCTTCATCTTAGCATAGTCTTCCCAAGTAATACAATCTTCTACATATTGATCCCATTGGACCTTGCATTGTAAAACCTCTCAATTATGTAAGTGAAGCATACGTGTTCTAAGAACCTTGAGAGGCTCGATCGTTACCACTCTTGGGTCTTGTACCTGTAAAGCATTCCAATCAATAACATGGTTATCTCCTAGTATGTATTTCTTTAAGTATGACACATGGAAAACATTATGCATTTTTGCTAGTGCTATCGACAAAGCAATCCTATATGTAATAGGGTTGACTTCCTCAATAACCTCAAAAGGACTTACATAATGTGGAGCTAGTTTGGATGAATTTCCAAACTTTATGGAACTCTTGTGAGGTTTAACTCTTAACAAAACCTTCTCTCCTACTGAGAATTAAGGGTACCCACTTAGCATTTACATAACTCCTTTTCCTATCATTGGCTTCTCCTAGCCTCTGCTTAATAACACCAACTTGTTCCTCCATCTTTGATAACATTTTTGGACCAAGACTTATCATATATTCTAGTGTATTCCAACTCATAGGAGTTTGACACTTTCTTCCATACAATGCTTCAAATGGAGCCATCTTATTTGTAGAATGATAATAGTTTTTGTATGTAAACTCAACCAATAGTAGGTAATCTTCCCACTTGTATTGTTGATCCATGCAATACATCCTCAATTGATCCTCTAATGCTTGGTTTACTCTTTTAGTTTTACCATCCCTTTCTAGATGATATGCCAAACTAATGTTTAACTATGTTCCAAGTGAAGAAAACATGGTTTTCCAAAACCTAGAAGTCACACATACATCCTTATTAGAAATGATCTTTTCAAGAATTTCATGCAACCTAAATACCTCTTGAATGAATTTTTGAGCTATAATAGGAGCTTCATTCATAAAATTCCTTGGTATAAAGTGTGCCACTCTTGTAAGCCTATCCACCACTAGAAAAATGGCATTGTGCTTATTCCTTGACATTGGTAGACCTTGTACAAAATCCATGATAATGATTTGCCATTTGCTCTCAGGAACTTTATGAGGATAAAAAAGACTTGTAGGGTGATGATGCTCTACCTTCACCCTCTGACATTCTAAGCAACTTGATATAAATCTTACAACATCCCCTTTCATTCCTTTCCAAAAATATAATGGATTCACATCATCCAACATATTATTCACACCAGGATATCCAAAATATCGTGTGATATGAACTTCTATCCACACTAAATTCCTTAATTCCTCAGAATAAGGTACGTAGATTCTTCCTTTAAACCTTAGAAACCCATCAAATTCAAATTAAAAACCTTCATACCTTGAGTCTTGCAAATTTTTTGTGAGTGCTTTCTTGAATTTCTTATAGTATTTGTCACCCTTGGACTCTTGCAACACTCGACCCTTGAAATTGGTTTGAATCGATATCATGGAGGAGATTTGCCTCCTATGACTTAAGGCATCCACAACTTGATTCTCCTTCCCAGTAATATAGTTGATGTTGAAATCATAGTCAAATATCAACTCTAACCACCTTCTTTTCCTTGCATTTAGATTTGGTTGGATAAACAAGTACTTTAGACCATGATGATCGCTTTTCAACTCAAAAGGTTTTCCTAATAGATAGTGTCTCCACATCTATAATGCATGAACACCAATTGCTAACTCCAAATAATGTGATGCATATTTTTTTATATGGTTTAAGCTTCCTTGATTCATAGGCAATGGCACACCCATCTTCCATCAGTACTCCACCCAAACCTTCTCTTGATGCATTGGTGATAACAATAAAGTTACCATCTAGATCTACTAGTACTTTCAGTATCGGTGCAATGGTCAACTTCTCCTTGAGTAGATTAAATGTCGCTTGAAATTTTTCCATCCACTCAAACTTCTTCCCTTTTCTCTATAAGGTGGTAGAAAAAGACATCCTAGAAAAGTTTGCAACAAAATTCCGATAGTAACTAGCCAAACACATAAAAATTCTAACTTTAGGCACATTCTTAGGCACTGGCCACTCAAGTATTTCTTTTATCATAGTTGGATCAACTACAATCCCATCAGCTGAAATTACATGACCCAAGTACTATACCTCCTTCTAAAATAAAGTACATTTGGATAGTTTCCCAAATAGCTTTTTCTCCCTTAACCATTGGAGAAAAATCTCTACATGCTCGAGATGCTCCTCTTCATTCTTGGAATAGATAAGAATATCACCCAAAAAGACCAACACAAATTTTTCCAAGAAGACTCTGAATACATTATTCATTAGGTTCATGAATGCTACATGTGCATTCGTCAACCCAAAAGGCAGGACTGTGAACTCATAATGACCATACCTTGTCCTAAAAGTTTTTTTTAATATATCTTCGTCTTTGATCCTTAATTGATAATAACTCGAACGTAGATCAATATTCAAAAATATTGTCACTCCTTGCATATGATCAAAGAGATCATCAATACGTAGCAAACAATACTTATTCTTTATCATTACTTTATTAAGCAAATGATAATCAATGCACAAGTGCAATGTGCCATCCTTCTTCTTCATGAAGATTACAGGCGCTTCCCATGGTGAGATGCTTGGTATTATCAATCCCTTGGAAAACAATTCTTTTAATTGTGCCTTTAACTCCATTAATTCTATTGTGGTCATCCTATAAGGTACTTTTAATATAGGTTCTAACCCTGGAACTATGCCAATGGAGAAATCAAACACTCTCTCAGGAGGCAATCTAGGTAATTCCTTTGGAAATACATCCATAATTTTTTGTAAAATAGGATATTTCTCCATATCCATTTTTCCAGATTCCACAATCTCACCTTTTTCAACATTTTGGGGCTCTTGAGATCCATAATATACAACGTCATCTTGAGGAATGAACTCATTACAATATTCCTCAAGTTTCTCCATCTTTATAGCAAAAATTCGACAACCTTTATTCTTCACCCAATGCATTTGCATGACGAATATTTTCCATAGCATAACTTCTCTCAGTGTTCCTTGCAAGAATACCTTGTTACTTAGATCATCTAAACATTTTACTATTTTAGTATGACAATCTACTTTGGTCCTGCGTTTCACAGTCATTTCATCCCTAAAATGACATTATAAGATCCTAGGGGTGCTACATATAGATCCACTTCCAAGGAAAAACTCAGAAGTTCAACCCTTGCTTCAAATAGACATTTCTCCACCTTAGCTCTTGTCTAGTTGGCATATTCAACCATCCGAGACTTTTCCATATAGCCAACTTTCCTAGATATAATATTAGTTGTTATAGGTGGAACAAAAAATTTAGTAGCACCAGTATCAATAAGAATGGAAATAGGTGCACCAAATAAAGTACCTAATATTTCCACCAGAGTGATCTACTACTCAACTTGTTACTTGTCCAATGTAGAATGAATCCTCTATTGGAATGCTTCTCATTGAGAAGGTAGTGGATTCCCTTGTGGTTGTGTCCCTAGAGGTTTTTTGGGACAATGGTTAGCAAAGTGATCCCCACCACAAGTATAACACCCTCTCAAAGGTTTGATCCTTGTTGCAGATCTTCTAGAACTACTCTCATTCCTTCTAGCATTACTCTTATTGTTGTTTTTTCCCCTTCGGTCTCTTCTTGAATTATTCCTCTTATTACAACATCATTTGTCCCCTTTCCTATGGTATTCCTAATCTTCACTAGGCTTACCTAAAGCTTGATTGGATTGTGACAAATTGACTTCTTGTGATTCTTCTCTTGGTAGTTTGAGATAGAACTAAGCCTTTGTTCCTACTTAATTGCTTTCTCATACACCAAGTCCATGGTAACAGGACCATGTACATCTACCTTATCACATGTCTAAGCATTTAAGCCCATGATAAACTTCCTAATATGAAATTTCTCATCCTTTTGGTACATAAGTACCTACCTTAGGAGATGAGTGAATTTCCCCCATACTCAATAACTGAGGAATCTCCTTACCTTGGATTTTGGAAGTCGATAAGTTTTTTATCAAAGAAGAGTTGAGGCAACCTCCATTTATAGAAAATATCCACAAATTCACTCCACATGAGCCTTAGGGAACTAAGCCCAAGCTCCATATTCTTATTCATCCACCAAGTGGATGCTTCACCAGATAATTGGAAAGCTCCCCAAATGGCTTTAGTGACCTCAGAGTAATTTCTAATCTCAAAGTAATTCTTCATCTCAGTGAGCCATAGCTCAACCATATCTCCACTAGTACTTCCTTCAAACTTCAAAGAAGTGACCTTTCTCATATCCTGTGATAACTCACTAGCAAGTCGTTTTTGCTTGCTTCCTTCTAACCTAGACCGAGATTCATCATCTCCATGTTCGCTAGATTGAGTACATTCATGGGAATTTCCACCTTCTTCATCATTATTAGGAACCTCCTATTCCACCCTTTCTTTTCCCCTCACCTCTTTCTCGAGGTTTCCTATTCTTGCTTTGGTTTCATCCATCATGGCTAAAAGACGATCCAACTTAGCCCCAAAATTTTTGGCTCCTTGGCCAACTTCTTGCCTTCCCAAAATTTATTCCTAGTCCTTACCATTTTCAACAAGAAATTTCACACGTGGAGGTTTCATTTTCAATTAGATTCTAGGAATGTTTACATATCACTTAAATTATTTCGAAAGAGCAAACATTCATAAAAGAAATTTCATAGAGTGTATACAATTATTTTTGTCCAAAACATGATTTTATTTTTATTTCAATAGGATTTCAATATCCTAGCATTTACATGGAATGACTATTCAAATAGTCAAGGGGAGAGTATCCCTTATATTCACTCTCAGACACATAACTATATGGAGTATACCCCTAATATTTTTTCTCAAATATATCTTCAAAAGGGAAATATCCCTCAGACCTATCCTTAGATACATAATTTTGGTGAACATATTCCTCTGATTTTCCACTTGAGGGTATTACAATAAATTTTTCCATAGGTATAACACAAGGGTCCCTAAATATCATTGTAGGACTAACACTACATTCTGAGGGTATATCCATGGAAAGTGATAAAGAGTCTAACTTGGTAGGAGAGATAGAAGGTAAATAGTTGAATTTGATAACTTCTCTCATCCTTCTCTTTTTTTGATAGATTCATGAAAGGGCATGACTGAAAGTCTCAATATCACTAAGAAAAATAGAGTTGTCATAGTTGGTTCCCTATATGGTTCAAAAAATGGCTTTCATTTCCTTCCTAGCCCATAGGTAGCACTCATTTCCTCAAACAACTAGCCTGTCACAAATTCTCTCAATGAAACAATTGCAAAATAATAAAGCAACTCACTAACTCACCTGCACAAAAATATGGTAGAATAATGATGAAAAAATCATAATGAGAAGAGTAACAAATGATAGGAAGAGAACCTCTATAGATATCAAAATTTGAGCAACCAGAGGCTACAAACTAGCTAGCAATTCTGCCAACTTCCTACTCACAGGAAACGACTCAGCTGATCAACTCACAAATTTGCAACACATAACAATCTATAATATTCTAATGGCTGAGTTGACCTCTTCATGAGAGACAACATGACTCTTTTACTGATTCAAGGGACACCGAATCTTAACAATAAGTTTCCTTCTTGGTTTACAAGTTGAATTCCTTCTTATATTTCTACCAATTTTACATGGACTGAGTCTCGTGATTATGATATGGATTTTTCCAGACTTAAGCATAGTAAAAAGACTTCTTTTTCATTTCATATACTTCAAAATTGGTGCTACATATTCAGAAACTAGCACCCTTTAAGATAGTGTACTTAATACTTATTCCTATCTGCATTTAATCTTATGCAACTTATAAACTCTTTGCCTTTATTCATGCATGACAACTAAGTCTAGATTTGAATTGGTCTCCTCTTTCTTTATGCACAACCACAACAATATAAACACTTATAGTGCTTATTAATATATGCACTTTACTTCACTATACATTTGCATTTAAATGTGTTAACAATAATGTTAACTCATGCACATTATACATATGCAACACTGTACATTATGCACTAAGATAGATACTATGTGCTAATAACATATAACTCAAACATTATATATAATATATATATACTCACATAATATATATATGTATATATATCATCATATTTACTTGATTATTAAAATATATCTATTGCTAATAGATATAAGTATATATTAAATAATAAAAATAATATATATACATATATTAGTATATATGTATATACGTTTCTTCAAATGTACTATATACATACATATTAATATATATATATATATATATATATTATATATCAGTATTTTGATTATCAAAATCAAACACATATATGCACGTACTCATCGAATGATGTGTATACATGAAGTGTGTTTATATATATATACATGTCACTTTTATCCAATTGATACTCTCATACATATGGGTTACCCATTCATGAGCATGCATAGGTACGTCTACCTACATATAATCATGCCCGCATATACAAACATGTATGATTTATCATGGACATCCACATATATACATATATACATTCTATGTATATACTTCATCGACCAAAATATACCAAACGAACACATAAGAATAAATCTCTTCTGATGCAAAGACTTGGTCATATAATCCTAGTCAAAATACTCACAGAACAAGATCATAAACCAATAAGAAAACATTCAAAACCAAGATAAAATGTTATTTACTAATCACCCTAACTAACTTGACTCAACTTAGACCAACTAAGGTGCTAGTCTGTGTATACTCAACTAGATTCATCAAGGTTACAAGACCAAGTTCTCTTGAGTGATACTCCCCCTATCTTCCAGAGGTTCAAGCTTGTTCCTACATCTAGCCTAGTACATCACAAAAATAGTTAGTCGATAACAATACAATCATATACATTGTATACATCATTGTTATAATTGTAGAGTCTAGACTAATGTATTGTAAACTTTGTAGAACCTACACATTTAAGAGTTTTATCTGACTGAATAGTCCACTCAACATTGCTTAAGACTACATTAAATTTTCAACCCAAGGTTTGTAAACATGTGATGATGCAACATTATATATGCCTTCAAAGACTCAAAACTACTTAAGCTACCCTATCCAAGTGATTCTACTTGCTGGAAACTCACAAAATTACAAAATAGTAAAAGACATAACTAGAACTAGTGGCTACGAGACTGTAACTGAACTATTTCTAATGAAATGATACTATGACAACTCAAATTTGATAAAAACTATTGACTCAGCTAATTTAACCTCTGAAATACTACTAGTTAACTATTGCATGCATATTCTTAAGCATTCATTAATAATAATCAAGATATGAGATTCTAGTTAACTTGCATTTGTAGACACATAAAAATAACCAAAGCCTGCAAGCAATATTTTACCACCTTTCGTCCTAGCATAATTATGACATTTTAATTATGTTGCTAACCCACCTTCAACTATTAATTGAATAATGCATAATTATTTAATTAATTCATGATCTTCTATTCTTCATGATTATTAACTAAATAAATCTTATTTATTTATTTAATGTGTCACTAATTATCAAAGTCGTCTCATAATTAAATAAAGTCTCATTTATTTAATTAGTCTCTATCATTAATATCCTCTTGATTATTGAATAAATATATTTTAATATATTTATTCAATATGTCACTAATCCCTAAATCCTCTTTTAATTAAATAGATTTGTTAATTTATTTAATTAATTAACTACCTCTTCTAAATTAAATAATTATTCCTAATTATTTAATTGCTTTATGTGACACTTCTCTATTTTTAAATAAAACAATTTATTTAAAAATGTCTCACATAGTTAACTGATTCTTCTTTTTTAGTAATTAATTTCAAAAATCAATTACTTATTATCTCACAAAATCCATATTTTGAATTAATTTAATTCAAAATTGAAATATTCTTCTACAAATCGAGTAATTTCTAACATTACTGATTTTCTAAAATCTCATCTTCTTATCTTCTGATTTTTACTAATTTCATCTCAATGTCACATTTATTCTCCACCATTGATTTAATTTCCTAAATTAAATCTTGTCCACACATTTGGGGATTTTACCCTAACCCTAATTGAGAGTTGTCATTTTGAATGTTGACCATTGATTCTAGGGCATTTCTCAATCTCTCATCTCGTCTGTCTGTTCAAGATTGCATTTTATATAAAATGACAATCTTGTTCTCATTTTCGACATCTCTTATTAATATCTTAGACCTCATATTATAATCTCTTGAATATCTCTTATTATCATTGCTTAATATCTTTGCAATTTGTTATTTTAAACTACTTGCATGCTAGAATTAATTTCTATTTGCATTTAGTTCATACAAATCCTTCAAATTTTTGCTTAGGACTAGTCAAACATAGAGTTTGCTTACAAAATCTGAGGGAACACTCTTCAACACAACAAACCAAGGAGGTGCAATGGAAATCAACCATGGAGGAGAGAAGAATGGGTGAGCTTGTTCTAGATTTCCTTTCCTTTTCTCATTTTCTCCTTTGCATTCTATTGATTATTTGGATTTAGATAATATTGCATGCATATGTTACTACAAATCTATCTTGTAGAAATCCATCATTACATTGGTGAACCTGACCCCTTAACACGTTTTTGCAGGTTCTTGTACGACCTCGGTTTTTTGTTTTGCAGGTACAGGAGTATGGAACGATGCAATTGCTAGCCTCCTCGATGCAAACACTCTGTTGTGCCACATTTGAGCTCACGAATGACGCATTCAAACTGTCGCAACACATGTGAGCTCACAAGCAACGCACTCGACATGTCGCAACGCATTTGATGTCCTGAGAGATGCAATCGACCTGTTGTGCCGCATTTGACATCCTGCGACATAAATGACTGGTAATTTTTTTTTAGTCTTCTTTCGGTTTCTATTTTTTTCTCTTTTCTGTTTCTAGATTAGTGATTTTTGGTGTTACTAAATTTTTTGTGATAGCATGTGCACAGCTGGATTTAATTACTTGTGTTGTTTTTCTTTTCCTTTCTGTCAAACTACTTGCATTTTACACGCATTGGTTAAAAAGAACAACAAACTTTGATTTTCATTGGGTTTAAAATTAACTCTTAGATAGAAAATACTACAAACGGTTAAAATAAACCCCTTGTTTGAAAAACACTACAAATGGATAAAATGAACCTTGTGCATTCTCTATTTGTTCACATTTCAATTTTGGTTTAAAAAGAACACCATGCGAGTGTGATCTGAAATATTCATGTGCTCTCTCTTTGTTTTTAAACAAAGATTGATCGAACTATGAATATTTTTGGTCGCTTTTGTTGAACTTTAGAAAATTGGGCCTACTTTGGTGGGAAAAAGTACTCACCCCAAAGTGACTCAAACTGGCAACGAAGCTCTTTAGCTAAGCTACTTCCGACCGGTATATAAATGTGAATCCTAAGGGAAAGCCTAGGATTATGAGTGCAGATATGTCATACGGACCAAGTAGTACTCCCCAAAACCCTGTTGAGCTTAACCTCTTCAGGTTGGAGTTCCTCCTTAATGGAGCTTAATCTTGGCCCCATGTATGATCACTCGAAAGGATGTCTGAATTAAATCCTTTGTTATAGAAAGTCGAAAACCTTTTATTCTTTGGTGCAAAAATGGTCATTGCCAAGGCACCCGCACCTACGCAGTTCTTAGTAGAAATGATCAATATGCCATGGGAGTTTCATGGAGATTGGAAGCTTGGTTTCCTTGAGAAGTGAGTGCACTGTAAGGGGGAGCCCATGGGGCCAAGCTTCTGAATTCATTCGCTAAGGATATGCGGTTAGTGACATCCAAAAGAATACTATCTTTGCATCTGTAGGATTTTTGTCAATATCTTCCATGTGGTTGATTTTAAATTCTTTTTACAACACCAAGTGTTTGCCAAAATATTTTTCAGAAAACTTCAAGAAATTGAACATCAAAAATTTGAGACAAAATGGTAAAATCTGCAAAACTATTTTTTTTCCAAAAAATTGCTTCTCGCGATGCAAATGCTCTGTCAAAACGCATTCGCTATATTTTGAGCCACAATCACTCTGATGAGCTGCATTTGAAGCCTTCTGAGTTGCAATCACTCTGATAAACCACATTTGAAACATCCTGCATCGCATTCACCATCCTATGCTGCATTCGCCATTTTCAAACCGCATTCATTATTCTGAGTTGCATTCGCCTATTCCAAAACTGCATTCGCCAAATTGAAACAAATTTGCCCCGTTGTGCCGCATTCGCTGCGACGCATTTGCAAAAGGCTTCATAACCATCTTCTCATTGTCAAAATTGAAACCCAAAACTTGTTTTTTCTATAATTACATCAAGTCTTCCTTCACTGTTATTGTTTAAACCAGACACTGATTTGCTCAACTTCCCTTAAACATTGCATTATAGGTACCATTTTTTATAGGATCACAATAGGGTTCCATTTCCATTTCATTAGTTGCAATGTTAACTCTACCATCTCCTTAGACACTTACTTTTGCAGATTTTAGGAGTAGACTCTTACCATCCATTGTCAAAACTTTGCTTTCAATAGTAGGTTATCATTGGACCCAATTACCCTTTGTCATTTAGTCACATATTTTGTGAATTATTTCCCACTCAATAGTCTAGTGTGGAAACTTCACTTTGTCCTCTTTTAGTCCTTTTATGGTCCATTAGTATTCCAAACTTGAATCATTTCCAAAACTTTGTTTGCTCAAGTAGTCATCTCCTTAGATTTCTCAATAGTGAGTACATCTTAGGATCCTTTTTAGTTGCATACCATTTAGAGTCTCCATTTTTAGTGTCACACCATTTTTATTCACAAAAATTTGGTCTCCTTTAGGTCTCATTTACATCTCATAAACATTCCTAAAATTCCAAAAAACCCAAAAACATAGTGTCATATTTAGATCATTCTTACCCATCATCCCAAAGTTGAGCAAAACTTTTATGGTTGAAACTAGATTTCAGAGAAAGAAAAGACTCGTGGATTCCTTTGGACAAGACACCAACTTTCTTGGTTTCACAACTGGCATGGATTCTTTCCCTAATGACATGAACAATCCTTCTTATAACATGGGAAATTCCAATGTCAATCCTTTCAGTGAGATGAACATCCCACCCTCTCCACAAGATCTTTTTGAACAATTCATCCATAGAGACTCAAATGGGGAAGTCTTTGAAGAAGACATATTAACTGCTGCCCAACACCCAGATTTTGCTTCTTTTGTAGAAGAAGTAGTCTTTAATGACTCCTCAATATTCCTAGCTATGCTTCTTGACCAAGGGGCTAAGTTACCAAAGCGATTTGATCTTAACGCTCTTAGAGCAACATCTCCCAATCCCCCATCACACAATCCTTCCATGGGAGCTTCTTCACAAAATGTCATCAACACCATCAATGCTACCTCCCTTGGTCATACTACCACCACAACCAACACAACATCCATTGGGGGATCATCTACCCAAACCAACACCACACCACCATCCATCCCCCAACAAACATCCACTATCCCTTCACAAACAATGGGTGCAACCACCTCAAATCTCTTTGGAACTTCATCTAGTTCCATAGGTGCATCAATAGACCTGTTATTAGGTTCTTCAAATGCTATGGAAACCAACTCATCCAACCCTTTTGGGAGAAATAAATGAAGAGTTGTCATTCAAGGCACCCAACCTAATTCCTCACAGGTTAATACCAACATTCCTATGAACCAAAACACCAACATTCCTCATGGCCACAATTTCTTATTTGGGTAAGGCAATCAAGGCGCTCAATCCTTCACTCCATTTGGGCATCAACAAGCTCAAAATCAACAAGGCCCTCAATCCTTCACTCCATTTGGGCATCAACAGGGTCAAAATCAACAAGGTCCTCAAATTCAGTCCAACATGGCAGGATCTCACATCCCCACTTATACCTCTCAAGTCCATACACAGCAACACATCCCTCATCAAAACACTCATTTCCAACAACCGCCTAATCAGAACACTCATTTTTCTCACCGAAAACCAATTCCAAATCAACACATCTCATCACAACATGTGGGAACTCAAGCCATCCCTATCACCAACATGTGTGATGCTATCAACAACCAAATTGTGGAAGCACTCACACTCCGACTCGCTGCTCTTCAAACGCAAGTGGAGACCTTACAACAATCCAACAAAAAGTCTTACATGTCACATGACTTGTGTCCATATCCATTCGACACAACCTTGTATATGCCACCCTTTCCTCATGGATATGTGGTACCTCATTTTCCCAAATACAAAGGCAAAATGAACCCTATTAAACATATAAGAGAATTCACCGCTAGTTGCATGGACATTGCATATGAGAAAACATATCTCATGAGACTTTTTTCTAGAAGTCTCGCAGGTCATGCACTAGAATGGTTCTCTCTATTGCCCAAAGGAATCAAAACATGGGATGAATTGGAAAACAAGTTTGTTGAAAATTATGCCTATAACATTGACATGGATATCGACATTGCCTCCTTATGCAGACTTACCCAAGAGGATGCAGGAGAGACTTTAATCCCATTTTTTCAAAGATGGAGAACCATAGCAAGCAGATGTCCGGTAGAAATACCTGAAAAGGAGAAAGCCACCATGTTTGTACAAACTCTCCTAGGACCGCTAAGGTATGGCTTACAAGTCCATTGTTGCACCACCTTTGTTGACCTTGTTGAAAAGGGTGTTGAACTTGAGAAAGCCTTGATCGCCAAAGGTGAATTAAGTATGGTGGAAAAACCATCAACGCCACCACAAATAATAACCCAAGTAGCTCCAATGACAAAACCAAATACTGGGTTAAGAACAAACACATCACTAATGATGGTGTGGTTAATGCAAAAACCATCAATGCAACAGGTCATGTACTCACCATCAAAGGAGTGCAAAATCAAAACGCACCTATAACTACACCAACACCAACTACCAATGCTATTCAAAGCAATCCTGCTCAAGCTAATCAAAGGCAGTTACATCAACCCCAACAATTCCAAAAATGTACATACACCCCTTTGGGTGAACCTATTGAAATTGTCTTGAAGAAACTTCTTCAAAATGGTGTCATAACATTGGAAGTAGCTAAATCATATGACCCTGGTCAGTTCAAGCCATCATGGTGGGATGACAACGCATTTTGTGATTACCACCATGCCAAAGGGCACAAAACCTCCTCTTGTCATCAGTTGTGAAATCTGGTACAAGACCTCATTGAAAATCACACCATTGAGTTGGGTGGTCAACCATTCATGTCTAATGTGGATCATACTATTCACAAGAACCCACTGCATGATCATGGTAAACCTTCCTCATCTGGCATGAAGAATACCAATAATCAAACCAATCACGTCCGTCCTGCCTACAATAATGTCTGCTCTACTTACAATTATCTCGGTGGTACCCTTATCAACAATCTTCGCGCTACTGATGAAGATGAGTGTGTTAATACTATTACCATTAAAAAGGCCCTAGAATGCAATGTCACCATGTGTAAAGGGAAGGTCACCATCCTAGGTCCCTCTGCATGTCAACCTAAGATCACCATACTCGATCTGTCTGCTAGATAGTCAAACCCTAACCCAGAGTTCAACCTTATTGAGAAATTGAATAAAACAACCACTCAAATATCCATTCTCAAATTTCTTTGTATCTCACTTGCACATAAGGCCATCTTGGATAAAGTCCTGCAAGAGTCATCCGTCCCAACCAACATTGATGTCAACCACTTTGAGACTATGGTCAAATATCTGAATTCACCTCATCACATTACCTTTTCGGACAATGACTATTCCTTGCCCAAACCATCTCATAATGATGCCCTTCATATTGAGGTTTTTGTCCACAAACATAAGGTTAGACGAGTCTTAGTAGATGGCAGAGCAGGATTGAACATCTTCTCTTTAAAATTCGTTAAAGCTCTTGGCTTCTCTTAGGCATGTGTAGATGCTACCAAGAGCATTGTCATAAAGGCATACGATGATGAAGAACGTGCTTCTAAAGGTGTCATCACAATTCCACTCTCGGTGGGACCAGTTATCATAGATACAACATGCCAAGTCCTGGATTGTGACATACATTATAATATCTTACTTGGTCACCCCTGGATTCATGCTCTAAAGGCCATTCCATCCACATACCACCAATGCCTGAAATTCCCTTTTGATTGTACTGAAATCACTATCCCAGGAGATCCTGATCCATTTTAGTATTGTACTAATCTGTGAGCCACAACTGAGCACCAGGTACCCATCAATTGAGAAGCCTCACCTTCCACCTTGTCCAAATATATTGACACATCTGCTCTCACCAAATCATCCATTCCATCAACTTCTACCACACCATCTTCCCTAACCTCCATACCAAGTAAAGACTTTCAAATCCAGGACCTTAGCTGTGGAGAATTTAAACTGAATATGATTTACTGTATCACCACAATACCTACGCCACCTAAAGTCTATGGTAGATTGTGTTTTGCCATCGATCCCAAAACAACTTTCAAGGTTCCACCAAAAAGTGTTTTCACACTGTGGGGCAATATGGGTAATGAAGTCATCATTAACATAGATAACTGGATCTATAAAGACCCAGAAGAGTTGCCTCCCCTACTAGTGCATCTCTATGGAAAAGGCTATGATATATGCAAGGCCCTAGGTTTTAATAGCACAAGTAGTCTTGGAAAGGAAAACAATGGAAGGAGGGAACCTATTATCATTTCTGCAAGACCAAGGTACATAGGGCTAGGGTTTGACCAACTCAAAATTGACGATCGATGTACCTATGAACTTTAAAGTGAGGGTGTAATGGCTACAAAAAGTGTCGAGACATGCGAAGAATCCCTTACCAAAACTGACTCAAATGAATGGGAATGGGGATCTGAGAAAACCCTAAGTGACTATGATATTGACGAACTATTCCTGGATCTTGGTCAACTCCCCTTTGAAGAGCAATTTCGACAAGAATATAACATTGACCCTATTGATCGACGTTCCAAAAATAAGGAATGGGTAAGCATTCCTTGGGATCCAGAAGATCATAAAGTGTCGTCGACAACACTCAAATTATCCCACCCCATTCTTGAGCCCACCCATGAGCCTAACTTATTTGAGCCCACCATCCATACCTTTGAAATTCCATCTAGTAATCATGATGCTAATTCTTTTATGCCCTATTATGACTTTGAATTCGACTCATCTGACTCTGAGTATGGTCCATCCATTGCATCTGACATAGAAGTTAAAATTGACAACTTTTCCTTCACACTTGAGGCTTCAATTTGCACACTTTCCGCATCTTGCCAATCCTTTACCAACACTGATGATGGTATCCCCCTTGTTTACCCACAACTAATTGATTGGGACCAACAAGATCCACCAATGATGGACATCTTTCAGAATGATGAGGCAATTGCAGAATTCATGGGGCTCCAAGAAGGTATTCCATGGGGTGATCACAAAATAGGGTTTTCCTTTGATCAAGATTGTGCAGCTTATTTCGGGGAGATTTTGCAATCCTCCAGTCGCAAAAATGTAAAGAATAAAATAAAAAAAGAAAATTCTTTAGGTGAAAACTGCAAGGCACCTTCTGACAACAAAATAGTAAAAACAAAGGACGTATTCGAAGGTGAAAACCTCTCTGAGGCGCCTAAGGATGGAGGATTGGACTTTCTTCCCCTGACACAAGAAAAATCAGCTATGCTCATTGAAGACACAATGGAAGTTAACATAGCCACACCAAAGAATCCCAAAATGATTCTCTTGGCCACATCATTGTCAGAGGAAGAAAAACCCAAATTTCAACAATTCTTCATAGACAAGAAAGTTAACTTCGCATGGTCATATGCTGACATCCTAGGCCTTGATCCATAATTGGTTTTACATCATCTTCCTCTAATCCCAGGAATCAAGCTAGTCAAACAAAATTTGCGCAAAATGCATCCACAGATTGCACTAGTTGTAAAAGTTGAACTAAAGAAGTTACTGGATGTTGGGTTCATAAGGTCAATAGATTATGTGGATTGGATATCCAACATTGTCCCTGTCACATAGCCAAATGGAAAAATCTGTATCTACATGGATTTCAGAGATTTGAATAAGGCTTACCCAAAGGATGATTTCCCGCTACCAAATACAGACATGATTGTTGATCTCACGACAGGGTACGAGATGCTATCTCTCATGGATGGTTTCTCGGGCTATAACCAAATCCGAATTGCAACAGAGGATCAGCACAAAATGACATTCACCTGCCCATGGGGAACATACTATTGGAATGTCATGCCTTTTGGCTTGAAGAATGCAGGCTCCACATAACAAAGAGCTATGACAACAATCTTTCATGACATGATGCATATCCTAATGGAAGATTATGTGGATGACCTATTGGAAAAATCTTTGACAAGGAAAGATCATCTCAAATTCTTGGACAAAATTTTTAGATGGCTACAGGATTACAAGGTTCGTTTGAACCCCAAGAAATGTGTCTTTGGAGTCACTTCAGGTAAGCTGTTGGGATATATAGTTTCACGATGAGGCATTGAGGTTGATCCCACAAAAGTAAAAGAAACTCTAGACATGCCTCCACCAAAAGGAATCAGCGAGTTGCGAACACTTCAGCGTATACTGTAGTCTATCTGTCATTTCATTGCACAGTTGGAAGACAAGTGTCAACCATTTCAATATCTGTTATGCAAAAGCATTCCTTTTGTATGGACAGATAAATGTCACACAAATTTCAAATAAACTAAGGAATATATATTGACACCACCAGTCCTGATGCCGCCTATTGAAGGCAAGCTATTGATCATGTATGTCTCTACAACTACAAATTCACTGGGGGCATTATTGGTACAAAATGACAATGAGGAAAAAGAAAGAGCCATATACTACATCAGCCACACACTAATAGGATACGAGCTCAACTATACAACCATTGAGAATGCATGCCTTGCAGTTATCTTTGTGGTGCAGAAACTAAGACATTACATGCTGAGCCACCAAACACACTTGGTAGCCAAGATTGACCCACTAAAGTATCTTCTAAGCCAGGCGGCATTGACAGGCCATTTGGCGAAGTGGGTGATGATATTGAGTGAGTATGACATAAAATATGTTGAGTGCAAGGAAATAAAGGGTCAAACAAATAGCAGATCAACTTGTAGATGCACCGATCCAAGCAAGTCATCTGCTAATAACTATAAATGACTCATTAAATATTTATGATGTATGTCAAAAGAAGTATAGAAAAAGTGTAAATTCTAAGTATGCACTTTTATCCCTTCAATTATAAAGAATATTATAGTTTGACTTGCAAAACTTATGTGATTTGTAAAATTGAATACTTTAGTAATGTACATGTTTTAATTTATTTTAATCATTTAACTATGCATGAATTAAAAAATAATAGATTTGATGTAAAATGTTAATTAAAGAAGTATATATTAATAACTTTGAGTATTGAAAATATAATAATTTTTTTAAAAGATCACACAAACTACATTTACAATAAGAAATTATGTAAAAATAAACACAAAATTAAAGAAAAAAAAATATCATAATACATTTTTCACCCTTGTATAATTAAATTATTTTTCATTCTTACAATTAAAATGTTAAAATAATTAAAGAAAAACTAATAAAACTGTTTAATTAATTAGAAATTAAAACTTTATAAATATAAAATTATTTTAATTAATTAAAAATAAAGACAAATAAAAAAAAAAAATTGTTTAATTAATTAAAAATAAAGACAAAATATCAATATAAAATTATTTTAATTCATTAAAATAAAGACAATAAAAAATTTAAATTATGATTAATTGAAAAAACCAAAATTTTCAAATAATTCAAATACTCTTTAAGTCACTTGATTGAAATTTGAATTTTTCAATTACAGAAGTTTAAAAACATATCTTCAGTTTCCATGGAAACTATACTTTGATGGGTCCCACACCGGTCATGGCTGAGGAGCTAGCATATTATTTATCACACCACAAGGGGATTCAGTTCCTAAATCATTTTAGATCACGTTCCCTTGTACAAATAACATTGTGGAATATGAAGCATTGGTTGCAGGTCTCAAGATAGAAATTAAATGGAAAATTCAAACATTGCTCGTATTTAGGGATTCTCAGTTAGTCATCAACCAAGTCAATGATGACTATGAAACAAAAGATGAGAATTTGCTTCCCTACAAGTGAATGGTGGATAGTTTCATGACATATTTCAAAATGATTACTTTTGAACAAATCCCAAGGACACAAAATAAGGCAGCCGATGCAATGGCTACTATTGGATCTCTCTTGGACATTCCTAAAAATGTGTCACAATTTAAGTTCTTAGTGGAATAGCTATTGATGCCTACATATGATATCCCAGAGAGAAATGGTGTGCAAAATTGTTGGTCCCAGTTCACCTTGGTATCAGGACATCTATGACTATCTTAAGTCTCAAACCCTACCACCCAACCTATCCAACAACCAAAGAAAGTCCTTTATCCAAAAAGTGGCTAGAAATACCATCGTCAGTGACACCCTATACCGTCGTTGCTTTGATAAAACCCTTCTTTGATTTCTCGACACTGATGAATCCCAAACAACTTTACGAGAAGTACATGAGGGTATATGCGGATCTGATTTGAGTGGTCCAATGTTAACTAGGAAGGTCACCAAACTGGAATACTATTGGCCGACATTAGAAAAAGATGCTCTTCAGTTTGTCAGAACATGTCAGAAATGCCAGGTGCATAGTGACCTAATTCATGCACCTGCATAATAGCTAAGGCCAATCACTTCTCCATGGCCTTTCGGACAATGGAGACTCGACCTCGTGGGTAAGATCCATCCTTCCTCTTCTAACGGCCATAAATTCATAATCACCGCCACAAAGTGTTTTACTAAGTGGATTGAAGCCATCCCTCTCACTTACATCATCGGTAAGCAAATATCCAATTTTATCCTAAATTACATCATTTTTCGGTATGGTGTCCCACAATCCATCATCACAGATAATGGCAGTCCATTCAAAAATCAGGACGTTTGTGAGCTCTGTGAGTGATTCCACATCCAACATCATTTCTCCACCCCATATTACCCTCAAGGTAATGGCCAAGCTGAGGCATCAAATAAAACAATTCTTCCAATACTCAAGAAGACCATCAACGACGCTGGCCGAGATTGGCACCTACAACTTAATTATGCTTTATGGGCCTATCGTACCAGAATTTGTACTCCCACTAGAGCCACTCCATTTTCCTTGGTCTATGGATCAGAGGCCATATTTCCCATCGAGGTCAAAATTCCTTCTCCTCGAGTCTCTTTGAAAGGAATGATTGATGATGAAGAGTACAAACAGTCTCGCCTACATGAGCTAGAAATGTTACAAGAAAGATGATAAAATTCCTTAAATCATTTGCAGGCATATCAAAATCGTCTTTTCTAGAGCTATAACAAAAGAGTAATGGTGAGAAAAATATAAATCGGTGACTTGGTCCTCATGCAGAACCCAAGAAATCAAGCGGACCTTGAAAAGCCTGGAAAGTTTGAGGCCAATTGGCTTGGTCCTTATATCATTACTATCACATTCGGTTTCAGAGCTTATCAGTTGGCCACACCTGATGGAGAACATTTGACAGAACCCATCAACAACTTACATCTATGAAATTTCTACACATAGCATCAGAGAGCTTGGCTAAAAACCTAAAAAAATAAAAAAATGAAAAATAGAAAAAAATTGTCCCTTGATGAAAATCTGGCAAACAGGCATCTTGGTGACACCAAAAAAAATAAAAAAATGGAAAAAATAGTAAAAATAAATGAATTCATTCAATAGTAAAAACCTGGTAAACAAGCGCTTTGGATATGTACCATGGTGAAAACCTGGCAAACAGGCACCCTGTGTAGTCAATCGTTGCTTCGCCATCTACTGTTACTCAAATCGACCTTTATCCACTTTTCATAATCACAAAGGCTTGACACATTCACGACATCCATCCTAAATCCTGTCGATTCCAGCCATGGTTAGCATTTGGTTGACGTTATCCCTTGCATATCCTTGCCTTTTGCCCTGCGTCTGCCTATCTCCATATCATTAGCCTCGGGTAATCCCTTCTCTATCTGGGGGCAAGAACTTCATCGTATAACTGCAGTGGGTGTCGCATATGATGCTGTATTTGTAAAAGTCCTGAAAAAATCCTAAAATTTTGTAAAATTCTTGAAAAATGATAAAAATTTGTAAAAGTTCTGAAAAAGCCCTAAAAATCTGAAAAAGTCTTGAAAAAAATCCTAAAAATCTGAAAATGTCCTAAGAAAATCCAAAAAATCGAGTCAAAGTCAATGTCTATCTTATCATCTCATCAACAGTCAAGTCAATTGTTGTCTGAACTACGTTGTCTCTGTGCATTTGCTATGTAGGCAAGATTCATCTTTGAATCTCGAGACAGTAGGTTAGTCTTTCTAGGTTTGTCAAAATAAAATCATGATTCAAAATTCTATCCTTCGAACAAGGTCATTGGTCGTGTCAAACTATGAGGTCTCTGAGTGCATGATGTAGGCAAGGCCATCAATCGATGGGCCCCCGAGGCCACACTAGGTCAGTCCATTAGGGTTCATGGCACTACACAATCACACACGTCAAGCTATCTTCAAATCAAGCAATATTCTATCGAATTTCAAGCGGGCATTCTATCAACAATCTATGTCATCATCATTTTCAGTCAATTCATCATGTCGGCAATGACCTGTAACCAATTTATATCAAGACAATTCAACCTGGCAAAATTTGGGTTCTTTTTCAGATGTGTCCTTCTGAAAAACAACTCTCGTCATTTCTTTATGCTTTTGGATGTGTCCTTCCTAAGCATTGTCATCAACATCTGGCACTTTGATGGATTCTCCTAACTCCGAGAATTGATCTCCTAGATATCAACGTCATTCAGGATGTGTCCTTCTTGAATTTGATATCGCTCGACATTTGACAATGCTTGACATTAAAACACTTGGAAAACACTTGGCAAACCTCTTCTGTCTTTTTGATGGTTATCATGATATTAGTTCCTTATGCCTTAGGAACCACGACATATCATGATGATTATCCTTGTCTTCCTGTAATCACCTTGCTAATAGTTTCTCAAGGATGTCCTAATTTCAGGATTTAGAGAAGCAACGACTTAGCATGATGATTTTCCTGTCTGTTTTTGACAATCATGTGGCTAGTTTCTCAAGGATGTCCTGACATCAGGATTTAGAGAAGTAGTGATGTCTCGTGATTGGTCTGGATTTTTTGACATTTGGTCCTAACAAAATGACTAGGGCCAATTATGTTCCTCGTATGAGTCATGATCATCCTTGTGTGCAACTGTTGATCTACGTGATGGTTCGACCTTGCACACTATTGATCTACGTCATATCATAGTGTTTATCGGCCATCATGACATTTTCGCCCAATGATGATTAAAGAGCAACAATTAAAATAACACTATAGCAAAGCTTTGAAGTATTTTGTTTCCACACTAACATGCATGTCTTTCTTCGCACTAACATCCATCTTCGTCTTCGTTTCTCTCATTTTATGATAATATCCTGTGACATACAACAAAAAAAAAGCCACATACATAATCATACGAGCATTTCATATTCACATTTCACATTGGCATAAATCAAATATTATATTCACAATGCATTAACATCCATCCATAAAAACATCACATACATCAACATATAGGCATCATAAATAAAATTTTCATTAACATATAAGCATCAAATCATCATCACATTATACAATGCATACATACATAACCACATCCATAATTGTATTCATAAACATAAGCATAACATCCATACATCTCATAATATCATAAAAGCATCACATAGCATCTAGTAAAGCATAAACCACCATAACACATAGAATCATATAGGCCACATTAAAAACTACATAGCATATATGTCTAATCTCAAAAATGTAATGTCACAGGATCGAGTCGTATGATATCCCAAAAATGGTGCTCATAGGATCGAATATCAAAATATGAAAGTGTCTAAAAATAAGTCCTATGATGTCCCTCCTCCATCCCGTGGAGGTGAACTATGAGGTAGTTGTGGCTGACTGATCAAGTGAAAGGTGACCTGAATGGGAGTGGTGTCTCGAGTCTAACTCTACGATCCTGAGGGATCGGTAACATGAGGCTAGCTCTGCTCTACCTGGTGTCCTGATGACACTGATTGGTGCCCATGATCTGACCTATGGTTATGGCCTGTTGAATGTCTATGTGAGCTATGTGACCTATGGACCGATGAATTTCCTGATGTAGTGGACCCCCCAACACTGGTATGACTACTACTGTGTGACCTGCTACTATTGTGTGTCTGGGTGCCATTACCTGTCTTGCTGTAGGATCGGGACAAACCTGGGTCTCGTCTCTCTGGGGGAACAACCTGCTCATATAGCAACCTATACCAGCCCCTACTCTCTGCCCTCTTGGCCAGCTCTTGTGCCATATCCCCTGTCGGCCAAACGCACAACTCTTCAAACTTAGTAACGCATCGATCTGACTCCTCTTGTCGGATGACGGCCTGATCCCTCTCAACCCTTGTGACCTCTAACTCTGCTGCCAAGGCCTTGTTCTGAGACAAGGCCGCATCCAGTCTGCTCTGAAGATCTATGATCCTCTTATCAATAGTGGCATCTATAGGCAAAATGGGTGACCTATCACCCTCCTCATCTCGGGCGATCATCCGCTCTCACAACATCCGGTCTATCTCATCCTCCCCCTCATCCTCCTCATCCTCCTCATCCTTCGCCTCCTCTCCTCGAACCTCCTCCACATCTATATCAATAAGTTGTCCTCTGACAAATGGATCCTCCTCTATGGGCATCTCCACCTCCTCTCCACCCCTGACCATCTCCTCGGCCCTCACCTCCGCCTCCTCCTCACCCCCTCTCCACCCCTGACCATCTCCTCAGCCCTCACCTCTACCTCCTCCTCACCCCCTCTAACCTCCTCTCCACCCCTGACCATCTCCTCAACCCTCACCTCCACTTCCTCCTCCCCCCCTCTAATCTCCTCTCCCACCTCCTGATCGGCTGGCATCTCTCTCTCCTCACCCTCCTCACAAATGGGTGACAATGGTGGACCACCCACCCTCTACCTAACTCTCCTGGGCTGTCTCTACCCTCTGTCATCTCTCCTCCTCCTAACACCTCTCCCACCTCCTTCATCCCCTCCTCCCTTACCACCCCCATCATCCCCATCTCCTCTGCTTCCATCCCCCTGCCTCCATCTCCCCTACCACCATCTCCCCTACTGCCATCCCTGCCTCCATCTCCCCTACCTCCATCTCTCCCCTCAGCCCCTCTACCATCTCTCCTCCATACCCATGGGATGAATGATCTCTGATCTATAGGTGGTGGACCATCTGGATCCGTCAATGGGATAGGCTGGTGAATCTTCCACCAGGCGTCAAAATTGGCAAATGTCCCTGGATCTGCTAGACCTCCCCTCCACATCCACGGAATGAAAACAAGACCATCTACCTGCTGCTCGACCATTATCACTAGTATAGGTGGCCTCTTTATGGTCTCTCTGGAAGATCGTGCATACTCTGTGGTGCCTACTGGCACATTCTACTGCTCCCTAAACTATCGTAGTACTCGCTGGGGCAGGTACATCTTTATGATCTACTGGCTCTAAACCGTGCGGCCAATCAAATACCGAAACTGTCTGCACAAAGATAAGTGACCATCCTCATTTGGCCACTGACCGCAATCTCTGTAAGGCCTCCAAACAAAACTAATCATGGTGTTAATCCTGTGACGCCAATAACTGGTATCCCCAACATGAGTCTGACTGACTGAACCCGCATACAGATAGACATACAACATCCCATTGCCCAACTGCCGCATCTGTACTGGTGGCCAAAAAATGGGAATGTGCTCCCATGCCCAGATCATGAGGAGAGTAGTCCCGCAACTGATACTCTGGCCCTAATGATAGACAACCTCATGCAGCTAATGATATAGCATGGCCAACAAACAAGGCCCCTAAGCAAAAATGGTCCTCTGTCCTCACATACAGACTAATATTTCCCCCCATCCAATAGGAAATCCATGACCACAACAATCTAAAATTAGTAATCCAGCAATCAGGGTCATAAGCATAACATCCCACCTTGGAAATTGGTCGGCCACGACATCCCAACCAATCTTGTAACCATCAATACCCATCTGAGCACCACCGGCATCCTCATACATCTCTACTAGGGCCTATCACCCTCGGTGCGGGTCATATTTAACCCTCTCTTCATTGATCGGTATGCGAAGAATACGGTACACATCCTCTAAGGTGACCGTCGCCTCTCTTGTAGGCAGATGAAAAGAGCAAGTCTTTGAGTGCCACCTCTCACAAAGAGTTATCAGCAAACCCCTGTTTGCTCGAATAATGGGCATGTATGTGATGTAGTATAATCCCAATGACACCAGGCACTGCCTCTCCCTATCACTCAAGCGGTCTCTAAAGGCGTATGTCGCCCGCCTGAACTCTCGTGTATAAATCGACACAAGTCATCTCTGCACAAGCAAAGACAAGAGTTAGCACACATGGGACAACATTGTTGACATATTATTACTATTGGGAAGTCAAAGGTGCATCTAAAACTAATATTTGCATAAAGTCAACACAAGTCAACTTTGGTCAATAGCAATTATGTCGCGTTGACTACAAATGTGTCACAATTCGTCACTTGCGGCTCTGCAAATGGCAGTTGTGTCGCAATATGTCAAATGTGTCGCCCTTTCTAGCAATTGCGCAGCCTAACAACGATTGCGTCATTTGACCTAGCAATTGCATCATTTTACATGTCAATTGTGTCGCAACATTACAGATGCATCGCACAATGTCTCATTTGTGTTGCAATCTGACGATTGTGTCGTTTCCCCTATCAAATGTGGACTTGCATACTTTGGTCTATCTACCCGGTGCCCTTGCGTCGTGACACAAACAAATGCGTCGAACGCGAAGGCATTTGTGGCTTACGCGATGGCATTTGCGTCGTGCTGCATTCACTTATCCCCCACAATCCTTCATAAATGCATCAAAATTAAAAATTTACAAGTGGGATAGGGTACTTACCGGTGCCTCTACGCCCTCAGGTCATCGGAAGGTCCGCACATGGTAGCCACGGTGGTCTATCACGGGAATCACCATCGTCTCCTTAGGTTCTGATCTCTTAAAATTCTATATAACAAATGAACAAATTACACATGGTTTTTTTTTTTCACCCTATTTATAGGTTGAAAATTAGGGTTTTGACCTAGTAGGCTTGTACTGGAAGCTCATTTGACCATCTTTCTTTGGAATTTTGGCTAGCTTAGCATCCTTTATTGTCGAATCTGAATACGCCATTGTTCCTCTGGCCATTAATTGAATTAATCAAGACACTTTCCAAATTTTTCTAACCCCAGGTCAAAATTCAAAAATTTTCCCGAGGGGGCATAGGCACTCCGTACCTTCACTGGGGCATATTCTAGACTTTTTTTCTTTGCCATAACGTGATAAACTGCATTATGAAAAAGAGGGGCAAATGTAGACACATAACAATGACCAAAGCCTGCAAGCAATATTTTACCACCTTTTGTCCTAGCATAATTATGACATTTTAATTATGTTGCTAACCCACCTTCAACTATTAATTGAATAATGCATAATTATTTAATTAATTCATGATCTTCTATTCTTCATGATTATTAAATAAATAAATCTTATTTATTTATTTAATGTGTCACTAATTATCAAAGTCATCTCATAATTAAATAAAGTCTCATTTATTTAATTAGTCTTTATCATTAATATCCTCTTGATTATTAAATAAATATATTTTAATATATTTATTCAATATGTCACTAATCCCTAAATCCTCTTTTAATTAAATAGATTTGTTAATTTATTTAATTAATTAACTACCTCTTTTAAATTAAATAATTATTCCTAATTATTTAATTGCTTTATGTGACACTTCTTTATTTTTGAATAAAATAATTTATTTAAAAATGTCTCACATAGTTAACTAATTCTTTTTTTTTAGTAATTAATTTCAAAAATAAATTACTTATTATCTCACAAAATCCATATTTTGAATAAATTTAATTCAAAATGGAAATATTTTTCTACAAATCAAGTAATTTCTAACATTACTGATTTTCTAAAATCTCATCTTCTTATCTTCTGATTTTTACTAATTTCATCTCAATGTCACATTTATTCTCCACCATTGATTTAATTTCCTAAATTAAATCTTGTCCACACATTTGGGGATTTTACCCTAACCCTAATTGAGATTTGTCATTTTGGACGTTGACTATTGATTCTAGGGCATTTCTCAATCTCTCATCTCGTCTGTCCATTCAAGATTGCATTTTCTATAAAATGACAATATTTTTCTCATTTCCGACATCTCTTATTAATATCTTAGATCTCATATTATAATCTCTTGAATATCTCTTATTATCATTGCTTAATATCTTTGCATTTTTCATTTTAAACTACTTGCATGCTAGAATTAATTTCTATTTGCATTTAGTTCATACAAATCCTTCAAAGTTTTGCTTAGGACTAGTCAAACATAGAGTTTTCTCACAAAATTTGAGGGCACACTCTTCAACACAGCAAACCAAGGAGGTGCAATGGAAATCAGCCATGGAGGAGAGAAGAATGGGTGAGCTTGTTCTAGTTTTCCTTTCCTTTTCTCATTTTATCCTTTGCATTCTATTGAGTATTTGGATTTAGATAATATTGCATGCATACGTTACTAAAAAATCTATCTTGCAGAAATCCATCATTACAACATATAGTTCAGGAAGTAATGATGAATGAACAACTAAAAATGAAGTGAGGAATAGTACCTTGAGTGGCCTTCTCAAGTGGTTGTTCTAACTTTAACTGAACCCAAATCTAACTAATAGATTCTACACATCCCATGAAATTAACTCCATTCATTACATATCATGAAATATTACAAAATATCTTTTCACAGATTGTACTCAATCATTTTGAATATTCTTCATGTCTTGAAACTGAAAATAATTGATAAAATAAAATTGAAGAACCAACTAACTTATCTACGGATTCAACTAACAACTATATACAATCTTGAGGGAATATTATTCAAAGAAAGAACTTAATCGAAATCATTAACTTTCCACTCTGAGATATCAGAGTGTATAGAGAAGACTTGAATTGTTCAAATTAACTGAAAAATGAAGAAGAATCCTAATAGGATTAAAACTCTACAAAAAGTACTTGTGTGTAAATTGTTGGTATGTGGTGATGGATCATGCAAATACTATACACTTGTAATGTATCCTTGCTAGGGTTTAGGGCCAGGCTGAGCCTTGAGTAGAGGTTTAGTGGTGGTAGCCCCTGACAGTGGGAATGAAGAAGAATCCTAATAGGATAATAACTCTACAGAATAGACTTGCATGTAAAGTGTTGGTATGTGGCGACTGATCATACAAATACTATACACTCATAAGGGGGTTCAGGGGCATATCCCCCAATTTTTTTAATTAACATGTCAAGATTTTCCTATTAACACGTCAAATGAAAAACATGACTTTGTAAAAACCTAATTCTAGAAGCTTCCAAAAATCTTGTTATAGGTGGATAAGATGTATGTTGTGATGTGTGATTTGCAAGATTGTAATCTGTTTTACACTAGATAATAAAATCATTGGGTGGTTGAGTTTCTATGGATGTAGCCCATGTTGGGTGAACCATGTTAAAATTCTATGTTGATCTCTTTTGTGTTATTCTTCATTGTTATTTAATTTGCATATAATTGTTAATGTTTATTGCTCCAATCTACCCTAATCCTAACAACTGGTATCAGAGCCACGTGTATTTCGATCAATTGGTAGGAAACCTATAGATTTGAGTGGGAGCAATGGAAGAAGGAAAATTCAAGGTTGAAAATTTTAACGACCAGAGTTATCAATTATGGAAAATATAGATGGATGATTATTTGTATCAAAAGGATATATGGTGGCCATTGCAAGTAAAAGCAAAGAAAGAAGTTGTGATGTCCGATAAAAAATGGGAGATTCTAGATAAAAAGGCACTAGGAACCATTTGGTTATGCCTGTCACCATCTATTCAATAAAATAGAAGCAAATACAATAGATGATTTGATGGAAACTTTAGCTAAATTGTATGAAACCCCTCAACCTCAAATAAGGTATTTCTCATGAAGCATTTGTTTAATATGAAAATGATTGAAGGTATATACGTAATAGATCATTTAAATGAGTTTAATATGATTACCAATCAATTAACTTCAACAAAAGTGAATTTTGATGAAGAGGTGAGGGCTCTTGTGGTTTTATATTCTTTTCTAGTAAGTTGGAAGAGCTTGGTAATGGTTGTAAGTAACTCTATCTCTAGTTCAAATACATTGAAATTTGATGATGTTGTTGGTGTTATCCTTAGCAAGGAAATGTGATGAAAAAGCATGGGTGATCTAGTTCAACATCAGGTAATGTTTTGACTATAGAGAATAAGGGAAGAACAACAAAGAGAGGAAAAAGCCCAAAAAATCATGGGAAGTCACAAGGGAAGTCAAAGAAAGGAAAATCTAAATCCAGAGGAAGAATGGATTGTTGGCATTATGGAAAGCCAACACACTTGAAGAAGGATTGTTCGTCTCGAAAGGGAAAACAAGGAGACAAACAACATGATGACAGTAAGGAAGCTAATCTTGCAAGTAATAAATTACAAGATGCTTTAATTATATGTTTAAATAATGCTAATGATTCCTAGGTAATATATTCAGGGGCTTCATTTCATGCCACACCCCATAGGAAATATTTTGTAGATTATGTTCAAGGTGATTTTGGATAGGTATATTTGGATGATGATGAACCCTATCAAATTGTTGGAAAAGGATGGATAAAAATCAAGTTGTAGAATAAAAATGAATGGTTACTACATGAGGTAAGGCATGTTCCAAATTTGAGAAGGAATTTAATTTCTATAGGACAATTGGGTAGTGAAGGCTGCATGGTTACCTTTTCAGACAAAGTTTGGAAGGTCACTAAAGGTGCATGAGTAGTAGCTAAAGGTGAAAAGGTAGGTACATTGTATTTGTGTACTGGTAATACTTATTTTACCTTAAGTGCTACAAAAATAGTTGTTGTTGAGACAATTATAACACTTGCTACAAGGAAAAAAACAAAATTGTGGCACCATAGACTTGGGCACATGAGTGAGAAAGGGATGAAGATACTTCACTCCATAAATTTGCTACCAATTCTGAAGCAGATTGACTTGGAGTTCTATGAAAAATTATTTATGGAAAACATAAAAGAGTATGATTTCTCAAAGTTGGGAAAGAGAAGAAGAGTGAGAAATTAGAGCTTGTACATTTAGATGTATAGGTACCAACTCATGTATCTTATCTCGGTGGCTCTTGTTATTATGCTAATTTTATTGATGATACAACTAGGAAAAAATGGGTGTATTTCCTAAAACAAAAATCAAAAGTATTTGAAATTTTTAAAAAGTGGAAACCTTTGGTTGAGAATGAGACAGGAAAAAAGTTGAAGTGTCTCAGATCTAATAAAGGAGGTGAGTATTGTAGAAGATAATTTGAAAATTATTGTTCATGCAATGTAATCTGTAGGTAGAAAATGGTTCCTAGAACCCCACAATAAAATGGTGTGTCTAAGAGGATGAATAGGACCATTATGGAGTGTGCAAAGAGCATGAGATTTCCTATTGGACTAGCCTTACACTTTTGGGTAGATGCTAGAAATACTGTTGTTTATTTAAAAAATAGGGGACCTTAAAATCCTTTGGATGGTGGCATTCTAGAGGAGGCATGGATGAGTAAAAAGGTAAACTATTCATTTCTGAAAACCTTTGGTTGTGAAGCTTTTGTCCATGTTGATATTGAAAATAGAACCAAGCTTAAGGCTAAGTCTAAAAAAATTACCTTCATTGGATATGGAGTAGATGAATTTGGTTATCGGTTATGGGATTATGAAAATCATAAAATCATTAGGAGCAAAGATATTGTATTCAATGAGAAGGTCATGTATAAGGATCAGTTGCAAGAAAAGAAGCATGAACAGGCTAAAAAGGAATATGTGGTGCTATATGAGATTCCAAAAAATAAAATTCCAATGGTACTTGATGCTCAACAACAAGAAGTTATCCCACAAACTCTTGCAAGTGTTAGATGTTCTACAAGGATAACTAGACCCCAAAAAAGATTTTCTCCAGAATTATATTCTATTTTATTAATTGATTTTGGTGAACCTAAAGATTATGAAGAAGCAATGTAGGTAGATACCAAAAAGAAGTGGGACCTAGGCATGGAAGAGGAAATGGATTCCTTTCTATAGAATCAGACTTGGGACTTAGTCCAATTTCTTGTAGGTAAAAGAGCATTTCCAAATAAATGGTTTTACAAGTTGAAGGAAGAAGATGGAGGAAAGAAAAGATATAAGGCCAGACTCACAACAAAAGGTTTTGCATAGGAAAAAGGTATAAATTTTGATGAAATATTTTCTCTAGTTGTAAAGATTACTTTTATTAGAACTATTCTAAGTTTTGTGGCTGCAGAATACTTGCATCTTGAATAGCTAGATGTGAAAAGAAATTTTCTCCATGGGGATTTGGAAGAGGAAATATACATGTAGAAAACATAGGGATATGAGGTCAAGGGTAAGGAGGAATTTGTGTGCAGGTTAAAGAAGATTTTGTATAGCCTGAAGCAAGCACCTCGTCAATGGTATTTGAAATTTGATAGTTTTATGGCTAAACAAGGTTACAAAAGATGTCATTCTAATTAATGTGTTTATTTTAAGAAATTGTGTAATGAAAACTATATTATCCTATTACTTTATGTTGATGAC
The DNA here is from genome assembly GCA_007115665.2 of Sequoiadendron giganteum. NCBI lineage: Eukaryota > Viridiplantae > Streptophyta > Pinopsida > Cupressales > Cupressaceae > Sequoiadendron > Sequoiadendron giganteum. Next base: position 668,121,538 of record CM021100.1, read on the forward strand.
ATGCTTTTTCTCGATTCTAACATGCAATATATTAATGAACTTAAGAAAAAATTAGAAAATTCATTTTCTATGAAGGATTTGGGTGCAACAAAACAAATCCTTGGTATGAGGATCACATGGGACAAGACCAACAAGAAATTAATTTTGTCTCAAAGTGAGTATGTAGAGAAGGTGTTGAAAAGGTTTAACATGCAAAATGCAAAAGCAGTTAGTACACTTTTTCCTAGTCATTTTGAGTTGGCTAAGGAGATGTGTCCAAAGACACAAGAGGAGGAAGAAAAAATGTCTAAGATACCATATGCATTAGAAGTTGGTAGCTTGATATATGCAATGATATGCACAAGGACAGATTTGCACATGTAGTGGGAGTTGTGAGTAGGTATATCAACAATCCAAGAATGGAACATTGGAATGTAGTAAAATAGATTCTTTGATATTTAAGAGGTACTACTTCAAAGAAACTTGTTTTGGAGGAATAAATTTTGCTCTAAAAGGATATGTTGACTCTGATCTAGCGGGTGATATTGATAGTAGGGTTACTACAAGGTATGTTTTTACTATAGGAGGTACTGTAGTCAGCTGAATTTCAAGGCTACAAAAGGTTGTTGCACTTTCAACCACTCAAGCTAAGTATGTTGATGTTGTGGAAGCTACCAAGGAGATGATTTGGTTACAATTTTTTTTGGAGGAATTAGGAAAATGACAAGAAGATAGCCTTTTGTACACTAATAGCTAGAGTGCCATTCATCATGCTAAGAATTTAGCTCTGCATTCAAAAACTAAGCACATACAGCTCAAATACCACTTCATCCAATCATTTTTGGAGGATGGATAGTTGAAGCTGGACAAAATTCACACAAGTGAGAATCTTGCAGATATGTTCACAAAGGTAGTTACACAGGAGAAACTAATTTCTTGATCAGTTTTTGTTGGCATTCATGACTGATAATGTTGGACATAAGAAACCAGCTAGACCTGTAATCTAGTGGGAACTACAAGTGCATCAGTTCCATCTAGGATCAGTCTTCACGTGGGAGATATGGTTATATGTGGCAACTGATCATGCAAATATTGTACACTCATAACGTATCCTCACCAGGTTTCGGGGTCAGGTAGAGCCCTAATAGTGGGGGTTCAAGGGTGTAGCCCCCAATTTTTTTTTTCATTAACACATCAAGGTTTCCCACTAACACGTGAACATTTTCTTGTTAACATGTCAAATGAAAAAAAATGACTTTGTAAAACCCTAATTCTAGAAGCTTCTAAAAAGCTTGTTATAAGTGGCTAGGATGTATCTTGCGATGTTTGATTCATGAGATTGTAATCTTTTTTGCATTAAGGATAATAAAATCATTGGGTGGGTGATTTTTTTTTTTATGTAGCCCATATTGTGTAAACCACGTTAAAATTCTATGTTGATCTCTTTTGTGTTATTCTTCATTGTTATTTTTGGGTTATTTAATCTGCATATAATTGTTAATGTTTATTGCTCCAACCTACCTAAATCCTAACATAAACACACAAACACTTGTCAAGATCCTATTGAATCAAAGAATTCCTCTTCTTCAACACTTATTAATCAGTTATAATAATGCAGATTCAACCTTCATCAAGTTCCTTTAATCAACAATCATCACATTCAACTTAACTTGGAACTCCCTCGTTTTGTTGTCTCAGACTCCTTTTACTATGAGTTCATCTTGCAACTGCTACATGCCACAATTCCTCATTGGTTGCAAAAAGGTTAATTCCACAAAGTATGTACATAAGACTATCACAATCAAAACATAGTATTCCATCAACATTTCATATATATCTTTATATAAACCATACAATACTAGTATATTACAACCATATATCCATCATTATATTTTAGGTTAAAGTCTACATAATAGATATGAAAGGACAGTATTGTTACCATATTTTCACCTATAGGCTCAATCAGGAGGAGCCATCTATGTTTCAAAATGAATGGTACATTTATTTAAACCTTCTATGTTACATTCAGTTATACAAATGAAATAACTTTACAAGATTACAAGAACACAAAGTTATTATGTTCATACAAGTGAATGAAACATAAAAGATTTTACAATTTTTTGGAAAAAATAATCTTTATTGAATGCAATCAGATACATGTGTCTCACACAACAAGTTTTGAGACTGACTTACTCATTTGATACAAATAAGAACTAAAATATACATGAATGAGTAAATGCTGAAAAGAAAATTAACATGTAAAGAAGGTAACCAGTCATTGCCTGAATGACTGGTACTACAAATGGATCTACTCCTAATTGCCTTGCCTTGCTCCCTGGCTCCTAGGTACCTGGTGTCTGGTTACGTGCATTGGGTAAAGAAATGAGTTAGAATAGTAAATTCTAAGCAATGAAAGGTTACATTCTAAACATGCACATCTACCCATACATACATATGTTAATTCCTATGTGCATCAAATGTAATGCCTATATTAAGTGTCCATAAAAGCCAAAATAGAAGAACATTATACACACTTGAGGTAGGCATTTTATTTCTAACTTGTTTGCTTCATGTGCAGATATAGGTATAATCATATGTTTGTTTTTGTTAGATCAAATGAGTGGGGTAAATGTGGCTCCCAAAGGGTTGATCTCAACTCAGATAATTCACCTCCTCTTGTTCTACTCAAGCAAGTATACATCAGATATGACAGTGAAGTTATTTGTCACTATCTAAAATGGCATATTCCTGCTCAAGAAAATAAAAAGGAAGGGTGAATTTAACACCAAGAATATGTTGTTTGATAGTGATTGATCTTTTGGTCACAATCAAAATAATAAAGTTGTCAAGTAAGGACTTAAGAAAGGAGGTGAAACCTACTAACTTGAAGTTTGCATTGTGAAGACTAAGGAAAATTGAAAGGGTAGCTAAGTGACACGGTGAAAAATAGATGAGTGATAGTACTTCAGACAACAACAGTGTGTACTTTCAGAAAAATAAGGTGTATTAATGAAGCTAGTTGTAGATGGTTTGTGAAGAAGACAAGTCGGGTGTCACAGCAAGAACAGGATGATAATGGAGAAATAACAATGATTGAAACTGAGGAAATATATATTCATTGCATTTATTTGTTAATGGAACAGTCAAGGTGAGTATGCACAATGATGATCAATGATTAATTACAAAAAAAGGACAGTAAGTAGTGAAAAGAGTTGTGATCTTTTCCAGGGCAAGGGCCAATCCAAACTACAAACCATGGTTACTATAATCACTATTGATCATGATCATTCTGAAGAGGACTGTACTGTTCTTGATAAGCATGATAGCCATCAAAAGGAAGAATGTATGAGATAAATGATGAGACTCTTTCACTGGATCAATCTCTTGAGCATAGTGAGTTTTTAAAAGAATATGGCTCATCCAGTATGGGAGATGAAACAACAACATAGTAGTCCATAAAGTGAAGTAAGCTTCAATCAAGAAAGCCCATACTATGGAATGGAATTGAATTATTTAGCAATCTTTTCTTCTTCTTTCACGGGGCAACATTGAAATAGTTGGTTGAGAAGCTCTTGTTTCAGCCATTCACTCTCTCACGAAATCTCATTCATATTATAATCAAGATTGTTTTTATCAGTAAAGGTAATTATGGAAATAGTAGCTATTATTACATGGTGCTAAGCGCAGAAGGATTTCTACAAGAGAAAAAAAGATAACCCAAGTGAATATCAAAACCATATGGTTGTGACATAGTAGCAATTTCTAACATGGGCTCTGGAAAAACCCTGGGTTATCTTTTACCAGCATTTCTTCATTTGAGACGGTGCCAAAATAATTCACATGGGGTTCCAACTATTCTTGTTTTGGCACTTACAAGGGAACTTGCTACATAGATACAAGAAGAACCTGATAAGGGTTATAGGGTTTTGAAAACCTTATATTTTTTCTTCTTCGGTGGTGTCCAATTCATGATACCATGGCCAGAATGAGATCTCCATGGCGGCCATGAGAAAAGTGAAGCTAACAGAAAAAGGAAGATGACTTTATTTGTAAACAAGGAATATCATTTTTATGTAGGACCGACACAGGAATCTATAGAAAATTACAAGTACACTATTGATGTTATTCTTTTTTATGCAAAGAATGGCTTGATTTCAAGCATTTTTATCTACAAGAGACAAGTGCATAAGCCATGAGAAGAGAGGCATATGGAGTACACAAGGTTATAGAAAGGAAAAATACAGAGGGTGTAGATAAAATATTGAATATGTATTAGAGAAAAGAAAAAATGCTCTCAAAAGTACTTACCAATGATTCTATGAGAGGATCAACAGATTTTTGCAAGGGAGAAAGCCATTCTAGCCTCAAATCCGCCATCAAATTCATCTTGCAGACCTATGTGAAAACCCTAGCTTGACGGTAGGATTCTTCTTGAAGGTTCTTGGAAGAATGATTTAAAAAAATTATTTCTTTTGTTTTTAGGGTCGAAACCCTAAGTCGAGTGGAGGTCATTAAAATATGGCATTTTTGCTTTGTTTTTACAAAGTATATTGCAAACTAATACCCCGTGCCTTTGTTTCTTCTAACTTAGGCTTTCAAATATAATGTTGACTATCATGATCGATGCCTAGGGTGGAAAACTTTTTGTTTTGCATTTAAATATATTGTAAAATTTCTTAATATTAAATGGTGTTTTATAAACTGTTTAATTTAAGTCATTATTTCTTACAAATGAGAAATATGAGCTGAATATGCATATGACTAAGTCTTAGGAAGAAGTTGAAGAAGTTTGCAAACATTTGGAACAAAAATAGTCATGATACTTCAGTTTTGAGACATAAGGAGGGTATCTAGGAGAGGTAAAGAGGCATTAGGAGGGAATTTAGGCATGTTGAGTTAAGTTTGAGACACTTTGGAGTGGATTTTATGGTTTGATTAACTATTGTATGAATTTTTCAATCATTTGGAGTCCTTTTTGATGAAATTTAGTTGCTAGATTTATGGCTTTTGGAGGGCATCTGAATTATAGAGTTTCTAGAAGCTCTTTTTGAGGGTTGGTTGAGAGTTTATGCTTATAGTCACTTTATTGAATTTATGGTACTTAGTTCTTCATATGCAAATAGAGACTTTGTGACTTTGAGAGTCCCTTGTCATACTTTTGTAGGTTTTGTAACTCATTTGGAGCATGATATACATAATTTAACTTGTTTACCATTGATATTTCAATTTGCCTTCTTGTTCTTGCAAAAAATTGTGCATTTTCAAGTGATTGATGAAGTTACTTTCTAAAAAAATTATATTTGCTTATAACTTTGTCTCATGTTTGCATGCCCTTTTTTTGCAAAAGTAGTATTATGCAGGTTACAAATTGTGTTTACAGAATTGCACATAAACTTTTAAATTGTGAAAAAATTATTTTCCTTCTTGAAAGTGTGTGCAAGTGAAACCTGTTTGTGAAATACTTATGCATAAATCTATAGTAACATGTTGTGCAACTTCATATCCATCATCAATATTCAAGTGTATGTTAATGTGAGTGTCTCATAGCTCTTGTCAATTTGGTGTATCACCCAGTTTGTTTCACATTTTCAGTATTCTTCATTTTATGCAACCGTATCCTTACCCTTTTTCCCATCAAGTCAATATTTTAGGTGATATTACTAGGTAGGAAGCCGACCTATCTGGAGGGTCATTTTAACTTTAGGTGACCCATAGCCTTGAAATGATCCCATGTTTCTCCAGAATGCTTAGTTTCATAACTTTGCATAGGTGCATTTCTAGGAGATAACAATTTTGGCCCACCCAATGGGACTGTCGACTTAGATAGTATATGTTTTCAAGTCGTTTGTTGGTTTTTATGTGCAACTAGTAGATTTTCAAGATTTTCTAGAGTTTTTTTTAAAAGCACATTTGGTGACTCTGTAAAGTGAAAGAACAACAAACTAGTGTTGTCACAGCTTATGAGAAGAGTACAAACAAGGAGCTCCAAAGAGTTTGAATTTTTGCAGTTGTCACCACCCAGAAGATGAGGCAGAGAAGTAAAAAGAGAACCTAATTCAAAGAGAGTCCAATCTACACCACCTAGTGTTAGGCCAAAATCACTATTTTCACCACCAAGGAGGAGAGGAAGACCATCCAGGAGTTGAAGTGAAGCTCGTTCTACTTCACCAAGTTTTAGAGAGGCGGGGTCACCCTCAAGTAGCTCAGGGAGAATTATTTATGTTGTTGTTATATTTACAAATCTTGCTGCTTCAACAAGTTTTATACTTGTTATTCAGACTCAAGTTAATCCACCATAGCTACCTCCAATGGCTAGGAATCAACCCTTTGTGCCATTTAATGGAGGCAGTCCATTAAACTTGGCACAACACAATGCTATTCTGATGGCAACCCTTAAAATCTTGCCAATATTCATGGGGGAAGACCAGACTACCCCAATTGAGCATATACGGGATGTGGCTTCATTATGTGGAGTTAACCATATAACCCAGGAGGATGTAGCTATTAGGATGCTTGTTGCATCTTTGAAAGGAAAGGCGTTACAGTGGTATAGAAGTTTGGCAGTGGGCACTATTGCAACTTGGGATGATTTTGGAGACAAGTTGCATAAGCAGTTTCAAGACAAATTAGACAATTTGTCCCTAGTTGAATAGTTGACAACCATAAAGAGGGCTCCTTAGGAGCAAATGTCAGATTTTAATTTTTGGTTCCAGAGGACTTGGTTCAGGATACTTGAAATGGTAAGGCCATCTCCTGAGTAATCTTTTCATTACTTTTTAAGAGCTATAAACAGTGATATATCAGTTTAGATACAGTCAATGGAAGGGGTATCTTTACTAGGTGCATATGAAGTAGCAATTAGAGCTGAAAATAGCCTAATACAAGCTAGTAAGCTTGCTCCATGGCCACCAATGCCTATATTTCTGGATATTCATTTGAATATCCCTTTGCAAATTTTTCCTTTTACACCATTATCACCTGTACCAATAGTTTCAGCTGATGTCCCAACTGCTGTAATTTAAGAAGTTGTTGTTCGAGGCCTGTCAAATGAGCTACAGGAGATTAAAAGTTTGTTACAAAATTTTGGTAACAAGTTGGTTAACTTGGAGAAGCAACAATCCTACAGACCACCTTACCAACAACAAACTCAAGGTCAACAACAGCAGTACCAAGGAAAAAATATGCCTTATCAGGGTAATTACCATGGCCCAAGGTAGAATGTAAACACAAGGCCTTTTCAGGTATATGCTCTTGCTTCTGTTAGTGCAGCTAGGGACCTTGTCCCTGTTCAAAATAGTTTAGCAGCAGATTATGAGTGGTGCTACCCTTGCAACCAACCTCATAACCAATCCACTTGCTCCAATGGACTCATAAATCAAGCATTGATGGTGCAGAGCGTTGCAAGTTCACAGTAGAGCATACCTAATGATGGAACTCCACAACAGTAGGAGAAACCTCCAAATGATGCTACTCTACTAAAATTTCAGGGGGAGGAGTTATGTGGAATCAATGTAGATGATCCAATCTCAGCAAACACAACAACGAAGAAAAGAGCTCTTGATCTTGAGAAAAAAGCTGACAAGGGGAAGGCTATAGCTGTTGAACCATCCACATCACAAGTACCTCACATTTCACAAGGGAACTCTCAAGGGACTACCAAGGAGCAGTCACACTTGCAAGTTGATTCTATTGGTGTAAAGATTCATCACAAGGTAAGTTTGATTGTACCTTTCAATATAATTGAAAATATGAATAAGATGAACGTAATGATGTCCATGTGGGATTCTTTGTCTATCCTAGGTCAGAAAGATATGTTACAGTCAGCTTTTTTGGGTTTAAAAGTGACTGATGAACCAATAGTAGGTCAAGTTAGGACTGTCCTAACAAACACTCCTCAGGACAGTAACCAATAGTCCATTAAACGGAAAAGTAAGGATGTTAAGCCTCCTCCTTTTTACATTTCCTTAATAGTGGGGGACAAGCTAGTTCATAACTGCATGGTAGATAGCGGTGCTAGTAGCTCAGTCATGCCCAAAAATATTGCAGACCAACTAGAACTGACATATCAACCATTAGAAAAAGGGGTTCTTTGATTTGATGGTTCAGTTGTTAACACTGTAGGTATTATCAAAGACTTGATCTTGACTTTGCATGCCTGTCCTAATTTTTCTATACTGCAGGATGTATTTGTTATAGACTTTCCTCCATTTTTCACCTTATGTTTGTCTAGGGATTTCATTGCCAAGATTGGGGGGTATTTGTCATCAGATTGGTCCCATTTTCTCTTCAAGATGAGATATGGGACTAAGGCTACCATAAGATCTAAGAAATTAGCTAAGGATCACATAGAGCCTTACAATCCAAGTGTGATCAATGTTGTTCCTACTGTTGTAGATACAAATTGTGTCATTTTTACTGATAGTGAACTTGTTGTTGCTCAAGAGCTGCAACCTGAAAGTGTTCCTGAGTCACTTTTGCATGAGTGGGAAGCAAAAAAATGGTGGATAATCCTGATAGTCATATTTTGGATGCTGGTATGGGCAATTATGTGCTTCATGAACATGATGCAGAGGTACATAACCTTGAAAATAGTGTAGATTCACTGTTGTTGCAGCAAATTGAGCTATGGGAGATGTTTTTTGATGGTTCCAGAAGTAAGAATGGAGCTAGAGGGGGTGCAATGCTTGTGTCCCCACAAGGTGACAAGTATTTTTCAGACTTCCATTTTTCTTTTGCTTGTTCTAATAATATAGTTGAATATGAAGGGCTTATCCAAGGTTTGGAATGGGTAAGGAAAAGAGGAGTGAATTGTCTAAAGGTTTATGGAGATAGTGAGTTAATAATAAATGAGGTTAGAGGCTTGAGTGTTGCAAAAAATTATGCTTTGAAGTCTTACAAAAACAGAGTGTGGGACCTAATTGAAGAATTTAATGCATTCAACTTGACTTTTGTTCCCAAAAATTAGAACAAACATGCAAATTAGCTTGCATCTGTTGGAGCATAGTTTGATATCCCTAATGATATCAAAAAAGAGAAAACACAGAAATATGTGAAGGTTGTGGTCAGGCCATCAATTCCTGATAACAATGTTCACTTGCAAGTGTTTGACAGTGATAAGTAGATTCTATCATTTTTTCTAGAAGAGGATCAATTTTCTATGGTAAATCAAGAGAAACTCGAGCAACAGTATGATGATCAAGTCATACAACTAAAGATGAACAAGCTACCCAAGGGAATTGTCTTAAGAAGGGTAAAGTTGGTTTGCAAATCAAAGAAGAACACTATGAAGAGCTAGATATTTTCAAAGGTAAGCCCTTAAAATAGGTAAAATCTGTTCAGCTGAAGATAAGCAATATTTTATTGCTTTATGTCAGGAATTTCATTGTGTTTGCTTGGGAATACTCAAATTTAAAAGGGTTTGACCCCCACATTTCCCAACACACAATTGAGTTAGAACTTGGAGCCAAGCCTATTAGGTAGCAACAAAGACCTTTGAACCCTAAGTTAGAGCCTCTCATGATCAAAGAGCTGACCAAATTAGTTGAGGGGGGTATTATTTTTCCTATTAAACATACCTCATGGGTTTCTAACCTTGTATCGGTTAGGAAGAAAAATTAAGAGATTAGGCTCTGTGTGGACTTTAAGGATCTTAACAGAGCATCTCTGAAAGATCATTAACCATTGCCCTTGATGGAGCAGATTCTGCAAGTGGTTGCTGGTTTTGAAAGGTTTTCTCTATTAGATGGTTATTCTGGTTATAACCAAGTGTTGGTAAAAGAGGAAGACCAGTTCAAAACTGTATTTACAATGAAGTGGGGCACTATGGCCTACAAAATAATGCCTTTTGGATTATATAATGCTGGTGCCATGTTTCAAAGAGCCATGGATATGGCATTTCAAAGTTTAATCAATAAAATTGTGTTGATCTATTTGGATGATGCCACAATATTCTCTAAGAATGTTGATGAACATTTGTCACATCTAAAACAAGTGTTTGAGAGATTCAAGGAGTTTGGAATATCCCTGAATCCAAAAAAGAGTATCTTTGCAGTTCATGAAGGTAAGTTGTTGGGACACATTGTGTCAAAGCAGGGAGTTACTATTGATCCTGAGAGAGTTCAAGCCATACTTAAACTACCATTTCCCAATCACAAGAAGGGTCTACAAAGTTTTTAAATTTTATGTAGCCTTTGAGTGCCATGCTTAAGAAAAATGCAGTTTTCAGTTGGACTAGAGAAGCCAAAAACAACTTTGAAGCAATTAAAGAGGCTTTAGCATCGGCCCCAACGCTAGTAAATCTTGATTTCTCTAAAGACTTTATATTGTATGCTTTTGGTAGCATTAGTTCTATTTTTGCTATGCTAGTTCAGAAGAACAATGATAATTTAGAACAACCAATTGCTTTTTCCAGTCAAGGTCTTGCTGATTATGAACAGAAATATACATTTGTAGAGAAACATGTCCTTGCTGTCATAAGAAGCTTGAATAAATTCAAGGCTTTAATCTTTAACAATAATATTCATGTTATGGTTGCACACCCAAGCGTTAAGGAGTTTTTGCTGAGCAAAGATCTAAATGAGAAGAGGGTTGGGTGGATCATGAGAGTTATGGAATACGATGTAGATATCAAAATTACCAAACTTGTTAGAGGAAAAGGTCTTTGTGAGTAGCTTGCTGTAGGGTCAAGCTTTGAAAAGGAATTAGAAACTGATATTGTTTTAGCTAATACAAATGAGCCTTAGAATGCTCAAGATGATATGCATGTGTTAGGTGCAGGTTGGGTTCAAGATATGACCCATTTTTTACAAACTGGTGAGTGTCCACCAAGTTTGGACAAAGCCAAGAGAAGGTATTTCAAGTTGCACTCCATTCCTTATGTTTTAATTGATAATATTCTTTTCAGAAAGGATCTTAGTGGTGTTATGTTGAGATGTATTAATAATGATCAAACAAAAATAGTGATTCATGAGTTTCATGATTGAGCTACAAGAGGTCATTTTCCTCCAAGAACTACTACTTGGAAAGTCATGAGAGTTGGCTATTACTGTCCCAGCTTGGGCAAGAAAGTGTATTAAATGTGCTCTTTTTCCAGGAAAGGAGAGGCTACCAACTTTTCCTTTGCAGCCAATTTTAGTGGAATAGCCCTTCATGAGATGGGGCATTAATTTCATTGGACCAATAAATCCACTCTCTAGTGTTGGTCACAAGTGGGTACTTACAACCACTGACTATTTTACACAGTGGACAGAGGTGGTTTCTTTGAAAGAAGCTAATGAATCCTCTGTATTGAACTTCTATGATGATATAGTAACTAGGTTCGAAGTTCTTGACTCCATCATTTTAGATAATTCTCTAGCATTTGTGGGATTAAGAGTTACAAATTGGGCTATTAAACATGGAATTCATTTCAATACCTCTTCAAATTATTACCCATGGGGTAATGGTTTAGCTGAAAGCACTAACAAGAATCTCATGAGGATTATTAAAAGAACCATGCAGGATAATCAAAGGACTTGGCACACAAATCTGAAGTATGCACTTTGGGCAGACAGAGCGACCCCTAAAAGGTCTATTGGTAATTCACCATATATGCTAGTTTATGGTAAGGAGGCAAGATTTCCTTTATCTGTGGAGTTTATAGCTCTTGAAATTATTCACCAGTTAGAGATGTTTGAAGAAAATGAGCCTTTGACAGTAAGATATGCTAAGCTTATGGAGCTTGAAGAAGTTAGAGACAAAGCAATGAAATCTATGGAGTATCATCAACTCCAAACGAAGAAGGTCTTTGACAAGAAAGCTACATCGAGAGTTTTCAGAGAGGGTGATGTTGTTCTCAAGTGGGATGTATTGAAGACTAGGCCAGACAAGCATTTGAAGTTTGATAACTTATGGACTGGTCCTTACGTTGTTTCTAAGTGCGAGGAGCACAATGCTTTCCAACTATCAACAATGGATGGTGAAGTTTTACCTATCCCAGTTAATGGGATTCACCTCAAACGTTGTTTTGAGTTATCATCTACCTTTAGGTATCTTAGGTTAGGTTTATGTTTTCAATAAGTGCTGCTAAATTTTAGTTGAGTTGTTGTTTCATTTCCCTAAGTGTTGTTCTAGCATAGTTAAATAGTTTCCATTTTGCAGTTTTCATATTTTCAATAAGTTTCCAAGTAACCTAATTAGTTGTGATAAGTTACAAGTGAGTTACAACCATGAAAAATATTTTTCTAGGTTTGTTTCTGAGTTTTCCTAATGACTCCATGCCCAATGGAAGAGTCTAGGTCACTGGGCTTTGATGTTTAGCAAGGAAACATCCAGTAGATGTCGCCAAAAATGTTACCAGATTTTCACCTATAGGCTCAATTAGGAGGAGCCATCTATGTTTCAAAATGAATGGTACATTTATTTAAGCCTTTTATGTTACATTCAGTTATACAAATGAAACAACTTTCCAAGATTACAAGAACACAAATTTATTATGTTCATACAAGTGAATGAAACATAAAAGATTTTATAATTTTTTGGAAAAAGTACTTTATTGAATGTAATCAGATACATGTGTCTCACATAGCAAGCCGTGAGACTGACTTACTCATTTGATACAAATAAGAACTAAAATATACATGAATGAGTAAATTCTGAAAATAAAATGAGCATGTAAAGAAGGTAACCAATCATTGCCTGAATGACTGGTACTGCAAATGGATTTGCTCCTGATTGCCTCGCCTTGCTCCCTGTTGCTCCCTGGCCCCTAGGTGTTTGGTGTCTGGTTGCCTGCATTGGGTAAAGAAATGGGTTAGAACAGTAAATTCTAAGCAATGAAAGGTTGCATTTTCAACATGCACATCTACCCATACATACATATGTTAATTCCTATGTGCATCAAATGTAATGCCTATCTTAAGTGCCCATGAAAGCCAAAATAGAAGAACATTATACTTACTTGAGGTAGGCATTTAATTTCTAACTTGTTTCCTTCATGTGTAGATACGGGTATAATCATATCTTTGTTTTTGTCAAATCAAATGAGTGTGGTAAATGTGGCTCCCACAAGGGTTGAGCTTAGCTCATAGCAATGAAAGTTACTTATCAGATAATTCACCTCCTCTTGTTCTACTCAAGCAAGTATACATCGGATATGATAGTGAAGTTATTTGTCACTATCTTAAATGACATATTCCTACTCAAGAAAATCAGAAGGAAGGGTGAATTTAACAATAGGAATATATTGTTTGATAGTGATTGATCTTGTGGCCACAATAAAAAAAAAAAGTTTTCAAGTAAGGACTCAAGAGAGTAGGTGAAACCTACTAACTTGAAGTTCACATTGTGAAAACTAAGGACAATTGAAAGGGTACATAAGTGACATAGTGAAAAATAGATGAGTGATAGTACTTCAAAAGACAACAACAATACGCACTTTCAACAAAATAAGGTGTATTAATGAAGCTAGTTGTAGATGGTTTGTGAAGAAGACAAGTTAGGTGTCACAGCAAGAACAAGATGATAATGGAGAAATAACAATGATTTAAACTGAGGAAATATATATTCATTGCATTTATATGTTAATAGAACAGTCAAGGTGAGTATGCACAATGATGATCAATGATTAATTACAACAAAAAGGACAATAAATAGTGAAAATATTTGTGATCTTTTCCAGGGCAAGTGCCAATCCAACCTACAAACCATAGTTACTATAATCACTATTGATCATGATCAGTTTGAAGAGGATTGTACTGTTCTTGATAAGCATGGCAACCATCAAAAGGAAGAATGTATGATATAAATGATGAGACTCTTTCACTGGATCAATCTCTTGAGCATAGTGAGTTTTCAAAAGACTATGGCTCATCCAATATGGGAGATGAAACAACAAAAACATAGCAGCCCATAAAGTGAAGTAAGCTTCAGTCAAGCAAGCCCATACTATGGAATGGAATTGAATTATTTAGCAATCTTTTTTGCTTCTTTCACGAGGCAACATTGAAATAGTTGGTTGAGAAGCTCTTGTTTCAGCCATTCACTCTCCCACAAAATCTCATTCATATTGTAATCAAGCATGTTTTTATCAGTAAAGGTAATTATGGAAATAGTAGTTGTTATTACATGGTGCTAAGCGCAGAAGGATTTCTACAAGAGAAACAAAGATAACCCAAGTGAATATCAAAACCATATGGTCATGACATAGTAGAAATTGCTAAGATGGGCTCTGGAAAAACCCTGGGTTATCTTTTACCAACATTTCTTCATTTGAGACGGTGCCAAAATAATTCACATGGGGGTCCAACTATTCTTGTTTTGGAACTTACAAGGGAACTTGCTACACAGATACAAGAAGAACCTGATAAGGGTTATAGGGTTTTGAAAACCCTATATTTTTTCTTCTTTGGTGGTGTCCAATTCATGATACCTGTGGCCAGAATGAGATCTCCATGGTGGTCGTGAGAAAAGTGAAGCTAACAAAAAAAGGAAGATGACTTTATTTGTACACAGGGAATATCATTTTTATGCAGGACCGACACATGAATCTACAGAAAATTACAAATACACTATTGATGTTATTCTTTTTTATGCAAAGAATGGCTTGATTTCAAGCATTTTTATCTATAGGAGACAAGTGCATATCCATGAGAAGAGAGGAATAAGGAGTACACAAGGTCACAGAAAGGAAAAATATAGAGGGCATAGATAAAATATTGAATATGTATTAGAGAAAAGAAAAAATGCTCTCAAAAGTACTTACCAGTGATTTTATGAGAGGATCAACATATTTTTGTAAGGGAGAAAGCCATTCTAGCCTCGAATCTGCCATCAAATTCATCTTGCAAACCTCTGTGAAAAACCTAGCTTGACAGCAGGCTTCTTCCTGAAGCTTCTTGGAAGAATGATTTCAAAAAATTATTTCTTTTGTTTTTAGGGTTGAAACCCTAAGTCAAGTGGAGGTCATTAAAATATGGCATTTTCGCTTTGTTTTTACAAATTATGTTGCAAACTAATACCTCGTGCCTTTATTTCTTCTAACTTAGGCTTTCAAATATAATGTTGACTATCATGATCGATGCCTAGGGTGGAAACCTTTTTGTTTTGCATTTAAATATATTATAAAATTTCTTAATATGAAATGGTGTTTTATAAACCGTTTAATTTAAGTCATTATTTCTTACAAATGCAAAATATGAGCTGAGTATGAATATGACTAAGTCTTAGGAATAAGTTGAAGAAGTTTGCAAAAATTTGGAACAAAAATAGGCATGATACTTCAGTTTTGAGACACAAGGAGGGTATCTAGGAGAGGTTGAGAGGCATTAGGAGGGAATTTAGGCATGTTGACTTAAGTTTGAGACACTTTGGATTGGCTTTTACAGTTTGATTAAGTCTTGTATGAATTTTTCAATCATTTGGAGTCCTTTTTGATGAAATTTAGTTGCTAGATTTATGGCTTTTGGAGGGCATCTAAATTATAGAGTTTCTAGAACCTCTTTTTGAGGGTTGGTTGAGAGTTTATGCTTATAGTCACTTTAGTGACTTTATGGTACTCAGTTCTTCATATGCAGATAGAGACTTTGTGACTTTGAGAGTCCCTTGTCATACTTTTTCAGGTTTTGTAACTCATTTAGAGCATGATATACATAATTTACCTTGTTTACCATTGATGTTTCAATTTTCCTTCTTGTTCTTGCAAAACATTGTGCATTTTTAGGTGATTGATCAAGTTATTTTCTAAAAAATTTCTATTTGCTTATAACTTTGTCTCATGTTTGCATGCCTTTTTTTTTGCAAAATTAGTATTATGCAGGTTACAAATTGTGTTTACAGAATTGCACATAAACTTTTAAATTGTGAAAAATTGTTTTTCCTTCTTGAAAGTGTGTGCAAGTCAAACCTATTTGTGAATACTTATGCATAAATCCATAGTAACATGTTGTGCAGCTTCATATCCATCATCAATATTCAAGTGTATGTTAATTTGAGTGTCTCATAGCTCTTGTCAATTTGGTGTATCACCCAGTTTGTTTCACATTTTCAGTATTCTTCATTTTATGCAACCGTATCCTTACCCTTTTTACCATCAAGTTAATAGTTTAGGTGATATTACCAGCTAGGAAGCTGGCCTATCTAGAGGTTCATTTTAACTTTAGGTGACCCATAGCCTTGAAATGATCCTATGTTTCTCCAGAAAGCTTAGTTTCATAACTTTGCATAGGGTGCATTTCTAGGAGATAACAAGTATTATATAGGAGCATTTTATGGAAAGTGTATCTAAAAGTGTCTCAAAATATGTATGAAAACAATAGAAAATGTGATATTATCTTAACCTATCATCTCTCCCTTACTAGACTTTTTCTTGTCCCCAAGAAAAACACTAGGGATACTAATTATACTATAAAGTAATATGTCTCAAGTCCATGATTGTATTAACCCCCTGAATCTGTTTCAAATAGAAACCTTGATATGCTACAAACCACCTCGTTCTAATAAATCCTGCTTTCTCACATTCATCACCTTTCTACCCAGTCCAATGTGGAACTGGATAAAGGAGAATAGGTGGTTGGAAGGTGAGTGGTACCTAGTAAACTCCTTTGTTGACACCATTTTCTATATACTTAAGTACTCTTTGAAGCCTAGTAGTGAAATTATATAGAGAATGTGGTTCCTTTCGTTGTAATTTAGGGGTCAAATAGTTCCACCTATTTTGTACATGTTTGTAGCACTATTGTCTGATACCCACAACTAACATCTACATTCTCTCCTAATCTACCTTCTTGAGTTTCATGATTTTATTTACTCACACCCTTATTTTTAATTAGTTTTAGTCATTCATCAATGATTGCATCAAGGTTTTTATCATCTTTTCTTATGGGGAGAGTCGTTGATTTCTCTTTTTCTTAATACTCTTCCATTACTTCACCTTTGATTTGTTCATTTCTATAATAGGATGCAAGTGCCCATATTTGAATATCCCCTATAAATATTAGAGGGTTCCATTTTTTCTCATATGGCACTATATAGTAGTGTAAATAAAACTCACACAATTGATCCTATTCTTCAGGTGTAGAAGCAGCAAAAATTTCAAGAAACTCAGAATTTCTAGTCATACCCTTACAATGTTTGCTAATTAATCTGCTAAATCAAAAGCATAAAAACTTTCCTATAAATTTAATGCATATATTCTCAATGGAGGTCCACATCTGACAATTTGTGCATCCTTATCTACTAATTCCTCCAACTAGGCTGTTGATCTATTCAATTCTATGTCTCTCTTTTCCAATTCCTTTACATATTCTTCCTTTTCTTTCTTCCATTTATCCTTTTCATGTGCAAGCTCATTAGTCACTTTCCACAATTGATAGCCAAGTGACAAGGTTGTGTGGTAATCAGGAGTTCTATGTGGAGGAGGTTTATGATCTAGCATTTCTAATTCTCTGTCCTTTGTTTTAGTCATGGTCAGTTGTGCCTACAAATCAAGTTTAGTGCCATGGCCATACAACTGCAATTTCTCCTCCATCTCCTACATTTTTGCTTCTCTTTCCTTGTCCTTTTGTTCATAATTTTACACCAACTCCTCCAAATGTTTAATCCTATCCAATGCCTCTTGGAGTTATTTCCTTATATATCTTTCTTCTATGTATACTTCCTCTGTATCTAGAAACTTCTCGTTACCCTCTCCTTCAAAATCTCCATGAATGGGACTATCTAGGGTTTTTGTCCATAATTTCTTAGCACTACATTATCTTCTAATTTTTAATTAGAAGTTGTTAGTACATATATTTTCCTTTTTGTTGGCATATTCACATCACCAGGGGCATCCCCCTTTACCTAAAAGTTTTTTTCTATAATCAAGACATCTTGTTGTTGTTGGTCCTTGCTCTTTTCTTCTTCCTTTGGTTCTTCTATATTTTCCTTCATGGCACCTTGTCTTCTTAACCTGCCAGAGTGTCTAGGCGTGATTATTTCTTTCTCAATCTTCTTCTTTCCCTTTTGAACACTCTTCTTCTTCTTCAAAACATCCTCTTTCTTCTTTTGAATAACCCTCTTTTTCTTTAGAGTATCCTTCCTTTCTTTTGGTTTAGAGGGTGTAGAGGAGGTAGATGCACTACCTCTCCAACTCTTATATTTATGTGATCTTGAAGAAAATGGTATTTCCTTAATTATAGGTGGCCTAGATTCTAGTTTTTCAGGTTCTTCATGCTCACCTTGGCTATTGGAAGGTGAAGCCACAAGTGAGACATGAGGGTTTTCCTCTATAGGTTCATTTCGGGGTTCTGCATCCTCAGGTACTATGGGTGCATCCAAAAAACTATTAATATATGTACATTGCTTAAATTCCTCCTAGTTCACTTATGGATATTGAATCCTTAAAATTCTTTTTAAATAGCGATGAGACAAAGAAGTATAACTTTGTGTTCTTTGGTATTCTGAGGCCATCTATTTCAACAAATTGTACAAAAGTTTGGTACATTCACCAACCTATTATGCTTGAGGTGACTACATAATTTGAAATGAGTTATATACAGAAGGTTCTACCTACCATCACAGGTGATGTATATGACAATGTAAGAGGCACAATTTTCCCATAACCAGGGGAGGGAAAGTCTCTTCATACCTTGTGATGATGAGTCTAATTACTCTCCTCATATATAGAATTATTCCCTAGCTGCAACTGTGTTGACTCATGCTTGAAATTTTGCCCTTGTTCTTGGTAACCTAGTGACCTATACAATGAAATTATCAGATGCATCTACTAAAAATCCCTTTACCATAAAAATTCAGTCATAACAACTAAAAATGACTACATGGTTAGTCACACAATTGAATGACTACATTGCTAAAACTTTTAGTCACAACAACTAAAAATGACTAAATTCTACTATTTTTTTACAACACAACTATAAATGACTAAATAAATGACTGATTTGATCGTCAGGTAAAAAAAACAACTATAAATGACTAAATAAATGACTAATTTGATCATCAGGTAAAAAACACAACTAAATATTTAGTCACACAAATAAAAATTTGAAGTCCATTTATTCAGGTGCTCCCAATTTCCCTCTTCCCCACCATTTAAAAATGTCATTACAAATAAAAGTGATACATAAAACATTTGGAAGACTTGAAACTATAAAAAAAAATCTCGCCTTTATCCTTCACAAGGAAGGGTTTCTCCTTGCTACTCCAAGAAGCAGAGACCAACACCACACAAAACCAGATCCAAACACTGAAGGAAACCTATAGCTATAGCTTGGAAGTCATTCACACATCACAAAAAGTTTCAATGGAAGTAGATGCCATTATTTCCAGGACAACGTTTGCTATTTTTTTTATTTGCCTTTAATAATAAGGCCACTCAATTTTAATCATCCAAGGAAATAATTCTTCCCATTCCCTTTAAAGAGCCTCTCCTACCCTATAAAATCAAAATTCTGAATAGTTTAAAATTTCTTTTCATCTCTGTATTTGGTTTCCCTCCATTTGATTGTGCATTGATTCATCCATGGTTCAACATAAACATGGCATAATTCATTCCTTAGAGTAAGTGCAATTCATAGAAACCCTTTTCACCATTTTTATTAATGCTTTCAAAATTCTATAATTTTTGAGGTTTTTATTTTGCATTTTGAGTGTTATTAGATTTTACAAGTTCGAGACATTTAGGATCCCTTAGTTTTAGGTATTTATGTATTTTTGGTTTACTTTTCAGTTGGGATGAGGTGTTTTGTGCAGGTTGCCACTTTTAAGGAGGTTGCATCTTGGGTGAGAGTCATCCAAGTTGATGGATTGGTATTAACCCACTTCTCTGAATTCTATTTTCCTTTTTCATTTTGCTTAGTTGTGTATGATATTGATTTTCAAAAAAATGTAAACGGATAAATTCAGGTTGTATTGAAAATTATAAAGCACTTTAAATAATGCATGCCTTCTCATGTCACCAGAAAACTTTTGGTTTTAGACATTGGAAGTGTTTTGGAAGTTACAAGTTGTTTTATGTTTCTGGTATGTACTTATTCTACATATATACTTAACCTTTTGGCCTATATTGTTCTTTTTTCTTTGCCCCATTTGAGGCTCAATTCCTTGAGAACTTGATATGTAATTAGAAGTGATTATATTTCTATTGAACAATTAGATTTGTTCTTAATTTTGGCATTTTGTGTGTCATCCAAAATAAGCTTGATTAACCTACGATAAGCTGATATTTGATCAGGGATGTTTACATTTGTAATAGAATAGCTTGATAAATTTGTATTTAACTTCTTTTGCTTATTTATGATGATGAGCGGAGCTGTGGAACTAAAGAAGAGGATGAAGCTGATGTTGATGGGGAAAACTATCAACTTGAAATGATGCAATATTTGAGATAAGTAAATATTGAGAATAATACAGTTGGATGGTAAGTTGTACAAATATGAAGTTTTCTTTATCCTGAATATAATCTTTGAATGAATACAACATGACTAGCATTTTTTTAATTAGATTTTTTTTGAGCTTTTGAAATAAGCCATTCGAAATATATCATGAAATGATTATAGTGTTATTAACTTTGGTAACTATTCTGAACTTTTGAAATAAGCCCTAGGTGGACCATATACAAATTTTCAAGAATAATATTTGTAGGAGGTACAATATTTTAGTTGTTTCAAATAGTAGAAATGGGTGATACCTACCAAGTATATCCCTATTTGGAAGTTAATTTTAAACAAGGGTTATGATTTATTCTTTTTTTTGCTATCAAAAGAAGAGCGTATACTAAACTTCAAAATAATACATGAGATCCAATGTATTCTGAAGTAGATGTTCTTGGACTCTCAAAGGTCATTTTAATTGACTCACAACTATTGTGAACTTTCAAAAGAAATTGTGATTTCTCTTGTGAATTCATGTTTAATTTTTGAGGCTACATCAGGTTACAAATTTTGAAAATTTCATCATCCTCAAATCAAAGAGGCGCCACAAACCAACAAACTCAATAATCTTCCTTATTGCTTCAACTATTGTGATAAATATTTGTGCAAGGAGAATCAACTTAGAGGTAGCTAAATCAAGTGTGGCAACATTTTCAATATTGTAACACTTCATAAGGCTATTGACAAACTTGGATTGAACATCCAACCTATTAGAAAATGATTCAACTAGAGATCAACCGAATGAATTCCACAAATTGCAATTATCCCATATCAGAAAGCTTTCCCAATTCTTTAGAATTCAATTTAAATTATACACTTTCTCTATTGCTTCTCTGAGATTCAATGATAATTACAGGAATATTTCCCAACATTTCAAAATTTAATTTAGACCATAGTTTTTCTATTGCTTCTAGAATTGCAATTACTTCAAACAACCTTAGGAAAAACATATCATGCTTGTAGATCCCTAATTGAGTTCCCTCTCCTAGAATCAAGGTAGGGCATAGAGGAGTGGCTAGATCAATTTGTATAGTTGTGAAGCTGGAGGTTTGTAACATTGAACGACATTGCATACCATCTTGTGGAATTTGGTTGAAGCCATCTGACTTCAAGCTAATGATGTATTTATTGACTTACTTAATTCATTCCTTCTTGAGAAATTCAGTCCACCACTAGATCATGTTAAAATATCAAAGTAAAGTTTTATGCTTTCATCATTCCATACAATAATTTATTCTCTTAGAGTTTAGCATCTATGATAGAATAAAATTGTTTTTTGAGTTATACCAAAAAAACATACTAGGTATGAGGATCCATATTGCAGTGCTCCCAAGATTTGGGAATGGAAAAACTATTTTACACACATAAATTCTCAAAATCAAGCCTTAGGTTGAAGATTTGGATGCTTTAGATTGTTAGTCACATAATCAAATCTATTTAAAGCAGTCATTTGTATTTCAGAGCTAAGTTTTTTTGAAGATGGATGCTAGAAATAGAAAATAAATATGTAGTTTCATTTTAGTTGCCACTTACCTACCATTCTCACCTACCATTCTCTCCAATTTAATATGTATCAATCAAATTCCATGGGATCTTTTTAGGCTATGTAAATGATAGATACATTTATGAATTACCAGGTATTTCTTAATAAGTTACAAAATTTTGAAGTTTTTCTATAATGAATTCATCATAACAGTATAATTTTATTTTCAAAGACTGTAATAGGAAAATACTAATAGTGATAGTGTTAATTTGTTTTCTATTGTTGGTTTTAAGATTAAGCTATTTTAAGATCATGAAGACATAGCTATAATAGAAAAATAATCGGCTGCCCAAGAAAATGCTTGGAGGTTAATAAAGATGCAGTGATTCATAGAAAAGGAGAAGCTACTACTAAAGAAGAATAAAGGAAATTATGGGTCGCCTATGAAAGAATTAATTTAACATTAAAAAATGAAATGATAATTAAATTTTAATGATATCAAGTTTTTGCAATCCATAATACTGTTCATTATTATTTTTGGATTGGATTATGTTGGATTTTTTGTATCAATCGAATCTAGAAATAATAATGAAAAATTAAAGTTTATTTTTAATATTAATCAAAGATTCAAAAGGAATTTTGAAGATTTATGACTCTCTATGAACAAAATTGTAATGCCTTTTTTAAGGTTTCTTTAAATATAATAAAACTTCGAATGCATCTCAGAAAAATAAAAAAATAAAAAACTTATTATCTTATCTCTATTGCAAATCTTCCTCCAAACTGTAGTGATCTCTCTTTAATTTAATGCTTTTGAATTGTCTTAGAGGCTACCTGAACTGGGGACTTTCACTCGCTAGCTCAATGATTGAAATTAAGGGGGTTTTGTCTTTTAATTTCAAGCCTTTAAGGGGTTTCGTCCTCAAGTTGTTGAACCATGGTTCATGTCTCATAAGGGATAATAATATATTAAAAATGTCTTCCAAATTGTTGTTCATTTCTCCTTGATTGATCTTCCTTATATACCTTATCCCTTCATGATACAAAACCCTTAACATGACTTTTGACCATTATTAAGTCTAATCTTTATTTAATTTCAGTCTTATAATATTACTTATCTTTCCTTTTTCCCAAAACTCTTATCTTTGAGTCCCTGATAATGTGAAGGTTCTGAAAAAATTTTGACCTTACAATGGTCTAATAATGGATACCTTGAATTCCACTTTGCTATCTCTAGAATTTTTTAGCTTAACGGTCTTAAGTTTGAGGCTGAGACTTTGTTCTGGAAGGCAGATCGGTTTGCTCACTGTTCTTAAATTTGGTGTTACCTATGTTGTGCCGATTTGTTTTCATTTCCTTTTTAGTCTATAATTTAATAAATATTATGTATTTAATGCATAAGTCATCAAATTATGAAGATATCATTCTAAAACCCCAATGGGGTTTATATTTCCATTCAATTCATCTAAGTTTTTGTTCTTCATGGATCTAAATGTTATGTGTTTTTGGTGAATCCTTTCCAATCAAACCAAGTTTATTGAGCAACAATTCAAATTGATTTTCTTGAAATATGATCAGCGATCTCATCTCAAGGAGGATATGGATATGGTTCTTCATATCGTCAACTTAATGAAGAGGAGCCTCAAGGTCATGCTGTTAGGATTTATTGTGAAGCTAATCCAGAGTTTTTCATGGTTTCCAAAGGTCATATTATAGTGATTACTCTAGGAATCCCACATCATCCCCATCAGGTATCTTCCTTTTGTAATCTCTAAATTTCTCAAAAGAAATCGACAAACAATTTTTCTAAATGTGACTCCTTTTTTACACATTAATATCTCTTCTGGCAATAATGGATCAAAGTGGATTCATGGGGTCTTAAAGAGTAGGATCTCAAACATGGAGATCAAGAGTGGGACCAGGTAAAACCGTTCATAATCATGCTCATATTGTTTTATTGAGTGTCTAAGAGCTAAGTATCCAAGACAACATTCTGTATTTTTCTATTGAATTTTTGGCATGAGAATAATTTTGGGTTTGCAATCCTATTTTTTAGTACACCAACTAAGTATCCAGGACACACTGCAAGTAATTTTCTCACCAAATTTCTCATTTTCCACAAAATTAGATTCTAAAGTGTAGTTTAATATTCACCATTTTGATTTTTTCTCTTTTAGCAAAATTAGAATTCAGTTCGTAGGTTGTGCTTGTTGTGCAAATTTGTAAGATGATTTTTTTGTATTCAACTGCACGATACTTTCCTTTTTTAATAAAATTTTATGCAATGGAGTTTAGATATTTAAATTCCTGTGTTACCCATGTCTATGTAGCCCTAGATTCTATGGTGTCAACTCCTTTTTAGTGGGGTTTGGGTCTGAAATCCATGGATCTATTGCAATCAATCACTGAGATTTGATGTTGTTTGATCCCTCTTTGTGGAAATCTGATCCCCCAATAGAGCTACCAGTGGTAGATAATGTTATCTACATTTTTCTTTTCTCAATTCAACTTGTTTTATAATTCATTATTTTTTGACATTGGGATTTGAATTATCTAATTGAATCTTTGAGACTTTTGTTTTTGTTTTATAAACAATTTCAGTATTATATCATTCTACAAGATGCACTAGGAACACCCAATTAAATTGACATTTGAATATTAATTTCTCAAATGAATATGTGAAAAACACAAATTACTACTTATGAAATATGAGTTATTTTCTATTGTTTTCCATGGTAGATTTTGTCTCTATGTTAATTAAAATCTATGAATAGTGATAAGATCTTAGGTTTGTTAAACCCTAGCACCTTCATTAAAATATATGGAGGTTTTCCATGTTAAACCTTGTTATACAAGGTAAAAAAGAAGTCAATGTTATCAAGTCAAAAGATAATAACTCAAGTAAATTGTTTGTGAAGATAATATGAACGAGTTTCATGACAGTCACAAGAGCAGTCATAGGTATGTGATGTTTCATTGAGGAATCACAAAATATTTCTCTCATGAAAAATAATGAATGGAGAATATGAAGGCAATGTATAATGACATGTCAAACCAAATGATAGAGAGTAGTATGACAAACCTTTCATGGAAATGTCGTTTAAAGAGTGGTGTCTCTATAGATTTAATGAGATTTTTGTAAATATAAGTGAATCTTAATATTATCATGAACAAGAGCATATTCTTTGGCATAGGAGTATGTAAGTGATTTCTATCTCCACATTGTGAATTTGAGTAGAAGGTAGTATATAGGGATTTTTATGAGACACTATCTTGAATTAGACCTTAAGGTTTTATGTCATGGAAATGTTGCAAATGGCAGTTATAAGTTAGGGACTATATGACAAGTGTGCATGAAGGATAGATGACAAATAATCCATAGGTCACCTGTGTAGGTCACAAGATAGCCTACACAATCACACTTACAATCATGATAGAAGTGTTAACATCTTTTTTTGAAATTTCAAGATGCTAATGGATGAGTTACAACCTATGGAAAATATAAAAGAGGACAATAAAAAAACTTCTAAAAGTAGTCTACAAGTATATGGTCGGTGATAAAGGACAACGTAAGAGACTATTAGAGCATGGTAGGTTAGAGGAGAGTATTAAGGTAATCCAAGGGTTTTAGGTTATTTCCTAGAGTTTGTGAGACCGTAAGAATACACATGATCTACTAATATAGTAAAATTCCCTCTGATAGAAACATGGTGATAGTCTAAATTGTTATGCAATGATTAGTCATCATAGTGAAGATCATATCACAACCATATGACTGTTGAAAAATGGAATAGATCCATAATGAGGTGTGACAGAGAATTTTTTTTTAATGACGGTATTATCTTATTGCAAACATAGGAACAACAACGTTACATTCTAGACTTGACTCCCTTAACTCAAAACCTATGAGTGAAATCTTGAAAAGAGTAAGGTTTGAGTTTGAGAGAAGACCAATGACATTGGTATCAACTAGTCATATGACAGTGGCATCAAAGGAGATATCATAGTTTTGTATGAAGAGCTATAAATCAATAGAGCACAAATAGTTTCTTCAAGTCAATATAAAAGTTATAATTAAATAGTGTTTTCAAGGAACTCATGAAAATGGTGTAAAGGGTGATAGGCTTTCACCATGGAATGTGTGAAAATGTGCCAATCTAGAGAATGGCGTTGTGCAAAAGACCACCACAACACCACACAATGGTTGTTGGGCCTTTGTGGTGATGCGAGGAAAGCTCCCCACATCACCGTGAAGGCCCAAAAACCACCGTGTGGTGTTGTGGTGGTTGTGCAGAAGGTTTTATGAAGGCTTACATTATTTCTCTTCTTTGATCTATATGTGATATGCAAGAATGATGATCCATTTTCTTGTATATTTTAGATTATCTTTTCCACTTAATTCCGGTCTAAAATACATATAATCCAATTTTGAGCGTATCTTGATTCTACCAAAATGTGTTCTGAGAAACTCATTGGTTGTGAGAATTTTTATAGTTGCACCCCATGTCGAGGAAATTGAGGATTTTAATGTCATGTTCCATTTGTATAGCAATTAATGAATAGGGTGGCAAGAGAGGGAGTCAAGTTGTAGTAGGGAGGTGTGAGATTTTCCAAGATCAAGTGAACTTGTGGGGGTATTTTATGTAGCTCTAGTGGTAGTCCATAATGAATATCATATAACACTTTAGTAATTGCACATTCAACAAATAGTGAGGAAACTTCTTTTGTAGCTTAATTTTCTTGCACAAGGTTTTGTGAAGGCTTTGTCACATTTCTTTGAGGAATTTTTTGAACAATTCGCTTTCCTTGTCTATGCTTCCACATTTTCATGTATGTCTAGCAAGGCACTTGTAACTATAACATATGACAAAAAAATCCCTACTATTATGCTTTGATGGATGTCCCTTTGTTATTATTGGATATCTGATGTAGTGCACATTATTATAGTGCAAGCCTATTTTTCATATTGTTTCATTTAGCATCACCAATATTCTCCACAAGAACATTGTCCCTATTTAAAATGATGGAAATGGTTCACATCTCTCCAAACAATTTCTCTTGCAACAATCTTGGAGATGAATTTAGATGCAGTGTGAAAATCAAAACATACTTGAAGGTTCTTAACAACTCTAATAGTTTTACCAATGGAAATATTTAACAAACCAAATGCAATTGCTAAATTTTCACTATAGTGGCAGATAAATGAATTTTTTCTTCTATTCCACAACATTAAGTAAAATTCTTGAATCTAGTAATACCCTACTTCCTTCATTTGCCAATCCAATTTCTCCATTTTTGCATAGCTCTCCCATGTTTGTGGATGTGATTTGTCTACTACAATTTTTAATTGATTTTATCTTTTTGTTGTGTTTGGAATTACTTTTGTAAACTTGCAATATACAATGCACTTTTCTTCTTCCTTAATTGAGACTAATAGTAATTTTGTTGGTTCTATTGAGGCACAACATCATTCATGGTAAAAAATGCAACACCCTATTGCTCATATCAGATGGCATGCTTCATATAAAGGAGGAAATATTTTATGGTTATTGTTGACTACATTGAAGGAGAGAGCTTCATTTATGGGACATGCTCAACACTCTCCTCCTTAGATTCTACACGTTACATCTTTCTCGAGGAAGATTGCCCATGTTATAGAATTTTTAAGAGATGAAAGGGGAATGTGCTCACATTGAAGGGCTCCAAGCATGCATTTCCATCATTGTAGAAGTTTTTTGGAGAAGTTTCTTTCTTGTCATTTTTGTGCATTGTAACTCAAATTTTCAGTCTTGTGAATGAAAATAAAAATTATAATACTCTATTTCTAAGAATTTTATAAGAAAGATAGATATTTGAGACTTGTGCAAGTTGTAAGAACACCTTTCTTTTAATAAAGTTCAGTAATTTTTCCTTCTCAATGGTTGTCTTATTGTGTGAAATTGATGATTGATGTGTATTTCTACATTTTACATTTAAATCCCTAAATATCAATTGAATTAAAATATCTAAATATACTACTAATTGACATCGATTAATAATTAAATTAACTAGACATACTACCAATTGACAGAAATCAGTGAACAATGAATAAATATGACTAAATATATGACCAGTGAAATCAGTGAATAAAAATGACTAAATATACTAGCAAATTGATCAAAATGATGATTAAAATTAATGACTAAATACACTACCAATGGACAAAAATCAGTGAATAAAAATGAATAAATACGTGACTAGTTAACAACAATCAATGACTAAATTAATGACTAAATATATTAGTGAATAAAAAATGACTAAATAAGTGGCCAGATTACAACAATCAATGACTAAATATACTACCAAATCAATCAATCAAAACAACCAACAAATGACTAAAAATGGTTTAGTCATCAATTTGGTCGTATTATAAATGACTGGCAATAAACTACTAATGGTCACGTGATCATGTTTGGTCAATTATATGTAGTTTTTAGTAGTTTTTTTAATCATATATTATTTTTTTTGTACTAGTGATAGCTTCATCATATTCAAGTGTAATAACCCATTCTAATTATTACTTAATTATATTATTGCAAATGATATTATGAAGATTTGATTTAAAAAAGACATAACTAAGCATCTATTTTTAATCATAGCAACACATGTCTAATTAAAATGAGTCAATGTATATATATTCGAATTCAATGTCAATTTACAATATCCAAGTTGACTTGGCTCATATGGCCACAAAGTCAATACAATATACAAATTTTACATCAAGGTTACATCATATACCATGATAATATTGAAAACATCCAAGGTTTCCTCTTGACGCTTGCCTCCATTGGTGGACGAGAACATGGTTGAAACACTTTACCACCCAACCACAAAGCTTACACTTCCTCAAAATTCTTCCAACTTGAAGAATACCCGACCCTGCACAAAAATTTAGCAAGAGAATAATCTGTAAGGTGGAATCTGGTGTGTGCCCATATATCAACATGCATCCCTATCTATGATTAGAAAAATGAAAAATATATGCTAGGAATGGCAGAGAGTGTTATCACAAAGTCCATACATACATAATGGGCTAATTGCTTGGCCAAGCATAAAATTTAAGTTGCAACAACAAATGATAGGTTTTCGATAAAGAAAAAACCGATACTCTTTGAACTCCATTTCGGCACTCATCTTGGAAGGTAACTTTCAACAACACTGTTATTCCCTAGCAACTATCTACCCTCTAGCAACATCTACCCTGAGGTGCTCTAGTCTACTTAGGTGTTGTTCTATTCTAACAAGAGAATATTATTTACACACATATTTGTGGAAAAGTAATTCATTCTACTTATTTTCATAACTTATAAATTTTTAAAAATTACTTCAATGGATCTGATCAATACATTATCGATTCATTTCAACATATGTCACATGATTACATTCAGTGTAAACCAGTATTTATTTAAGAATAAGTTAAATAAGCAAAAAAATAAGGTATGTCACAAGTATGTGTATGTATGTAGGTGAAGGTCTATATGTATACACATATATGTGCCAACTTAAGTTATTTATTTATGCATACATTCTGAAATAAAAGCCATTATATTAGATTGCTTTCATTCAAAATAATGTTACAGGTTGACATATCGTGTGTCAAAAATACAAGAAGTAAAAGAACTAAGAACATGTCTATTTGAATAGTTTCCACATAATAATATGTTGTTTGTAACAAAAAAAAAAACTATTTGTAGCAAAAAAAATTGTTTGTAGGAGAACAAATGTTATTTATAACAAAATAATTTTGTAAAAAACTGATGTTGTGTTTATAGAAAAACAAATATTGTTTATAACAAAATGATGTTGTTTGTAGCAAAATAAATGTTGTTTATAACAAAACGATGTTGTTTGTAGCAAAACAAATGATTTTGATAACAAAAAAATGTTGTTTGTAGAAAAATAAATTATGTTTATAACAAAATGATGTTATTTGGAGCAAAACAAATACTGTACATATCAAACAAGCTATTTACAAAAGTTTACTGTTACCATACCAATATGTTTTGTTAACAATTTTTCAGGTTATCTAGAGTTTGATATATTTGAGTCTCATCTAGGGACCCTCGGTTATTAAATATAATCATGGTCAAAGATTTGAAATGACATAACTTTCATTCTCATATTTTTATTCAAAGGTCTATCATTCTGAGAACAAATATATATAAATATACATATAAAGGAAATAACCAAATGATACTAATTTTTTTCTTGCAAGGTAATAAAACTTGAACAACATACTAGTCATTATAACAATAGTAATAGTTTTACACATTTACTGGGATCATTTTTATCATGGTTTGGGTTTGAAGAACCCTCGTTCACTGATATAAATAAATTATGCCATTGTTGTTATATGGAACGACCAACAGTCGGTTGACTGTTGCTTGTATTTAATAGTACTGAGGCTGAAGCCATGCATTATGACCCTCAGTTTGGTTGTATTCATCCAAGGGACAAGATGGGTATCATTCACAAGAATGACACTGTGCCTATAGTGAGGTTTGATAAAAATAATTATTGCAAACATCACATTGAGGCAATATCAATGGAAATTGTTCTAAGGAAGGATTAAATATGTAAACAAATGGTTCACTAATAGTCAATCATAAGGATTGAGCCAACTAAATGAAATTTAAAATGAACGACATGATCATTCAACCTTCGTTCAAGAGGAATGAAGCGATAAGCTCAAATACAGTGGCATTTAAACATCATTCTGTGAATGATGGTCGAAGCTTTGCACCCATATGGGCATGAATCACTGCTTAGCATAGCCGGTGGGCTAATCACAATAGTGAGTATATCATTAAAATATCCATCGAACCCTTATAGGGTGACAATATAATATTTTAAATCATATTTCTTTGTAAAATAAAAATTACACTATCAGCTATTGAATTTCATTCGACTAACCATGTATTGGTAACCAAAAGATACATACAAGAAATAAATGAAGAGGTAAAACAAATATTTCATACAAGATTTGTAACGCCCCGCCACGCAACCCTAGAGGAAGTTGCAATTAACTACTTAAACATACTAATTTTATTTTTTAAGTACAATTAATAAGCAAGTTCTCTAACTAATTCCAACAACCTCTAAGGTTACGAGACAGAGGTTATATAGAACCTCAACAAAAAACATGAACTTAAACCATGTCAATCATTTAGATAATAATTAAACACATACATTCCAATTAAGAAAATTTACATCAAGCATAAGGATAACTTCCCATTTCATTAATCCATAATTAAATATTACAATTACAACTCTCATTCCCCGAATGAGGTAAATCCAAAGAATAAGATTACAATTAAAACTTCCCACCTCAAAACAAATGAGAGATAATAAATCACAAGAACAACTAAAATGAAATAAAGCAAGAACTAAAACTAAATCCAACGATCTCTCTATCTGGAAGTCTCGTCCACATGAACATGAAGAAAGCCCAACGGATTAAGGTGCACGCCACCCAACCAAGTGGAACCCAAAGGCCCACCCCCTGTGCTAGGAGATAGTAACAAGGAATCCTAACCAAGACCAACACCTTTAGACATAGGCTAAATCATAACTGAACCAAACTGAAACAACCAATCACATGTACCTCACAAGTACAACACAAGTACAACACACGTACAACACAAGTGCATCACAAGTACAACTCAACCTAGTTACATTGCTTCTAGATATAAAGCAGATCAAGTATGTTACTAGAACCATACACACAAAATCAAATACCAATTGTGGTCACATCAGGTATGTTACAGAAACCATACCCACAACAAACAAGTACCAACTGTTGTCCTAGATAGAGTGTCATCACACAGTTCATCATGACTTACCCACTACGGATATTCATAGGCTCCGGCCCCCATAATGGGTTATCCTAGTGGCCTCTACCGATCCTCGGCCCTCATACTTACTAATGCGAGATCAAATACTTGTCATAAAGACCAGATAGATAACCTTTCCATTCCAGGCCTTCTCACTCACCCCAAGTCTAAACAAGCATTTGCACAAATGAGTGAGGCTAGAACTTATCTTGATTAGTGTGAAGTACCACCTAACCTCTAAGTACATTGATTTAATTATCACTTGATTAACTACTTCTGAAGGTTACCCAATCTTACCTCTTCTGGGTTGTGGCCCCAAACAGAAGCCACTCTTCTACTTGACAACACACACCATCCAATCACCAAGGGTACAAAGTGCAACAAACAAGATATCACGACCACTCCTTTCACAGGAGGTGACATAAAGTGAAACTCACTCCAACACTAGAGGCAACAAATCACATAACAAGGTCACTCCTTACAAGGAGACGTGGATCCCATAATCCACTCCTAAACCAAGGAGGTACAAAACATCCCCATTCGTGGGAACCAGGTATTAACATTGACTAGACACCATGCACTACTCAAGGGAATTCATAATAGGGTGACTAACATAATACAACAACCCACGTAACTGAAAACCCATCTGGAAGACTTGTCAAATGCTATGAACCACATTTTCCAAATGATAACACAACCAGATCAAAATCAAGGCAAGAATTGAATCTACTTTGGATTCACTAAATCCATTTTCCACATTATCATTCAACAATTTAT
The DNA here is from genome assembly GCA_007115665.2 of Sequoiadendron giganteum. Lineage (NCBI taxonomy): Eukaryota > Viridiplantae > Streptophyta > Pinopsida > Cupressales > Cupressaceae > Sequoiadendron > Sequoiadendron giganteum. The sequence goes on from CM021100.1 coordinate 668,154,051, forward strand.
TACATTAAATAAATTGAATTAAATTTGTCCTTTCAAATAAGAGAGAAATTAATACTAAATAACTTAGTTTCCCTAGTGGCATTTAATTAATGATAAATTAACCAGATAATCATATAAGACAAAATTCAATGAAGTAAAATAATTATTGTCTCCTCACTTAATTGTAACCATTTAAAAACAATCAACTTGTTGAAAATGCATTGTTTAATATCAAAACTAACTCCCCTATAAGAATACGTTTTTAAAGGAAACAATAATTTAATTAAAATCATCACGTTTTTAATTTGTTCGATTTGACTAAAATCATGCTTTTAAGAAAAACTTAATTTAATACATATATACATTTAAAAAAAAAAACAAATCAAATATATATATAATAATATAATATTATATAATACAATATTAATTATTAATACATGTTATAAAATCATAACATATATTAACATATTAATATTATATATTAAAATATATCTTAAATATTATGACACAAATTATAATAATAAATATTATTTTATTTTCATAGAAAAAGAGCCAGTCGCGCGTCTCGAGCCGCGCGTCGTTTCTAGGGTTAGTCGCGCATTGGCTTCGGCTGGGGCGGTGACCACGTATTTTTCTTTGGCCGTGTTTGAATGCACAGGGCAGCGTTTTTGTGGGGTGGTTTACCTAGTGGCGGCGGTTTACTAGCCACGGGTTTTACTGTGGGCGGTGGTGGCTTTCGGTTGGGCACCGGCTGTATCCACAGTCGGCCCCAAAAGTTGGGTGCGGCGGTGTAAACACCGCCGACCCAGCTGTGGGTGTCGGTTGTGTATGTAGCCGACCCATAGTTGGCAGTCATAGGGGGCTACACCGGGTGCGGCTCCCTCCCCACGTGCCTCCCATGGGGGCGCGGTGGGGAGGTGAGCCCCCAGCCCTCCCCCAAAAAGTTTTTCTTTTATTTTTTTTAATTTTTACTTTTTTTTTAATTTAATAAAATGCCTACGGATTTTAGAAATCCGTGCCCTTACCTGGAGTATTTCAAAATTTATTTTAACAGCAACACCCCCCACCCCCACAAAACCAAAAAAAAGGAATAATATATATGTGTTTATATATATATATATCAATATATATACACATGTATATACATAAATTTAATTATCTCCACTACATATTAGCAAAAAAAATTGAGTAAATAATCTTCAAGGACAATAATTTGCAGCCAAGAACATAATTTTTCTTGAAGAAATTTATTTCAAATCAGAGGTTTTCCTTAAATTCTAAAACAAGAGTTAAAATGGGTTTCATTTACAACTAGACATAGGTTTGAATGCCCTCAAACATCACACTAAAATTATGAATCCATTCCAAAGAGCTAATTTAATAAATGAGAAAAAAAAAAGAACCCGATTCCAAAAGTTTGAGAAGCTGACAAATGGAGTAAGAATCCCTTCAGAGATTTCAGTTCCTCCAAACAAATCCACAGAGTTCCTTCACAGTTTCAATCCGAAACCCCTTGACAACAAAATTCCTCTTCCCTTCTCTATTTTCAATTTTCAAAACTTGCTAACAAAACTTGTGAAGAAAAAACCAAATAAAGAAAATTTTCCCCAAAAATATCCATGCACCAACCCTCATCAATTTCTGAAAACTGAATAATAAATATCTCATTTTTCCAAATTTTGAATTCAAATTTTCTAAATTGACTTTTAAACATTTTCTTTTATTTTCAATTTCAACAAATATAACAATAACTTCAACATAAATAAATTAACTTATTTCAACATCAAAAATTTAATTAATTAATAAAATAGATTTAATCAACGATTAAATTATTTATTAATTAAATTAAATTAATAATAAAATAAATTACATTTCAACATAATCTCATATCAAATTAATCCACAACTTAAATACATTGAGCCATTTAATTACCCTTTTTAACTTGCAATTAAATAAAATCAAGGCAAGATGATCAATCATAAAAGCAACATAGCTTGACTAACACCAGACGACGCACTAAGACTAGGGTGATGACTTGGCATGGAAAACCTAGCTACCATCTCCCAATCGAATACCGTTGGGCAATGGAGATGCTCAACCCTGTGAAACTAGGTGGAGTCGATGTCCTGTACCTATCAACTTGTGAACAAAGAGTATATCCACATGCAATAATATGTCATAAATAAGGCATATCGTGAAGAGGGAATCTTGGAATCACAGGGCGCTTGCAAGTGAGTGATGTGATACCGTCCCCTTCACCAATACAATGTAACTAACTAACAAATCTAACATATTAATATAATTCAAAGCATAAAACATCATTAATTCAAACATCCATAATGCTAATCCAGAACATGCCATAATGATAATATCATAATAAAATACCATCACATCAAAATATAACATTAATGTCGCTTTATAGATAGTGATCAAATAGAAGTCGGGTACCATAGTCAAGGTACTAATAGAAAGTACAACATAAAAGAGCAGAACACTGTTCAATCAAAAGGACAAAATGGAGGGGTATTACAAGCTTAGCCTGGTTCAACTATCATATCGATAGCAAGATAAAAGATAGGGTGCATGCAAAACCTGAGCTGATAAGGCCTTTGCGACATGTTTTAAGAAAAGGAAATGGTTGATCTTTAAATAAAATACCCCGAACCAAGCTAATTATGCTTGTAGAGAATGAACTTCTAATATTTTTCCTTCTAATTGAATAAAATCAACAAAAGTAAAGGAAAATGGAAGTTTCGATCAAATTTGAAAGCAATATTCAAGCATAAACTGCATCAAACAATTATTTTTACCTCTACTTGTGGCTTTCCTCAGCTCTTTCCTACTTTTCCAGATGGGTGAATGCACTCGATTTGCTTTTTCCTTGATTTTTTGTCACCACTTCTAGACCTGGGCTGATTCCTTCCCTAGTATGTTGTGTTACCAAAATGGGAATATGTCTTTCCCATACCTCTTCACAACATTATAGAAGTCATTTCCTTCACAATTATCATTGATTTTGGCCACCCACTATTCAAATTTGAATATCTTGCCATAATCGAATGCATTCCACTATGATACTATCATTTATTTTATTCTCTTTTCATTTATTATCAAAATTTAACATCATTCGATGAATTCAAACTCATTCAATTTCAAAGAGTTTGTTTAGGTTTATATGTGTGTGTGTGTGTGTGCTTACATATATATATATATATATATATATATATATATATATTCTTTTATTTATCACTATTTTATGTTTATAATAGTGTAGTGTGGAATCACTTTCAAGCAAAGAAATGGCTTTTGTTATTAGTCAAATAATAGCTTTCAAAAGAAGTAATTTTCTTATCCTTCAAGCATGCCTTTTTATTACATACAAATATATATGTTTTAATAATGCTATCATTCTCTTTTAAATTTTGAAAATATATGATTCAAATAAACAATTTGAATAAGAAGTCAGATATATAATCATTCCACATGCTTATTTTTCAAACATTTAATATTTTCGAATCAAGTTAGTATAATCTCCTATTATGAAATTTCAAATGCAAATATCATGTTTGTTTGTGGTGTGTGCACCTAGACTCCATCAAGCTTACCATTCAATTCGTCTAAACGATCCTACTTCAATCGTGTTCTCGTCCTTCAACCTTTTATCCTTCAAGTGCACAAAATTTCACTTACATAGCTCATTAGTAATGTTCAATCATGATAAACTATAAGATAGTTCAAAAGATCACTTAGACAAACGACGGTCAACTTCTTTCAAAAAATTTCAAAGATATCAAAAAATTTCATTCAACATATTGAATTTCCTCAATATTTCAATTTATCATATTATAATTTAAATACAATAAATTTGGGTTATGATATTAAGAGTAGATGCAAACCTTCTTGTCATATCATCACTGAATTTTGTTAACTTCAAGAAGTAGTCAAGCCAGCCAACCCTGGTAAAAATGGGTAAAACTATTGCATTCTCTAGAATTTGTTGATGAGCTTTTGGCTCCCTTCTTATGACATCACCTCCCATTCTAGCTTACTTTCTCTACTCAATGTACTTGTTATCAGATAAGGTTTGCACCCTTGCTAAAGCTATGAACTTAAGCAACCTACTACCACATTGGAACACTTCGAGGTTGTGGGTGAGTAGGGAATGAAGTGAACCTCCAGATTATGGGTTGGTTCCCTTTGAATATGCTATTAAAACTCAATTAATGACAAGGAAAAAGGTAGAAAGATAAACTTAAATCAAAAAATCTATCACTAACAGGTGGTACACCAAAGGTAAGGATTTTGATAAAAGCTGCTAAGAATCACACAAAAGGGCTCAAAAGAACTAAACAATCTCACAACACATAAATATATGTCCGCAAAAATGATTCTATGTAAGGCTCTAACTGTTTTAATGCTTAAGAATAAGGAAAACAACAATGTTTTCACAAATATAGAAGCTTAAAATGAGAGCACTAACATAGACCTACACCATGACATAAAAATTTCTTTGCATCCAGCATGGAAGGAATCTGATAAAATAGAGGATAACACGGGATTTTATCTTGCAACTCACAACCAATATTAAAACAAAGAGAAGTATGTGAAGGAAAAATAACTTCTATTGAGAAAAAAAATGAGGATTTGCATTACATCTGCCAAAATATCATGAGTTACAAAGTCTGAAGCATATGCCTCTACAATCTCCAAAACTGAGAACTCTCTTACAATCAATGAAGAAGAAAACTTTATAGAAAAGAAAACTCCAAAATTTAGGATTGGATCTTGGGTCCAAAATCCCATGTGTTGTCAAAGTCTCTCCCCTAACCCATGATTTGAACAAGGCTTCACCAAAGTCTCCACCACTTGCATATTTTGAGCAATCTTGCTTTAATGCTGGACTTCACCACTTGGCACTAAGTCTTTGAATGTCATTAAATGACTTCAACTTGTATTTCAAATATCCTATTAATATCTGACACTAATTCTTTGAATAATAAATGTCATGAACTTTTTGTATTTAAAAATATCTTTATTAAAAATGATTTATAATCATCATTTTAATAAAGATTTACATTTTGAAAATAAAATGCAAAAATAAATGGATTTGTCTTACATTTTATTTGCATCTAAAAATATCTTTAATTAAAATGATTTACAACCTTGGAGTATAAATGCAAAAATTTTAAACTAGACTTTACCTTTAATTAAAATAACCTTTATAAAAATGATTTATTAAATCATTTTAAAATAAAGATATTTGAAAGTTCAATCAAATGCAAAAAAATAAAGACTAAGTCTAAGACAAAAACTATAGTCATTTATTTCATTTGAAAAGATATCAAAAATAAAATAAATGGCTAAGAAGCCACGCCTAAGCATAAGGAATGAAGATTTTTCAAAAAAACTTAAAGGCAAAGGCCTTTCCCCATCAAACCTTTAGGGTTGTTAACCCTAATTCAAAATGAAAGACTCATTTCATTTCGCCATTCTTCGCACGTTCTGGGCGCCACCATGAGGAACCCTAGCTCGAGCTGGGAGATTATGCTTTGGACGCCATTATGAACTTGCTGGCCTGATATGTTTCTCTGTTGAGGGTGCCATTGACATCATTAGAGAGCCTTGAAGCTTGAAAAGACTTTGTATTTAGTTGTCTCTTGAAGCTTTTAGGAAAACATTACTAAAATACCAAGGTAAGCTCAATTTTATTGTAGATCTGGAAGTATTCCTGATATTTGAAAAGCTTTAGAAGACTTAACAAGGCGCGGCCATGGATTTGTCTAATATTCTTCATTTTTCTGTACTGTGTCTCTGTCCTTGCTATGTTTTCTGTGTTTTGATGGCATTTAAAAACTTTATGAAGGTTTAACAAGCCACGCCATTGCTGCACCGTGTATCTTCTGATGTTCTTTTTATTTTTTTTGTAGTGTCTTTGACTGTGGCCGCCATGAGTTCGACCTTTGCATTTGTAAGCTCCAAAGAGCTGGGCATGGCCATTATATGTTCTAATAATTACCTCCTTTTTATAAAAAATAAAACAGAAAACTTATAAAAGCTTCAACTCTTGTAAAAGATCAACATTACTTACAACACTTGCAGGCCATTCTGCCATTTCTGATCTTGATGATAATTTTTTGCACTTCATTTTGCTATAAAAAAATGAATCTCTTAATGGATTCAGCTTTTTCCTTAGAATGATGGATAAATACTGATCATTATAAAAAACTGGAAAAATTTGTTGTAAGATTCGAGTTCTTCATTCCTAAAAATGAATATTTTACTGTGAAATTTGCTTCATTTTTTCCTTTTCTGATAAAAATCTGCCATTAGAATTCTTTGGCTGCAAATAGAAGATATCTTTGATTGAAAATGACTAAAAAAATGAGCATCACAGTGCATAATTTCATAATCTGGGCATGGCTCAAAAACCTTGCTGCTTTAATATTTTCTATGTTATCTCCTTGTTGTGTTTTGATTTTGATATGCATTGTGAACTAGCTGCTATGAAAATACTCCATTTTGATGCATTTGTGCTCTATCTGTCATCGAATGAATTTCAGCATCTCAACTATAACATAACCATGATTGTCCTTATTTGTTGCTCGAGTTGTTTTTAGGTCAACATTAGGGTTGCATACTTTGCCTTTATAAGGCAAATCATCTCATTGTAATATTGAATTCCTAAATAATATTATTTTGCACATCTTCATGCAAAGCTCTATTTTTTTATGTTTTCTCTTATGTGGAAGGTGTTTAGGTTTGCATGTCTGATCTAGGGTTTCTAACATGGTATCAAAGCCTTGACATGCAGTCGCTTCTCAAATTTTGGAGAAAACCATTGCAGATTTCGTTCGGGGTTCCTCGAGGATTTCATGCCTTGAGTTCATCTATGCAAAATTTTGGATCAGATCGGGCTTCACCATTGGATTCAGAGCACTGGAAAAAGTCAGGTTTGGCTTTCATTTTGCAGATTTTGGCCATGATTTGCTAGATTTGTGAGGGTTTCAAGTTGGGTGTTTTTTTGCAAGGTCTGGAGGTTGCCATTTTTTCAGAGCATCTTGGAGCAAAATAGACACTGCCATCACATTCGCAGTGCCCCAAAACCCTAAGATCACCCTTTGTTTCATCGATTTTGGCGAAGTTGATCCGGAGAGCAAAATTTTTTTGCCAGGGAAGTCGTACGACCTCCCCAACACGCATCCTGAGGCACGATTTTTTAAAAAAATGGAAAAAAATGAAGTTTTTCAGGAGTCATGCCTGTACCTATAGTTCTAATGGTTTCCACCACTGGGCAGCCACTAGTCTGTTGCCGTCGCCAGTGGCTCCCCCATCCCGCTGTCGGCCCAACCTTCAGCCCCTTCCACCGAGCCCGGGGTCCTATGGAGAACCGGGTGTCCCAGCGCCAGCCCCCGGCCCCTTCAACGTTGCAGCTGTGGTCATATGGGCGACCAAGGGCTCCGCACCAGCCCCCTATTCACCAGCCCCTGGTCGCATGCAGGACCAGGGGCCGAAATTTTTTAGCCCCCTGGGCTGCCTGTAGGCCTTATTGGCCATTCTGGAGCACTTTTACAAAATCGGGCGTAACTTTTGCGTACGGTGTCCGTTTTTTGCAAACGAGATACTGTTGGAAAGCTGATTCCAGCACTGATCTATTCAAAATTTTAGTTTTTCTATATTTTGCTCCAAATTTATTTTGCAGGTCCTTGAACTCAGAACTTGTTATTTTCACTCCGGAGGGCATATCTTTTGACTCGGTGATCCTTTTTTCGCCATTCTCGCGGCATTGGAAATTTGGTTCAGTCCTCTACACAGATCTGAGCTCTATTTTTATTTTCTATTTATGAATATTAGGCATTCTCTCTTTTTGCAGTCATTGGGTATTGTAATAAATGAACTGATATAAAGTTCCATCAGAGGGGTTTCTTGCATAATAATCTTCATTGTGTTTTGATGGCAACTCACATGGGCTGTAATCTAGTTTCTTAATTTCTTATTGGCCACTATTTTATCTAAGCTTGACACATAACAGATTCATTTTGGTTCACACTTTAGATTGAGAGCCTATGGTTAGTGATCTGCATCGGATCCATCTCAGTTTAAGGGCCACTAAATTTGTGGTTATTGTTCCCGAGTTTGTATGGTACTTTTTCCCATGGAAGAGTTTTAGTCTCAATTTTGACATCGACATCGAGATTCACGGCTTCTAGATTCTGTCATCATTTCATTTACTATTGTTCAATGGATTCCAGGGTTGTTCCAGTTTGGTGTTTTTGAGTGTTATGTGGCATCGAATCTGCTGTCACATTATTATGATTCTGATATGGTTTCTTGTAGACAGAAGTATCTTTCCTTGCTTTCTAGATTGCGGTTCTAGTGTTCTTCCAGTGCTTCTTTGTAGTAGTCATCTCATTGTAGGGGGGGTTGTCCTGCTGGGTTTTCCTTCTCTACCTCATTATTGCATTTGTAAATGGGTACCTGATCAGACCTAGTTGTCGGGACCCATTCATAGTTTCTTGCATTCATCTTAGTTTTAGGTGCATGATTATCTAGTCTCCCTAAGTTGCACTTATGGGGGGGTGTTAGTGTAATTAATATTTAATTACACTTGCATAACTTTACTTAGGTTGAGTTGTTTTTAGGTCAACATTAGGGTTGCATACTTTGCCTTTATAAGGCAAATCATCTCATTGTAATATTGAATTCCTGAATAATATTATTTTGCACATCTTCATGCAAAGCTTTGCTTTTTTATGTTTTCTCTTTTGTGGAAGGTGTTTAGGTTTGCATGTCTGATCTAGGGTTTCTAACATTATATATACTTTCTAATATCATACAGCAAATGGCATAATGTTGTCTTCATGAAAATTGAAAGCAATGCATTCTGGAAATGAAAATAACTTGCAGCACTGCTGTCATTTACTCTTTGCATACCTTTTGTGATGAAAACTGCAAAAAATATTCATAACACAAAACATATTTTCATGATGTTCATATTGCCTATTATGATGAGCTAGGCTCAACCCTTGTGGGAGCCACATTTTAACCCCACTCATTCTAAAACTGAAAATCAGCAACATTGCATTTCCTATTTCTGCACATGATGCAAAGCAGTTAGTAAAAAACAACAGATTTAATTGCTTTTTTTGATGCTCTACTTTTCTTCGTTAATCATCTGGTGAATGCATGATAGAATGAAATTACATTTATGTTGGTAGCATAGGGATAAGGTTGAATTTTATTCTTCATTGCTCTAACGCTACTTCTCACAATTTTGCAGGTAAATCTCAGAGCTAGAGCTGACTTAAAGCTGAAACTGAACCAATATCCGCACAACTTCGACAACGATTCATCATTCTAGGCAATGATGAATCACCTTCTCTTCTTGTTCTTATCTTATTTTCAGTTGTGTGATATTCATTTTCTCTTTGTATTCATCATTTGATTAAAGAATCAAATAAGGTTACTCCCACGGCTTGTGTGGGACTTCAGCTTTTTAAAATGAATAAAACAACATTACTGTGCAAACTTATGAATCTATTGCAAACATTTGCAAAATAACACTTGAATTCATTTTTAATCAAATCTCAAAATGTGATGAATACGTAGGCAGTAAAATTTTAGTTTTACCTTTCTGAGTTGAATGCAATTCAACTCTACCTATTTTGAGTTGAAACTAAAAACAGGTAACAATTTGGCGACCTCTGTGGAGTGTTTTCCTGCTAAACACCGTAGACTAGTTGTCTTGCTTATCCATTGGGCATGGAGTCCATTTATGCCTTTTACTTATCTCAGAAAACCATTTGCAGATCTCACCTTCTTGCTATAACTGATTGTAACTTCGTTGTTACTAGTTACAGTCCCATGGGATATATATTTTTTGTTGATGACATTGAAGCTCTATTCAATTTTATGAATACAAAGCATATATCTGATGTAACTACAACTAGTAATGACAAATTTTTGAGCCTCATTTATTCCCCCCAGCAAAACTAAAGCAAACTACCATCTAACTGTGCAAAAAAACACTTAGGGAAAACGAAAAACTGAAAGGGAACCTACTCTATCCTATCCTAAATAGGAAAGAAACCTTCTCAAACAAAGCCATTCACTGGAAGATTAAAATAACTGCCCTTTCTATTCAGTATGCAATGACTCTCAAGCTTAATGGTAGCTGAATAAAGATGACACACTGAAAAATGTCTAAAAACGTAATGCATTACATCATGAAAGAGGGTAACAATTTCACTTACCTCTTTAAATTGATCATATGTATTTGTATTTAAAGGAGGATAAGTGAATTGAACACATTCCTTTTTGACTGCAAGTACATCCTTCATGCCATTTTCAGCTGTGGCTCCATGAGTGAGTGCTCGATTAACCATTGGCGCTTTATTAGGCTCCATCTGGGCTAAATCTCTGATCGGACAGCCCCTTGTAAAGACAAAACTTGAGCTCTCCTTGTTGGTCTCAATCTGATGGACTGCCTCTTGAACTTCCTTCTGCTGATTATGAATTTCCACTCCCATGGGTGCTGCCTCAACATCCAAGGTTGAATAAAAACCTTCTAATTCATTCCAAAAAGCATCCTCCTCCAAATATTCTTCAATTTTTGGCAAAACAGTACTGATATTGATGTAATTGCAGCTCCTCTTCGTACTTGATGAATCTCTTTGAATCATCAACTCTTATCTGGGAACTTGTTCAATTTGAACAACAACCTCTTGCCCTTTCTGTTCAATATGAACATGATTTGGCATTGACATGGGCATGCTTTCTTCATTTTGATCATAATAACAAGGAATTTTATCAAATAGAAAATCAAAAACTTTATCATTAATACCTTTAGCATTACCTTCCTTTATATCTTCATTTTGCTGCTCTGAATGATCACTCATTCTTTCAGTGGAGGAAGGAGAGTGCCCAAGCAATGAGACAACTTCTTCCAAAACACTTTCAATCACCACCTCAGCCTCGGGTTCCTTAATGCACCAAAGAGGAATTTTCTCATAATCCTCATTATTAGTCAAAGAAAAACATTCCAACTCAAGCTTTTCCTATTCAACAAAGGCAGGCAAGTTTTCAAATAAAGAAGAAACTTCTTCGAACCGGTCTTCAATTTGTATATCAACTTTAGGTTCCTTTACATAGCTAAAGGGAAGCTCTTCCAACTATTTAGGCTGAACCATTGAAATGTCTTCATTATTATCATTAAAAATAGGTGGATTGTTAGCAAAAACATTGGAAGATCTACCTTGAAGGGTCTTCTCCTCTTCAATCCTTCATTGCTGTATTTGGTAACACTTTACTGCTAGATGTAAAGGATTTACTTCCCTGATTTTCTCTATGAGGAGTAAGTCATCCTGATCAATGGGCTGCTCCTGATGAGTAATGAATTGATTTTCCTCAAGTATAGGCTCTTACAAAGACCGATTACCCCTAAAACTTGGAATCTCAAATCTAGCTTGCTTAAGGGGCTCACCTTGTTTGAAGCTTGGAAACCTAACTCTGGAAGCCTCTCGATTAGCAAGTTGAAGCCTTAATTATGCATCCTTTGTAGCGAGTTGTTGAGCAAGACTCACCTCAAATTGCTTTTTTTGTGCCTCCAAATCTTCCTCATGGGGATGTGCTTGGTAAACCATCTCCTTATGTTGCTGATTAGTCTGATTCCTTTGGCTCCCTATCTCTCTCATCTCCCTTTCGTAGTTCAGCCTTATATCTTTGAAGTTCAAATCTGGACTATCTTGGGGCTAAGTTTGAAAATATGAGGGTTGAGATAAAAAATGAGCAGGGGTGGGTGGGTGGCAATATTGGGCATGTTGATTTTGAAGGACCATGGTATTGAAACCAGCAGCATGATCATGGTATGGTGGATGATATGACACATTGTCATGCAAATTTGACATATTTATTCATTCATAAGTTGGAAAAAATAGAATTATTAAATATGTTCAAAACATACCAGCACTTAGCCTACTGAAACTAGTCGATTCAAGCTCGGAGTCGCCAGGTGTGTGTAGACCTTGCCTCCAAAGGCTGAAATACTGCTGCTCACACCAAAACAACAAAAAAATGAAGCTTCTTTTGAACTGATAAACCAGTTCAATGTCCCACCAGGCATGCCAAAAATTGTTATCAAATAAGGTTTGCAACCTTGCTAAAGCTATGAACTTAAGCAACCTACTAACACATTGGAACAATTCGAGGTTGTGGGTGACCAGGGAATGATGTGAACCTCCAGATTATGGGTTGGTTCCCTTTGAATATGCTTGTAAAACTCAATTAATGACAAGGAAAAAGGTAGAAAGATAAACTTAAATCAAAAAATCTATCACTAACAGGTGGTACACCAAAGGTAAGGATTTTGACAAAAGCTGCTGAGAATCACACAAAAGGGCTCAAAAGAACTAAACAATCTCACAACACATAAATATACGTCCACAAAAATGATTCTATGTAAGGCTCTGACTGTTTTAATGCTTAAGCATAAGGAAAACAACAATGTTTTCACAAATATAGAAGCTTAAAATGAGAGAACTAACATAGACCTACACCATGACAAAAAACTTTCTTTGCATCCAGCATGGAAGGAATCTAATAAAATAGAGGATAACATAGGATTTTATCTTGCAACTCACAACCAATATTAAAACAAAGAGAAGTATGTGAAGGAAAAATAACTTCTATTGAGAAAAAAAATGAGGATTTGCATTACATCTGCCAAAATATCATGAGTTACAAAGTCTGAAGCATATGCCTCTACAATCTCCAAAACTGAGAACTCTCTTACAATCAATGAAGAAGAAGATTTTATAGAAAAGAAAACTCCAAAATTCGGAATTGGTTCTTGGGTCCAAAATCCCATGTGTTGTCAAAGTCTCTCCCCTAACCCATGATTTGAACAAGGCTTCACCAAAGTCTCCACCACTTGCATATTTTGAGCAAGCTTGCTTTAATGTTGGACTTGACTACTTGGCACTAAGTCTTTGAATGTCATTAAATGACTCAAACTTGTATTTCAAATATCCTATTAATATCTGGCACTAAGTCTTTGAATAATAAATGTCTTTTTGCATTTGAAAATATCTTTATTAAAAATGATTTATAATCATCATTTTAATAAAGATTTACATTTTGAAAATAAAATGCAAAAATAAATGGATTTGTCTTACATTTTATTTGCATCTAAAAATAGCTTTAATTAAAATGATTTACAATTTCATTTTAATAAAGATTTACAACCTTGGAGTATAAATGCAAAAAATTTAAACTAGACTTTACCTTTAATTAAAATAACCTTTATAAAAATGATTTATTAAATCATTTTAAAATAAAGATATTTGAAAGTTCAATCAACTGCAAAAAAATAAAGACTAAGTCTAAGAAAAAAACTATAGTCATTTATTTCATTTGAAAAGGTATCAAAAATAAAATAAATGGCTAAGAAGCCATGCCTAAGCATAAGGAATGAAGATTTTTCAAAAAAACTTAAAGGCAAAGGCCTTTCCCCATCGAACCTTTAGGGTTGTTAACCCTAATTTGAAATGAAAGACTCATTTCATTTCTCCATTCTTCGCACGTTCTAGGCACCGCCATTAGGAACCCTAGCTCGAGTTGGGAGATTATGCTTTGGAAGCTATTCTGAACTTGCTGGCTTGATATGTTTCTCTGTTGAGGGTGCCATTGAAAAGACTTCGTATTTAGTTGTCTCCTGAAGCTTTTAGGAAAACATTGCTGAAATACCAAGGTAAGCTTGATTTTATTGTAGATCTGGAAGTATTCCTAATATTTGAAAAGCTTTAGAAGACTTAACAAGGCGCGGCCATGGATTTGTCTAATATTCTTCATTTTTTTGTACTGTGTCTCTGTCCTTGCTGCGTTTTTTGTGTTTTGATGGCATTTAAAAACTTTCTGAAGGTTTAACAAGCCGTGCCATTGCTGCACCATGTATCTTCTAATGTTCTTTTTATTTTCTCTGTAGTGTCTTTGACTGTGGCTGCCATGAGTTCGACCTTTGCATTTGTAAGCTCCAAAGAGCTAGGCGCAGCCATTATATGTTCTGATAATTACCTCCCTTTTATAAAAAATAAAACAGAAAGCTTATAAAAGCTTCAACTCTTGTAAAAGATCAACATTACTTACAATACTTGCAGGCCATCGCGCCATTTCTGATCTTGATGATGATTTTTTGCACTTCATTTTGTTGTAAAAAAATGAATCTCTTAATGGATTCAGCTTTTTCCTTAGAATGATGGATAAATACTGATCACTATAAAAAACTGGAAAAATTTGTTGTAAGATTCGAGTTCTTCATTCCTAAAAATGAATATTTTACTCTGAAATTTGCTGCATTTTTTCCTTTTCTGATAAAAATCCGCCATTAGAATTCTTTGGCTGCAAATAGAAGATATCTTTGACTGAAAATGACTGAAAAAATGAGCATCACAGTGCATAATTTCATAATCTAGGCATGGCTCAAAAACCTTGCTGCTTTAACATTTTCTGTGTTATCTCCTTGTTGCATTTTGATTTTGATATGCATTCTGAACTAGCTGCTATGAAAATACTCCATTTTGATGCATTTGTGCTATATCTGTCATTGAATGACTTTCAGCATCTCGACTGTAATATAACCATGACTGTCCTTATTTGCTGCTCTCTTTTATATATACTTTCTGATATCATACAACAAATGGCTTAATGTTGTCTTCATGAAAATTGAAAGCAATGCATTCTGGAAATGAAAATAACTTGCAGCACTGCTGTCATTTACTCTTTGCATACCTTTTGTGATGAAAACTGCAAAAAATATTCATAACACAAAATAGATTTTCATGATGTTCATATTGCCTATTATGATGAGCTAGGCTCAACCCTTGTGGGAGCCACATTTTAACCCCACTCCATTCTGAAACTGAAAATCAGCAACATTGCATTTCCTATTTCTGCACATGACGCAAACCAGTTAGTAAAAAACAACAGATTTAATTGCTCTTTTTGATGCTCTACTTTTCTTCGTTAATTATCTGGTGAATGCATGATAGAATGAGATTACATTTATGTTGGTAGCATAGGGATAAGGTTTAATTTTATTCTTCATTGCTCTAACGCTACTTCTCACAATTTTGCAGGTAAATCTCAGAGCTAGAGCTGACTTAAAGCTGAAACTGAACCAATATCCACACAACTTCGACAGCGATTCGTCATTCCAGGAAATGATGAATCACCTTCTCTTCTTGTTCTTATCTTATTTTCAGTTGTGTGATATCCATTTTCTCTTTGTATTCTTCATTTTATTAAAGAATCAAATAAGGTTACTCCCACGGCTTGTGTGGGACTTCAGCTTTTAAAAATGAATAAAACAACATTACTATGCAAACTTATGAATCTGTTGCAAACATTTGCAAAATAACACTTGAATTCATTTTTAATCAAATCTCAAAATGTGATGAATACGTAGGCAGTAAAATTTTAGTTTTACCTTTCTGAGTTGAATGCAATTTAGCTCTACCTATTTTGAGCTGAATCTAAAAATAGGTAACAGTACTCAATTCAACTTTCAAAATTTATCTCAATCTTCTCTACCACCTTCAAAAACCGTTCACTTTCCCTTTGTTTCCTTGTATATCTTTACTAGCATACCATACTACAAATTTCCCTTCTCAATACCAACTTAATTCAAGCTCATGAACAGGTTCTAAGTTCGACTCTAGTTTAGACTTAAGCTTGATTTCTCAAGGTGTAAAATTTAGCAATTGGAAATGGCAGCAAAAATAAGATATAATTTAGAGGGTTTTGCATGTTGTTTTTATGCATTGATTTTAATTTAGGTGGAAAATTTTGAAAAAGTTGATGAAAATACTAACTAAGTTGTACCCTCCCCCCAACTTAATTGGTGAATTAACATCACTTCACCTTTTGATTGGAAGGTGGTTAAAATAGGAAATGATAGAAATTATTGATATAAACATTTCACATGTGTGGAATAATACGAAAGATATAATGAAAGTTTAAAGAAGACTATATTAATCATGATAACATACTTGAAGTACCAGCCAGTATAGATAACTATGCACCACACATGTAAACTAAAAAGAATGTATATGTTTATTGATTTGATTTGACAAAAAATAACTGCAAGGTAATGAATAGTGGGGTGGTGGGTGCAAATGATGGGATGGGTATTACGGATATGAGCTGGCAATGTGATAGCTCGAGTATTTGAAATTTGAGTGGGAAGCAAAAGAATTGGATCATGGATATTACATGTGAAAATTATGAAATTAATGTGTGTGAACTTGCAATTAATATGGTACCAGCCAATTTTGAATTTTCTTCTCTATTTCCAGATGATGTTGTAGGTACCTACAATGTCAATGCCCATTCTGAATGTTGGTAGCTATTAATCTATAGGTCCCTATGACATGAGCACCCTTTGTGAATATTAAAAAATAGAACCCTCTGAAGATATTTTGAATATTATTATAATGTACAGTGTGTGCTTGTAAGAGAAAATGAGAAGTTGATCCTGAGTGAGCTCAAGGATTAAGTTGTGTAGCTTAATCTTGGGTCACTGTAATTGCTTGGTATATCATGTGTTGTTGAATTATTACTTTGTATGTCAAATTTTGTATTTGGTTCACTGTGAGCACCATATTGTTGAAACAAGAAGAATATGAAATAATCCTTCTGTAATGGCTTCTTATATAGCTTCAATCTTTGGTCGTTTACAAGAATTGAAAATTTTACTACATCAATGGTGTGTAATTGAACTTCTCCATTAGGGTAAACTTGACTAATTTCATAAGGTCCCAACCATCTAGATTGGAATTTTCCTTTGAATTCTTTATACTGTGAATCATATAACAATTCCTAATCCCATACAGTGAACTCTTTAGTTTAAATGTACTAATCATGCCACTTCATCCTTTGTTGTTTTACTACCTTAGTATGATGGATTTCTTCCATCCTTATCTCATCCAATCCATTTAAAGTATGCAACATTTCCTTTTGATCTTCTATTAAATTCATTTCCAATTCTACTATTGTCTTGAGTGTTGTATATTCAAACTCAATAGGAAGGATTGCTATCTTACCATAGACTAACTCATAAGCTGTAAAACAAGTGGTGGTTTTCCAAGTTGTTCTATATGCCCATACTGCTTCAGGTAACCTTGCAACCCAATATTTCCCATGTAGATGCTTTTTCTTGGTGAGAATACTTTCAATCTCCATATTAGTGACTTCCAGCTAACCATTAGCCTAAGTGTGGTAGGGTTTTGACTTCTTGTGTCTAATTCAATATTCTTCAACCAATTTTGTGATGAGGTCAGAGGTGAACTATGGACCTTCATCTATGACTATTTCTCTAGGTACTCCATACCTAATAAAGATATTCTCATATAAGAACTTAGCCACATTGGCATTTCCATCCCTAGCAAATTGTAAGGCCTTTACTTCCACCCATTTAGTCAAGTAATTAGTACAAGCAAGGTTGTATTCCTTGCTGTTGGGTGCAGGTGGGATTGGTCCAATGAAGTCTAAACCCCATTTGATAAAAGGTGCCAATATTAACTGAGGTTCTAAGGGCATCTGATCACTCTTGGTTGGTCTTCCCATCCTTTGACACCTATCACAGCTCCCGGTGTATTTAATAGAATCTTTATACAAAGTAGGCCAATAATAGCCAATTGTGAGGATCTTAAAGGTTGTTCATTTTGTTGAAAAATGACCTCCACATGGCTCATCATGGCATACCTTCATGATGTCAGGGATATCATCCTACCTGATACATCTTCACATGATGTTATCAAGGCCAGTATAAAGCAGATAACCAAATATCTAGGAGTATGGGAAGTATTTATGTACCAGTTGGCTATTTTCCCTTGGAGAAAAGTGTGGTGGAATCTACCTTTTAACCAAATAATTGGCAATATCTGCATACCAGGGTACCTTCACTTGTAGAGAAATTAAGTGTTCATCTAGAAATGAATTATCCATGACTCCTTAAGTTAATTATGTCGATAGTCTTGATAGGAAATCTACACTACATTTTCTTTACTAGGTTTTTCCACTATGGTAATGCCAAATTCTTGTAAAAAAAGCAGCCATCTTATAAATCTACCCCCAACTACAAGCTTGTTCATCAAATACCTAATTGTTGTGTGGTTTGTATGGACAAAGACTGAATTGCCAATAATACATTGCTTGAATTTATTAATAGCATTTACTACAACAAGCATCTATTTTTTTGTTATACTATAGTTCAACTCTACTCCTTTAATATTCTTTTTGATATAGTAAATTACATACTCTTTGTTACCTTCCTTTTGACTCAAAACTGTGCCAATGGAAAAATTTGAATCATTTGTATGTATATGAAAAGGTAAGGTCCAATTTGGTCCCCTTAAAACAAGTGCTTGAGTCAGGGCTTTCTTTAGCTCTTCAAAGGAGTGTTGGCATTTGGATGTCCATTCAAATTCAATATTCTTACTCAGCAAATTAAATAATGGTGTATCAATCTTACTAAAATCTTTAATAAACCGCCTGTAGTAGCCTGCATGGCCAAGAAAACTCTTGATATCTCTCTACTTTTGAGGAATAGGTGTTGTAGATATTATTTCTATCTTGTGTGGATCAACCTAAATTCCAACACTGGATACAAAGTGTCCCAACATAATTCCTTGTTTCATCATCATGAAACACTTTTCATTGTTGAGTGACAGGTTGTGTTCTTTACACCTTTTCAATAATTTTTCTAGATTATTGAGAGCTTCCTCATAATTTTCACCATAGGTAGTGAAATCATCTATGTATATCTCCATACATTCATGTGCATAATCATAAAATATGTTGAGTATTTCTCTTTGAAAGGTAGTTGGAGCATTGCATAAGCCAAAGGGTAGAATAGAGTAGGCATAAGTTCCCCAAGGACATGTGAATTTAGTTTTTTCCTAATCCTCTGGAGCAATTTTAATCTAGTTGTAACCACTAAAACCATCTAGAAATGAAAAGTAATTTTTCCCAGCTAGAGAATCAAGTACTTGATCTATGAAGGGAAAAGGAAAGTGGTCCTTCCTAGTTGCTATACTTAGTTCCCTATAGTCTACACATAATCTCCATTTTCCACCTTTCTTGGGAATAATTACCAAAGGTGAGACCCATTCACTATTTGATATTGGATAGATAAAACCTACATAAAGGATCTTTTGTAGCTTAGCTTTCACTAAATCCCTCAAAGAATGATTCATACATCTCTGAGGTTGTCGAATGGGTCTATAACCATCATTGATATAAATCTTGTGCATACATAAATTAGGACCTACGCCTTTCATATCATGGTAATCCCATGCATATGCTATTGAGTGTGCCTGTAACACTGTTTTCTGAGCATTCTGCTACTCTTTTGTCAAGGCATTATTTATGTTTAACTTCCTTCCTGGCATGATTTCTAATTCCTTGGATGATTCTTGGACAGATGAGAGTTCAAGACTTGGTATGATAGGTACACGCTACTAAGGTAGTAATGCATGAAATAACTGAGATATTTCTTCTGTAGAATTGGTGGGTATAATACTTTGCAAGGGGTCTTGTAGGCATATGAGGAAGTCTTTTTGTTGCGGGCTCCTATCATAGTCATTTTGGATTATGTGGGCAATGATCTCATCTTCATCTTGGTCATCCACTAAAGGGTTGCAATCTATAGTCATTAGTTTCTACAAAGAATAGTTATCTTCCTCATCTAAAGTGGGCTAAATAGTGTGCTCAAGGTCAGCATAAGGTTGTGATGGAGGATAGAGAACCAAGTTCTTGGTGACTTTCCCATTGGATATTATCATTTTTGTAGACCTACAACCTATAAATGCATCGGCTATAGCTAACCAGGGTCTGCCTAGGATGAGTGGGTATCCTGCAAGATTAACCTTTGGTTGTAAAACTATAAAATCAGTAGGATATTACTAGGAATCCAATGCAATAACCAAGTCTTTAATGATTCTTGTAGGCTTGACTATTCGCCTATTAGCTAGCTATAAAAAATTTTGTGTAGGCCTAAGGTTGGCTAACTGAAGTAATTGCATTGTTTCTTTTGTCAAAAAAATTGATTATTTCCCCCAAGTCTATGCAAGTTTTATTGATGAGGGTACCATTAATCTTGACGTCCACTAATGGACTACCAGGATATGTATACTTAGGGACAAAAATGTCCCCTAACATGATATCTGCAAGGTTTCCCAAGACATGAATTGTCTGAGAATCCTTTCTTTTCCTTCCTGATTTCTTAAGACATAAATCCCTCACAATTTTGGTATAGATAGGGATGTCTTTGATAGCTTGGATGAGTGGTATCTTGATTCTCACATATTTTAACTAGCCTAAAAGATCTGTCTCAACCTGTGTGTGATGCTTTTGAATAGTTAGGCATTTAGGAAAATGTGGCTTTAGACTTGAGGTAGTTTGATGTACCTAATTTGACTCAAGTTCCAAAGGTGATTTTTTAGAAGATTCAACTAGAATTTTATCATCCTCCATCTCTATAATTTGAGGGGATGGAGGTCCAACAAGTTGTTCTGAGGTGGACATCGCTCACCTCTACCCCATATGTGGTGTATTGCATAGCTTTAGTAGTATAAGCTTGTTGAACATGCTTAGTGTTAGGGTTAGGTGTAGGTTGGGCAGGTGTTTTCGATTGCTTGGGTGGATAGAATGTAGGATTTTATGAACTAACTATAGCTTGTTGTTGTGGTAGAGGAGGGATCATAGGCCATTGATAGTTCATATTTTGTTGCTCCCATTGTTGGCCTTTTAGCCATTGAGGTTTCCACTAATTTTGTTGTGTTGGCCATTTTGGATTGTAATTGAAACCTTGAAAATTTTGTTGTGGCCAAGGGTATGGTTGTTGGTTCCAATTTGGCTAAGCTTGTGGCCATTGTTGAGGGTTCTACCACTGGTTTTGGTTTGTTGGCCAAATCTAATAGTTCCAAGAAGAAATTTTTTGATTTCCAATAGGAACTTAGGATGAATTAAAGTTGAGGAGATCTTGTGGCATACCTTGTCATTTTTTCCATGCCCTCCTTTGTGTTATATTAAAGATTTGTCCATCATCTCCTTCAATTGGCTGAAAAATAGGTTTCTCAACTTTATCTTGCTAGATACTAGTCACTCTCTTGCATTTGCAAATTGTTTTTCTTTGTCTACAGCTTGGTCAGTATTCAGTGAGCATAGCCTCAATTTCCTCCTGCTTCTTCTTGATGTGGAGAGTATCCAACTTAGTTTCCAAATGGCTAATAATGTCCTCCTCCATGTTGGACAATAGGTTGCTTATCTCTATCTTTCAAACCCCTATAGATGATTTACCAATAGTGGATGTACTATCTCCTCTTGGCCTTTTAGTGAAGGTCCTAGAATAATTCTTGCAGACCTTAAAAATCTCTTGAAATGGTATTTGTGAAATATCTCCTTGCCCAATGAGGTTCAAGGCATCCATGCAGTCATCATTGAACCCCCCTCAAAAATACTAACTTGAGGGACTCTTCTGACAACTTGTTATGTGGGTTTCTCTTCAAAGCAAACTGAAATCTCTCCACATAATCTTCTAGTGGTTCATCTCCTTCTGCGACATTCTAAAAATTTCATCTTTCCTTCTGTCAAGTCCCCTACAATAGTCCTGATAATTTTCTAAGAACAATGTCTTCATAGTGTCCCAATCAGGAATAACATCCCTACCTAATCCCATGAACCATCTTAGGGTTGCATCCTTTAGAGATACAAGTGTAGACATCCAAATTTGACCACTCCCATATGGTCAAATTTGTATCCTTTATTCATCTATTTCATCAATATTAATTAAATGATTTATTTAATTAATATTTCCCATTCCTCTAAGGTTTATAAAGTATTTAATTTAACAATTAAATACTTTATATTTCATCATTTCTTTTCTAAATTAAATAAATATATCAATTTATTTAATTGTCATTTACCTTTTTGAGTTTAAATCAATTTTAAATTCCCTCTTTTTTCTCTCCTTGTCACATCCTCCATAATCTTCTTCTAATTTGGATTAGTTTAATTAATCCATGATTAGGATGTGCACATCCTTAATCAGGATTAATGTCACATCCTCCATATTTGGCCACTTGTCTTTAATCTTTCATTAATCCTCTTAATCACATGTTTTCACAACCTTAATCTAATCACTTGCCATTTTTGGTATGTCCTCCAAGTCAACCTTTCATAAGTGCTTTCTTGATTAAGCATTGACCTCTTCCCCATGTGAATTTAAAATTCACATTTATTCATTCAATGCATTTCTATTCCCCATGTAGGTTGTTGGGAAATTCTAAATTCCTTCATAAGTCACATCAGTCACATGGGACAAGGACCTCCTTTATGAGGACCTTATCTTATCCCTAAGTTACTACCCAATCATGTGAATTTAAAATTCACATTTATTCTCCCAACAACTTCTCTCATCCCCATGATGATAAGAGAGGACTTTCTAAAAATTTTCACTTGTCACCATCATCCTCATATGGGGACAAGAACTTTTTTAAAGAAATCTTTCCTTAATTCCAAGGTACTTGCAAGTACCTTCACCTCACATGTCCTCTCTCCACCTCACATGTCCTTTTTCCACATCACCTATCCTTTTGACACCTCATCTTCCACATGGAAGGATGTGAGGGCTTGTGAGTCCTCAACTCACCACAACCCTCCATCTTTCCCATGTTAGCTAAATCCTAGCCATTGAATTCTCTAGAGACTCTTCCCTTAAAATGGAATATTTTGTTTCATTTTTTCATATCACATTCATAACATAATTTGCATTCAAGCATTCTACTCTCAAGCACATAATATTTCAAGCACTTGCATACTTGCATTCAACCTCCATTGTAGCATTCATTAAGCTTCCATTTGCATTCATCTACCAAAATACCCACATATTTCATTGCATTCATATTGCAATCTAGATCACTTTACATATCATTTTCATCATATTTGCCATCGAGGAGCACACATTCAAGCTACATCAAAGGGCTAACCAAAAATATCAACTTAGATAAGGTATATTTGTTGTTTCATCTTTCTTTTATTCAAGTTCAACCTAGGCTATCGTGAGATGGTGTTGTGTTGTTTCTCCTTGCATTTCTTTGTATTTTGCATCTTTTAGGATAGTAAATAACATTGCACACATTTCTGGCACACTTGGTGGGACCCACAAACGGGTCTATTTCTTTCACGTTTGTTGTTGTTAAACATTTTGCAGGTTCAGGTTACATAGAGGAGACTCTGTAACTAACAGGGGTGACCCTGCCTTGAAGATAAGCAACCCTGCCCTAAAGACAGGTGACCCTACCCTAAACAAAGTTGATTCTGCCCTTGTAGAATTTTCCATCTATGAAAAAGGAGCAAATTTGCTCCATGTTTCCTTACGAGGGGTGATCTTGATACTGACAGGGGTGACCTTTCCCTCAACAGGGGTGACTCTGCCCTCAAGATAGGTGACCTTTCCCTCAACAGGGGCGATTCTAACCTAGACAGAGGCGACTGAGTTGTTTCACGCTTATTGAAGATCGAAGGTTAAAAATTCTAACATATTTATTGTAGGACGAGCGGACCAAGAACATTAGTTAGCTTGTTTGTTTACCATTTTCATACTAGTTAGGCACATAGATCTAATTAGGGGGAGTCAAAATACTTGTTTGTCATTCTTGTCAAGTGGGCTATTGACGTATCCAATCCCCTTGCACCATTTGGCAATCCTGGGTGAAGATAAATTATAGTCCACTTAGTCCTTTGTATTACCTAGGAGGTACTAGATCGTTCAAGTTTTCCCCTTGCACTTTGTGTGAGCTTGGGGACTAGCCGAAAACCTTTAGTGTCTTCTTTTAGGGGGACCTTCTTGGGGATTTCATCACCCCAAGGGACAATCCCAACCACGTGTTACCGGTGGGGTATATAAAGGGGGAGAGCCAATGTTATACCCCAATCTAGTCATGTCATGTTTGGTGAAGCATCAAAGCTAGGGTGATACCTAGATAAGACATGAAGAGTTGGTCCAATTTTCTAGTACCTCATTGGGACTTCTGACTCACGCCTGTAGATGGGTTGGTGTTCACAATTGTGTCTCACGTATTGTGCGTATATCGAGGACTCCCTAGTTTGCCTTGTTCAGCCTAGTTAGAAGACTGTGTTATCCGTGCCCTTCATACTAATCTTAGGATTGTGTTATTTGAACTATCTTTTTTGTGCTAAACCAGTGCATGTTTGTTTAGTCAAGTCAGTCTTTGCCTTTTGCTTGTTATTTGCTATGTTTTATGTCCTTTTCCATAGCCATTTTTTATCCAAGTTAAGTTCAGGTCAAGTGACAGGGGTGACCTTTCCCTCAACAAGGGCAACCTTTCCCTTAACAAGGGTGACTCTGCCTTCTGTCTAAGTCATTTCCCAATATTTTCTTGTCAAAATCGCCCATCCTAAATGGAATAGGAAACCTTGCCCTCAACAGGGGTGATTTTTCCCATAAGAAAGGCGACCCTAACCTCTAGAGGGGCGATTATGCCCTCTGTCTAAGTCATTTTGTTAGTCAAATAGCCCAGGTCATTCACCTATTTTAGAAAAAGGGGTGATTTTTCCTCTGATTTGGGCAATCCTGCCTCATAGTTGGGTGATTTTGCACTCTGAACAGTCAATCCCACCTTTGGTTCAATCAATCTATTAATTCGTTTTCCCATTTCGAGCGTCTGTTTCCCCATTTCAATAGTCTATTTTCCTGTCCCAGTAGTTCGTTTCCCCGTTCTGATAGTCCATTTGCCCATTTTGATAGTCTATTTTCCCACCCTGATAGTTCATCTACCCGTTCAATGGGTCTATTTATCTTGTTTATCGACATCGTTTGAATGTTTCTCAGATTTAGACAAGTCTGGAAACTGTTTAGGCAAGTTTGTCACCTAGTTGGGCAACCTTTCCCTTGACTTGGGCGACCCTGCACTTGACTTGGGCGACCTTGACCCTAAGTTGTGTGACCTTGCCCCTGACTTGGGCAACCTTGCCCTTAACTTGGGTGACCCTGCACTTGACTTGAGCGACCTTGACCCTAAGTTGAGCGACCTTGCCCCTGGCTTGGGTGACCTTTCCCTTTACTTGGACAACCCTGCATTTGACTTGGGTGACCTTGCACTTAACTTGGGCAAACTTGACCCTAAGTTGGGCGACCTCAACCCTAATTTGGGCGACCTTGACTCCAAGTTGGGTGACCTTGAATCCAAGTTGGGCGACCTTGACCCTGATTTGGGCAACCTTGACTCCAAGTTGGGTGACCTTGACCCTAATTTGGGTGACCTTGACCCTAAGTTGGGTGACCTTTCTCCTAGGGGGCGAATTTGCTTCTTTGTTTTAGGTGAATCTACTTCTCTGTTCAGGCGAATTCGCTTCACACAAAGGTGAATCTGCTTCCCATACAAAATCCAGAGGGTAAATCATTCATGCCACAATTAGCCTACATCTTCCTCAATCCAAAACCATAATCCAATAACTTATCCTCTTCCTATTCATCCACAAACCATCCCATTTTCAAAAAAAACTAGGAGTTTATTTACCCCAACTTGTTGGGGTCATAAATTTCTACTCGGTGCTCAGAATTCAAAACCATTTACACCATTGGAGAGGTCTCCAAGAGTACTAATTCAATCCCTAAAATAAAGTGCCTTTGTTGGTCCAATTTTAGGAACTAACGTAAGTTTCAACCCCAAATTCTACTCCGAAGACCTTTGAAAACGCGATTTACTATGAACATGGAAAAAATCGAAAAAAAAAAAAGAAAATTTTAAATTTTCATTTTTTTTCAATCCTATCACCCCTGGAGTATTCCAAACCATAATTTGATCTTTAATCCTATCATCCTAATCTGAGCTTCAATCCAATCTGAATCTAAGCTTTAATCCAATCCCTATTTAAGCTTAACCTGAATCCCAACTTGAGCTTTAGTCCACCTATATCTTTTTCCAATCCATCCTATTTATCTTTTCATCATCTATTCTTTCCTTCTAATCATCTATTCCCATCTTTCCTATCTGTATCCATTCCATTTAATATCATGAATCATTATTCTCCTCCCGCACAACCAATAATAGTAGTCAAGGGAAATCCCAACTACGTTGATGATGATAATGAAAGTCTTATTGATCAAGATGAGTATAATGTAGATCTCCTTGATACTATCATTGCTAGCAAAAATTTTCCAATTGCCTCCAAAAATCCAACCATTCCTCCAAACTATCCCCCCATGCCTTCATCTGCATCTAATAATATTCCTTATGCTACCCTTGACAAGGGATATCCAACACCCTCACCATCCACATATCCATCATGTCCTCCCTCTACATCTCTCTCCTATCCAACATCCACATCCTCCTATAGTAATCCACCATCCCCATACTCCTATCCTTATCATAATCAACCATCATAAAATCTCTACCTTAATCCCACATCCCAATCTTCCCTTCCTAATCCAACACCCATGCCTTCCTATCATAATCCACCATCCCAATATTCCTCTTATCCTAATATACCATCTCAATCTTCTTATCCTACTCCTCCACCCATATCCTCTTATGCAAATACATCACCCATGTTCTCTTATCCTAATCCACCATCTCAATCTTCCCATCCTAATCCAACATCCACATCTTCCTATGCAATTCCACCACCCACATCCTCTTATCCTAATCCATCATCTCAATATTCCCATCCTAATTCAACTACCACACCCTCCTATATTAATACACCATCCCAATATTCCTACTATAATCCACCATCCCAATCTTCCCAACCTAATCTAACATCCACATCCTCTTGTATCACTCCCCCCTCCATTCCATTATATTTTAATCCTCCTACCAATTCACTATCTAATCACAATCTGCTCGCCAAGCTTAATCCTCCACCTACTCCTAGTCCTCCATCCAATTTCATCCACTTATCTAATCCTAATCCACCAATCCCTAATCCTAGTCCTCCACCTACTCCTAGTCCTCCATCCAATTCCATCCACTTATCTAATCCTAATCTGCCAATCCCTAATCCTAGTCCTCCACCCATCCATAATCCTCCATCCATTCCCATCACCCCACCTATTCCTACATCCCTTCCAAGTGTCATCCAAGGACTCATGACAAAAGAGACACCCCCAAAACCACATCTTGATGTTTTGTAACCATGCCATCCCACTCTATCATGTTCAGTCACTAGTAATGAGGCCCTCCTTCATTCTACACCTTTAACCCCCATTACCATTCCTAATACCATCCAAATAGTTGAAACCATCAAACCCATCGAATCCATTGAATCACCATCTTCTACTCTTGGAACCAGTGAAACCAGTGAAGACACCAGAATCCAATCCATTCCTCCTAGTCCTAGTATTACCAAACTTCAATCCCATGACCTTCATGAATCCTCTATCCTCCCATCTTCCCCAGTTGAGGAGTTCCTCCAACACTCCTCCCTCATCATAACTCCCACACAATATAATTCATTCCAAGAGCTTGATCCAAAGCATACAAGCATATCCCCTCCTCCAAATCAAGATCCTACCATCCTATCCATCCCATCTCATGATCACACTAGCTCAACCGCTCCATCCCATGATCCCCTTTGCACTCAAGATCCAATCACTCCATCTCATGAGCATTTATCACCCATTGTCACAAATCTAGATCCTATCATACTACCTAATCCCTCTCCTGATCCCTTATCACTCATTCCTCCTGATCAAGATGTTGCCACCCCATCATCTCCATCTCATGATCCTTCATCATCGCCTAGCCCTACCATCCCAACACCACTTTTATATCACCCTAGTAGCATTACACTCATCCATGGTGGTCTTCTTGCAGAAGAAAAAAAAAGTATATGCACCACCCTTCCTCCTCCACCTGCGAACAGACTCGCATCATTCTTCCAAAAGAATATGCACCCTACCATAGAAACATGCTCAAGAATATGAACTATCAAGGAAAAGGTTTAGGCCTTCATGAGCAAGGTATTTTAGAGCCCATCTAGGTGCATAAGGCCTTGGATATATCTCCCAAGAATCACAATCCAAAATTTTTGGTACAACCTCCATACATCCTAAGAAAGCCTCTTCCGAAGGAATGAGAGACACTTTTCATCGCTCTACCAAACCATTTGTCGCTATCCCTCCTCCTCCATCATATTGCCTCAAAATAACCATCCATCTTCCTCCTTCATCCTCTAAGTCCATTTTGGGTCCTTATGTCCCTCCATCCACCATCGCTCATCCTCTAGCTACTACATCTATTTTGGGTCCTTATGTCCCGCCATCCACCATAATACATCCTCCATATACAACATCCATTTTGGGCCCTTATATCCCAAAATCACCTCCTCCATCTTATCCTCTTCATCCTTGCATCCATCCATCACCATTCCCTAGCACACATCATAAGAATACTAACCTCATAATCCCTAATTAGGATCAACAAAGTCACCCCTCCATACATGCTATCTCACATCATCATCAAAAGCCTACCTCCATCACTCCATCCACATCTCCTCTGCATCATCCATCACCTCCTACCCATCCCGTTGTTACTAAAAGCACTTTGGATGCCAAAGTAAAAATGCATAAATCCAAGCATCCACATGAATCTAAAGCTCCTCATGTCCCCTTAAAATGACATGTTGAAGAAAATAAAAATCAAATCCAAAAGCCAAATCAAACCCATAGGCCACAAAGGCCCACCAAAGAAAAAAGAGGCAATTCCTTCAAATGACAAATCCATAATGACATCCAAACTTGCTAATCCAAAAAAAAAATCATTCACATCCTCCATCTCCTAAATCTTTTTGGGTCCTTATGTCCCAAAATTCACTATCCCAACTCCTCCATTATCGCCACATTCTCCATCCATCAATCCTCCTATCATTTCACATCCACAACATGTGCCAATGTTGGTCTTGAACGTCTTCCCCCATCACACATCCACTCCATCATTCCATCCATACACTTTCCAACACCCCATCCACTATCCCCCATATTTCCCCCATCAAATCCCTTTAATCCATCTTCTTGCATAATCCATCCATTCTAATAAGGTTGTACCAACATCCAATAGTTGCTTTACACATGGGCTCTTTTTACCTCATATGGAACTTGATGCTTGAGTCCTTCATCCATCCCCTTATCACATGTATTATGAATCCATTTATCCATTCATCCCTATCCTTATCCATCTCCATCTATATTTCTGTTCGAAAAGTCCCAAAAGTCAAAAAATTCAAAAAAGTCAAAAAATAAAATAAAATAGTAAAGAGAATTAATTCATCCAATGGTGAAAACTTGGAAAACAAGCGCCTCAGATATGTACCATGATGAAAACCTGGTCAATAGGCATCATGCATAAACCCCCCATTCGATTTACTTCCATAGTTGGGGGCAACTTCAATCTATGCATCCCCTTCCTCCATCTTTTACATCCACCTATCTTCTACATCCTGTCCATCATATCCCATTTATCCTAGTCCTTCCATCTTCCTTGTGATCTTGATAAAGACAAGGGAACATATATATACATGCTTTGGACACCTCTTGGCATATATTCCCCTCATCCATACACTATCATATTCCTTATCCTCCTCATCTACTTTTTTGATCCATGCATCTTATATGCACCCATCTACCTTCATCATCCATCCATCATGCTAACACCCATCCCCCTTCCTTATCAATATCTCATATCCATGTCCATCTCACTTCCTTATTCACCCATCCTGCTATCTACCATCCCTCTTGCCTCATCACACATGAAATATTTAGAGTGGGGAATCTCCTTTGTGATAGAGACCTTTGAGACATCATCCATCCATCCCTCCAAGTAATCCCTTCCATATTCTAAATCCTTATCCCCCTATCCACCCATCTAAGTAGTCATTTTCCATCAATAAATCCTTATCTCCCTATCCACCCATCTACGATTCCTTTTCCATCTTTTCATCCTTATCTCCTCATACATTTATCCCCCATCTTTCCAAATCCTTATCCCTCTATCCATCTATCCTAGCATCTCTCCATCTCTCCATCTTTATTAATCCATCAATTTACTACTATTTTCCTTCCATCTGATAATCCCTTGTCATTGGTATCTAGCTATAGGCTAACCCAATGCAATCCAATGCCATTCATCTCACTATTATCACTCCTATCTATTTCTCACATCTTTCTAATAGCCTATCACTCTTCATCACTCATATATCCATTGTATCATCCTCCCAATTCATCTTTCGATGATTTGGATAACTATCCCATTTCTGAGCTTCGCACAATCCCCATCATCATATCCATTGAGTCTATCGTGTTTCATCATAGCGGCTCCATCATTGTATATTCTTATCATGGTCATTTCATCCTCCCTTGTCCATCATATGTCTTTGGCCTTGTGTCGAACTATGTTGCCCCTACGCTTTCATGTAGGGAAGGTCGATCCTTTGATCCACCCCTAGGGAATTTGTCCATCCAATATTTTTCGTTCATCATGGTCTCCATTGTCTACTTGTTTCTTTTATCCATGGCCTTTTATCAAACTATGAGGGCTCTGTGCTTTCACGTAGGCAAGGTTAATCTTTGATCAACCCCCGAGCCCCTAGGTCTTTAGAGTGTGTTAGTCTTGTGTCTCATTCCTTGTGTCGTGTCACCAAGTATGTCCTTATCTAGCTGGTTCTTCACAAATGAGATTTATTCATATCATGAGATTCAAATAGTTCTGGAGTCTCTTGTGCATAATCGATCTTTTAGTTTAGTATCCATCTTTGGTCTCAATAGGATGTATCTTTCCTATCAGACCTCATCAACCCCATACATCCTCTCAATCCTATGGAAAAGTATGTTTTGAAATTGATTGCAATCTTTTGATACTTTTGAATTCTATTTATCATTTGACCTCCCTATCATCACTTGTCAAGGCCGCCATGATCTATCATATTATGATGTGTTTTGACTGGTTAACATAGGGGCATATCTTGATCTTTGTTTATTGTTGTCTTCTTGGTTGTCCCACATAGTATCCACCAAGAATCCTAAGGTCTTGTGTTACGCTGGGGCATCCTTTTGTGCTTGTGGTTATCCCAATACCCGGCTCGACCAAAGTCATTGCAACTTTGGGGTGTTGGAATAGCCTCCTTGTTTGTTGTGTTTGTGTATGCATTAGACACTAATCCACCTTGGTTTCACATACCATGGTACCTGGTGTCTTATTCTATAGCAAAAATCTATGCTCCAAATATGGAAAATTGCATTAGAATTGCATTTCATTTTCTCTTCCATTGCATTGCATGTATCCTCCATCCCTTCTTTCTCCAACCCATGACTTATGATTTTGGTTGTGCAAAAATTGATTCCTTCCATTTCCCTTTCTCCTATTCAAATCCAATCTTCATGGTTTTTCGAGCTCTACCCAATGGTACCTTATGTTTCTTCATATAGATAAGTCATTCAGGGCCCCTTTTTCTTCCCCAACCACCCTCTCAAGGGGGCATACCCTACCATTTTCATCCATTCCTCCTCCTTAGTCACTTTCTTGCGAGATCAGGGCATCTCCCTTCACTTCGCTCCATTTGGACAGCTCACACAACTTCTACCATGTTGGGGCATCATTTTCTAGTCCCTTCCTCTATAGAGTCATTTGCATTTTATTTTTCTTCGAAACATTGTTATTCTAACAATATTTTGAAGAGGGGAAATATATAGATATCCAAATTTAACCACTCCCATATGGTCAAATATGTATCATTTATTCATCTATTTCATCAATATTAATTAAATGATTTATTTAATTAATATTTCCCCTTCCTCTAAGGTTTCTAAAGTATTTAATTTAACAATTAAATACTTTATCTTTCATCATTTCTTCTCTAAATTAGATAAATATATCAATTTATTTAATTTAGTCATTTACCTTTTTGAGTTTAAATCAATTTTAAATTCCCTCTTTTCTCTCTCATTGTCACATCCTCCATAATATTTTTCTAATCTGGATTAGTTTAATTAATCCATGATTAGGATGTGCATATCCTTAATCAGGATTAATGTCACATCCTCCATATTTGGCCACTTGTCTTTAATCCTTCATTAATCTTCCTAATCACATGTTTGCACAACCTTAATCTAATCACTTGCCATTTCTAGTATGTCCTCCAAGTCAACCTTTCATAAGTGCTTTCTTTATTAAGCATTGACCTCTTTCTCATGTGAATTTAAAATTCACATTTATTCATTCAATTCATTTATCTTCCCCATGTAGGTTGTTGGGAAATTCTAAATTCCTTCATGAGTCACATCAGTCACATGGGACAAGGACCTCCTTTATGAGGAACTTGTCTTATCCCCAAGGTACTCCCCAATCATGCGAATTTAAAATTCATATTTATTCCCCCAACAACTT
Organism: Sequoiadendron giganteum; assembly: GCA_007115665.2. Lineage (NCBI taxonomy): Eukaryota > Viridiplantae > Streptophyta > Pinopsida > Cupressales > Cupressaceae > Sequoiadendron > Sequoiadendron giganteum. The sequence goes on from CM021100.1 coordinate 668,186,483, forward strand.
CTCTCATCCTCATGATGATAAGAGTGGACTTTCTAAAATTCCTCACTTGTCACCATCATCCTCATATGGGGACAATAACTTCTTTTTTGAATAAATCTTTCCCTAATCCCAAGGTACTTGCAAGTACCTCCACTTCACATGTCCTCTTTCCACATCACCTGCCCTTTTGAAACCTCATCTTCCACATGGAAAGATGTGAGGGCTTGTGAGTCCTCAACTCAGCACAGCCCTCCATCTTTCCCATGTTGGCTAAATATTAGCCATTGAATTCTCTAGAGACTCTTCCCTTAAAATGGAAGATTTTGTCTCATTTTTTCATATCACATTCATAACATAATTTGCATTCAAGCATTCTACTCTCAAGAACACAATATTTCAAGCACTTTCATACTTGCATTCAACCTCCATTGTTGCATTCATCAAACTTCCATTTGCATTCATCTACCAAAATACTCACATCTTTCATTACATTCATCTTGCAATCTAGATCACTTTACATATCATTTTCATCATAGTTTCCATCAAGGAGCACACATTCAAGCTACATCAAAGGGCCAACCAAAAAGATCAACTTGGATAAGGTATATTATCATTTCATCTTTATTTTATTCAAGTTCAACTTAGGCTAATCATGAGGGGGTGTTGTGTTCTTTCTCCTTGCATTTATTTGTGTTTTGCATCTTTTAGGATACTAAATAACACTGCGCACAACAAGGAATATTTTGAGCCTATGAGCATCAGAAGTATAGTCATAACTTCTGCATAGGACATCAAATTCAAAGAGAAATTTATCTGGGTCCTTAGTGATTAACCCATAAAATACTGGTAAGGCTAAAGGAGGGATGTTCTTTAGCACTATAGCCCTTTCCTGTTTAGTGATTAGGAACTCAAAGGTGGCACATTCAAGATCACCATCCACTACATCTCCCATGGTGCAGTATGTTCCTTATGTATGTGTGCTAGATGTTGGTAATAAGGAAATTTATTCTTTAGTGTTACCCTCGCTCTGAGTATTGGATTCACCAATCTCTACTATAGTTTATTTGGCATGTAGAGGGAAGGAATCTACCCAAGGGATCTCTCTTCCTCCGACATACATGAAGTATAGATTTATAACGTAGCAATCCTGCACAATGTTAGTGTATCTCTGGTGTTGGAAAAGGATTAAGTCTAACAGTCCTAATGATGGAAACAAAAGTTAACTATGAAAGTTGTACAAACAAATCTATGAATATAACACCATCCCTAGCAATGGCACCAAAAATGTAGAGTCTAAACTAATGTATTGTAAACTTGATAGAACCTACATAATTCAAAGGTATATCTGACTAAACAAAACAGTCCACTTAATCAACATTGCTTAAGACTACATTAAATTATCAACTCAAGGTTTATAAAATTGTGATGGTGCAACATTATATATGCCTTTGGAGACTCAAAACTACTTAAGCTACCTTATCCAAGTGATTATACTTATTGGAAATTCACATAATTACAAAACAATAAAAGACATAACTAGAACTAGTGGCTACAAGTACGTACAACTTAGACTATAACTAAACTATTGCTAATGAAATGATACTGTGACAACTCAAAATTGATAAAAACTACTGACTCAGCTAATTCAACCTCTAGAGTACTACTAGTTAACCATTGCATTCATATTCTTAAGAATTCATTAACAATAAGCAAGATATGAGATTCTAGTTAACTTGCATATAGTTCATGAAGTAATGATGAAGTACCCAAGTGTCTTTGTTCACGCACCATATGTGGATTGGTGGATTTCTCATAGTTGGCTCTGCTGCACATGCAGCTATTTTAATGGTAAGGGACTATGATCCGACTACTCAATACAGCAATCTTTTAGACCGTGTTCTGAGACATCGTGATGCAATTGTATCACACCTCAACTAAGCATGTATTTTCTTAGGCTTCCATAGTTTTGGTCTATATATTCATAATGATTCTATGAGCTCTTTAGGACGTCCTAAAGATATGTTTTCAGATACTGCTATACAATTACAACCTATCTTTGCTTAATGGATACAAAACACTCATGCTTTAGCACCCAGTTTGGCAGCTTCTAATGCAACAGCAAGCACCAGCTTAACCTAGGGAGGTGGTGATTTGGTAGCAGTAGGTGCCAAAGTAGGTTTGTTACCTATTCCATTAGGAACTGCTGATTTTTTAGTACACCATATTCATGTATTTACTATCCATATGACTACATTAATATTACTTAAAGGTGTTTTAGTTGCTCGCAGTTCTCGTTTAGTACCTGATAAAGTCAATCTTGGTTTTCATTTTCCTTGCAATGGGCTTGGTAGAGGAGGAGCATGTCAAGTATCTACCTAGGATCATGTCTTCCTAGGGTTATTCTGGATGTACAATGCAATTTCAGTAGTAATATTCCATTTTAGCTGGAAAATGTAGTCCGATGTTTGGGGTAGTATAAGTGATCAGGGAGTGGTAACTCATATTATAGGAGGAAACTTTGCATAGAGTTTCATTACAATTAATGGGTGGCTCCATGACTTTCTATGGGCACAAGCTTCTCAAGTAATCCAATCTTACGGTTCTTCATTATCTGCATATGGTCTTTTATTCTTAGGTGCTCATTTCATTTGGGCCTTTAGTTTAATGTTCCTATTTAGTGGTCGTGGATATTGGCAAGAACTTATTGAATCTATTGTTTGGGCCCATAATAAATTAAAAGTTGCTCCTACTATCCAACCTAGAGCCTTGAGTATTATCCAAGGACATGTTGTAGGAGTAGCTCATTACCTTTTGGGTGGAATTGCCACAACATGGGCGTTCTTCCTAGCAAGAATTATTGCAGTAGGATAATGGTAGGAGGATTTGAAAAGCATTATGGCATCAAGATTTTTAAAGTTTAGCCAAGGCTTGACCCAGGACCCAACTACTCATCGTATTTGGTTTGGTATTGCTATAGCACATCACTTTGAGAGTCATGATGATATTACCGAGGAACGCCTTTATCAAAATATTTTTGCTTCTCACTTTGGTTAGTTAGCTATAATCTTTTTGTGGACCTCTGGTAATTTGTTCCACGTAGCTTGGAAAAGCAATTTCAAAGCATGGTTCCATGACCCCTTACATATAAGACCTATTGCTCATGCAATTTGGGATCCTCATTCTGGTCAACCGGCTGTAGAAGCCTTTACCCAAGGAGGTGCTCCCGGTCTGGTCAATATTTCTTATTCCAGTGCTTATCAGTGGTGGTATACAACTGGCTTATGCACTAATGAAGATCTTTATACCGGAGCTCTTTTCTTGCTATTTCTTTCTGCTCTCTTTTTAACAGCGGGTTGGTTGCATCTACAACCTCAATGGAAACCAAGTGTTTCATGGTTTAAAAATGTCGAATCTCGTCTCAATCATGATTTGTTGGGACTCTTCGAAGTCAGTTCTTTGGCTTGGATGGGGCATTTAGTTCATGTCGCTATTCCTAAATCAAGAGGACAACACATAAGATGGGATAATTTCTTGAATGTATTACCATATCCCCAAGGTTTGGAACCACTTTTTACAGGTTAGTGGAGTCTTTATGCTCAAAATCTTGATTCTAGTAGCCATTTATTTGGTACCTCTCAAGGGTCGGGAACTGCTATTCTAACTCTTCTTGGAGGATTCCACCCACAAACTCAAAGTTTGTGGCTAACTGATATCGCTCATCATCATTTAGCTATTGCATTTGTGTTCTTCATTGTTGGTCATATGTATTGAACCAATTTTGGAATTGGACACAGTATACAAGATATTTTAGAAGCACATATTCCTCCGGGACGCTTATTAGGACGTAGGCATAAGGGTCTTTACAACACAATCAATAATTCTCTTCACTTTCAATTAGGTCTTGATCTAGCTTCTTTGGGAGTTGTTACCTCCTTGGTAGCTCAACACATGTATTCTTTACCTGCCTATGCATTCATAGCACAATATTTCACTACCCAAGCTGCATTGTATACTCATCATCAATACATCGTCAGATTCATTATGATAGGGGCATTTTCTCATGGAGCTATATTTCTCATTAGAGATTATAATCTAGAAAAAAATAAGGATAATGTATTGGCGAGAATGTTGGAGCATAAGGAAGCCATAATATCTCATTTGAGCCGGGTTAGTTTATTCCTAGGTTTTCATACCTTGGGTCTTAATGTTCATAACGATGTTATGCTCTCTTTTGGTACTCCAGAAAAATAAATCTTGATTGAGCCTATATTTTCTCAATGGATGCAATATATTCATGGTAAGGCCTTATATGGTTTTGATGTACTCTTATCTTCAGCAAATGATCTAGCATTCAATGTTTGCAAAAGTATATGGTTACCCGATTGGTTGAATTCTATTAATGATAGTAAAAATTCATTGTTCTTAACAATTGGTCCCAGAGACTTTTTTAGATGCACGTGGTTCTAAGCTAATGGCTAATAAGAAAGATTTTGTTTATAGTTTTCCTTGCGATGGTCTAGGATGGGGCGATACTTTTGATATTTCAGCCTAGGATGCTTTTTATTTAGCAATTTTCTAGATGTTGAATACCATTGGATGGGTTACTTTCTATTGGCATTGCAAGCATATCACCTTATGGCAGGGAAATGTAGCTCAATTTAATGAGTCTTCCACTTACTTAATGGGATGGTTAAGAGATTATCTTTGGTTAAATTCTTCACAACTGGTTAATGGATACAATCCTTTTGGTATGAACAGTTTATCTGTCTGGGCGTGGATGTTATTATTTGGGCATCTTGTTTGGGCTACTAGATTTATGTTTCTTATTTCTTGGCATGGATATTGGAAAGAACTAATTGAAACTCTTGCATGGGCTCATGAATG